>OX451740.1:976125926-977325926 GCA_948472305.1 Vicia faba | reverse complement strand
ATGTTTGAAAGTGTAAGTGATTGTTTTGAAAATAGAAAGGATGTTTGTTTTGAAATTGAGCAAGTAATTAGGAGCATTCTACCTACTCAAAAGTCTTTCTTGTTCATTTTTCTTTTCCTTTGACATTGTTGTCTTACCATTGATTTGGTAAGAAACCCTATCTTTAGATGTAAACGGGACGGGCGTGGGTCATCGTATAACCATGATTAGCAATGTTACAAGGTATCTTAGCATTCTTTTTTAGGGACTAAGATCATTTGAAAGGCAACTTAGATAGCGTCATCGAGGGACTATGATCTTGTATATTCTTGTTTTTGCTAAGATACCTTACATGCGTAATATGGTCATTTTGTATAAGGCAACCAAGTGAAATAACCCTAGGGGTGCTTGTGTGCAAGTGTATCATTTTCATGCTTGTCTTTTATCTTGGATTAGGTTTTTCTAAGTGTTGGTTTTAGTCTTTCTATACAAACCCTAATTACTAGCATTTGTATATAAAATAATAAATTGCGGAATTTAAAGTTACTAAGCTATTACAATTTTTTGTGGGAGGCTGTATACAAATTCATGAATGGGGATTGCAAGAATTTAAACCTAATTAGTATAATACAACCATATTGAATTGGTATAAATGTACAAGGAATTAAATAAATACAAAGTATAAAATGAATAAATGTACAAATATGCAAAAATGTGAAGTAAATGGATATATGTTTGATTTTTAGGAAAAAGGGATTTTGTCTTAATATAATGAATTTAAAGAAAAAATAATTAATAAAAAGAATTGTTTAAGAAAAGATTTTAAATAAAACCCTAGTTCTATTAATCAAAAGAAAATAAGTTTAAGAAAAGTATTTTTTAGTATTTTTTATGTCTTGAAAATATTTATAGCATTATAAAATATTTTTGGTCCTTTTTTTTTATACTAAAATAATATATTTTAATGGGTGTAAAGAAAAACTAAATATTAATCTAATTTTAATTTAATTTACAAGACTAGTTAATAAAAATAAATAATGTATAGTTAAATAAAAATATTTTGTGAGAAAAATAAAAATAAAATAAGCCAAAATATAAATCTATCATATTTTGTATTTTTATGATTTTTAATATTAGTGAAAAAAATAATTAAGAAAAACAAATAAAATAAAAATAAGAAAATAAAATAAATTGGGCAAGGGGTGCAAACAGCCTGCAAGGGGGTTAGTCAGCAAAAAATAAAAAAAATAAAAAAACAAGCCCAACAAGGCCCAAGCGCTCAAAAAAGTCAAGAATGCAAAATTTATAAAAAAAATGCAAAAGGGTACCACTGGGGCTCGAACCCAGGTCCCAAAGGTTACAGGCGCACGCTTCTACCACTAAGGTGCTTATACATCCGTTAACATAAGCAAATCAATAAATATACAAGGCAAAACGCGCCCTGATGACTTCATCTTCAACCTCCAGCCAGACCAACTGTAACTTGCTCATTTCTCATCAAAAATGAAAACAGTAAACATGAAACTTATAGCAAATTTTCTCACGGTTTCAGAAATGTAAAGCATTAAAACTATAGATCGAAGATAATCATGAATTTTAATGGCCCTAATATGAACCCTAAAAATCTCAGAAATTTCAGTTTCAAAATTCTCTAAGCTCAAGCAAAATTAATGGAAACTATGGACATGGTTAGCTTCAGGGAAATGATATCTACATGTTTTGTTCACAAATAAACTATTGATGATGCCTCTATGAAGAGTTCCAAGTTGAGAAAAATTACCTCAAAATTGGAAATCGTATTTTGAGTTTGAACTTATTTCAAGTGATGGTGATGATCAGGTTAGCTTCCTTGAGGTACGAGGAAGCTAATGCAATGATTAGCTTGAACAATGGATGGCTGAAATGGTATGGAGAAGTCAATGTGCAGAACTGAGTTTTTGAAAATGGAGGATGGTGTTAATGGTGTTACAGTTCTAAAACAGGGTGTGGGATTGATTTTATGTGATGTTTAGAAGCTTTAGAAACCAAAAGACCAAGAAACGCACGAGTAGATTATGAGTTCTAAGTTTTTGGTCAGTTTGTGTGAAAATGGAAAGTGTGAAGTGTGATTCTGATTTCTAGGTTCTTTTAAGGCTTGAGCATTTATGTCTTCGTGTCAAATGGTTTGTGTATGTATAAACAAAAGTGTTTGAGTGCATTGGCAAGTCAGAAGTACAAGTTCTTAGCTTTTGGCTAGGTTATTTGATTTTTAAGAAAAGAGGGAAACAAGTTTCAAGAAGAGGTACAAGCATGGGATGGGTGATTGTAAGTGTTTGAAACATTTCTCATGAGTTATAGGACTGGTTTGATCAGAAGAGAACAAGTGCAAGGCTCAAGAACAAGTTTTGTACAAAAACTTGCTTTATCAAAATGGCAATGTGACCTTTCCTCCAAAAATAGATATAAAGCATGTCCATGCATTGAATGCTTGAAGTGAGGCCTCCAATAGCTGTGTAAACCATTACTTATGGAGTTCCTAACAAGTTTGAGGCCTGCAAAGTAGTGTTTATGCAGCATGGTTTGAATTTGAATTTTGTTCATCACTAAAATGACTTGTAATTAAAGTGATAAAACCCTAACTTCATCTCTTCGATTCTCCCTACTCAAGAATGATCTCAAGGAGTACTTGGACATTTTGGAAATCTTGCAATGTGCTCTACAACCCATATTTGAAGTGATTTTGAATATTCCCCTTGGAATTATATGAAAAAGTGCCATGAAGTTGGGTCAAAATCCTGACCAATTAGGGCAAAATTTCACGAAGTATTTTGTTTCATGGCCCTATGTTCTTGAAATTATAACTTGAGATCAAAGTACTTTTGGAAGGAGTTGTGTAAAGAAAAGTTGTAGATTTCATGGAGATCTAGAACTTTCATGTTCGAAGTTTCGCTTGAATCATCTTGCATCATGGTGAAAATTTTGTTCAAAGTTGTGAAAAAATATGAAATTTCCAACACCTAAAAAAATTTCTAAGTTTAGAAATTTTGACTTTTCAAAATGAAATCTTGACTTTTTGATTTCTTGATGAATAAGTTTCATATTTTGACATTTTTTGATGAATTATGATCTTTGGCACTTGAATTTGACCAAAAAGTCAAAGTTTGACTTTTCAGTATATAGTTGACTTTTGATCAGTTGACTGAAAAATTCATATGTCAATCCAATGGACTCGCAATATTTTGAACCATGTCATTAGGTCAAAATTATGAAATTGGACTCTTAAGATCATGCCTTAAACCAATTGACCATTTTCTAGGTCAAAAATCAGAAGTTGCCCTTTCTCAGTCAAAACCCTAATTTTGACCATTTTGCCCTTTTAGAGATTTGATCAAATTTCTTGAGGAATTGTGGTCCAAACTTGATCAAATGATACATATGAGTTGAAAATGTTGATGTGGATAAAAAATTATGAAGTTTGACTGTAAATTGGCCATAGTAGACTTTTTCCCCAATACAACTGATTTTTAGGTCAACTGTTCAATTGACTGAGCAAAAGTGTGATCCAAGGCTTGAAACTTGACATGAGTGATCTTGGGGGTCCATAATGATCTATGAAAGTCACATGGGGAATTGGATGTTCAGAAATCCTTGTGAAATCTCAAACCCTAATTTTGGTCATTAGTGCTTAAGGAGGTGTCTTGAGCTGATCAAACCCTAATGCAGTCTTGAGTCAAGGAGATCTTGTGAGAAAATTCTTGATAAGAGAGAGGGAAAATTTTGGGGTATAACAGCTGCCTCTGTTCAATCTTCTTAAGCCTGAAGAGTTAGATTGACGAGTTTCACCATTCGTGACTCGAAGGTGGAAGATGATTGGACACTAGAGTATCCAGAAATTTGCACTCGGTGATGTGATGGTATAGGGAATGGGGTTAAAGATGCCATTTGGAGAGGTGATAGAAATTTGTTGGAGATGGGCTTGTAGATTCCATCCAAAAATTATTGCTGAACAATATCTTTAAGCTGAAACTAAATGAGTATCAGAGTGGCATCCGTGTCTGGAGCATATCTGAGCTGTATCTGAAAGTTGAATCTAAATGAGTATCAGAATGGCATCCGTGTCTAGAGCGTATCTGAACTGTATCTGAAATTTGAATCTGAATGAGTATCAGAATGGCATCCGTGTCTAAAGCGTATCTGAACTGTATCTAAGAGTTGAATCTGAATGAGTATCAGAATGGCATCCGTGTCTGGAGCGTATCTGAACGATATTTCAAAATTGAATCTAAATGAGTATCAGAATGGCATCCATGTCTGGAGAGTATCTGAACTGTATCTGAGAGTTGAATCTGAATGAGTGTCAGAATGGCATCCGTGTATGGAGCGTATCTGAACTGTATCTAAAAGTTGGATCTGAATGAGTATCAGGATGGCGTCCGTGTTTGGAGTGTATCTGAACTGTATCTGAAGATTGAAATCCGAATGAGTATCAGGATGGCGTCCGTGTCTGGAGCGTATCTAAACTGTATCTGAAAACTTTGAACATTTGTTAATGGTAGCTGTTAACCTTATCCTGAAAAGGGTAAAATGTTAGCTAAAATGAAAAGTTATGTTGTATGAAATGCATGGCATAATGCACTCGTGTTATCAATGTTTATGATATATAGATGTGATGTATGCGTATGTGAGCTAGTCTGCTGCACTGCTGTTGGATTGGGAAAAATAAATCCCTGACTGTTGCTGAGGATATGGAGTGTAAGTCTTGATGAATTTCCGTTTAGAGAAATAAACTTTGTTGTAAAGGAAATTCCATGTACTATTTTGTAAAATCCAGAGAAATTGAACAACTTCTGCTGGGGATTGATAAATGGAAGCTTTGTTCCGCTGGGGATTAAACTTCATACTGCGGGGGAATTTATGGAAATAACTTAGAGATATTTTCCTACTTTAAAGCCCTCAGTGATTGTCTTTCTATTTTGTTTATTTGTAAACAGTAATTATATTTAAATGCATATGTTCAACACTAAATCATTGGACGTTTTTGTAAACAAAACACAAGAGTAAAGAAAAACAGATAGTTTTGCACTTTCAAAGGGGTATCTTTGTATTGACTTTGAGTAAGTATTTTTGTACAATGAGACAAACATTCTAGTAAGATAATGGCGTTGTAAAAATGGAAATTTTGATACAAAGAAAAGATAGCTATGTGCAATAATCCCAAGGGGTTCCCATTCTGCTATAGCCTTTGTATCTCTGAGCATCTTGTCTATTTGTTGCCTCATCCGAAGATGATTGAATTGATCAGAACCTCTGAGTTTGTTTGTGGAAGCCAAAGGTTGTTCGTAAAGTGATCCAATGGGACATAGTCATGCGCTTTAATTCCATAACTTTTTCCTGGACCGCCCTTTCGGGTTTTCAGTCCACTGGGATACACTTTTTTGCCCAAGACGCCCTTTTGGGTTTTCAACTTGCCGGGTGTACAGATTTTGTTTTATCCCTAATTTTTGCCCGAACCTTTTTGGTCCACCGGGATGCCCTTGTTTTGCATAGGTGTGTCAACCTAGTGGGTCTCTTATGCGTAGTATCTTTTGAATATGTTTGTGTTCGCAGGGTGTGGCAGGTCGTCGCCATCCATGGTGGTCAAGATCATTGCTCCACCAGAGAATATGTTTTTGATTATAAACAATCCTTTGTATGTAGGAGTCCATTTTCCCCTGGGGTCACCTTGCGGTAGTATGATACGTTTGATCACCAGATCCCCAACTTGATATACTTGGCGTCTGACCTTTTTGTTGAAAGCCTTGATCATCCGTTTTTGATACATTTGACCATGGCAGACAATAGTGAGCCTTTTCTCATCAATCAAGTTTAATTGATCAAGTCGAGTCTGGATCCAATCTTCTTCATTCAGCCCTACATCCTTCATAATTCTTAGAGAGGGGATCTGGACCTCAATAAGCAAGATAGCCTCCATGCCGTATACCAGAGAGTAGGGTGTTTCCCCGGTTGACGTGCGCGCTGTGGTACGATACCCGTGGAGAGCGAATGGTAGCATCTCATGCCAGTCTTTGTATGTGAATGTCATTTTCTGTATGATCTTTTTAATATTCTTATCTGCAGCTTCGACATCACCATTCATCTTTGGCCGGTAAGGGGAAGAATTGTGATTTTGGATCTTGAATTGCTCGCACAGGGCGGTGATCATAGTATTGTTCAGGTTCATACCATTATCTGTAATGATTCTCTCCGGGATACCGTATCGGCAAATGAGATTTTTCTTGATGAACCGGGCGACAACATTCTTGGTAACGAAAGCGAAAGAAGCTGCCTCCACCCACTTTGTAAAATAGTCAATGGCCACCAAGATGAAGCGGTGTCCATTGGAGGTTGTTGGCTTGATTTTCCCAATCATATCAATCCCCCACATAGCAAAGGGCCAAGGATCCGTCAAGACATTCAGAGGAACCGGAGGTACGTGCACCTTGTCAGCATAGATCTGACACTTATGGCAGGTTTGAGAGTGTTGATAGCAATCTGCTTCCATGGTAGACCAGCAATAGCCTGCTCGTAGGATTTTCTTTGCCATCGTATGCCCACTGGAATGGGTGCCAAAGGTGCCTTCATGTAATTCATCCATGAATCTTTCAGCTTCAACCTTGTCTACGCACCGAAATAACACAGAGTCATGGTTGCGTTTGTAAAGAATGCCATTACTAAGGAAAAATTTAGCAGAGAATCTCCTTAAGAACTTCTTATCATTGACTGAAGCTCCTTATAGATATTATTGAGCCTCGAGATACCTCTTGACTTCGTGAAACCAAGGCTGGTCCCCTACTTCTTCAGTATTAATCTCGTGATAGTATGCTGGTTCATCCATTCGTTCAATAGTGATATGGGGAGCCTCGTTATCCCATTTAAGTTTAAACATGGATGACATTGTGGCTAGTGGGTCTGCTAGCTGATTTTCTTCTCACGGGAAATGCTCGAAGGTAATCTTCTCAAAATGTGGGAGCAATGTCAAAACAAGTTCTTTGTAAGGGATAAGGTTAGGGTGCTTGGTGTCCCATTCCCCTTTGATCTGGCTGATGAGAAAAGTTGAATCTCCGAATACATTTAAGGATTTGATCCCCAAGTCTATGGAAGCTTTGAGACCAAAGATGCACGCTTCGTATTCCGCCATATTATCTGTACAATTGAAGCAAAGTCTTTTCGTAAAGGGAGTGTGACATCCTTCCGGAGATATGAGTACAGAACCAATACTATTTCCGAGTGCGTTAGATGCCCCATCAAAAACCAGGGTCCATCGGGATCCTTGTTCAGGTCCTTCATATGGTCTGAATTCTTCACAGTTGTTTACCATCATGATGTCCTCATCTAGGAATTTGAACTTCATGGACTGGTAGTCTTCCACAGCTTGGTGAGCAAGGTGATCAGCTAGTACACTTCCCTTTATCACTTTCTGGGTAGTATACAGTATGTCATATTCTGTCAGGATCATCTGCCATCTCGCTATTCTTCTAGAGAGAGCAGGCTTCTCGAAGATGTATTTTATTGGATCCATTTTAGATATCAACAAGGTAGTATGGGTCATCATATACTGTCTTAGCGGGTGAGCAGCCCATGTCAGAGCGCAACAAGTTTTCTCGAGCAGTGAATATCTTGTTTCACAGTCAGTAAACTTTTTGCCCAGGTAATAAATAGCGTGCTCTTTTTGGCCAGACTCGTCATGCTGCCCCAACACACAACCCATGGAATTTTCCAAAATAGTCAGATACATGATCAATGGTCTTCCCTCGACTGGTGGCATCAAAACAGGAGGCTCTTGTAGGTACTCTTTGATCTTGTCGAAAGCAGTTTGGCACTCATCATTCCATTTGAATACTTGATCTTTCTTCAGTAATTTAAAGATTGGTTCACAAGTAGCTGTCAGGTGAGAAATGAATCTAGCAATGTAGTTTAAACATCCCAAGAATCCTCTGACTTTCTTCTCAGTACGAGGAGCAAGCATCTCTTGTATCGCTTTCACCTTGGCAGGATCTACTTCAATACCCTTATTGCTGACGACAAATCCTGGGAGCTTACCAGACCTAACTCCAAATGTGCACTTATTGGGGTTTAACCTCAGCTTGTATTTCTTTAACCTCTCAAACAGTTTCTGTAAATGATCAAGATGTTCTTCTTCTGTTTGAGATTTAGCTATCATGTCTTCCACATAGATCTCTATTCCGTGATGTATCATGTCGTTAAATAGAGCTACCATGGCACGCTGATAGGTTGCCCCAGCATTCTTCAGTCTGAATGGCATCACCTTGTAGCAGAATGTGCCCCACTCGGTGACAAATGTTGTTTTCTCCATGTCCTCAGGCGCCATTTTGATTTGGTTGTAACCTAAGAAACCGTCCATGAAGGAAAACACTTTGTGTTGTGCCGTATTGTCAACTAGGATGCCAATGTGGGGAAGTGGGAAATCATCCTTAGGGCTTGCCCTATTCAAATCTTTGTAGCCCATTCACATTCGTACCTTGCCGTCCTTTTTGGGCACGGGAACAACATTGGCAACCCATTGCGGATAAGAGGTGACGACCAAAAATCCAGTGTTGAATTGTTTCATTACTTCCGCTTTGATCGTCTCTGACATGTCTGGTCGCATGCGACGGACCTTTTGCTTTACTGGTGGGCAATCCTCTTTTGTAGGTAGACGATGTACCACAATATCTACATCAAGTCCTGACATGTCTTCATAGGACCAGGAAAATACCTCAACATATTCGTGTAGCAACTGAATCAGATGCTGCTTGACATTGGGTTCTAGATTGGCACCCACTTTGACTTCTCTTTTGTCTTCTTTGGTACCTAGGTTGATTGTATCCACGGGTTCCTCGTGGGGCTGAATGGTTCTCTCTTCTTGTTGTAGTAACTTGGCAAGTTCTCCTGGTACTTCACAATCTTCCTCGCCTTCGTCTTCGACTTGGTAGATTAGATTTTCAGAGTCACAGAAGGCCATAAAAGAACCGTTACCCATGGGATCCCGAATGGATGTAGACCTGCATTGTGAGTGTGAGTGTGTGTAAGAGTATAGCTATCTTTGAAACAAATGAAAATGTAAAAAGAAAAACAACGAGCACAAAGTTTGTATGAAAAAAACGTCCATGATTCATTGATGTCATATGGAAATGAGATGATAACCCTTACAAATGGACCATTGTGCCTCGGATAAGACACAAGGTTTTAAGAGTCTGAATTGTTTTAATATTACAGATCCAACAAAATGTAAAGACAAATTACTGTGGGATAAAAGTGATCGGGACAAAATCTCTAGCCTCCCAGTTGCTGAGCCCTCCACTGAAAGTTGGAAAGATCCAATCCTCCAGGTTGTAGTTGTCTTCATCATCTTCCAGCGTATTGACTTCGCGGTTACTGATCTTCAAGGGTGGTCCTCCGGCACGAGCGCGGCGTACATCCTTTTGGGCACCTGAAGTGAAACTCAGGCCAAACTTGTCAGATTTGTATGGGATATCTGGGAGTTGTCCCCAAATAGTGCATCCACCTTCTTCTATCACTGCCTTGGCATCCTTCAAAGACAACATCTTGAGCGGAGGCCTTGTGATCTTGGGAACTTGAAACACAGCCTTGGTTACTGCCACATCTTGTGGGACTTCTTCAAAGTGCTGGAATGGAGTTTGAATAAATCCACCATCCAATTCCACATATCTGAAGGAATTGAGATGGCTGATCTTATACTCTTCTTCTCCATGAACGGTAATAATCTTCCCTTGAATAAGATACTTCAGCATTTGGTGCAATGTAGAAGTAACAGTTCCGACATTGTGAATCCATGGTCATCCTAGCAAGTAGGAATATGAATGGCGAATATCCATTACATAAAAGGTTGAATCAAATGTTTGGGTTCCAACCTTTATGGGGATATCCACTTCCCCATGCACCATCCTTTTTGAGCCGTCAAAGGCCCTCACTACTATGTTGCTTGGCTTTAATGTCAATCCCTCACAGTCAAGCCTATTAAGAGCCTTTTTAGGCACCACATTCAGAGACGAGCCAGTGTCCACCAAGACATGAGCCAAGGTTGTGCCCCTGCATTCCACTGAGACATGTAATGCTTCCTCCCTCTTGGCGTTAAATCATCATCCGAAAAACCTAAACCACTATCTGCAGTCAAGCTGGCTACGCAGTCTTGGAACTGATCGATAGATGTTTCTTCGGGTACATGAGCAGTTTTCAGGAATTTTACCAAGGCCTTTGCACGCGCCTCGGAACATAGTAGTAAAGCCACCATGGAAATTTTAGATGGATTTTTCCCCAATTTCTCAACTACATCGTATTCGCTTCTTTTTATGATCTTTAGGATTTCCTCCATCTCTTTCCGGGAGGTCTCAGGGATAGCCAATGGTTGTGCCTTCGTCCGGACAGGCTCAATCAAAATACTTTTACCTCGAGTCTCAGTTGAATCGGTAACAGGAATGTCAGTAGGAGTGATAACAGGGGTTGTATCAGCTTTGTCAGTTGGAGTATTAGCAGAGATGATTGTAGGAATGGGAATAGTTTTCGGAGGAGCAACAACAACAGGAATGATTACGGGTCCAAAAATTGCTTTTGGGGGAGCAATTTCTAGAGAGAATATCCTTCCGCTTCGGGTAATCTTGCTAGTCCCTGCAATATTACTGATATTGGAGTCAACTTTCTCAGAACTTGAATCTTCGGTAGCTGGCCAATCTTGCTTGATACCATGGTAGTAGACATCCCCTCCATAATTCCATGGTACGGTTTTGTATGACGAGTATGGGATTGGTCCAGGCATTGTAATTATCAAATGAGATACTTTTGGAACTGATGTAATTCTAAGGGTCTTTTAGTGGAGACCATTGAAGAATTGTCGGAAATGGTCACGATGGAAACATTATTATAAGAAACAGTTGGAACAGAAGTCTTTTCGAACAGAATTTCCTTGTTACCTATTAGGCACTGAATGCCTGCTTTCAACAAAGGACAGCTGGTTGGTGAGGACAAACAGAGATGACATCTTTCATCATAGCCTGGGAAAACATTAGCGTTCAATAAGTTCTTTTTGATAATCAGGAATGGGGTCATAAGTTCATCAACTGAAGTAACAAACATATCTTCCTCAATGGTGTTGGTATTATGGCAGTGTTTGGGCATAGGGGCAGAAATGACATTTGGCTTTTCTGGCGCATCAAATTCAATCTCTTTGGCTTCAATGAGGTCTTGTACTTTGTTCTTTAGAGCCCAACAGTTATTAGTGTCATGGCCGAGACTCTCAGAATGGTATGCACAGCGGGCATTGGGATGATAGTGAGGAGATATTGTGTTAGGGTTCTTTGGAGCTTCTTTCAAAGTCACTAGGTTGGATCTTAACAAATGTGGCAATACTTGAGAGAGTGTCATGTTAATTCTGGTGAACTATCTGATTGGTCTTTCCATTCTTGGTTGGTTGTTTCTTTGTTGATCAGGCGTAGGTTTAGGAATCATAACAGCCCCCACCATTGGACGGTGTTTGACCCTATCTTGATTTCTCTGAGGATATACATCAACCACCTCTTTCTTTCCGATGAATGGCTTCCTTACAGAAGCAGAGGATGCATCCTTTTGAATTTTTCCATTCTTTATCCCGGCTTCTACCCTTTCTTCGGTCAATATCAGTTCAGTAAAACCCGCCGATGAACTCCCAATTAAGTGATTGAAGAAGGGACCAGACAAGGTGCCCAAGAACATGTTTACTAATTCTCTTTCAGATAGGGGAGGTTGAACTCTTCCGGCCAAGTCCCTCCATTTTTGTGCATAGTCCTTGAAGCCTTCACTGGAAACCATGGCCATACTCAGGAGTTGAGTACGGGTAGGCTCAAGATTAGCATTGTATTGGTATTGTTTGTAAAAGGTTGCAGCAAGATCTTTCCAGTTATGAACATTTTCTCTTTCTAACTGATAAAACCAATCAAGTTGAGTTCCAGACAGACTGTCTTGGAAGAAGTGTACCCATAAGTATTTGTCAGTGGTATGGGGCTGGATTTTCCTCACATAGGACCGGAGATGCATTTTGGGGCATGAGACTCTGTCATATTTAGCGAACACAGGTGCTTTAAATTTTGGATGGATGCACTTTTTGGATTTCCATTATGCTCAACCTCTCCTCTAGATGCTTATACTTATCGTCAGCCGGAGGATATTGTTCTTCAGAATAGTTTTCTTCTTCCTCTTCCTCTTCTGATTCTAACTGGACAACTGTTTCTTTGCCTTTCCCATCTTGATTGTCTTTCTCACTGGATGTCGTTACAAAGTGTAAGGCCGTTCTTGTCTTCCCTTGGAATCTTCTTCCCATGTTTAGAACTCTGGTTATCTTCTTTGTCTTCTTTTTCTTCTCCTCAGACAACAAGGTCTTCAACTCTTCTTGTCCTTTGGCTAGAGTTAAGAACAATTGTTGGAATTGGGCATTATGAGCTTGGAGGTGCTTCACCATTTGCTCGAGATCCATCTTACTGAAATAAACAATAGAGAGATGAGGAGACTTGTTACAAGAAACCTGCTTATGTTATGATGAATGGTAAATGCATATGTAATGATTTTAAGGATTTTAATATTCAAATTTGTTTTAGACAAAAAGGAAACACATGTTATATTAATAAATTAAAGCTCGAGTACATCAGTGCCTTCTTGGGCAAAATAATACAAAAACTCTAAGATAAAAAGGTAGTACGCATTCTCTTTGGTGCAATGTAGGCATTCAAAGTCTGCTCCTCATGAAGTAGCCTAGTGAGTTCCAAAACCTTCTTCTCGCTTGTGTAGAATTGGGCTTCGAAAGTATCTCTCTCCCCCTTGAGTTGTATCCAATCCCTTTGTAGGTCTTCAAGAGAGGTGGACATGTCAGGATGTAGGATAGTATATGGAACATCTCCTTCCATGACAGGCTCAATGATTACTGGGAGAATGGAGGGATAAGGCATCATAAGATTCTGAGCACGAGTTCGTACCCATTTGAGGTAAGGCTCAAGAGGGATGCAATTTTTATGCCCTAAAGTCTTGCTATCTACCTTGTTTAACATCCTCCAAGCTTGGATAAATCTTTGGCGAAGACCTTGATCGTCGTTGTCGTAGTTAAATACCAAACCTTGAATCAACATCTCATGAGAGCCATCCCTTCGAGCATAACCAAACTGTCTTAAGGCTAAGCAGGGGTTGTAGGTGATACCTCCCCTAATTCCAAGTAAAGGGACATTAGGAAATTCTCCATAACGGTTGACAATAGTGACATCCTCAATGGATCGGGAGCACCGATGAATGTCTGAATGTTTGAGCGTCATCAACCTTTGCGACCACCTTGAACCTTGCTCATTCTTTAATACAGATTGAGGAAGATGTGAAATAAACCATATTTCCAAGAGGGGAGTGCAACACATAAGGACACCTCTTTTCCTCATAGTGCGAGTGTGAAAAGAGTGTAGGATGTCCCCTAGAAAAGTAGGCACCGGGTTGCGGGATATGAAGATTTTGACGGTGTTCACATCTATGAGTTGGTCAGGATTTGGAAACAAAACCATCCCATAGATGAGGAGAGCCAAAATTTCCTCAAAGGCTTGCAGATCCAAAGAGTTCCAACAGTTTTGGGCTTTCTCAAACAAGAACTTTGCTAGGAAACCCTTGACACCACTCCTTGTTTCCCAATGAGTTGTGACATCAGATGCAAGTGTAGAGCGTGAGCAATCTCTTCTGGCTTTGGGTCTCTTTCTATAACGTTGAAAGGTAGTTGATTGAGAATGGGAATCCGCAAGAGTCGAGAGAATTCTTCCAAAGTAGGCACAAGTTGGTAATCGGGAAATGAGAAGCAATGGTGTAAAGGATCAAAGAACTGAAAAAGCACCTTCACCATGTCCTCATTTGTGTTAGAGGTGACCAAGTTAAGTAGGCGACCATGTCTCTCGGTGAATGGAGAGTTTTCAGGGATCCTTGAAGCTAGCTCCTTAAGTTGCTGAGGGATCCTCACAAGATTGACTTGAATAGTTTTCCTGCGAAGAGAATCTATATCCTACAAAACAAGAACAAAGATGAATCCCAAAATCCTTGAAATGGTTAGTGAATGTGTATGATGTTATGATGTTCATGATGTTATGTACAAGTATGTATATACAAACAAAACAAACAAGTCCCTAGGTTTAGCCTTGCATGGAGTTTTATAGGTAAGTACCCTCTTGAAGTTTAGTTGGCTCAAACCTGTCGTAGTAATAGTAACCGGGTTCTACGGAGCTCAATATCACTGGTTTGTTTCCTCGGTCATTGTTTCACCACAATCCTCTTTAATGGCGAACGAAATATCCCAAGAAACCAAACCTCAATGAGTGTAGTATCGAGTATCTACCAACTTCAGACTGCACCAAAGTCGGTCATCTCACTATATCCTAAAGGCCAAGTTGGTCAAGTAAAGGTTCTAGAAGTTCATTAGTGCTTTATGACATCACTCAGCGGCCCCGTATTCTCTTTGATTAACTCAAAGGCTACCGGTATCCATAAATATGTCGCACTAATGTAGCTATTGCTTAGACCATGTCAGTATACCCCACACAGTTTCCACAAGGTATTGCTACTTACCTATAAGGTATCCCAAATCCGGGTAGAGGATTCAAACCCAAACATAGAACCATAATGTAAAGCATAAAAGTCAAACAATGCAAGCAAGTAAATATGATCTAATCCCTAAGGTAACCCCAGTTTTAGAATTCTCCCCAGCAGAGTCGCCAATTCTGTGATACAGCGGGAGAACTGACTTGAAGGTTTTGTGTTAATCGCAAATGTTGCGGTTAGCAAGAGTCGCCACCGACTCTTCTTTTATCCAAAAGGAAAGGTGAAAAAGCACAGGAAAGACATTTGAGATTGTTTCTTGAGTTCGGGGGGTAGATTATGAAAAGAGAAGTTATTAGCACCCTTTTCATCCATGATTTTCCATGGGCTCTTAGTTACTTTCTAGATCACTTCTTTTTGTTTGAAATTGTGCTTGGTGTGGTTTTTGAAAGTATTTTGTAAAGAGGCCATTGTTTAGGAAATCTTTATAATGATTCTTGTTTGTAAGAATGTATACAAAGATGTTTGATCTTTTGAAAATGTTTTCAAGTTTTAAAGATGTTTGAAAGTGTAAATGATTGTTTTGAAAATAGAAAGGATGTTTGTTTTGAAATTGAGCAAGTAATTAGGATAATTCTACCTACTCAAAAGTCTTTCTTGTTCATTTTTCTTTTCCTTTAACATTGTTGTCTTACCATTGATTTGGTAAGCAACCCTATCTTTGGATGTAAATGAGACGGGCGTGGGTCATCGTATAGCCATGATTAGCAATGTTGCAAGGTATCTTAGCATTCTTTTTTAGGGACTAAGATCATTTTAAAGGCAACTTAGATAGCGTCATCGAGGGACTATGATCTTGTATTTGCTTGTTTTTGCTAAGATACCTTACATGCGTAATATGGCCATTTTGTATAAGGCAACCAAGTGGAATAACCCTAAGGGTGCTTGTGTGTAAGTGTATCATTTTCATGCTTGTCTTTCATCTTGGATTAGGGTTTTCTAAGTATTGGTTTTAGTATTTCCATATAAACCCTAATTACTAGCATTTGTATATAAAATAATAAATTGTGGAATTTAAAGTTACTAAGCTATTACAATTTTTTGTGGGAGGGGGTATACAAATTCATGAATGGGGATTGCAAGAATTTAAACCTAATTAGTCTATTACAACCATATTGAATTGGTATAAATATACAAGGAATTAAATAAATACAAAGTATAAAATAAATAAATGTACAAAAATGCAAAAATGTGAAGTAAATGGATATATGTTTGATTTTTAGGAAAAAGGTATTTTGTCTTAATATAATGAATTTAAAGAAAAAATAATTAATAAAAAGAAATTGTTGAAGAAAATATTTTAAATAAAACCCTAGTTCTATTAATCAAAAGAAAATAAGTTTAAGAAAAGTATTTTTTAGTATTTTTTTGTCTTGAAAATATTTATAGCATTATAAAATATTTTTGGTCCTTTTTTTATATTAAAATAATATATTTTAATGGGTGTAAAGAAAAAATAAATATTAATCTAGTTTTAATTTAATTTACAATACTAGTTAATAAAAATAAACAATGTATAGTTAAATAAAAATATTTTGTGAGAAATATAAAAATAAAATAAGCCAAAATATAAATCTATCATTTTTTGTATTTTTATGATTTTTAATATTAGTGAAAAAAATAATTAAGAAAAACAAATAAAATAAAAATAAGAAAATAAATAAATTGGGCTAGGGGTGCAAATAGCCTGCAAGGGGGTTAGTTAGCAAAAAATTTAAAAAAATTAAAAAACAAGCCCAATAAGGGTATCACTAGGGCTCGAACCCAGGTCCCAAAGGTTATTGGCGCGCGCTTCTACCACTGGGGTGGCTATACATCTGTTAACATAAGCAAATCAATAAATATACAAGGCAAAACGCGCCCTGATGAGTTCATCTTCAACCTCCAGCTAGACCAACTGTAACTTGCTCATTTCTCATCAAAAATGAAAACTGTAAACATGAAACTTGTAGCAAATTTTCTCATAGTTTTAGAAATGTAAAGCATTAAAACTATAGATCAAAGATAATCATGAATTTTAGTGGCCCTAATCTGAACCCTAAAAATCTCAGAAATTTCAGTTTCAAAATTCTCTAAGCTCAAGCAAAACTAATGGAAACTATCGACATGTTTTATTCACAAATAAACTATTGATGATGTCTGTATGAAGAGTTCCAAGTTGAGAAAACTGACCTCAAAACTGGAAATCGTGTTTTGAGTTTGAGCTTGTTTCAAGTGATGGTGATGATCAGGTTAGCTTCCTTGAGGTCCTAGGAAGCTAATGCAATAATTAGCTTGAACAATGGATGGTTGAAATGGTCTGGAGAAGTCAATGTGTAGAACTGAGTTTTTGAAAATGGAGGATGGTGTTAATGGTGTTACAGTTCTAAAATAGGGTGTGGGATTGATTCTATGTGATGTTTAGAAGCTTTAGAAAGCAAAAGGCCAAGAAACGAAGGAGTAGATTATGAGTTTCAAGTTTTTGGTCAGTTTGTGTGAAAATGGAAGTGTGAAGTGTGATTATGAGTTCTAGGTTCTTTCAAGTCTTGATCATCTGTGTCTTTGTGTCAAATGGTTTGTGTATGTATAAACAAAAGTGTTTGAGTGCATTGGCAAGTCATAAGTACAAGTTCTTAGCTTTTGGCTAAGTTACTTGATTTTGAAGAAAAGAGAGAAACAAGTTTCAAGAAGAGGTACAAGCATGGGATGGGTGATTGTAAGTGTTTGAAACATTTCTCATGATTTATAGTACTGGTTTGATCAGAAGAGAACAAGTGCAAGGCTCAAGAACAAGTTTTGTACAAAAAGTTGCTTTATCAAAATGGCAATGTGACCTTTCTTCCAAAAATGGATATAAAGCATGTCGATGCATTGAATCCTTGAAGTGAGGCCTATAACATCTGTGTAAACCATTAATTATGGAGTGTCTAACAAGTTTGAGGCCTGTAAAGTAATGTTTATGCAGCATGGTTTAAATTTGAATTTTGTTCATCACTAAAATGACTTGTAATTAAAGTGAGAAAACCCTAACTTCATCTCTTCGATTCTCCCTACTCAAGAATGATCTCAAGGAGTTCTTGAACATTTTGGAAAGATTGCAATGTGATCTACAACCCAAATTTGAATTTATTTTGAATATTCTCCATGGAATTATATGAAAAAGTGCCATGAAGTTGGGTCAAAATCCTGACCAAATTAGGGCAAAATTTCACAAAGTGTTTTGTTTCATGGCCCTATGTTCTTAAAATTATAACTTGAGATCCAAGCACTTTTAGAAGGAGTTATGTAAAGAAAAGTTGTATATTTCATGGAGATCTACAACTTTAATGTTGGAAGTTTCTCTTGAATCATCTTGCATCATGGTTAATAATTTGTTCAAATTTGTGAAAAAATATGAAATTTCCAACACTTAGAAAAATTTCTAAGTTTAGAAATTTTGACTTTTCAAAATGAAATCTTGACTTTTGGATTTTTTGATGAATAAGTTTCATATTTTTACATATTTTGATGAATTATGATCTTTGGCACTTGAATTTGACCAAAAAGTCAAAGTTTGACTTTTCAGTATACAATTGACTTTTGATAAGTTGACTGAAAAACTCATCTGTCAATCCAATGGACTCACAATATTTTGAACCATGTCATTAGGTAAAAATGATGAAATTGGACTCTTGAGATCATGCCTTAAACCAATTTACCATTTGCTAGGTCAAAAATCAAAAATTGCCCTTTTCTAGTCAAAACCCTAATTTTGACCCTTTTGCCCTTTTGGAGATTTGATCAAATTTCTTGAGGAATTGTGGTCCAAACTTGATCAAATGATACATATGAGTTTAAAATGTTGATGTGAATAAAAAATTATGAAGTTTGACTGTAAATTGGCCATAGTTGACTTTTTCCCCAATATAGCTGATTTTTAGGTCAACTGTTCAATTGACTGAGCAAAAGTGTGATCCAAGGCTTGAAACTTGACATGAGTGATCTTGGGGGTCCATAATGATCTATGAAAGTCATATGGGGCATTGGAAGTTAAAAAATACTTGTGCAATCTCAAACCCTAATTTTGGTCATCAATGCTTAATGAGGTGTCTTGAGCTGATCAAACCCTAATGTAGTCTTGAGCCAAAAGGAGATCTTTTGAGCAAATTCTTGATTAGAGAGAGGGAAAAATTTTAGGTACAACACATGGGCATTTAGTCAAGCATGACTGAAACCATATCAAACTTTGGTTAGCCAGAAGCCTTGTTCCAAAGTTCACAACACTGGGGTTGTTTATCTTTATGGTACAAATCTCAGGAAGTCCTCTCGAGGAAATTTTCTTCGAAGGCCCTACAAACTGGGGCAAGAAATTATAAATTGGAATTTTCTCCTCTTTAATGGTTGATTAGTTTAAGTCCAGGTGTGTGCTAAACAATTTGTGAGTTTAAAGAGCATGTCGGGAAGTCAGGATCGTTATCCTCAGCTCATCAGGGATGCAAATCCATGTATTGGTGTCCCCCCCATCAAAAGCCAGAAACCTAAGTTTGGGTTATTGGCATTCTTCGATATAATTAAATGATCATTATCTCCAATTGAAGTTTGGATTATTATCCTCAGCATGATACAAGTAGGAATGCAAGGAGCATGTGATGTTGTTATCGATACAAAGTTCGTGATGGAAATGTTGTTCCTATGAGAACTCCTTTCCATAGTAAAATATTTATTTCTACTTGACAAAGGTATGTCTACTAAGGGGTTTCTCTTCATGTATTTTTATTCCCCAACAAAGAATTCCTCATTTCTCTACATGAGGAGAATGGATCTTCTCCCCGAAAATTTAGGAGTTGTTTGAAGATTAAGATGCATTCTTCTCAATGGACTGCAATTTATTTTTACAGTATCCTATCCAAAGTCCACTTTGCAGTGGCATTCCGCCTCGGAGTTGACATGATGAAGTTGCAATCTTGATTCGCAATTTTTACCCAGTGGTCGATAGTTCAAATTGTTTATTCATCAACAGAGGTTGGCATTCCGCACATGGGGCATATTGCCATAATTTCTGTTTTTGCAAGTACTATTTTTATTTTATTACAAGAAGCATACAAGAAAATGAATCAAGAAGGGTCTGTATGCGAACAACACGGGGATTTATGTAGAATGGGATCCAATTTCCCCAGTGAATGCTCACTTTTGCTCGAGACAAAATCACTCATCCCCAGTGAATGCTCACTTCTACTAAAGACATAATCACTCATCCCCAGTGAAGGCGTAGTCTCACCCAAACAAAATTCCTTATCTTCGGTGAAAGTATACCCCTGCTTAATCCCCACTGAAGTCGGTATTCTTGACAAGAGTTTGTTTAAGAGTTTGTCCCTTCCAGAGGGCTTATCTCCAAAGAAGTGCATTTCAACATAACTCTGTACAATCTTCTTCTTCAGTGCAGTCTAATATTTTCGAGGAATATGGCAAGGATCGTTTCATTGGACTGGATATCTTCTGTTATATCCCCTTGAAGTGGATACCTTGCATCTCTGTGGTTGGTATTTATCTCCCTAGTAAGTTTTTTGTTCGCCGTCCCCATGTAGTTCGTATCTTTTCTCCCAATTGAAGTTTGCACCTATTTGGTTTTCTTGAAGAGATTCTTGATCATCATGCTTATTATGCCCCAGTGGAGTAAGTCTCTTGTTTTTCTAGAGCGGTGTGCATAGACAAATGATGTTTAGGGCTCTGTTATCCCGAGCAATAGAGTATTGCTAAAATATTTCCTCAGTGGAGTTCTGAACCTCAAGCTTATTTTTCGAAGATGCCCTCCTCTTCCCCAAGTGAAGATTATTACCCCCAGCGGATGTATCACTAGTGTTGTCTGAGTAGAATTCTTTTTATTTAAGAATTTTTACGATTTCCCAGTCGAAGTTGTTTTTATTGAGGACTTATATTAGAAGGTCCCTGTTCCCAGCAAGGTTCTCTTTATTCCTGGAAAGAGATGTTGGATCTTTTCTACGGGAAGTAAAGAGTTGGATCAGAGTTCAAGAATTTAGCTGAACTGCAATTTATTTTTGCAGTATTGATCTCTGAGAAGTTACTTCCTCAGTGATATCAATCTTTAGAGGTTGGTGGTTCCGAATCTCGAGTCCCCATTGAAGTTTAGATTTCCTTTTCTCTACAGAATATCAGATGTGCAAGAATAATCGTTCGGAAGTTCATTGTCTTCTCAACAGTCGATTATTAATGTGCTTTCCCCAGTACATTGCTAAACATGCATCATTATATTGCATTTACCAAATCGTGTAGCATTTCCATTTAAGAAGCATTACGCTATAAAAAATTCAAACATGCATTAAGGTATAAGCCAATTATGTTCACCTGTGGTAACTGAATTGTTATGCGCTCAGATTTGAATTATCTCCACAGCAAGCTTAGGGTGATCCTATATGTTTCCCCAACAGAATCTGTTTTGATTTATCATTAGTCGGGTCTTTGGCCCTTTCCATTTCCCCAGTAAGTCGTAGTTTTCCCTTTCCCTTGAAATCCCTTGGTTATTTTACTATGTCATACCCTAATTTTTTACCCAAGATCCCATCTCCATTTTGCATTTTTGTTATATACATCAAGGCCACGAAATATGGTCGGTTTCGAACGTTTCAACTTCGAGCATTGCCTGTGCAGAGATTGTCGAGTGTTCTGAACATTTTATCTTATGCATGACTAACTTCTAATCAAGCACAAAGTGTATGTTTTTTGTTTCTTTGATTTCATGTTCAGAAATAGGTCTGAATCAAGAGCATCAGGCGTCACGTCTCAATTAGGGTTTCGAGCCTCTCAAGCCAGAAGTACGATTTATCATTTATTCTCGAAGACTAGTTCATCAAGGGACCTTTTAGAGAATCGTGTGTTTATTTCCATGCTCTGTCCAAAAGATGACCTCAAGCGTCTCCAAAACTTCCTCAAAGAACAGTCAAGTTTCTATTACCACTGGTTCACGTGTGTTTCACCTTGCCTTGAAATATAGAAAAGATCATGCTATGCAAGTCAATTCCAAACATTTCGACCAAAAGTCATCTACATGTTTTCTTTAAGAGTTGAAGACAATTATGTTTAGAAAGCCATGAGAGGACTTAATGGGACGTCTGTCATGATTTAAGAGTTTCTGGATCTCTGAGTTCAGTTTATTGTGCCAATTTCTCAACGCGATAACATTTCGCCTCAAATCCCCTTTCTAGTGATCATTCGAAGCTTTTAAGCATGTTTTGATTTCTTATACTTACATGACGTGGGGTGAATTTCATTAGAGTGAGATGATTAAATTCAAGATCGCTTTGGAAGAATTTATTCAAAATACTTGGAATTTTCATCATGTGAATTCGAGTGTTAATTAAACAGAGGTTATCAAAGGGGATCCTTCAAGAATAATTGTTCATCACAATAATATTTATTCAAGACTATTGTGTGATTATTTTGATGGATTCACACCATGGCCATTTAAATTCACATGAGGCATTTATTCAAGGAGATATTGGAAAAGAAACTTGATTCAAGAATAATCATTCATCACAAGAATGAATACATGATGGTTACAATTTTATTACAAGATCAATTCATGAAAATTATTTGGATCTCTATTACAAAATGAAAGATTTAAGTCTTAAGGCTTGCATTTTTGTTCATTCATTATTCAAGAATTCATTCAAGCATCAATCATTCTTTTCCAAATTCAAATGGAAGATTTTGAATTTTCATCAAGATAAATAAAGATTCAAATATTTAGAATTACAAAGGAATTGAGAAATATATTAAAGAACAAGTATCCATTCATGTTACAATTTTATTTGGATTTATCACTACAAAGTTACAAGAAATTATAAGTTTGTACAAACTATTATTTATAATGTCCTAACCCAATATCATGTTGCTGCCCATATTTTCTAGCCCCGTTGCAATATAATAAAAGTCCAATTTTTGTAGTGTTTTTCTTTCCAAAACAACAGTAATAACAGTCCATGACAGTAAGCAAAACAACCCCATAAATATAGCAAAATAGTCCCAAAAAAGTGTTGTAAAATGCTACAAAACAGTCCAAAAAATAGCAAGACTGCAACAGTCCCAAATGCTGCCAAAACTGCTATGAAACTACAAACAAATATGTTGTAAACTAGTCTGCAACAACCTACAAAAATCTACATCAAACAGCCCAGAATTTACATCAATATGGCTAAAGAAAAACGTATGAACAAAGCATCAAAATAGTTTTTCAAAACAATTCAAATACCCTATTGCCCCCCCCCCCCCCCCTAAATGCTTTGTTCCTTCACTATAAAAACCCCCTTCGTGGACAGAAATAAGGGAGAAAAAAATTCAAGGGGAACAACAACAAAATTCAAACACACACAAAAAAGCTCAGCAAGTGAAAAACAGAAGAAATTCAAGAAAACACACAAAAAACAGTAGAGGAAAACACAGAAAATTTATGGAGAGACAAAACAGAAAAGAGAGAACTTAATGTTTTTTGAAGCTCCATCGGAGAGGCTTCGATAGGTATTTTTCTTCCTCTCTATTACTTATGCACAACTCTTTCACATGCACATCCATGTCTGCTAGATTTATTTGCATAGTAATTTTTATGTTTTGAATCACTATTTTTTTTCCAACCTGTTATAAAAACAGAACAAAATGTTATATATGCTAGAACCTGCCAACCACAAAAAACTCAGAAAAATGAAAACGATTCTTCTCATTTTTGTCATATTCCCTCTGTAAATCCAGATCACTTTTCATATTCGATCTGCTAACTTACCTCCTCTTGTTACCTTATGACCTTCTCTCTCAGTGCACAACCTCCTTCCACCTTTATCAACCATCGTTCATCACCATCTCATGAACCTCCTTCCTCAGCTATCAACATAGATTCGCGAGTAAATTTCTCTTTCAAACCGCCGCTAGCTCCTCCGTCTTTATTCCAGTTCCACCTCTAAAATCCAATCTTTTGTAACTACCTTCGATCTCACCACAACCATACCACTATCTGACTGCTTCCTCTATCATCTATTCATAACCACTTTCCAACAATACACTTCTGTCTCACAATCCTCTATTTCACTGTAATCTCCACTTCCGCTAACAACCTCTTTCAATCTCTAAACCAATTGTTGGAACTCTTTGCAATCATCCAGTTCCCTTAACTTCACGTCCACTTCTATCACAACACAAATTGTTCACCGAAATTTCCTGAACCACTTCCTCCGCGTCCAACATCTCCTTCACGGCTTCAACTCACCGCTCAACTATTCATAACACCACCCACACACCTTCTCATCATCATTTCATAGATCACAAACACTCATAACCTTCAACCGATTCATCGAATGCTATCTCACGAAAACTTTCCCCTTCATATGCCTCCTACCTCCCAGCCGCACTCAACTTCCAAAGGAAACATCAGCAACACCTGCAACAATAATAACAATAGCTTGACCTCTTACCAAAACAACGACATCGACAGGAATTACACATATTGAAATTCATAGAAAAACACTTTAACTTACTTCTTCCAAATCTCAAATCACCATTGCCGGAACTATCTCTTTGCCATCTCTCGCCGCAACCGGATAATACCTCCATCAAGTTCATCTTAATATTCTCTTTCGATTCACATATCAACCTTCCTTCCAACTAGCCGCTCCCCCCTGTGCATAAAGGCCTATGTCTCATTTACATCTTTCAGCCACCACAACGAACCATTTTCAAATTCATCAGCAATTCCACCGCCTGAAAATTAGGAACATTTTTCTTGTTACTAATACTCAACAAACTTAGAGAAGGCAAACCCAGAAACCCCATCGGAGCGATCGGACGTTGAAGTTGAAGCTCGTCGGAGTGTACGGACCCCTTAGCGAAACTCAGAACAGACTCGTTTGAGAGAGGGAAGGAGAAGCCCAGTTTTGTTTTTTTGGTATTCAGAAAAAGAAAACAGAGAAGATTGCTTTGGAAGGTTTAGAGCGTGTGAGAGAGGTTGTTTTGATAAGTCAATATGCAGTTAAGAGGAATTATAGGGAGTCGAGTTTGAGCGTGACCTATTCCTTTCCCAATATAATAACTGTCGCGTCACTTAATTGCTTGGGTTCCAAGGATATTTTCCTTGTTTCTTTCCTCCAAACCGGGCCAGCCTTTGGGCCTTTGCCCCTATCCAATTATCATCTTTCCCTTATTTTTTTAATGAAGTCATAGTAATAATAGATAAACAAAATAGTTCAGTTTGCAAGGCGTGTATTCTGAAATTAAGAGGACCCAGTGTGATACGGTGGCAGAACCAACTATTTAATACTGGTTTGCGTTTTGCGTTTTATGTTCGTAAAATGTCGCGGTAAGCAAGAGTCGCCACCGACTTTTATTTCATCCAACCGGAAAGGAAAAAAGTACAGAAAAAAAATCCTTTTTAGAGATATTCTGAGTACGGGGGGTAGATTATAGAAAGGGAAGGTGTTAGCACCCTTTCTATCCATGGTTTTCCATGGGCTCTTAGGTACTTGCTCATCTTTTTAAAATTGCTTGTGTATGTGCTTTGCTTTTGAAAAATGTTTTACTTCGTGATAACCCTTGTATCAGTCCTCAAAGGTGTGACGAAGTTTTTTTTGAAAGTTTGTTTGAAAAGTGTAAGTGTGAAAAGTTTTGATTTGAGCAAATACCTACTAGCATCTACCTACTCGAAAAAAGATCGTTTCTATTCTCGTTTCCTTTAGACAGTGCTATCCTACTATTGAGAAATAGGTAGCACCGTCGTTGGAGTTGTAAGGGTCAATTCGAAAGGGACATACGATCACTAAAGCAATGTTAGGACACCTTAGTAATAACCCTAGAGTCTTAAGATCTTTCTTCAGGCAACATTTTCGAGGCAACATTCGAATGGGACATTTGATCTTTCTAGACAGGAGGGCAACCTCTAAGCCACCCTATGCTTAATGATCATTTACCGAAGGCAACCGAAGTGAGAGTATACCCTAAGAGTGATATGTGCGAGTGATTAGTTTTCGGTTATTTATCTTTTCACATTAGGGTTTTCTAACTGTATTAATTTGTCATGCATTCTTGTCATACAATCCTATTAGCACACATCTAAATAGTTTAAATATTTGCAGGAATTAAAAAATGCGAGAAAATAAATCTACGCTATTGCAAGGCTTCGGGGAGGGGGATTAATTACATAGCCAAAAAACCCGGGGAAAAAGCGATAAGTAAAAGCCCTAAATTAACTATTACAAACCAGTGAGCAGTTACAAAATATTGACAAAATAAATAACAAGGGCGCGGCGAATTAAAGACGAGACAATTAGGGTTTTGACCCTCGACTAAACCTATTCACGATTGATTAAAAAAAGATGTTTTTGTTATTTAAGAAAATAATGAAACAATTAAATTAAAAAGAAAGTCCTAAGTTCTAATTAATTTTAAATTAAGAAAAATAAATTAATTCACTCTGAAAACCTATTTTTGAATTTTTATTTATTTGAGAAAAAATAAAAGAATTAAATCAAGAATTTAACCTAATTTCTATTTAATTTTATTTATAAAAAAAACAAGTTAAAATTGCCCTAAGTTAAACTAAATAAAATTAAATTTGATAATAAAAAAAACTAATTCTAATTTTTATGATTTCTTGATTTTATGATTTTTTATGAAAAATAAATAATTTGTTAATTAAAATGATTAAAAGAAATATTAAAGAATTAAAAAATAAGAAAAAGAAAAAGAAGTGGGCCTGATTGTTAGCAATTGTAGGGGGTATGAAATTGAAATTCTGGGCCCAACCAAATTTCAGCCTGTTTGACCTCGCTGGTTCCCATGCAATATTGACTTTAAGGTGTATGGTGGTCCCTCAATGCTGGCACGTTAGATCTAGCTTGCTGATGAATTTGATGGTTGGATTTGGATGGCATATGGTGGGTGTATGGGACAGCTTTGCACCTGATCACATGAAGCAAAAAAATATGAAACATATATTGGGACCTGGGGATCGAACCCAGGTCCTCCCACTCAACACCAACACGCCTTACCATCTGTGCCACCTGCTTCATTTGTTATTATAACAAGAGTAATATATAATATATAATACACGGCGGTTAACTTGAAAAAACGCGCAAAATTCAAACCAACCAACCAATGATTGCCACGCCTCATCTTCTTCCCCAGACTGTCGTTTTAGGCAAACAAGCTTTTACCTACGGATGCTTTGTTGTAGCTACAGACCTGTTCATCTAAAAAATTGTATACAAGCAATATAAATGACAAACGCTGGTACCAATCAACTCGTCTCATCCCCACGAGCATCAAGGTACCAGAATCCAGACCTAATTTTGCTTATACTGCAAACCCTTAAAACGAGCCAAGAAACCCTAACAATGGCATATCATGATTCTTGTACTGAAAACGCAATTAAATAATACCAATAGCTTGTAAACTCAATGATGAACAATAATATATAATTCAAATATGCTAATGATGCGTAAATCAATGAAATCGAAATCAAGTTTTTGGGTGAATCATGGCGTCTGTAACTTACAATTCCGAACGTGAAAATGCTTGCAATTGATTCAGATCCCTTTTGGAGATGTCCAGGAGTCTGTTGGTAATGTTAGAATGGCTTAGATTGGCCTCTAGGATGGAAATTGAATCACCACTTTTCTTTGAAATTTTGAAGTTTGGTTTTAGCTTTTCCACGACTGTAACCTTCTTTTCTTGCCTTGTTTTTGTTCATTATATATCCCTCAATGAATTAGGGTTGCAAAACAGATTCAATCTTCAAGCTTTGATGATATTTGATTTGATTCTTTAGCCATATGATATCTTTCTAAATTTGGCCTAATCATGCTCTTTTTGTACCAATTGCCATTGATTCGAATTGATCTTGCAAGCTCAGCATATCTTGGTTGCTAACCTGTCAAAAAAACAAATCAAATCATATCTTTAATAATTTTCATCATTTATTTGATTTAATTCACGTTTTAATCAATGAAAAATCAAGATAAATTGAAAAATGGAGCAAATAATTGGTGGATAATTATTTGAGTCGTGGACCACATTATAATTGAAGTGCAAGCATAAAAAGTTGGGCCCATTTAGCAAAAAAAATGCAAATTTGAGCACATTTGACTTTTGGCAATTTTGCAAAAATGGTCAACTTGGTCAATGCATAACTCTCTCTCAATTTTTACCCTAGAGAGGTGTTCTTGGAATTTTTAGAAAGATTAGGATGTCCTCTAAGCAACCCTTTTGGTCTCATCTCAATTGAGTCTTCCATGGTCATGTATGAAGCTTTGACCTAAAAGGTGTTTTTGTTGACTTTCCAAAATGACCTATAATGTCAAAATTCATATCTTTTTCTGAGTGCATATTCTGAACTTGGGAGCTGAAGATGAATTGTAGGGAATTGAATATTATTCAAAATTAGCTTTGGATGGGTCATTTCTTATAAAGTATGAGAAAGTTATGCTTGGTCAAAGTTGAGTTGACTTTTCCTACAAAACCCTAATTTAGCAACTTTTGGATTTTGATGAATTGTGAGCAATCCTTGAGGAATCATGATCAACCCTTGATCAAATGATGGATAATACTTCAAAATGAGGATGTTGACCAAAAATATTGAAGTTTGACTGTATGTGGGCCACAGTTGACTTTTGACCAAACACAGTTGATTTTCAGGCATTTGAGCAATTGACTGAGCAAACTTTCTCTGCAAGGCTTGAAACTTGACATGGATGATATTGAGAACATATTAGGAAAATGGTGAGCATTTGATTCCTTTGTGGTTCACACATCTTGATAAAAAATGAAACCCTAATTTGAGGTATACTGCCTTAGGAGAGAGTTTGTCTGGTCAATTCTTGAACTTCCTTTAGCAATTTGGGGACCTCACTTGCCATGTGTTGAGAAATATGAGAGGGCAAATTTTGGGGTACAACAGCTGCGCCTATTCAATCTTCTTCAACCTGAGGATGTAGATTGGCTCGTCTGCCTTTAGTGATCTGAAGGTGGAAGATGATTGAACACTATAGTGCCAAGAAATTTGCACTCGCATGAAGTGATACTTGACTTGTGATATCGGGAATGGGCTTATAGATTCCATTTGGTAGTTGCTAGAGAATTGTCGGAGATGGGCTTAAAGATGCCATCCAAATAAGTGTCGATCACATAAGAGATTCCTTTGCGAGAACCTGTATACCTGTTGTTGAGGTAGACTTTGTTGGGGAATGTTGATATCTATCTTGAGAGAAATAGAGTTTTAGGAGCTTCAGTTGTCCGTTACTCTACTGGGGAATAATTCCGGTTTGGGAAGCGGAAGTGAACTGTGTGTTTGGTCGGGGTATATGCTGCAACGCGACTTTCTGGGGAAATGTAAAATCGATTGTGTTTGATCAGGTCTCGGTCTTACAGCATTGTGGACTGCTGTCTGGGGATAAGACAGGAAGAACCCGGATAGTAAGGTTATGAGAAGGAACTTGGATAGTAGGGTTACTTCGATATGAAAGCCTGGGTAGTAGGGCTTGAGAAGGAACCTGGATAATAGGGTTACTTCAACATGAAAGTCGGGATAGTAAGGCTGGGAGAAGGAACCTGGATAGTAGGGTTACTTCGATATGAAAGTATGGGTAGTAGGGCTGTGAGAAGGAACCTGGATAATAGGGTTACTTCGATATAAAAGTTGGGATAGTAGGGCTGTGAGAAGGAACCTGGATAGTAGGGTTACTTCAATATGAAAGTCGGGATAGTAGGGCTGTGAGAAGGAACCTGGATAATAGGGTTACTTCGATATGAAAGCCAGGATAGTAGGGCTGTGAGAAGGAACCTGGATAGTAGGGTTACTTCGATATGAAAGTCGGGATAATAGGGCTGTGAGAAGGAACCTGGATAGTAGGGTTACTTCGATATGAAAGCCGAGATAGTAGGGCTATGAGAAGGAACCTGGATAGTAGGGTTACTTCGATATGAAAGTCGGGATAGTAGGGCTGTGAGAAGGATCCTCGATAGTAGGGTTACTTAGATATGAAAGTCGAGATAGTAGGGCTGTGAGAAGGAACCTGGATAGTAGGGTTACTTCGATATGAAAGTCGGGATAGTAGGGCTGTGAGAAGGAACCTGGATAGTAGGGTTACTTCGATATGAAAGCCGGGATAGTATGGCTGTGAGAAGGAACCTAGATAGTAGGGTTACTTCGATATGAAAGTCGGGATAGTAGGGCTTGAGAAGGAACCTGGATGATAGGGTTACTTTGGAATGAGTTTGGGTAAAATTGCAGAGGGAACCTGGGTAAGGTTGTTCTTATCGCGCCGATGATTACTCTGTTTAGCTTCGAGTGTTGATCATGGACCTGCTGGAAATTGTTGATAATAATTGTCCTTCCTGAAAGGAATACCGGGTTAGTTATGTGTGATGCATGAAATGCATTGTATGATGATGTTCTCAAAATAACTGAGATTATGTTATATGTAATATATGCACATGTCATGATGTATGAACATGAAATGCTGACGTAATAATTTGAGTCCGGGAAAATAAATCCTTGACTGTTGTTTGGAGAGTATGAGGAATGATATTCTTGACTGCTGTAAAAAACCATAGTTCCTCTATTTCTATTGGGGATGGTGAACAAAGATGCCTATGCTGGGGATTTGCCACTCCGCTGGAGAATATTCTTCCAGAAGAGACCTTGTCTGAGGATAACTCTGTGGGGAATAACTCTGCTGGAGAGGAGATACCCTGTTGATAGATCTGCTAACTTGGAGAAATAACTCAGCTGGGGATGAATTTCCGTTGCTGGTGATAATGACTTCTGTTCGAGATTGAATTTCTGCTTGTGAGAGAAATAAACTCTGCTTGGGGAAAAATTTACCGACTCACTCGCGATTGTGAATCTCAGTTGGGGAGAGTTATATCCTGTTCGAGAAAGCTAACATCACTATCTTTGGATACTTTTACTCTATGGGGAGTGTATGCACCACCACTCATGTTCTCAAGCTGGCTCTATCCCTGTACATGATGGGCAGAGTAACTGTAGGGTTTGGGCACTTCTTGTTTGTCCTTGTTCCTGGAATTACGAGTAATTTTATTTGTTTCTCATGTAAATATTTATGAGCAGGCCATTATTTTCAAATGCATATATCAAAAATGAATCATTGGACGTTCTTGCAAAAAAAAACAGAAAAAGAAAAACAAAGTGAAACTTCTTGTGAAAATGAATTGTATTGATTTTTGAAGTTGGCCTGTAATAGGAGTTTTGTACAAGGAGGTTGATGTTCTAGTAGGAGAACACCGCCGAAAGATAGAAATTAAAATTTGTGTAAAAGAACAAAAACAGCTATGTGAACAACCCCATTGGGTTCCAACTCTGCTATTGCCTTTATATCTTCAAGCGTCTCATCACTTTGCTGCTTGGTCGAAGGTGGATCAGATTGATTGGCGCCGTCTGAGTTTGATAGTTGTTGTACCCCAAAATTTGCCCTCCCATATTCTTCAAGATTTGACAAGATCAAGGTTCAAAATCTCTCAAGGGTTGCACAGTCCAATTGCCTCCTAACACAGTCAAAATTAGGGTTTTGGTTCTGGCAAAGAAATTGAAGTTTCCAAGGGCCCAAGCAAGTCCCACATATCTACACACATTGTCAAGCATCCATATGCCAAGTTTCAAGACTCACAGCATCAAATTGCACAGTCAAAAACCCTAAATGCTTCACAGTCAACTGCAGGGGCAAAATGGTCATTTGACAGTCAAAAGTCAAAATTTTTGGTCAACATCTTATTTTGAAGCCACAAACATCATTTGATCAATTCTTGATCATGATTCTCGAGGCATGGCTCAAAAAGTCTCAAGATGCAAAAGTTTCCATTTTTGGACAGTTGAAAAAGTCAACTGCAAATTGACCAAGGCATAACTTCCACTTGGTTTATCAGAAAAATTCCATACAAATCTCATTTTGAAGATAATGACATTTCCTACAACTCATCTTCACACTTCAAGTCCAAGAAATGCTCTCACAAAAAGTTATCAATTTCAACATTATAGGTCATTTTCAAAAGTCAACAAAAAGGCACTTCAAGTCAAAGACCATAACTTGAGATTGGTAAATCAAAATGACATGGGACCAAAGACACTGGTTAGAGGACTTCAATACCTTTCCAAAATATCGAAGAACATGATCAAATCTTAAAAATTGAGCAAGATATGCCTTGTGGAAGTTGGGAAATTGTTGGGAATTTTGAAAAGTCAACTTTGCATAAAAGGCTTCAAAAAGGCTAATGGGCCTCAATTTCTTCCATGAATCATTACCCAAAGGCCATGCACGACCCATTGACCTAAAGGGGAGTTATTTTCTTATTTTTAATTAATTAATTGAATTTTTAATCTTATTAATTCATTTAATTAAAATTAATTATGAGAAAAATACTAAACCATGTTTTTCAAATCTTTTTGTGCAGCCAATTCACTCTTTATGAATCAAATATTTCGTGCATCACTCAAAAGGAAAGATTCTATGCAATTGGCAATAGTTTCATGGCAAAAAGATTGAAATTGATCTCATTGAAAATCAAATCTCCAAATCATCAATGCATGGATTATGGGCTGCTTTTTCTAACCTAATTCTATTCAATTACATATACAAAGCTAACCTAATGCATAAAGACACAGAAGCTGCACAGGAATCAAAGGACAACATTGCACTTTTTCACAAAAATATTGAAAACTGTTTTCATACATAGAGGACGAGTCAAGGCTTGAAAGGCATTCCAAAAGCTTGCCAAGACATCCAGGAAACGATTCCAATCAAAATCGGCCCTCCATACACAAGGAATTGGTAGAACGACATCACCCTGTTCATAAAATTTTTCATATTCGTGTTTGCACTTTCATGCATTATTAATGTCTTTTAATGGTTGATTTACACTAACATGAATGCCCTGAAGCTAATGGTACTACTCAATTGAACTAATGTTGCCTGTATGAGAATTCACCATGAACGTTTCTTAGGGTTTCAGAGCTCCAGATTTGGGGCTTTTCACGTCTGGAAAAATTGGCCAACCAAACCTATTCCATTGAAACCAGGACATCCAGACGAAACAATTGGACTATTCGCGCTCAATTATGATAATCATGGGCGTATTCGCTATTATTTGCAGGTTCTATTTAGTAGGGGTTTAAAACCCCCGCTATCTATTTTTTATTTTCAGGCAAACGAAGAAGATGCTGGTGTGGCTTGATATGGTTGGATGATTCAAATTTGGCGCGATTTTGTTAACGTCCAGCATAATGGTTTTCTTTTCATATGTATTGTTTATGTCCCATTATACTAACAAACATGCGCGTTGGTTCAGATGGTTGATTAGCTGGCATGCAGGCACTGGGACCTGGGTTCGATTCCCAGGTCCCCCATATTTCTCAATAATTTTGGTTGTAACATGTTCAGGTGAAATTTCTCTCCAGTGGTCCACCATGTGCGCGTATGATTGTGCCTGCCAAGTGTCCCAGAGGATCCATCCAAAGGTCAGAATATGGAGGTCCACCATGCACGCTGGTCAATCATCCCACACACGCGCCAGAAAGTCAAAAAGGGCCTGTTTCAATGGGCCAAATTGCTCTACAATACACCTCTCAATTGGGTCAGCCACCCCCATGGTTTGCATATTTTTGTTCTTTATTTTAATTTTCCTTTTTATTCTTTTATTTGTTTTATTATTTTAGCTAATTCACAAAAATAATTTTTATAATATAAAAACCAGAAATCAAAAAAAATTGTAATATATTTAATTATTATTATTTCACCATTAATTAATTTTGTCAATAAATTTTTAATAATCAACTTAGTAAAATTAGGGTTTTTAATTTTAATCTCTTCTTAAATAACTAAATATGTAGAAATTAGGTTTTTAGCATTCTTATTATTTTTTCTTAATAAACCAATTTTTCTTATTATCATTATTATTAATTAATTTAATTTGTAAATAAACATGTAATTAATTAACTAGTGTAAATTAGGTTAAAACTTGAATATTTTTCTTTAACAATTAAAAAATAATTTAGAAATAGGGTTTCATTTAACTTCTAATTTTAATTAATTTTCTTTATTTCATAAGTACTAAAAACCATAAAAAAATAACTTCTTTTCTTTATTGAATAATTAATTAACTTTTAATTTCATTTAATTTCTTTAAAGGGTCCAACGCCCTCGAACATTCGATTCCAATTCCTTTTCGCACATTTACTTTTATTTATTTTCTTTCAAATATCATGTAATTGCTCAAGCCTTGTAATAGTCATTAAGAACTTATTTATTTTCCGCATTTTTATTCAAAACGGGTCTTTGTTAATTTGGCGATGTATAGACCCGCGCCTTGTAATAGCGTAGGACTTTTTTTTCCGCACTTTAATTTCCGCACCCTTAAAACTGCTAAACTTTGCATGAAAGAATGAATGGCCCAAATTAAAAGCAAGCGTAGATCGCCATAATGCATGACTAGATAAAACATAACTGAAAACAATACACAAATTCACACACCACGCTTAGGGTACGCCTCACTGTTGTCTTGCCCCTCGAAACGTGGTCGTCAAGTATAGGACGTCTTAGTGAGTCCTTATGTCCATTGATCTAGTTGCCTCAAAACAAGTTGCCTCGGAACAGTTGCCTCGAAACGGTTGCCTCGGAATAAAAAAGATCAATGGCATAAGGGTAGCTTCTAAGGTGTCTTACTGTTGCTCGGTGACCACACTGTCCCTACAAACGAATTGACCTGAACACCTCCAACGGTGGTGCTACCTACCTCTCAATGGTGGGATGGCACTACCTTAAGGACATTTACACAGCCTAATTCCTTAGGGTAGGTGGATGACTCATAGATACTTGCTCTAATTCAAAACAAATCAAAAACTCTTTTCACACTGACACTTTCCAAAAGATTTCAAAACAAACGCTTCACAACACTCTTGAGGACTGATACAAGAGTCGAATTGAAGTTTTCAATGAAACTTTTTCAAACCCACGCACTTTTGAAAAGCAAACAAACATTTTGAAAACACAAATGAGCAAGTATCTAAGAGCCCATGGATAACCATGGATAGAAAGGGTGCTAACACCTTCCCTTTCTATAAATCTACCTCCCGAACCGAGAAATTATCTCATAAGGAATTTTGCTGTGCTTTTGTCCTGTCCATGTTGGAGAAAATAAAAGACGGTGGCGACTCTTACTTCCGCGACATTTCGCGAACCAGCGTTAAACAGTCAGTTCCAGATCCACCGATCACAGAACTGGCGACTCTGCTGGGGATAGGATTACTCTTATAAAGTGAGGTGTACCTTAGGACTAAGATCACTTGTGTTTTCAATTGTCTGAACTATTTGCTTTATTATTGTGGGACTGTCTCGGGAGTTCTATAGATCCTAACCCGGATCTGGGGTAACCTTCTTTGAAAGTAGCAACAAGGCTGTGAGGGAACTATGCGGGGTATACCGACATGGTTGAAGCAGTCTGCTACGTTGATGTGGCACTTTAGTGTGTACCGGTAACCCTTGAGTTCAGTCAAGGAGAGTACGGGGCCGCCGCGTGGTGTCGTGAAGCATCAACTGACCTTAGGAACCTTAATTGAACCATCTTGGCCTCTTTAGGGTAGTGAGATAACTGACTTTGGTGTAGTCCGAGGTTGGTTGATACTCGATACTACACTCAATTGAGGGTTGTTTTCTTGGAATATTTCGGTCGCCAGTTCAGTGGCTAAATCGAAACGATGAACAATGAAAGCAATCCAATGATATTGGGACCCTTAGAACCCGGTTACTTCTGATAGGACTGGTTTCGAGCCCACCAACTTCAAGAGGGTAATACCTAGACCCCATGTTGGCCTTAACTCTAAGGGCTCTCTTGTGTGACTTGTGTGCCTTCCAACTTGACTACTTGCATGCTTGTTATCTGACCCATGAGTTCGTTGCAGGTTTTGTTTACAGTCCTTAATTGGGACTCATAACAGAGTCTACTTACATCACTCAATGCATAGCATAACATCATACCATTGCATACATCCTGCATAAGACTAACCCATTTCAAGGATCTCAAAGGTTTGTGATGCAGGTCATGATGAACCAATTGTCCAGCAAGGGGCAAAGGGGATTTATTTTCCTCTAGCCAAGGTTGTCAGGGGCTATGACCCACTCGATATGGTGAGCCTTGACCCTTGAAGAAGGACTCTCAGCAACACGAAGTTCCTTCGATCAAGATACAAATTCAAATGCTAATGAATTTCTTGTTTACCCCGCGGGATCCTTGAAAACATTGCATGCATACATACATATCATTGCATTACAGGTATCCCTTTTACAGGTTACTTACCTTCTTCGCTGTTTATTTCAGCCGATCATCATGAATCCTGAGTCATCTACTGAGCAATCCATCAAGGCCCTCCAGGCTTAGAACACCCAGTTCCAGGAGTTGATCAAGAGTCTAGCCCAGGGTCAACAGGATTTGAAGACTCTGCTCTCGAAGAAGAAGAAGAAGAGAACGGTGTTGTTCAACCCGAGACGCAAATCTGGGAATGGGTCACAAAATGAAGTTGAGCTGACTATCCCGTCTGTTGGGAAAGACAGTCCCCAAGGGAGAGAGGTTCCTAGTCCAGTGGTCTCCGACAACGAGACTGATTTTAATGATGAGCAGTACCCTCCAGCTGAGGACCGGTACAAGCAACTAGAGGATCGTTTGAATGCTATGGAAATTCAACAAGTGCCTGGGTTGGATTTTGGAGACCTGGGTCTATCTTCTGGTGTGGTGATCCCACACAAATTCAAGGCTCCTTCTTTTGCTAAGTATGATGGGGCATCCTGTCCCAGGCTGCATCTCAGGTCTTATGTGCGGAAGATTCATCCGTATACTGCAGACAAGAGCTTATGGATCCACTTCTTCCAGGAGAGTCTTTCAGGGACTCATCTCGAGTGGTTCTATCAGCTGGATGGAACCAAGGTTCGTAACTGGGAGGAGTTGGCTACTGCTTTTTACAAGCAGTATCAGTATAACGCCGACCTCGCTCCTACACGTACCCAACTCCAGGGTATGTCGCTAGGATCGGGAGAAGGTTTTAAAGAGTACGCCCCAAAATGGAGAGACCTTGCTGGAAGGGTACAACCACCTTTGACTGACCGGGAGCTCGTTGATATGTTCTTGGGGACCCTGTCTGGTCCATTCTACAACCATCTGATTGGGAATTCTTCTGCTAGGTTTACAGATCTGATCTTGACTGGGGAAAGGATTGAAGCTGGTATCAAGTCTGGGCAGATACAAAAGGACGCTTCATCGAGCACCGATAAAAAACCTTTTAAGAAGGAATCCAGTGCTGTCTATGGTTCAAAGAGACAGAATAGACCAGAACGCCGCCAAGCTGTCAATGCAGTGGTGATCTCAAAACCTGCTGGTACTCCTCAGCATCACAATCAACAAAAGAGCGAGAGAAGGCAGTTCACTCGGCTCAGCATGACCTTGTCCCAGATGTTGCCACAGTTACTGGAGACCAAGCTGGTGACTCTAAAAGAAGCTCCAAAGAATCAAAATACAACGTCACCCAAGTATAATCCTAACGCCCGCTGCACTTATCACTCTGACAGCCCGGGGCATACTATAGATGATTGTTGGAGCTTGAAAAATAAGATCCAAGACTTGATTGACGCAAAGGAGATTGAGTTCGAGACACCCGAGGCCCCCAATGTGATCACTGCTCCCTTGCCAAAACATGGCTAGGATAGAAAATACTTTTTGTTCATTTGAATTCAAGTTGTATTTTTCTTTGTTTATTCAAACAATAATATTCATGTCAAACGTTGTTATTTCATTAATGCATCGCATATGTCTGTTTTGGAGTTAATACAATTGTTTTCATTATATTCAAAATCGCTTTCATTTTTCTGTGATGATAAACTCTCGGTTAATAATTCTAAGCCTCTTGAGGGAGGATGACGAAAACGATACCACGATCTTTACAGTATGCTTTTGAACGGACCCCGCTGATGAGGTACATGCATTGTTTCAATTCCTAAACACTGGAGTTATAAGGATGATAATCCCTCGTCAACCCCTTTGAGCCAGAGAAGTAGGAGTTTTTCTTTTCAAAAAATCTTTTAAACCCTTAATCATAACCTGGGGCAGGGTAGTTCTCTCAGTTAATCTAGGTGCACAACGAATGACACCAAAGGAGTCCTTCCAAAAACAAAAGACAGTGATGGTTCAGAATAATCATAAGGACAGGCAGTCATTATCAAAAAATAAATGAAAAGCCCAAAAAGTCAAAACCTATGAAGGGGACTTACAAAACTGGGGCATCCCGCTGACTGTAATTACAAAAGAAACAGTTCAGGCAAAAATCAGGGATAATAAACTCAAAAGAAAGAGGTCCAACAAACCCTCGACAAAAGGAAATGACTTCCTATTCAAAATAAACTGTCAGCATCCGAACCATCACGGGAATACCCAAGCAAAGACTCAAACAAGGTCTAACGCACGATTAGCTGAGTTTAGGTTTGAAGAACATCACGGAGAACGGGTAGGTACAAATAAATTTGAGCCTTTATCCTTTGTTTCTTAAAAACCATGAACCAGGCCACATTATAACCCTTAAAAGTCCTAGCTGAAGCACGGGTTAGTTCGAAAGCATACTGTAACAAAGGTATCCTGACTCCTTAAGGCTTGCGGTAAAATAACAAGTTGACATCACAGTTTACAAAAAAAAATTTTGCTTGTTTTACAAAAAATGCATTTTCAAAAACTTCAAGACAGACATGAGCTTTGCATTCTTAACATAACATTGTTTGCATATGATTATTTGTTTGAACAGCAGAGAACTTTGCGCAACGAATATCCGATGAACGAAGGTCCTCTCAACAAAAGAGTCACCTCCGGTGGAAGAAACACTTCCAATCAAGGGGCATGGCATGATCATTGTCCATCATCTGGGGCAGTCCAGCCAAGATTCGGAGAATCTCTCAAAAGGCCAACCAGCTTGGGGCAAATATCCATCTGGATCACCTGGGGCATTCCGACAACGAATCTTGCCTAATCAGACATCTTCTAGTGGTACAACACAATGCTACTAACAGGGGCAACTCCCTACATTCTGAGGGCGTGGACATAGTCGGAAAAAAATACTATGCATAATCAAAGACCCGCTAGGTTGACGCACCTAGGCAAAAATAAGGGCTTCCCGGCGAACCAAAAGGGTTCGGGCAAAATAAGGGATGAAATGAAAAAAAATTTGTACACCCGGCAAGTCGAAAACCTGAAAAGGCGGCTTGGGCAAAAAAGGGTATCCCGGTGGACTGAAAACCCGAAAGGGCGGTCCAGGCAAAAATTAGGGATCAAAGCGTACAACTATGTCCTGGCATCTCGTCACCTGTCTACCAGAAGATTTGTCAATTACCCCCACAGGTGCCTTCTCCCACTGAAACTGGGGCAATATTGAGTTGTCTAAGCAATATAGTTGCTTTGCCATCAAGGTACCAAGACAAGTTCAGCTGAAGAATGACCAAGTTACCTCCATTCCCCAGAGAGTGAGCCAGCAAGTCAACGAGACTCTCCCCCAAGCAGAGTTAGTCCACTGTCAGCCTTAAAGAAATTGGGTATCCCCAGCAGATCTCAACATTCCTCAGAGGAGTATACAAACATTCTTAACAAGCATCCCCGGCAGTCTTGACCTAAGATTGTTCCCCGGCGGTATACCAGACATTCAGTGGAGCCACTTTCCCAGTGCATATCAAAAATTTCCCCAGGAAAGTCCAGTCCAAAAGTCTCCCCAGGAGAACTCAATCAATCTCCCTAGTAGAAAGCTTATCCCCAGTAGATTCTGGAAGCTTATCCCCACATAGCACGAACGCGTCCCCCGGCTTTATTCAGAAGGTTATTTCCCCACCAGGATATACTTGGGTTATCCTCAGCCAATAAAAATTGAAAGATCGTCCCCGGCGAAGCCTTCCTATTCCCCCACGGAGTTCATCATATTCTTCAACAAAACTCAACAATGGTATCCCCAATGGAGTTCTCGTTCATCTCAGCGAAGCACCTCTCTTCCCACAGAGTATTTCCCCCCAGCAAGATCGCTAGAGTAGTTATTCCCCGTAGAGTAATCTCTTCATCAAGTTTATTCCCCCAACGGAGTCATCTTCTCCTACCGGTTCATTCTTGCAATCTTCATCCCCAGCGGAAACGAAGAACTCTCTTCAACCATCAGCCCAAGATTTAACTCCCGGCATTCGTCAAGGATATATTTTCCTAGATGAAAATACGTTCAAAAACATTACATTGTCATACATCATGATACATGCATAAACGCATCATATCTTACAATCTCATTTATGTTGAGAACATCATTGCTTGATCCATGGCATGCATTGCATACGACTGACTTTCACATTTTAGGAAAGATCCAGTTAAGTTCTCAGCTATTCCAAGACCTTTCCTGGTCCAGTTAAATCGACTCCTAAAGATTTTTCTGATGCCGATCCAGTCAAAGGCCTTCCCTGGTCCAGTTAAATCGATTCCTAAAGATTTTCCTGATGAAGACCCAGTTGAAGAATCCAAGACCTTGCCTGGTCCAGTTAAATCGATTCCTAAAGATTTTTCTGATGCCGATCCAGTCAAAGGCCTTCTCTGGTCCAGTTAAATCGATTCCTAAAGATTTTCCTGATGAAGACCCAGTTGAAGATTCCAAGACCTTGCCTGGTCCAGTTAAATCGACTCCTAAAGATTTTTCTGATGCCGATCCAGTCAAAGGCCTTCTCTGGTCCAGTTAAATCGATTCCTAAAGATTTTGCTGATGAAGACCCAGTTGAAGATTCCAAGACCTTGCATGGTCCAGTTAAATCGATTCCTAAAGATTTTTATGATGCCGATCCAGTCAAAGGCCTTCTCTGGTCCAGTTAAATTGATTCCTAAAGATTTTCCTGATGAAGACCCAGTTGAAGATTCCAAGACCTTGCCTAGTCCAGTTAAATCGATTCCAAAAGATTTTTCTGATGCCGATCCAGTCAAAGGCCTTCTCTGGTCCAGTTAAATCGATTCCTAAAGATTTTCCTGATGAAGACCCAGTTGAAGATTCCAAGACCTTGCCTGGTCCAGTTAAATCGACTCCTAAAGATTTTTCTGATGCCGATCCAGTCAAAGGCCTTCTGTGGTCCAGTTAAATCGATTCCTAAAGATTTTCCTGATGAAGACCCAGTTGAAGATTCCAAGACCTTGCCTGGTCCAGTTAAATCGACTCCTAAAGATTTTTCTGATGCCGATCCAGTCAAAGGCCTTCCCTGGTCCAGTTAAATCGATTCCTAAAGATTTTCCTGATGAAGACCCAGTTGAAGAATCCAAGACCTTGCCTGGTCCAGTTAAATCGATTCCTAAAGATTTTCCTGATGAAGACCCAGTTGAAGATTCCAAGACCTTGCCTGGTCCAGTTAAATCGACTCCTAAAGATTTTTCTGATGCCCATCCAGTCAAAGGCCTTCTCTGGTCCAGTTAAATCGATTCCTAAAGATTTTCCTGATGAAGACCCAGTTGAAGATTCCAAGACCTTGCCTGGTCCAGTTAAATCGATTCCTAAAGATTTTTCTGATGCCGATCCAGTCAAAGGCCTTCTCTGGTCCAGTTAAATCGATTCCTAAAGATTTTCCTGATGAAGACCCAGTTGAAGATTCCAAGACCTTGCCTGGTCCAGTTAAATCGATTCCAAAAGATTTTTCTGATGCCGATCCAGTCAAAGGCCTTCTCTGGTCCAGTTAAATCGATTCCTAAAGATTTTCCTGATGAAGACCCAGTTGAAGATTCCAAGACCTTGCCTGGTCCAGTTAAATCGACTCCTAAAGATTTTTCAGATGCCGATCCAGTCAAAGGCCTTCTGTGGTCCAGTTAAATCGATTCCTAAAGATTTTCCTGATGAAGACCCAGTTGAAGATTCCAAGACCTCGCCTGGTCCAGTTAAATCGACTCCTAAAGATTTTTCTGATGCCGATCCAGTCAAAGGCCTTCTCTGGTCCAGTTAAATCGATTCCTAAAGATTTTCCTGATGAAGACCCAGTTGAAGATTCTAAGACCTTGCCTAGTCCAGTTAAATCGACTACTTAAGATTTTTCTGATGCCGATCCAGTCAAAGGCCTTCTCTGGTCCAGTTAAATCGATTCCTAAAGATTTTCCTGATGAAGACCCAGTTGAAGATTCCAAGACCTTGCCTGGTCCAGTTAAATCAACTTCTAAAGATTTTTATGATGCCGATCCAGTCAAAGGCCTTCTCTGGTCCAGTTAAATCAATTCCTAAAGATTTTCCTGAAGCCGATCCAGTTTAAGATTCCAAGACCTCGCCTGGTCCAGTTAAATCAACTCCTAAAGATTTTTCTGAAGCCGATCTAGTTGAAGATTCCAAGATCTTGTCTAAATCTAGCCAAAATCGATTCCTAAAGATTTTTCTGAGGACGCCAAGACCTCCTCTGGTCCAGTTAAATCGACTCCTAAAGATTTTTCTGATGCTAACCCAGTGAAAGAAGACAAAGCCAGTTAAATCAATTCTTAAAGATTTTTCTGATGCTAACCCAGTGAAAGAAGACAAAGCCAGTTAAATTGATTCCTAAAGATTTTTCTGATGCTAATCCAAATCCAGTGAAATCAATTCCTAAAGATTTTTCTGATACTGCTCCCGTAAAAGTTATTCCAAGACCTCCTATAGTCCAGCTAAATCGATTCCTAAAGATTTCTCTGAGACGAAACCTTTTGACATTACCAGACTCGATTCATGTATCTTGCCAGGGCACGTCTAAAGGGTTCGAAGATCCGATTCCTGTATCTCGCCAGGGTGTATCTGTTGACAACCAACATTACCAGACTCGATTCCTGTATCTCGCCAGGGCACGTCTGAAGAGTTCGAAGATCCGATTCCTGTATCTTGCCAGGGTGTATCTGTTGACGACTGTATTCTCCAGACTCGATTCTTGTATCTCGCCAGGGCACGTCTGAAGAGTTTTAAGATTCGATACCTGTATCCAGCCAGGGCACATCTACGCAAAGAGTTTGAAGGCCAACTCCTGTAACAGGCCAGGTAATTATCTTTCTTTTTCAGGTACGCAAGTTCTCGCTAAGGAAACTCTTACGCGATCGACCTCCCGATGGCATCTATAAGCCCATCTCTCCACATACCGACAGTCTCCAAATGGAATCTATAAGCCCATTCCCGACAAGGCTCTGTCACACTTCCAGATGGCATCTATAAGCCCATCCTCCTACCCATCAGTCTCCAAATGGCATCTATAAGCCCATTCCCACCATCACACTGCTAACATGTGAGCGCAAATTTCTGGGCACTCTAGTGTTCAATCATCTTCCACCTTCGGATTATGAAAGGCACGCCAGCCAATCTACATCCTCAGGTCTAAGAAGATTGAACAGGGGCAACTGTTGTACCCCAAAATTTTCCCTCCCATATTCTTCAAGATTTGACAAGATCAAGGTTCAAAATCTCTCAAGGGTTGCACAGTCCAATTGCCTCCTAACACAGTCAAAATTATGGTTTTGGTTCTGGCAAAGAAATTGAAGTTTCCAAGGGCCCAAGCAAGTCCCACATACCTACATACATTTTCAAGCATCCATATGCCAAGTTTCAAGACTCACAGCATCAAATTGCACAGTCAAAAACCCTAAATGCTTCACAGTCAACTGCAGGGGCAAAATGGTCATTTGACAGTCAAAAGTCAAAATTTGTGGTCAACATCTTATTTTGAAGCCACAAACATCATTTGATAAATTCTTGATCATGATTCTCAAGGCATGGCTTAAAAAGTCTCAAGATGCAAAAGTTTCCATTTTTGGACAGTTGAAAAAGTCAACTGCAAATTGACCAAGGCATAACTTCCACTTGGTTTATCATAAAAACTCCATCCAAAGCTCATTTTGAAGAGAATGACATTTCCTACAACTCATCTTCACACTTCAAGTCCAAGAAATGCTCTCACAAAAAGTTATCAATTTCAACATTATAGGTCATTTTCAAAAGTCAACAAAAAGGCACTTCAAGTCAAAGACCATAACTTGAGATTGGTAAATCAAAATGACATGGGACCAAAGACACTGGTTAGAGGACTTCAAGACCTTTCCAAAATGTCCAAGAACATGATCAAAGCTTAAATATTGAGCAAGATATGCCTTGTGGAAGTTGGGAAATTTTTGGGAATTTTGAAAAGTCAACTTTGCATAAAAGGCTTCAAAAATGCTAATGGGCCTCAATTTCTTCCATGAATCATTACCCAAAGGCCATGCACGACCCATTGACCTAAAGGGGAGTTATTTTCTTATTTTTAATTAATTAATTGAATTTTTAATCTTATTAATTCATTTAATTAAAATTAATTATGAGAAAAATACTAAACCATGTTTTTCAAATCTTTTTGTGCAGCCAATTCACTCTTTATGAATCAAATATTTCGTGCATCACTCAAAAGGAAATATTCTATGCAATTGGCAATAGTTTCATGGCAAAAAGATTGAAATTGATCTCATTGAAAATCAAATCTCCAAATCATCAATGCATGGATTATGGGCTGCTTTTTCTAACCTAATTTTATTCAGTTACATATACAAAGCTAACCTAATGCATAAAGACACAGAAGCTGCGCAGGAATCAAAGGACAACATTGCACTTTTTCACAAAAATATTGAAAACTGTTTTCATACATAGAGGACGAGTCAAGGCTTGAAAGGAATTCCAAAAGCTTGCCAAGACATCCAGGAAACGATTCTAATCAAAACCGGCCCTCCATACACAAGGAATTGGTAGAACGACATCACCCTGTTCATAAAATTTTTCATATTCGTGTTTGCACTTTCATGCATTATTAATGTCTTTTAATGGTTGATTTACACTAACATGAATGCCCTGAAGCTAATGGTACTACTCAATTGAACTAATGCTGCCTGTATGAGAATTCACCATGAACATTTCTTAGGGTTTCAGAGCTCCAGATTTGGGGCTTTTCACGTCTGGAAAAATTGGCCAACCAAACCTATTCCATTGAAACCAGGACATCCAGACGAAACAGTTGGACTATTCGCGCTCAATTTATGATAATCATGGGCGTATTCGCTATTATTTGCAGGTTCTATTTAGTGGGGGTTTAAAACCCCCGCTATCTATTTTATATTTTCAGGAAAACGAAGAAGATGCTGGCGTGGCTTGATGTGGTTGGATGATTCAAATTTGGCGCGATTTTGTTAACGTCCAGCATAATGGTTTTCTTTTCATATGTATTGTTTATGTCCCATTATACTAACAAACATGCGCGTTGGTTCAGATGGTTGATTAGCTGGCATGCAGGCACTGGGACCTGGGTTCGATTCCCAGGTCCCCCATATTTCTCAATAATTTTGGTTGCAACATGTTCAGGTGAAATTTCTCTCCAGTGGTCCACCATGTGCGCGTATGATTGTGCCTGCCAAGTGTCCCAGAGGATCCATCCAGAAAGTTAAAAAGGGTTTGTTTCAATGGGCCAAATTGCTCTACAATACACCTCTCAATTGGGTCAGCCACCCCCATGGTTTGCATATTTTTGTTCTTTATTTTAATTTTCCTTTTTATTCTTTTATTTGTTTTATTATTTTAGCTAATTCAAAAAAATAATTTTTATAATATAAAAACCAGAAATCAAAAAAAATTGTAATATATTTAATTATTATTATTTCACCATTAATTAATTTTGTCAATAAATTTTTAATAATCAACTTAGTAAAATTAGGGTTTTTAATTTTAATCTTCTTAAATAACTAAATATGTAGAAATTAGGTTTTTAGCATTCTTATTCTTTTTTCTTAATAAACCAATTTTTCTTATTATCATTATTATTAATTAATTTAATTTGTAAATAAACATGTAATTAGTTAACTAGTGTAAATTAGGTTAAAACTTGAATATTTTTCTTTAACAATTAAAAAATAATTTAGAACTAGGGTTTCATTTAACTTCTAATTTTAATTAATTTTATTTATTTCATAAATACTAAAAACCATAAAAAAATAACTTCTTTTCTTTATTGAATAATTAATTAACTTTTAATTTCATTTAATTTCTTTAAAGGGTCCAACGCCCTCGAACATTTGATTCCAATTCCTTTTCGCGCATTTACTTTTATTTATTTTCTTTCAAATATCATGTAATTACTCAAGCCTTGTAATAGTCATTAGGAACTTATTTATTTTCCGCATTTTTATTCAAAACGGGTCTTTGTTAATTTGGCGATGTATAGACCCGCGCCTTGTAATAGCGTAGGACTTTATTTTCCGCACTTTAATTTCCGCACCCTTAAAACTGCTAAACTTTGCATGAAAGAATGAATGGCCCAAATTAAAAGCAAGCGTAGATCGCCATAATGCATGACTAGATAAAACATAACTGAAAACAATACACAAATTCACACACCACTCTTAGGGTACGCCTCACTGTTGCCTTGCCCCTCGAAACGTGGTCGTCGAGTATAGGACGTCTTAGTGAGTCCTTATGTCCATTGATATAGTTGCCTCAAAACAAGTTGCCTCGGAACAGTTGCCTCGAAACGGTTGCCTCGGAATAAAAAAGATCAATGGCATAAGGGTAGCTTCTAAGGTGTCTTACTGTTGCTCGGTGACCACACTGTCCCTACAAACGAATTGACCCGAACACCTCCAACGGTGGTGCTACCTACCTCTCAATGGTGGGATGGCACTACCTTAAGGACATTTACACAGCCTAATTCCTTAGGGTAGGTGGATGACTCATAGATACTTTCTCTAATTCAAAACAAATCAAAAACTCTTTTCACACTGACACTTTCCAAAAGATTTCAAAACAAACGCTTCACAACACTCTTGAGGACTGATACAAGAGTCGAATTGAAGTTTTCAATGAAAATTTTTTAAACCCACGCACTTTTGAAAAGAAAACAAACATTTTGAAAACACAAATGAGCAAGTATCTAAGAGCCCATGGATACCCATGGATAGAAAGGGTGCTAACACCTTCCCTTTCTATAAATCTACCTCCCGAACCGAGAAATTATCTCATAAGGAATTTTGCTGTGCTTTTGTCCTGTCCATGTTGGAGAAAATAAAAGACGGTGGCGACTCTTGCTTCTGTGGCATTTCGCGAACCAGCGTTAAACAGTCAGTTCCAGATCCACCGATCACAATAGTCGATACCGAAGTCTGGTCGTGAGATGATCTAATGAGACATAGTGTTACGCTTTGATCCCTAATTTTTTCCTGGACCGCCCTTTCGGGTTTTCAGTCCACTGGGATACCCTTATTTGCCCAAGCCTTCCTTTCGGGTTTTCGACTTACCGGGTGTACAGATTTTTCATTTTCATCCCTTACTTTTTCCCGAACCCTTTTGGTTCGTTGGGAAGCCCTTATTTTTGCCTAGGCCATTCAACCTAGCGGGTCTTTAATTATGCGTAGTATCTTTTCATTTTGTCTGCATTGACGGGGTGAGAAAGGTCGTCACTGTCCATGGTGGTTAGAATCATAGCTCCTCCCGAGAAAATATTCTTAACCACAAATGGCCTTTCGTACGTGGGGTCCATTTTCCCTTGGGATCACCTTGCAGTAGTATGATGCGTTTTATCACTAGATACCCGACTTTATATTCTTAGCGTTTGACTTTCTTGTTAAAAGCCTTGATCATTCGCTTTTGATACGTCTGACCATGACAGATAGCAGTAAGTCTCTTTTCATCGACTAGATTCAGCTGATCAAGTCGGGTTTGGATCCAGTCGTATTAGTTCAAACCCGCATCCTTCATAATCCTGAGAGAGGGTATCTGGACTTCGATGGGTAGAACTGCCTCCATGCCATACACCAAAGAGTAGGGTGTTGCCCCTGTTGACGTCCATGTTGAGGTATGGTACCCATGAAGAGCAAATGGTAACATCTCGTGCCAGTCTTTGTATGTCACTGTCATCTTCTGCACAATCTTCTTGATGTTCTTGTTAGCTACTTCAACATCCCCATTCATCTTCGGCCAGTAGGGAGAAGAGTTATGATGTTGTATCTTGAACTATTTACAGAGCTCGGTAATCATTGTGTTGTTGAGATTTGTACCATTGTCAGTAATAATCCTCTCTGGTACACCATATCGACAGATTAGATTGTGTCAGATAAACCGCGCCACGACGTTCTTGGTTACTGTAGCAAAGGACGCTGCCTCAACCCACTTCGTGAAATAATCAATTGCTACCAGAATGAAGTGATGCCCATTAGACGCAGTAGGTCTGATCTCGCCGATCATGTTGATTCCCCACATTGCAAAGGGCCAAGGAGCTGTCAAAACATTCAGGGGAACTGGAGGTAAATGCACCTTATCAGCATAGACTTGGCACTTATGACAGGTTCGAGAATACTGATAACAATCGGCTTCCATAGTGAACCAGTAATATCCTGCTCATAGGATTTTCTTCACCATGGTATGTCCACTGGAATGGGTTTCAAAGGTACCTTCATGTAACTCTGCCATGATCCTTTCTGCCTCGCCCTTGTCTACACACCGCAGTAAGGTTGAATCATGGTTACGCTTATAGAGGATTCCATTACTGGTGAAGAACTTCGCAGCAAACCTTCTCAGAAACTTCTTATCATTAACAGATATCCCCTCGGGGTATTCTTGAGCCTCAAGATACCTCTTTACCTCGTGAAACCATGGTTTATCTGCTACCTCTTTGGTGTCGATCTCACAGCAGTTTAAGGATTTATCCAACCTCTCAATGGTAATCTAGGGAGCTTCATTATCCCACCTAACCTTGAACATAGAAGACATGGTAGCTAGTGCGTCCGCCAACTGGTTATCTTCTCGTGGGAAATGTTCAAAGGTTACCTCCTCAAAGTGTGGGAGCAATGTCAGTACATACTCTTTGTAAGGAATAAGATTCAGGTCCTTCGTATCCCACTCGCCTTTGACCTGACTTATCACCAGAGCGGAATCTCTGAATACACTCAAGAACTTAATCCTCAGGTCAATAGCAGCTCGAAGACCCATGATACACGCTTCATACTCCGCCATATTGTTGGTGCAGTTAAAACATAATCGGGCGGTGAACAGAGTATGACAGCCCTCAAGAGATATAATTATTGCGCCAATGCCATTACCCAACGCGTTTGAGACTCCATAAAAATACATAGACCATCGGGATCCCTCCTAGGGTCCTTCATCTAATCCAGATTCTTCGCAGTCGGTTGCCAACATGATATTCTCATCCGGGAACTCGAAATTCATAAACTGGTAGTCGTCCACGGCTTGATGCGCCAAATGATCCGCCAATACACACCCCTTGATTGCTTTTTGGGTTGTGTATTAGATGTCGTACTCGGTTAAGATCATCTTCCATCTTGCTATTCTTCCGGAGAGAGCGGGCTTCTTGAAAATATACTTGATCGGATCCATCTTTAATATCAACAAGGTAGTGTGAGTCAGCATATACTGTCTCAGTCAGCGAGCAGCCCATGCCAAAGCGTAGCAAGTTTTCTCGAGCAATGAGTATCGGGTCTCACAGTCGGTAAACTTTTTTCTAAGATGATAAATGGCATGCTCTTTTCGACCAGACTCGTCATGCTGCCCCAGCACACACCTCATTGAATTGTCTAGCATTGTCAAGTATAATATCAAAGGTCTTCCTTTAACTGGAGGCATCAAAATTGGTGGTTCTTGAAGGTATTCTTTGATTCTTTCAAAAGCAGTATGGCATTCATCATTCCACTTTACCACTTGATCTTTCTTCAGCAGCTTGAAGATTGGCTCACAAGTAGCAGTCAGATGTGAAATGAACCTGGCGATGTAATTCAGACGTCCCAAGAAACCTCTAACTTCTTTTTCCATGCGGGGAGTCGGAATATCTTGTATGTCTTTTACCTTTGCAGGGTCCACCTGAATACCCTTATCACTGATGACGAAACCCAAAAGCTTACCAGACCTTACCTCGAAGGTACACTTGTTCGAATTCAACCTCAGCTTGTACGTCTTCAACCTGTCAAACAGTTTCTGGAGATGATCAATATGCTCTTCCTCAGCTTGGGACCTGGCTATCATGTCATCAACATAAACCTCGATCTCGTGGTGAATCATATCGTGGAACAAAGCGACCATGGCGTGCTGATAAGTTTCCCCAACATTCTTCAACCCAAAAGGCATTACCTTGTAATAGAAGGTGCTCCACTGTGTAACGAAGGTTGTCTTCTCCATGTCCTCAGGATCCATCTTGATCTGGTTGTAGCCAGAAAAACCATCCATGAAGGAGAAGATCTTGTGCTGCACGGTGTTGTCGACTAGAACATCAATGTGAGGAAGTGGGAAATCATCCTTGGGGCTTGCCCTGTTCATATCTCTATAGTACATACACATACGTACCTTACCGTCCTTCTTAGGTACTAGAACAACGTTGGCAACCCACTGCGGATAAGAAGTGCCCGCTAAGAATCCTGCGTCGAACTGTTTCATGACCTCTGCCTTGATTTTCTCTGACATTTCGGGGCGCATATGGCGGACCTTCTGCTTTACCGTAGGGCAGTCTTCTTTAGTCGGTAGGCGATGTACCACAATATTAGTGTCCAAACCAGGCATGTCTTCATAGGACCAAGTGAAGATCTGAACATAGTCGTGTAGCATATGTATTAACCGTTGTTTGACACTAGGGTCCAGATTCGCACCTATTTTAACTTCTTTCCTGTCTTCCTCTGTACCCAAATTCACTGACTCAACTGGCTCTTCATGAGGCTGTATGGCCCTTTCTTCCTGCAGTAACAGTCTAGCAAGTTCTCCAGGCACCTCATAATCATCCTCACCTTCTTCCTCGGCTTGGTTGATCAGATTTTCGAAGTCATAACTGGCAGTAGCAGAGCTGTTATCAATGGGATCCATAGTGGATATGGATATGCAGTATGATACGTGAGTGTGTGTAAGAGCATAGCTGTTTTGATAAAGTGAGAGATATGAAAGAATAACAAGGAGCGCAAAATTTGTATGCAAGAAACGTCCAATGCTTTATTAATGATATATGAAATGACAAATAATAAGCCCTCACAAGCAAAGCCAAGGCGCCTCGGGCAAGGCACCGGGCCGTAAAGTTTCAAACTTGTTTATTACAAATCTTAAAACAAAAGTCAATTACTGCGGAATAAAAGAAACAGGTATGAAGTCCCTAGTCGTCCCGTTATTCAGTCCACTGTTGGTTTTTGGGTAGATCCAACTTTCGATGTCTGAATCTTCTTCACTGTCCTCAATTGCATTAAATCCCCGATTGCTGATGTGTAGAGGAGGTCTTCCAATCCGTGCGTGCCTAACAGCCCTTTGAGCCCCTGTAGTAAAGCCCAAACCAAATTTTTCAGTTTTGTGAGTGAAATCAGGGAGCTGACCTCAATTGGTACACCCACCTTCTTCAACCACAACCCTGGCGTCCTTGAGAGAAGCCATCTTCAATGGAGGTTTACCGGTAGTAACTTCAGTTGATGCCAAGACCTGAGGGACCTCTTCGAAGTTCTGACAAGGAGTTTCTTTGAATTCCCCGTCCATCTCTACGTAGCGGAAGGAATTGAGGTGACTCACCATATATTCTTCTTCACCTCGTACCGTGACGATCTTTCCCTTCACCAGATACTTCAGCATTTGATGGCATGTGGAAGTAACTGCCCCAGCCTTATGGATCCAAGGACGACCCATCAAGCAAGAATACGACGACTTGATATCCATTACGTAGAAGGTGGACCCAAAAGTTTGAGAACCCATTTTGACAGGGATTTCCACCTCCCCGTGCACCATTCTCTTTGATCCGTCAAAAGCCCTTACCACAATGTTACTAGGCTTTAGAGTCAAACCCTCACAATCCAAATGGTCTAATGCTTTCTTTGGCAGAACATTCAGCGAAGACCCGGTCTCTACCAACACATGCGCCATAGTGGTGCCCCTTCACTCGATCGAGACATGCAGAGCATCATTATGATTCATCTCCTTAGGGGTCAGATCTGCATCTGAAAAACCTAGCCCATTATCAGCAGTCAGGCTGGCCACACAATCTTTGAACTGATCTGCTGAAGTTTCCTGCAGCACATGCGCAATCTTGAGAAATGCAATCAAAGCCTTCGCATGGGCTTCAGAACACAACAACAGAGACAACATGGAGATCTTTGACAGGGTCTGCCCCAGCTGCTCGACTATGTTGTAGTCGCTCTTCTTGATAATTTTTAGTATTTCCTCTATTTCTTGTTTAAAGGCTTCCACAATGATTTTCTTAGGTACCTCCGTCCGGGCAGGCTCACCTATAATTTCCTTGCCCCGAGTCCCAGATGGCTCAGCAGCAGGGGTGATAACTGGAGTAAGAATAGGAATAGTAGCATGTTTAATAACTGGAGTAGGAACAGGAGAAATGTAAGGAGCGCTGGTTGGAGCAACAGTTGGAATAACAGTAGGCTTGATGATAGTCTTCGGGGAAATCTCGGGAGAGAAGACCCTTCCACTTTGGGTAACCTTACTAGTCCCGACAATATTATTGAAATCAGTATCAGCTTCTTCATTCTTCAGATCTTGCTTAACACCATGATAGTACACATCAACACCATAATGCCATGGGACAACATTGTCTGAGGTGTACGAGATGGGACCAGGAACAGTGATTATTAGTGGAGAAATTCTTGGAACAGGTGAAATCCAAATAGGTCTTCTCGAGGAAACCTTGGAAGGATTGGCGGAAATGGTTATAATAGCAACGTCTTCAACAGGAACAACAGGGATCACAATATTATCGAACAAAATCTCTTTATTATCCATCAGGCGCTGAACACCTGACTTCAACAAATGTCAACCGGAAGGTAGAATCGAACACATGTGGCAACCTTCACCATAACCCGGAAATAAACCGGCCAATAGCAAATTCTTCTTAACATTGAAAAGAGGAGTAGAAATTTCCTCAATAGAGGTCACAAACAAATCAGCGTCAACAACATTAACTCCACGACCATGTTTGGGCATGGGAGTAGTTATAACATTCGGCTTTTTTGGAGCATCAAACTCTATCTCCTTGGCTTCAAGCAGATCTTGTACTTTGTTTCTCAGAGCCCAGCAATCGTTTTTATCGTGGCCAGGACTCTCAGAATGGTAGGCGCACCGCGTGTTGTGATTATATCTGGGAGAGGTAGTGTTTGGATTCTTGGGAGCCTCTCTCAAGGTCGCCAAGTTGGATTTCAGCAGGTGAGGTAACACTTCAGCTAATGTCATGTTGATGCGGGTAAACTGTCGTTGTGGTATTTCCACCCTTTGTTGATTGTTGCATTGTGGAGCAATTGCGGGTCTTGGTATCACTACAGCATTTACCGTTTGACGATGTTCAGATCTACTTTGGCCCATCGGGCTATAGACTGCACTAGCTTCCTTCTTACCAGTGAAAGGCTTCTTTGGGGAACTCGAGGAGGCATCCTTCTGTATTTCACCACTCCGAATTCCAACTTCTACTCTCTCTCCAGTTAAAATCAGCTCAGTGAAACCAAATGACGAGCTGTCGATCAAGTGATTGAAAAATGGACCAGATAGCGTCCCCAGAAACATGTCAACTAACTCCCTATCAAAAAAAGGGGGTTGAACTCTCCCAACCAAGTCTCTCCATTTCTGAGCATAATCTTTAAAACCTTCACCTGCACCCATGGACATACTCTAGAGTTGAGTACGAGTGTGAGCAAGGTCGGCATTGTACTGATACTTCTTGTAGAAAGCAGCAGCAAGATCTTCCCAGTTTCGGACACTGGCTCCCTCCAATTGGTAGAACCATTCAAGCTGAGTCCCTGACAGACTATCTTGAAAGAAATGCACCCACAAATTTCTATCAGCAGTGTGGGGTTGGATTTTCCTGACATACGAGCGGAGATGGAGTTTTAGGCAGGACACTCCATCATACTTGGCAAAAACCGGAGCTTTGAACTTATGAGGGATGACCACTCCCGATACCAGTCCCAATTCTCCGAAATCCAAACCAGGTATCCTCTGAACTTTAATAGCACTCAGCTGGTCTTCTAGCTGCTTGTACCTATCCTCTACAGGAGGATATTGCTCATCATCGTAATCAGTATCATTGTCAGAAACTGAAGGACTAGGGTCCTTTTCCCTTTCTTGGTTCTCCATGTCCTTGGATGAAGAGGTCAGATCAGTTTGATGCTTCAGCCTTTCTCCGAACCTTCTACCCATATTCAGAATACCAGTCTTATTCTTCTTCTTCTTATTCTCTTTAAAAATAAGGGTCATCAGATCCTCTTGCCCTTTAGCCAGACTTATGAACATCTGTTGGAACTTGGCGTTTTATGCCTGAAGATCTTTGATGGCTTGATCGGAAGACATCTCTGCTGAAATAAATAGTGAAGAAGATGAGAAATCTGTAGTAGGACCTGTAATGATGTGCATGATAATGGGATGCGCATATAATGATTTCAAAGACTTTGGGAAATTTAAATTTGCAAACCAAAATTAACAAAACTTTATTAGCTTAAACTTTGAAGGTTCACAATGCCTTTAAGGCTTTACAAAATAAGTAAATAAAACAAATCTAAAACTAGAAATAGAACATCAAAAGTCCCATGGACGCTTTCTCTTTGTGCTGATATAGTCATTGATCACTCTTTCTTCCTCGAGCTTCCTGGTGAGCTTCAAAACCTTGCTCTCTTGCTCATGGAACTGCTCCCGGTAAGTATCCCGCTCATTCTTCAGCTGAATCAAAGACCTCTGTAACTCCCCAGGATCAGTGGGCATGTAAGGATAGAGAACCGTGTACGGAATGCCTTCTTCATTAGTGGGCTCCACAATCACTGGTAATACAACTTTATAAGGCATTACAAGCTTCTGGGCACGAGCTCGGACCCATTGGAGGTAAGGCTGCATAAGAAGGGAAGTCTTCGGTCCCAACTCTTGGGGTCAGATCTGTTTACCATGCCCCAAGCTCGTATGAACCTCCGGCGATGCTCCTTAACGTCATCCTTATAGTTGAATACAATGTACTCGAGAAGTAACTCATGGGGACCATTCCTTCGAGCACGAACAAACTGTCGCAAGGCTATAAAAGGACTGTAAGTTATACCCCCTATGATACCAAGTAGTGGGACATTAGGGTACCCCCCACAGCGGTCAATAACAGCAGTGTCTTCCATATCCCGGGAACACCAAAGAATATTTGTATGAGCGAGTGACATTATTATGTGCGACCAACCAAAACCTTCTTCGTTCTTCAGCACAGACTTAGGGAGGCGAGAAATAAACCACCTCGACAACAACGGCATGCAGCACATAAGAGTCCCTCTTCTCTTCATAGTACGAGTATGGAGAGCATGCAAGATATCTCCAAGCAAGGTAGGCACAGGGTTGCGAGAAAGGAAAATCTTGACAGCATTCACATCTACAAAGGCGTCCGGATTAGGGAAGAGAACTAAACCATATATAAGAAGAGCCAAGACATCTTCAAAAGCCTAAAAATCCAAATCATCCCAAAATAGCTGAGCCTGATCTACCAGAAATTTGGCTAGAAAACCTTCGACCCCGCTCCGAGTTTCCTAATTGGATACTACATAAGCCCGTTTCAAATGCAAAGCTGAGGCAATGTCTTCTGGCCTAGCAACTTCTTCCATACCTGTGAAAGGTACCTGCTTTATAATGGATATGCCCAATAAATGAGAGAATTCTTCCAAGGTGGGTACCAGCTGGTAATCTGGAAAGGTGAAGTAGTGATGCTTGGGGTCGAAGAACTGAAATAGTACGCTCATCATCTGTTCGTCAAGGTTTGAAGTAACCAGGATGAGAAGTTGTCTGTATCTCTTAATGAAAGTAGAAGTTTCAGAAACTCTTGATGCTAGCTCTTTAATTTGGGCAGGTATCTGCACAAAGTTGATTTAGATGGTGTTTCTACGAACGGAAGCCATGATCTGCAAAACAGAACAAAGATAAATTCCCTTGGTCTTTGAAATGGTTAGTGTAATGAAGCATGAATGCCATGTTATGATGCATGATGTCATGATAAACCACAGGTATAGCAAACACAAATATTGCAAACACAGTCAAATCACATAAAGCCCTTAGGTTTAAGGCTTGCATGAGGTCAAAGGTAATACCCTCTTGAAGTTAAGTCAGTTCAACCTGTCCTAGAAAAGTAACCGGGTTCTAGAGGATCTCAATATCACTGACCATCCTCCATCGATCATGGTTTCAGCTCACGCAATCTTTTCTTGCGGCTGAAATTATTCCGAGAGTATGGTCTCAATGAGTGTAGCATCGAGTATCAACCAGTTCTCAGCTCTACACCGAGGCCGGCTATCTCACTACTTTCTAATGGCCAAGTTGGGCGATTAAAGGTTCTAACGTCAGTTGATGCTTAACTATACCATGCAGCAACCCTATATTCTCTTCGTTTCTCCACAAGGGATACCGGTACCAACCAAAGTGCCACATCAACGTAGCTACTGCTTCAACCGTATCGGTCTATGTCGTACAATTCCCTCACAATCTATTGCTACTTACCTAAAAGGTATTCCCTAGATCCGGGTGTAGGATCTATAGTAACCCCAAACAAAACCCTTAAAAGTAAAGCAATCAAAGCAATCAAGAGAAGCAATTATGATGAACTAGATCCTAAGGTATACCCCACTTATTAATTCCCCAGCAGAGTCGCCAGTTTTGTGATACGGTAGCAGAACCGACTATTTAATACTGGTTTGCGTTTTGCGTTTTATGTTCGCAAAATGTCGCAGTAAGCAAGATTCGTCACCGACTTTTATTTCATCCAACCGGAAAGGAAAAAAGTATAGAAAAAATCCTTTTTCGAGATATTTTGAGTACGGGGGGTAGACTATAGAAAGGGAAGGTGTTAGCACCCTTTCTATCCATTGTTTTCCATGGGCTCTTAGGTACTTGCTCATCTTTTTAAAATTGCATGTGTATGTGCTTTGCTTTTGAAAAATGTTTTAATTCGTGATAACCCTTGTATCAGTCCTCAAAGGTGTGACAAAGTTTGTTTTCAAAGTTTGTTTGAAAAGTGTAAGTGTGAAAAGTTTTAATTTGAGCAAGTACCTACTAGCATCTACCTACTCGAAAAAAGATCATTTCTATTCTTGTTTCCATTAGACAATGATATCCTACTATTGAGAAATAGGTAGCACCGTCGTTAGAGTTATAAGGCTCAATTCGAAAGGGACATACGATCACTAAAGCAATGTTAGGACACCTTTGTAATATCCCTAGAGTCTTAAGATCTTTCTTGAGGCAAAATTTCCGAGGCAACATTCATATGGGACATTTGATCTTTCTAGATAGGAGGGCAACCACTAAGACACCCTATGCTTAATGATCGTTTACCGAAGGCAACCGAAGTGAGAGTATACCCTAAGAGTGATATGTGCGAGTGATTATTTTTCGGTTATTTATCTTTGCATATTAGGGTTTTCTAACCGTATTAATTTGTCATGCATTCTTGTCATACAATCCTATTAGCATACATCTAAACAGTTTAAATATTTGTAGGAATTAAAAAATGCGAGAAAATAAATCTACGCTATTACAAGGCTTCGGGGAGGGGGATTAATTACATAGTCAAAAAACTTGGGGAAAAAGCGATAAGTAAAAGCCCTAAATTAACTATTACAAACCAGTGAGCAGTTACAAAATATTGACAAAATAAATAACAAGCGCGCGGCGAATTAAAGATGAGACAATTAGGGTTTTGACCCTCGACTAAACCTATTTGCGATTGATTAAAAAAAAGATGTTTTTGTTATTTAAGAAAATAATGAAACAATTAAATTAAAAAGAAAATCCTAAGTTCTAATTAATTTTAAATTAAGAAAAATAAATTAATTCACTCTAAAAACCTATTTTTGTATTTTTATTTATTTGAGAAAAAATAAAAGAATTAAATCAAGAATTTAACCTAATTTCTATTTAATTTTATTTATAAAAAAACAAGTTAAAATTGCCCTAAGTTAAACTAAATTAAATTAAATTTGATAATAAAAAAAAACTAATTCTAATTTTGATGATTTCTTGATTTTATGATTTTTTATGAAAAATGATTAATTTGTTAATTAAAATGATTAAAAGAAATATTAAAGAATTAAAAAATAAGAAAAAGAAAAAGAAGTGGGCCTGATTGTTAGAAATTGTAGGGGGTATGAAGTTGAAATTCTGGGCCCAACCAAATTTCAGCCTGTTTGACCTCGCTGGTTCCTATGCAACGTTGACTTTGAGGTGTATGGTGGTCCCTCAATGCTGGCACGTTAGATCTAGCTCACTGATGAATTTGATGTTTGGATTTGGATGGCATATGGTGAGCGTATGGGACAACTTTGCACCTAATCACATGAAGCAAAATAATATGAAACAAATATTGGGACCTGGGGATCGAACCCAGGTCCTCCCACTCAACACCAACATGCCTTACCATCTGTGCCACCTGCTTCATTTGTTATTATAACAAGAGTAATATATAATATATAATACACGGCGGTTAACTTGAAAATATGCGCGGAATTCAAACCAACCAACCAATGATTGCCACACCTCATCTTCTTCCCCAGACTGTCGTTTTAGGCAAACAAGATTTTACCTACAGACACTTTACTGTAGCTACATACCTGTTCATCTCAAAAATTGTATACAAGCAATATAAATGACAAACACTGGTACCAATCAACTCGTCTCATCCCCACGAGCATCATGGTACCAAAATCCAGGCCTAAATTAGCCTATACTGCAAACCCCTAAAACGAGCCAAGAAACCCTAACAATGGCATATCATGATTCTTGTACTGAAAACGCAATTAAATAATACCAATAGCTTGCAAACTCAATGATGAACAAGAATATATAATTCAAATATGCTAATGATGCGTAAATCAATGAAATCGAAATCAAGTTTTGGGGCGAACCGTGGCGTCTGTAACTTACGATTCCGGATGTGAAAATTCTTGCAATTGATTGAGATCCCTTCTGGAGATGTCCAGGAGTCTGTTGGTAATTTTAGAATGGCTTGGATTGTCCTCTAGGATGGAAATTGAATCACCACTTTTCTTTGAAATTTTGAAGTTTGGTTCTAGCTTTTCCACGACTGTAACCTTCTTTTCTTGCCTTGTTTTTGTTCGTTATATATCCCTCAATGAATTAGGGTTGCAAAACAGATTCAATCTTCAAGCTTTGATGATATTTGATTTGATTCTTTATCCATATGATATCTTTCTAAATTTGGCATAATAATGCTATTTTTGTACCAATTGCCATTGATTCGAATTGATCTTGCAAGCTCAGCATATCTTGGTTGCTAACCTATCAAAAAAACAAATCAAGTCATATCTTTGATAATTTTCATCATTTATTTGATTTAATTCACTTTTTAATCAATGAAAAATCAAGATAAATTGAAAATGGAGCAAATAATTGGTGGATAAGTATTTGAGTTGTGGACCACATTATAATTGAAGTGCAAGCATAAAAATTTGGGCCCATTTAGCAAAAAATGCAAATTTGAGCACATTTGACTTTTGGCAATTTTGCAAAAATGGTCAACTTGGCCAATGCATAACTCTCTCAATTTTGACCCTAGAGAGGTGTTCTTGGACTTTTTAGAAAGCTTAGGATGTCCTCTAAGCAAACCTTTTTGTCTCATCTCAATTGAGTCTTCCATGTTTATGTATGAAGCTTTGACCCAAAAGGTGTTTTTGTTGACTTTCCAAAATGACCTATAATGTCAAAATTCATATCTTCTTGTGAGTGCATATTATGAACTTGGGAGATGAAGATGAATTGTAGGGAATTTCATACTCTTCAAAATGAGCTTTGGATGGGTAATTTCTGATAAATTATGAGAAAGTTATGCTTGGCCAAAGTTGAGTTGACTTTTCCTACAAAACCCTAATTTAGCAACTTTTGGATTTTGATGAATTGTGAGCAATCCTTGAGGAATCATGATCAAACCTTGATAAAATGATGTATAATACTTCAAAATGAGGTTGTTGACCAAAACTCTTGAAGTTTGACTGTATGTGGGCCACAGTTGACTTTTGACCAAGCATAGTTGATTTTCAAGCATTTAAGCAATTGACTAAGCAAACTTTCTCTGCAAGGCTTGAAACTTGACATGGATGATCTTGAAAACATATTAGGAAAATGGTTAGAATTTGATTCCTTTTTGGTTCACACATCTTGATAAAAAATGATATCCTAATTTGAGGTATACTGCCTTAGGAGAGAGTTTGTCTGGTCAGTTCTTAAATTTCCTTGAGCAATTAGGGGATCTCACTTGCCATGTGTTGAGAAATATGAGAGGGAAAATTTTGGGGTACAACACCCGGGTTCTACCCTTGCTGGGGCTTCTATTTTTTTTTTTTAGTTCATTTAGCTATTATTTCCAATTTCATTAATATATGATAAACAATATTAAATTAGTTTATTTTATATATAACTATTTCAGTATAAAAATACAAAAACGCGCCCTTTATGAAATTAATCTTTCACTTAATTTTTGTTATTTACTTAAATACATGTTATTATAAATTTATTTTATTTTTGTTAACATGTTATTAATCTTTTATTTAATTTTTTGTTATTTATTTAATTATTCAAAATACATGCTAGTATAAATTAGTCTTTTATTTAATTTGTATTGTTTATTTAAATACATGTTAGTATAATTTAATCTTTGTTATTTATTCAATTTTCATTAAATTTATTCTCGATCATTTAATCTTTGCATCTTTCATTCGTTTGAATTCCAATGGAAATGTTTTAACTTTGTTGACTTCATGTCATAAAAACATATTTATTACGATTGTGGGAATCCCTTCATTCGTTTTTGTTTTATTATTTTTCTAAGCTTAAATTAATTTTCCTAAAAGATTCAATTTTAAAACTCACACCCCTTTTAAGTCAAAACTTCGACACTAGATTGTCGTATCTTCAAAATCTCATTCGCACCCATTTTTACCAAACGAACCATTTTAATCAAACAAACAATTTTAAAAAACAGATATTTCAAAAGGTTCCTGCAGAGTACCGCAGATGAATTGGGTGCTAATACCTTCCCATTGCATAACCAACCCCCGAACTCTAGATCTCTTTCAAAAAATACATTGTATTTTCATTACTTTTAAGTATTATTTTCCATTGCATATTTAAGGATTTTATTTTGCTCTTTTCCCTTTTCCCTTGAAAATAATAAAGCGCGGTGGAGACTCTTTCTTTTGTGAGTCAATTTAATTAATAGCTCGGTCTTCAATTTACCCTGCTACATTTTTTATCTCTACATAATTGGAGACTCTGCTGGGGATAGATTGACCCTTGTTGGTCCATCCCTAAGTGGGTTGAGCCTAATTTGTCGTATTTTATTTATTTATTTGTTTGTTTGATTATATGTTTTATGTTGTGGTTATTTGGTTTTTGATGATATTTACAAAGAACAAGTCATATACTCGGACTAAGTTACACTTAGGAATAGGACAGGTGGTATGGTCATGTTAACTTTGAGGGAGTAATCCCGAAGAAGGAGGCATGAAATCCCCCACTTAGTGGAAGCCCCTTTGAGTGTAGTATTTGTTTACCGAGTAATCGGGAAGACATTATTGCTTTCGACCTGGGAGCCAGAGAAGCTGAGAACCGTAGAACCCTTAACCCATCTTGGCCTCTTAGGTGTAGTGAGGAGACTATAACCGAGTAATCCAGAAGTAGTTGTCACACGATGCTACACTCAGACAAGTTTCTCTTGAGAATATTTCTAATTACTGAGTAATCAAGACGTTGGTAATATCCGAAAGAGGATCGTAGTCTCTGGGAACCTTTAGAACCTTGTTTTACAGGTGTGATTAAACCTTTAGTATATACCTTGGGGGTGGTCTTTACCTTTGACTCCATGCTCGAAGAATTGAACCTTTGAACCCCATGTTTGTGAACTTATGTGTAATTTTTGCATTATCATTCATTCATGCATCCATAAGAATTCATTAACCATGTTTTTCAAGGAACTTAAGAATGATTTTTACAGACGTTGTAGGTACTCTTACCATGGATTATGAAAAAAGTAACACTCAGATACTTATGCCATTTTGTAAAACTCTTTAAAGGGCTTTTATGTTCCAAAGTTATAATTTACCGCCTTTTATTAATGAAATAATTTTTTGTTGTTCAAAAGTTTTTTTTACTATTGATGTTTGAAAATTATCAAAGTTTTAAAGTTCCTTGAAAAACTATCAAAAATAAATAATCATTTCCATCGCATATCATGCATCATTCAACATTCAATCTTACATGTTTTCTAGAGTCTTATTCTTGCTTCTTTTCCACTCCGATAGATCGTCAAGATGTTTTACCAGTATAATACTAGATCCAATTGTCGAAAGATAATGGAAGATCTAGAGCAAGAAAATCATGAGCTTTGCGAGGAGGTTACTACTCTTCGTGCTGGAATGGAAAATTTGACCGCTTTGGTGGACAGCTTGATGGCTGCTTAGAATCAGCCATCAACTTCGGCCACTGAAACTCAAGCTCAAACTACAGTGTTTTCCAAGATCGTCACTGCTCCAGCCTCTTTGGCGCAAGTCAACCCTCTGCAACACCAAATGCCGAAAGGTTTTCCATGGGGTGTACCTTAAAATTTCATGCCAGAAGGGTACCAACCTACTGTGTAACCCATGATTCAACCTGTTGTATCTTTTCCTCAACCTGAGATGACTATTGTGCCACCTGTGATCCAGCTTATGGTATCTTTCCCTTAGCCTATAATGAGTACTTCCACTCACGTGGTTCACACTATTCCATATACAAATAAACCCATTTATCATGTTGAACCTGCTGAAAGTTTAGGTATCTTTGATAGGATGGAGGAGTTCCAAGACCAATTTCAAGAAATGCAGAGGGAAATTATAGCACTTAAAGGGAAAGACTTGTTCGGGAAAAATGCTCATGACTTGTGTTTGGTCCCAAATGTGAAAATTCCAGCTAAGTCAAAGTGTCAGACTTTGAAAAATACAAAGGTGACTCATATCCGTAAAGTCACTTGACCATGTATGTGAGGAAGATATCTACATACTCTAATGATTGTAAGTTATTAATTCATTACTTCCAAGACAACTTAACTGGTGTCGCACTGAAATGGTACATGGGTTTGGATAGCACCCAAATCTGCAACTTCAATGACCTCAGTGAGGCTTTTGTTCGTCAATACAAGTATAATGTTGACATGGCCCGGATCGAGATTAACTCCAAGCTATGTCCCAGAAGGATAGAGAATCTTTTAAAGAGTATGCCCAAAGGTGGCGTGAGATTTCCACTCAAATATATCCTCCCCTCTAAGAAAAAGAGATGACGAAGATTTTCCTAAAGACATTAGGTTCCTTCTACTATGAGAGAATGATCGCAAGTGCGCCTAGCGACTTTACTGAGATGGTGAACATGGGCATGATACTTGAAGAAGGAATCCATGAAGGGTGTCTAGCCAAGGAAGGTGGTACATCTAGTGGTGTTAAGAAATTTGGGCGTGTCTTCCCCAAGAGGAAAGAAAAAGATGTTAGTGCAATTTTTCCTGGAAGGCCGAGAAGAGGATATTCACATGTTACAGTAGTCACTCCTGCTATCCGCCAAACAATGGTAACTCCAACCTATCAAGCCTCTCCAATTCAACAACAACAATTTTAGCAACAACCTCGACAACAGGCTCCTCAATTTAACAATCAAAACCGTTCACCGAGAAAACCACAGTTTGATGCAATCCCAATGAATTACACTGAGTTGTTCCCAGCTTTGATCCAGAAGAATCTCATAACAACAAAACCTCCTCCTATTGAACCAAATAATACTTCCTCTTGGTACAAGGCTGATCAATTTTGTGCATATAACCAAGGTTCACCAAGACACAATATTAAAAATTTCTTTTCTTTGAAGGGAGATGTCCAGAGGTTAATCAAGAGTGGTATTTTATCTTTCAAAGATGTTAATCCAAATGTTCAAGCTAATCCATTGCCTCAACATGGGGCAGCGTCAGTAAACATGGAGCACGGATGTCCTGGAAAGTTCTGAGTCTACCAAGTTGAACATATAAGGGACTCACTGATCAGAATGCATCAAATTTTAAGTAGACTTGCCTTCTTTAAACATCGACATAATTATGACGTTTGTGAATTTTTCTCAATAGAAGATGATTGCCCTGTTGTGAAAGAAGATATTCAAAAGTTGTTAGATCAAAGGGTTATTACCATCACATACGACAAAGATCTAGATGATGAGGTGAATGTTATAATGTCATAGTTCAACATGCCTGATCCAATAGATATTTCTTATGATAGTCAGACTTCATCTGCTGCTCCTTTGATTATTTGTCCACCTGGTCTCGTGCCTTATAACTCGGATAAATCCATACCATACAAATATAATTCCATAATGATTGAGAATGGAGTAGAAGTCCCCATACACCGATGCCGTCTTTTGTCAACATTGCTGATGTGAGTAGAGTCACAAGGAGTGGGCGTATCTTTGAAGCTATACCATTGAAAATTCCTGAAGTTCAAGTTAGAAGACCTATACCAGTGGAAGTTCCGATGGTGAATGTTGAACCAAGGGTCGAGGTAGGCCGATCCAGTGGACCTAACCCACATCCTGATGATGATAAGATTTTGAAACTCATTAAGAGAAGTGAATACAAGATCGTGGACCAACTATTGCAAACTCCTTCCAAACATTTTGTGCTCTCTTTACTAAGAGATTCTGGTGCCCATAGGGAAGCTTTAATGAAGGTCTTGGACCAGGAGTTCGTAGATCATGATGTGACGGTAGACCAATTTAATGGAATTGTGGGAAATATTACCTCATGTAACAATCTTGGTTTCAACGATGAAGAACTTCTGGTAGAGAGAAGGAACCATAATATGGCCTTGCATATCTCAATAAGTTGTGGAAATGATACTTTGTCAAGTGCGCTGGTAGATATAGGTTTAACATTAAATGTACTACCCAAAACTACTTTATCTCGACTATCACATCAAGGTGCTCCTATGAGACTTAGTGGGGTAATTTTAAAAGTGTTTGATGGTTCTAGGAAAACTGTCATCGGCGAGGTGGATATCCCCATGACAATTGATCCTTATACCTTTTAGATTAATTTCCAAGTAATGGATATTCATGCTGCCTACAATTTACTATTGGGTCGCCCATGGATCCATGATGCAGGAGCAGTCACTTCCACACTCCATCAAAGATTGAAGTTTGTGAGGAATGGAAAGCTGGTAAAAATTGGTAGAGAACAGGCTATGGTGATAAGCCACTTGTCATCTTTTTCCTATATTGATGTTGATGACGCTATTGTCGCTAATAATGAAGTAAAGAAGCAAGGGGCGTCTATTTCTTCTCTTGAAGATGCACGACGAGTGGTTGAGAGTGGTTCGGCTGAAGGATGGGGCCAATTGTTAACTTTGCCTAAGAACAAGTTTGGAGAAGGTCTTGGTTTTTATCCCGTGTCTGCAAGAGTTAAGGAAGATACAGTCACCCGTCTGATACAAGAGGTTTTCCGAAGCGCGGGTTTTATCCATCCGACTCCGCCCAAAGTTGATGCTATAATGGAAGATGATTCTGAAGAGGATTTACCTGACTTTGTAGCGCATGGAGTGGTTTGCCAGAACTGGACTACTGTTGATATTCCTTCAGTGATGCACATTTCTGAGTAATGTTTTGTTCTATTTTGAAAAACCTTTCGCTCTTCCCAAGGCGAGAGAGTATTTGTGTCAGGATATGTTAAAAATAAATCCTTTTTCTTTGCCCAAGGCAAAAGAGAAGATGTTCGAGCTTTTGTTTCAAGCATCACCAATCATGAATTAAACTGTTACTTTGTCCCCCATACTATTTTTACTTTTCACTTTTTTGGAAAAGGTAGCAAATAGAAAAATAGTAATAATAAAGAAATATATTTTTTTGTATATATTTGTACAACTTTTGCATTAATCGATTTCTAAAATAAAGAATAAATCATATGTGTAGATTTATCCATGACATAACCATTAAAAACAATGACCCTATGCCCCCTCCCAACTTTGATTTCCCTATGTTTGGAGCCGAGGAAGAGGATAATGAAGAGATCCCTGATGAAATTTACCATTTACTTGAGCATGATGAAAAGATCATTCAGCTGTTCGAAGACCCCGTGGAGATAATCAATTTGGGTAGTGAAGAAGACAAAAAGGAAGTCAATATTGGAGCATTGCTTATCCCAGAGGTCAAAGAAAGAATGTTGGAGCTTCTCAGAGAGTATGTAGATTTGTTTGCTTGGTCCTACCAAGATATGCCAGGTTTGGATAACAATATTATGGAGAATCGATTACCGTTGAGACCTAAATGTCTGCCGATTAAGCAGAAGTTGAGAAGGACTTATCTCGATATAGTTGACAAGATCAAAGAAGAGGTCCAGAAACAAATTAACACAGGCTTCCTCGTTACATCAGTTTATCCTTAGTGGTTAGCCAATATAGTGCGTGTTGCTAAGAAGGATTGTAAGGTTCAAATGTGCATGGACTATAGAGATCTGAATATGGACATCCCAAAGGATGATTTCCCATTACCACACATTGACGTATTGGTCGACAGCACCGCAAAGTTAAAAGTCTTTTCTTTTATGGATGGTTTCTCTGGTTACAATCAAATTAAGGTGACACCTTAAGATATGGAGAAGACATCCTTCATTACACCTTGGGGAACATATTGTTATCAAGTAATTTCATTTGGTTTAAAGAATGCTGGTGCAACGTACCAAAGAGCATGGTTGCTTTGTTCCATGATATGATGCATAAAGAGGTAGAAGTTTGTGTAGATGATATGATTGCCAAATCACATACTGGAAAATATCATTTGGAGCATCTTTTGAAATTATTCCAATGTTTGAGAAAGTATAAACTCCGTCAGAATCCTAACAAGTGTACTTTTGGTGTTCGTTCTGGAAGACTTCTAGGTTTCATTGTTAACCAACGAGGTATTCAGGTAGATCCTGATAAATTTAAAGCTATTCGAGAGATGCCCAAACCCAAGATGGAAAAGCAAGTAAGAGGATTCCATGGAAGGTTAAAATATATTTCCAGATTTATATCTCATATGACTACTACATGTAGGCTGATTTTTAAGCTTCTTCGGAAAAATAAAGGATGTGTGTGGACAGAAGATTGTCAGAGAAATTTTGATAGCATCAAAGAATATTTACTTAAGCCTCCCATCTTGATTCCTCCAGTGGAAGGAAGACCTATGATTATGTATCTGACCATATTGGAAGATTCCATGGGATGTGTGCTTGGTCAACAAGATGAGACTGGAAGAAAGGAACAAGCCATATATTATCTGAGTAAGAAATTCACAGACTGTGAGTCATGATACTCAATGCTTGAGAAAACTTGTTTCGCTTTAGCTTGGGATACTCGCCGTCTGCGCCAATATATGATTAACCACACTACTTGGTTAAACTCCAAAATGGATCCGAACAAGTATATCTTCGAGAAGCCCGCCTTGTCTGGAAGAATAGCTCGTTGGCAGATGTTATTATCTGAATATGACATTGAGTATCACACTCAGAAAGCAATCAAAGTAAGTGTTCTAGCCGATCATTTGGCTCACCAACCAATTGATGATTATCAGTCCATCAAGTTTGACTTCCCAGATGAAGATGTTATGTACTTGAAAACCAAAGATTGTAAAGAGCCATTACCTGGAGAAGTACCTGATCCTGAATCCTATTGGGGTTTGATATTTTACGGGGCTGTAAATGCTCATGCCAATGGAATTAGGGCAATCATCCTCACTCCCCGAGATACTCATATCCCGTTCACAACAAGGTTGAAGTTTGACTGTACGAACAACATGGTTGAATATTAAACATGTATTATGGGTCTTGAAGAAGTAGTGGATCTAAGGATCAAGATTCTTGACATATACGGAGACTCGGCTTTAGTAATCAATCAAATCAAAGGAGAATGGGAGACTCGTCATCCTGGATTGATCGCCTACAAAGATTATGCTAGAAGATTGTTAACTTTCTTCAACAAAGTAGAATTACATCATATCCCTAGAGATGAGAACCAAATGGCTGATGCTTTAGCTACTTTGTATTCTATGTTCCAATTGAATGATTTGAATGATATGCCTTCAATCTGAATTATGCGCCTTGACAGACCCGCTCTTGTGTTCTCAGTAGAAGAGGTCACCGACGAAAAACCGTGGTTCTATGATATTAAACGTGTTCTTCAAACTCAAGAGTACCCTTTTGGGGAATTCAATAAAGATAGGAAGATGTTGAGGAGGTTGGCAAGTAGTTTCTTCCTCAATGAAGAAGTATTATATAAGAGGAATTATGACATGGTTTTGCTCAGATGCGTAGATAGACACGAAGCATACATGTTGATGCAAGAAGTACACGAAGGATCCTTTGGAACTCATGCCAATGGACATGCAATGGCTAAAAATATGTTGAGAGCGGGTTACTATTGGATGGCGATGGAATCCGATTGCTGTAAATATGTGAAGAAATTCCATAAATGCCAAATTTACGCAGACAAGATACATGTGCCACCGACCCTCCTCAATGTTATTTCTTCACCTTGGCCTTTCTCTATGTGGGGCATTTATATGATTGGAATGATTGAACCCAAGGATTTAAATGGTCATAGTTTCATCTTAGTGGCCATTGACTACTTTACTAAATGGGTGGAAGCTGCAGCATATGCTAATCTAACCAGACAGGTGGTAGTCAGATTTATCAAGAATCAGATTTGTAATACGGTGGCAGAACCGACTGTTATACTGGTTTTTGTTTTGTATTCGCAAATGTCGCACTAAGCAAGAGTCTCCACCGACTTTTATTTCATCCAACTAAGGGAAAAGGAAAAAGAACAGAAAAAAACCTTTTTCGAGAATGTTTCTAAGTACGGGGGGTAGATTACAGAAAGGGAAGGTGTTAGCACACTTTCTATCCATGGTTTTCCATGGGCTCTTAGGTACTTGCTCATTTTGAAAATTGCTTGTGTGTGCTTGTTTTTAAAAAGTTTTACTTCGTGATAACCCTTGTATCAGTCCTCAAGAGTGTGACGAAGTTGTTTTGAAAATTGTTTTGAAAAGTGTTTGTGTGAAAAGTTTTTTTTGAGCAAGTACCTAGGAACTAATTTACCTACTCGAAAAAGTCTGTTCGTTTTCCTTTAGACAACATTATCTTATTATTAAGGAATAAGTAGCATCGTCATTAGAGTTTTAAGGAACGTTTGAAGGGACAGATACGATCACAAAAGCAATGTTAGGAAATTTTAGTAATCGTCCTAAAGCCTTAAAGATCTTTTTCCGAGGCAACATCTGATTGGGTCATTTTAGATCTTTTGAGACTAGAGGACAACCACTAACATTCCATATACTTTATTACTGTTTACCGAAGGCAACCAGAGTGGAGTAACCCCTAGGAGTGAGCATGTGCAAATGTATTTTTTTCAATTAGTTATCTTTGCATAATTAGGGTTTCTACTGTTTTAATTTCAATTCGTCTTTCCATACAATCTTATACATACATCTAAGCAGTTTATAATTTGCGGAAATTAAAATGCGAGAAGTTAGAGTCCTAATTATTACATGGCTTTGGGCAGATACATAATTATTTTTGACTGAAAATAAAATACGGAATTAAAATCCTATTTAAATCTATTACACACTCGGAGTAGTTACAAATAATAAAAAAAAGGAAAATTAAAAGCACGTGGAAAATTAAATGAGAGAAATAATCAGACGACCTAAAAATCTAATTTGAGAAAATATTCATGTTGTTTTTGAGGGAAAATTAGGTTAAGTACAAAATTAAACCCTAATTCTTATTATTTTGAATTATAATAAAAAACATTAAATTACCCTAATTAATCTAATTAACTAATAAAATATTTTTTACAAAAAAAGATTTTCGATGTTTTTTATGATTTTTTGATTAAATAAGAAGTATGATTTTTTTTGGTGTTATTAAAAAGATATAATTAATAAATAAAAAGAAATAAAGAAGGAAAAATAAAAAAGACTTGGGTCTGCATAAGCACCCAGGGTGGGTGTTTTTTTTTTGAAATTTCAAGGCCCATTATGGCTGAGCCAAGTTTGCGCTTGATTCTGTGTTGGCATGCTTGGATGGTGCGCCATGGTCTCTCCTTGGATTGAACATTGGATCTGCGTTGGCAACGATCCAATGGCTGGATCAGTGGGGCGCATGATGGACACCTATCTTAGGAATGTATGGAATCTACAAGTGTATATTGAGAAAATAAGGAAAATGCTGGGACCTAGGATCGAACCCAGGTCCTTCCACTCATTACATGCTTGCCCTGCCATCTGTGTTACGCTGCTTAGTTGTTATAATAATAACATTAAAGCATAATATGTAAAACAACGTGGATGGTCCAAAAAAACGCGCAATTTTTCAAATGACCCAGTGGGAGGGTGACAACTCACCGTCTTCTTCCCTGTCCGTCGTTTTAGATCTCATATCTATACCTAGGGACAAAACTCCATAGCTATACACCTGCAAGCTTCAAAAATTCATATGACGCACAATAAATCAATTCTAACTATACCAATCAATTCGCCTTGGTCTCACGAATATCATGGCATTAGTTTCTTGGCATAATTTCACCTGTATAGAGAAGCCCCAAAATTTCTTCTTAAACCCTAGCCATGGCAACCATCTGAAAATGCATCAAAACATTAATTAAATTATCCCAACATGTCGCAAATATGTTAACAATCACAAATATATCATTCAAACATGCCTAAGATGCAAGGATTATCGTAAACGATTTTCAGAAAAGATGCAAACTTTATGGAGCCTAGGGGACGATTCTGGGCCTGGGAATGCTTGCAATGAATTGTGTTAGCTCCAAGAGATGTCCAGGAAGCTATTGGAAGCTTTGGAATGGCCTGAATCACCCTCTATATGAGAAAACGAATCACCACTTTTTGCCAAAAAATTCAAGTTTCTTTCTCTGTTTTCACGACTGCAAACCCCTGTCTCTTGCCTTGTTTTTGTTCATTATATGTAGTATGAAGAATTAGGGTAACAATTTTGGATCCAATCTTGAGAATTAATGGATAAAATCTTTGATCTTTAAGCCATATTCTTTCATTCCAAACTTGACCAAATCATGCCTTTTTTGCCTTGATTCGATTTGGCTTGACTGGGCCAGCTCAATTAGATTTGATTTTCATCAAAGTCAGATCATCAAAACAATCTTTGATATTTTTTGTTATTTATTTGATTTAATGTGATTTTTAATTAATAAAAATCAAAATAAAATAAATAAATAGAGAAAATAAGATATGGCTTCTGATTTGGGTCGTGGACCATGTCCTTAACAAGATACAAACCTAAAATGCTAGGCCCTTTTGGCAAAAAATACATTTTTGAGTACATTTGACTTTTGGCAATTTTCTAAAAATGGTCAACTTTGACAATGCATAACTCCTCCAATTTTAACCCTAGAGAGGTGTTCTTGGACTTTTTTGAAATCTTAGGATGTCCCCTAAACAACCCTTTTGGTATCATTTCAATTGAGTCTTCCATGTTCATGTAAGAAGCTTTGACCCAAAAGGTGTTTTTGTTGACTTTTCAAAAGGACCTATAATGTAGAAATTCATATCTTTTTATGAGTGCATTTTTTGAACTTGAGGGCTGAAGATGACTCGTAGGAAATTGAATTCCTTTAAAAATGAGCCTTGTATGAGAAATTTCTGATAAAGTATGAGAAAGTTATGCTTGGTCAAAATTTGGTTGACTTTTCCTGAGAAACCCTAATTTAGCAGCTTTTGAGTTTTGATGAATTAAGAGCATTCCTTGGGGAATCATAGTCAACCCTTGATCAAATGATGGATATCACTTCAAAATGTTGAGATTAACCAAAAATCTTGAAGTTTGATTGTATGTGGACCACAGTTGACTTTTGACCTAATACAATCGGTTCTTAAGCATCAGAGCAGTTGACTGAGCAAACTTCTTGTGCAAAGCTTGAAATTTGACATGGAGGGTATTGAGGACATATTAGGACTATGGAGAGCATATGAGGCCTTTGGGACTCAACCATATTGATGAAAATGGAAACCCTAGTTGGAGGTTCATTGCTTCAGGAGAGAGCTTGTCTGGTAAACTCTAGGGCATTCTTGAGCAAGTTAAGGGTCTTAATGAGCATATGTTGAGTAAAACGGGAGGGAAAATTTTGGGGTACAAAAATATCATGTTGATATGGCATCCCGAGCAAGATCATCACTGATAATGGTTCGAATTTGAATAACAAAATGATGAGAGAGCTTTGTGAAGAGTTTAAGATCGAACTTCATAATTCTTCACCTTACAGACCAAAGATGAATGGGGCTGTTGAAGCTGCTAATAAGAACATCAAGAATATTATCCAAAAGATGGTGGTGACTTACAAAGATTGGCATGAGATGCTCTCGTTTGCTCTATATGGGTATCGTATTTCAGTTTAAACTTCAACAGGAGCAACTCCATTTTCTCTAGTATATGGCATGGAAGCAGTACTCCCTGTGGAGGTTGAGATCCCATCTATGATAGTTTTGATGGAAGGTAAGCTTTATGAGACTGAATGGTGTCAAAGTAGATATGATCAATTGAATTTGATTGAAGAGAAGAGAATGACAACGTTGTGTCACGACCAGCTATATCAGCAAAGAATGAAGAAAGCATTTGATAAGAAGGTTCGGCCACACGAATTCAGAAAAGGTGACCTCATGCTCAAGAAGATATTATCTTTCCAATCTGATTCTAGGGAAAATAGGCTCCGAATTATGAAGGAACGTACGTTGTTAAGAAAGTTTTCTCTGGGGGCGCCATGATTCTTACAAATATGGATGGCGAGGAGCTCTCGCGCTCCGTGAACATTGATGTAGTCAAGAAGTATTTCTCCTAAGATTGATTTGACAACATGCTAAGTTGAAAACTCGAAAGGGCGGCTTAAATAGGCTTTTGATCAGACCAGACACGGCAAATTTGAAGACATCTTGGAATTCAAAGTTGTTAGGGAGAATAGTGGTCATTGTTTTTGTAACCTTTTCTTTTATGTACTATTTTCCAAAAAAATTGTAAACCTTTGGAGTCGCGCCATTAGCGGACTACCATCTTATTAATGAAATTTGAGCATTTATCTTTTTGTGTTCTTTTTATCAGGCAAAGTTTTAGTTTTTATGGCAATATTTGAAACAAAGTTAATTAGAGTATTCCTATCTTGAAATGTGTCATGAATACTGGAAGGAATATTAACAGTTGCTCCGAGAAAGGTTAAGCCTTGAAATCCAAAACAGTATGGTAATTCATCCTTGTATGATGAATAGTGGTTTCTTCCTTCAAAATCATCATGAGGTGTTGGTTGTGTAATCTTGTGTTCCCAGTAAAGTAATAAAATTGGTGACTCCCTAGCAATCCCAGTTAAGCTTTGATTCAGTTATTTCTAGTTGAGTAAGATCTTTTCTCCTTAACCAAAGTGAAGTACATTTTGTTATCATGTTAGTGGTTTATTGATGTTAGAGGATTGAAATTTGAATATCTTCCTCCCCAGAGAGACTTAAGCCTTGTATTAGGATACACCCTGACGTTGCTTTTTTGTCTATCTCCAGTTATTTTCTCATCTCTTTAAGATTGGTCGAGTATCTATTTGTTTTGTGATGTCTTATCATCTTCAATTTATTTCCTCTATCTGTTTTGTCAGCATATACATGACATTCATTTATTCAGTTACACTTGCATCATGCACGCGCATTCGTATTTGTCAATGTTATTGGGTCTGTATACCTTGGTTATGTCTAGTCAAACAGTGCATCTTCTCTTTCCAAATAGAATGTCAACTTAAGCAGAAAACGTGCCTCCTTTCTAATTCCCCAACTAAGCTAATCCTCGTGGAATAATTTTTCTTTAGCCTTTCTTTTCCATATTTGGATAGGATAAATCCCTAATCGAGTTGTTTCCTTATTGGGTGGAGTCTTGTTTGATTGTTTTCTCTCTGGTTCATCCCTGGATTGATCTTTGTCTCTTGCATAGGCTACCCTGTGGTTTTCTCTAGGCTGTGAAACATGGATGAAGAGCGCATTTGTTTTGCGCATTTAAAATACTTGGTCCCCTCAGGAAGGACCTATTCATGGTTCCCTTTGAAGAAGAACTTTATTCCCTAGCAGTATTATCACAACATCCTTCTGGAATATCGACATAACAATAAGTGGCGGTCTCTTCCTAAGCAGCTTGTGTGTTATAGACATCTTTGGAAAACAACAAGTGGCGGTATCTTCATGAGCAACTTGTGTTTTATAGATATCTTTTGAAAACAACAAGTGGCGGTCTCTTCATGAATAACTTGTGTGTTATAGAAATCTTTGGAAGACAACAAGCGGCGCTCTCTTCATGAGCAGCTTGTGTGTTATAGACATCTTTGGAAGACAACAAGTGGCAGACTCTTCATGAGCAGCTTATGTGTTATAGATTATCCTTGGAAGACAACAAGCGGCGGTCTCTTCATGAGCAGCTTGTGTGTTATAGATATCTTTAGAAGACAACAAGTGGCGGTTTCTTCATGAGCAACTTGTGTGTTATAGATATCTTTGGAAGATAGAAAGTGATGGTCTCTTCACGAGCAGCTTGTGTGTTATTAATATCCTTTGAAGACAGTAAGTTGCGGCCTCTTTATTTGAGCAACTTGTGTGTTTATTAATATCCTTTGAAGACAGCATGTGGCGGCCTCTTTATTTAGGCAGCTTGTGTATCCACAAGAATGTGTTATTTTAGTAGCAAATGGTATCTCTCTAGAAAAGTCCCGCAGAGAAGTTTGTTATGAAATCTCTACCTTCAGGAAAAATTGGTAGTTCATTATCAGTAAGATTTGGTATATCTTTTTGTCTACTTCTGACCCTAGGTTGTAAACTCATCATCCTCTTGGGTCAGTATCCATCTATTTTTTCGTGGCCTATGTAAGGCATTTTCTTTGTTAGAGTCAAAAATTTGTTTTCTCTCGAAGTTATTACCCAATAAGAGTCTCTCATTCGAAGTCAGTGGCTCTATTTTTCCAGTAGAGTTATAACCTATTCCCCTGTGGATTATTTTATCATGCTTTTGTCTCATGCGGCATCATTATCCATAAGATTCAAATATTAGATTCATATCATAAACACAATGGCGGTATCTTAGGGCCAAAAATTGCGTATTCTGTATTTAAGTACCTTCAATCTCGTCGAGACAAAGATTTCAATCTTCATATCTCCGGATAGAAGAAACTTAAATAGGGGCAGCTGTCATACCCCAATTTTTGACCTAAGATCCCATCTCCATTTTTCATTTTTGTTATATACATCAAGGCCACGAAATATGGTCAGTTTCGAACGTTTCACCTTCAAGCATTTCTTGTGCAGAGATTGTCGAGTGTTGTGAACATTTTATCTTATACATGACTAACTTCCAATCAAGCACGAAGTGTAGTTTTTTGTTTCTTTGATTTCATGTGCAGAAATAGGTCTGAATCAAGAGCATCAGGTGTCACGTCTCAATTAAGGTTTCGAGCCTCTCAAGCCAGAAGTATGATTGATCGTTGATTCTCGAAGACTAGTTCATCAAGGGAACTTTTAGAGAATCGTGTGTTTATTTCCATGCTTTGTCCAACAGATGACCTCAAGCATCTTCAAAACTTCCTCAAAGAACAGTCAAGGTTCTATTACCACTGGTTCACGTGTGTTTCACCTTGCCTTGAAATACAGAAAAGATCAAGCTATGCAAGTCAATTCCAAACATGTGTCGATGTTATGTGTCGATGCATGAGATTTTGTATCGATGCATAATAGTTGAAGATAGCATTCCAGGGGCATCAAAATGTTATGAGTTGATGCATAGCATGGATGTGTCGACTCATACTGAAGCTGAATCGTTTTTATGATTCTTTGCTTGAGTGTGTGTCGATGCAAAATCGGTTGTGTCGACTCATAATAATGCTTTATGTGTAAAACACATTTTTAACTCACTTTAAACATGTTATACTATATTTTTATAATTCACACATGTAGGTAACATTTATTCATTATTTCACATATATTTGCAATCATTCAAAACCAATTATGAAGGGGTTGCTCACAAACTCCCCCTTTTTGATGATGGAAAATATTTGATGATGTGTGATGATATAGTATGGATAAATAAGCTTCCCCCCTGAGTTTGTTCATCTTAAGAATTCTTTTCTAACACTAACACCATCTTCTTCTCCCCCTTTGACAACATCAAAAAGAGAATAATAAATATTTTCAGCAATCTCAGCACACAAGAAAATTGAGATGTAATCTCAGCAATCATTGTAATTAAAAGAAGAACCAATGTCATTCACACAGAATGAGTCTTGGCATAACCACAGTAATAACTGAGTAAATAATTGAGTAAACAGGAAGTAATTAGGGTGAAAGTAATTAATGGAGATAATATTCAGTTTACATAAGCAAAGTAAATTGTTTGAAGGGGACATTAATACAAACATCAGAAAAAGAGACATAAAGACAAATGGTATGGGATGTATGACATAGAGACAAATGCTAAGGAGTTTTCCCATCACAGGATTCATCATAGTTATAGGGTGGAGGATGCAGAGGAGGTGGATTGATGTCAGGACTCTGGGTCATGAATTGATATCGTTGAAATCTATTTTGAATATCGATGTTTCTGAAATTTTCCATGATTCTAGGATTCTCACGACAATCATCCATGAAGCTTGTCATTTCATTATAGAATACCTGGTGCCATTTGACCAAATCTAAATTCCATGAATGCTGATTTTGGTACATTCGTGTATGCTCATCATGCCATTGTTCATGTTCCTTGTGCCATTCACTCTGCTGGTTATGCCAACGTCTCGCTTCTACATGTCGAGAATAATTGCCAACCTCCATTTGTTGAAACATGGTAGTGAGATAAGTAAGAGCTTCCGAGGAAGAGCCTGCGGCAGCAGTGGCAGCAACATGAGGTTGTGCAGTTTGATCAAATTTATAGTATGTTGGAGACCACCGGTTTGGCACCCACTCACCCCAACCAGTTCCAGCCTAATTTGCCTCTGGTTGGGCATTCTCATTTATATCTAGCATGTTTGCATCAACAGGATCCTCATCCTCATAAATTTTTTCAGAGTGTATATTAAAATTTTATACCCGTATATTGGACCCTTTCTCCTTAAAATAAAGACATTGACGATTTTTGTCCCATCTGTATCCCGTATGAGATAGAGTTGCCTTATTGAACTCTTGGGCAGCAGTAGGGGAGATAAGAGAAACAGGAGGAATAACAAGATTCCAAAACTTGATAATTCTCATAATTTGTGCAGTATATCCAAGGGTTGTATTCTTCTGACTATTACGCATAAGAAACATGCGCTTGATGAAGTAGTTTGGCCAGTTTAAGGGTACCCTATCTAGCAGAATATGCAGAAGATGAATATCTCACATGTCTAGCCTAGAGTGGCCACCGGATCTTGGACGCAATATATGTGAAATTATCACAGTGAAGTATTCTAGGAATGCTTTTGATTATGCCAGTGGTTATGGGCTCAAACTCACCTAGAGGTCTATCAAGTTTCAGAATTGAGGCTATGAAGGCTTCCTCATCATAGTCAGTATCAAAGCTTTGGTCATGATAGCTCTTCATTATTGACCTTCCAAATGGAATCCCAAAAACAGTTTTCCAGTCAATCGCTTCAAATACATATCTTCTTGTGCCAATCTTAACCTTAAAACACCAACCTGTATTCGTTTATATACCAACATAGAAGGCTCTCATAAAGTCTTCATGATAATCTTCTCTAACATTAAGAAAGGACCCTAATTGTTGAGCATCTAAGATATCACATACATTTGTGATATGAAGAGACAGAACCTCAGCCTTGTTGAAGACATGAGGCTTCATAACTAACCTCGTTTTGAAGGATTTCTCAAATTCTTCAGTAATAGCGAGATGCATGATAGACAAAGCGCTCGGAGGAATATCTGTGGCAGATCCAGATGGTTCTGCACCAAGTTTTCCCTTGCCTTTTGTCTTTGGAGGCATTTTTTTGTTGAAGAAGGGTAGTCAAGAGTTTGGAGATTAGGGTTTTGGACGATGATGTGAATGATGAGAGGGAAAATGATTATTAGGGTTAGATGATGTATGTAATGAATGAGATAATTTGAAAGAGTTTAAAATCATATAATTGGGTAGATGGGTTGTCCCAACTCAAATAAAAGGCATTTATTATCCTTATGTGTCAACATGAAACACGTATGTGTCGACACATCATGTATTGAAGAGTTGTTTTTAATATTTTGCATCGACTCAAGACTTGCATGTGTCGACCGGAAGTAACATGTGTCGACGCAAACCTCAATGTGTCAATTGTAAAACAACTTTGATTTCTGTTTTTGAATTTTTCTTCAGTATGAGTCGACTCATAACTGTATGAGCTTACGCATAACAGTAAATTTTAACAAAAATGTAGTTTTCTACAAGTTTCTCTGAACAGATGAATATGAGACTCATTTTCCCTTATATGATCATGAAAAATTAATTATCTAAAGAGTATTATGCATGCATAATGATGTAATGCAATTTGCATATGTCAAGTTCAAACAATTTTTGTAAAATACACACACACACACACACACACACACACATATATATATATATATATATATATATATATATATATATATATATATATATATATATATATATATATATATATATATATATATATATATATATATATATATATATATATATATATATATATATATATATATATATATATATATATATATATATATATATATATATATATATATATATATATATATATATATATATATATATATATATATATATATATATATATATATATATAGAGAGAGAGAGAGAGAGAGAGAGAGAGAGTGAGAGAGAGAGAGAGACATTATTAATGGAACAATTAAGGTCAAGTTATAAGTAATCGAGAATTCTTATATAGAAAGTAGATAGGAAGGATATTACCTCATTTGATGAGATGTTAAGACACATGTACGAAAGCTAAAAACACATCTCAATAGTATGGTGAGACATAGATATATTTTAAGTACATATATGCTTAAGACATCAAGTAAGAGAGATCTAAAATCTCTAGCTCACGACGAATGTTGAAGAAGGGTTCAGTTGCTAGTGGTTTTGTAAAAATGTCAGCAAGTTTATTTTTAGTATCAACATGATCAAACGTGACATCTTCTTTTCAACATGATCGCGAAGAAAGTGATTCCTAATCTCTATGTGTTTAGTGTGTGAGTGTAAGACAATATTCTTAGTAAGATTTATAGCACTTGTGTTGTCACATTTTATTGGAATACATTTTAATTGAATATCATAGTCTTGTAATTTTTGCTTCAGCCATAAGATCCGAGCACAACAACTACCGGCTGCAACGTATTCAGCCTCAGTAATTGACAAAGCAACAAAAACCTGCTTTTTGCTATGCCAACTCACTAGAGAGTTTGAAAACAAATGACATGTTCCACTAGTGCTTTTCCTATCTGATTTGCAGCCAGAAAAATCAGAATCAGAGTAACCTACTAAACCGCAATCGCTTCCATTGGGATACCATAGCCCATACTTAGATGTATTATTGAGATACCTAAGTATACGCTTGACAACTTTCAAGTGGGATTCCTTAGAATCCGATTGATATTGTGCACATATGCAAACACTAAACATGATGTCAGGCCTAGATGCTGTAAGATACAAAAGGGATCCGATCATACCTCTATATTTCTTGACATCAACACTCTTACCATGTTCATCCTTGTCTAAATTCCCGTTGGTAGGCATAGGGGTGTCAATTGATTTTGAGTTGTCCATTCCAAATCGTTTAAGCAACTCTTTGCAATATTTTGTTTGACATACAATTGTGCCTTCATTGAGATGCTTTATTTGAAGACCGAGGAAGTAATTTAGCTCCCCCATAAGACTCATTTCAAATTCACCCTGCATAACTTTAGAAAATTCTTCGACCAAATGTAGGTTATTTGAACCAAAAATAATATCATCTACATATATTTGAACTAAAAGGATGTGCTTTCCTTTACGTTTAATGAAAATAGTGGTATCCACTTTACCTCTTGAATATCTATGATCAAGTAAAAATTTACTAAGTCTTTCATACCAAACCCGAGGGGCTTGTTTAAAACCGTATAACGCTCGTTTTAATTTGAACACGTAATCTAGATATTCATTATTTTCAAAACCAGGAGGTTGTGAGACATACACTTCTTCATTTATGACTCCGTTCAGAAACACACTCTTTACGTCCATTTGATAAAGCTTAAAATCTTTTGCACACGCATAAGAGAGCAAGAGACGTATAGCCTCAAGGCGAGAAACTGGAGCATAAGTCTCCTTATAATCAATGCCCTCCTCTTGGTTATACCCTTGTGCTACTAAGCGTGCTTTATTACGGGTTATCACTCTGTTTTCATCAAGTTTATCTCTAAAAACCCACTTGGTGCCTATGATATGATGGTCTCATGGACAAGGGAAAAGTTCCCAAACGTCATTTCTTTTAAACTGGTTGAGTTCCTCTTGCATGGCCATTATCCAAAATTCATCAATCAAGGCCTCTTTGGTATTTTTAGGTTCTACTTGTGAAACAAAGGCAAAGTGATAACAAAAATTACTTATCTTGGAGCGAGTCATCACTCCTTTTGAGATATCTCCCAATATGTTGTCAATGGGATGGTCTTTAGAGGACTTCCAAGCTGGTGGAAGGTCATTAACTTTCGTTGGCTCTTCTTCCTCATCTTTTGTATGGCTTGTATATTTTTCCTCCTCATCATCAACTATTTTGGACAGATCAATTTCCTCAACAGTTTCTTTGAGTATGTCTTCAGTAGATACACATGCACCATCAAGAGAAATACCTTTTCCGACATGTTTCAGATAAGATTCATCAAAAGAGACATGAATTGACTCCTCAACAGTAAGTAAACGTTTATTATATACCCTATATGCTTTACTTGATTGAGAGTATCTGAGAAAGATACCTTCATCTGCTTTTGCATCAAATTTTCCAAGATTTTCTTTTCCATTATTCAAAATAGAACATTTGCAACCGAATACATGAAGATGTGACAAGTTTGGCTTTCTTACTTTTAAAAAGTTCATAAGGTGTTTTATCTAAAATGGGACGGATTAATGTTCTATTTAAAACATAACAAGTTGTGCTAATTGCATCAGCCCAAAAATATTTTGGTAATCCACCTTCATTGAGCATTGTTCTCGCCAACTCCTCCAAAACGCGATTTTTGCGCTCCACAACTCCATTTTGCTGTGGAGGTTGAGGTGTTGAAAAGTTATGCTCAATACCATGCTTGTCACAATACTTATCAAAGAGATGGTTTTGAAATTCACCTCCATGATCGCTTCGAATTAAAATTATTTTTAATTCCATTCTGTTTTGAGATAGTTTTGCAAAACTATTAAAAGCAGAAAAAGTTTTATCTTTGCTATGAAGGAATATAATCCAAGTAAATTTAGAGTAGTCATCAACGATCACAAAACCATAATAATTTCTTCCTAGACTTTTTGTTCTAGAAGGTCCATATGAAGAAGCTCAAGGGGTCGTGAAGTGGAAATCATATTTTTAGATTTGAAAGAGACCCTCGTTTGCTTTCCCATTTGGCACGCATCACATAGGTGATCCTTTGTAAATTTCATCTTTGGAAGGCCTACTACTAGATCCTTGGTTACAACCTTATTAAGCAAATCAAAGTTAACATGCGCTAGACGTCTATGCCAAAGCCAAGAATCAACATTCAAGGTGACTAGACACTTAATGCTTGTTAATGATACATCAAAAAGGTCAAGCATATAGACGTTGTTTACTCTAATACCCTTAAACATAATATCTTGTTCAGTATTTTCAATTATGCAGCAAGTGTTTGTGAAAGTTGTTAGAACATAGTTTGATTCTACAACCCTTGGTTAGAGTTTTGATGATAACAAATACAAAGAATAAATTAATACAAAGAACAAACATGCACCTTAAAAATATGTTTTATGTATGCAGAAGTTCTGATCAAATCAGCATCAGAAGATAAGCCATAAGTGTTACACGTTGAAGCAATCAGAACATACGCTGAAGATTGATGACCAGAACCTGCACTTAATCAAAGTAAACTCTGACTCTGAACAAGAACATATCAAAACAAGTCATCAATATTCTGAAGCGTCATCAGCTATAGGGGGAAAAGATTCTGAAGCGTTACTGAACATTCAAGACATCATCAATTCCAATGGCTTCCTTCAGACAAGATCTTCTCCAAAAAGAAAGTGTGTTAATGACATTAAACATGCTTTATGATCAACGTCATTACACTGCCTATATAAACGATTCAGCTTTCAAAATGAAGCACTAAGGCATATACAACGATTTTTCTAGATCACCACTCACGCACATTCAAGCTACAAGCAATTTCATCTACTTTTCTAAGCTATAAACCTGTGTAATTTATCACAGTTGTGATAAACAGTTTTTGTTAGAAAACAACAAACACATATTGTATAAGTATATTGAAAAAGAGTTCCTTGAGATTAACCGGATTGTGGTTGTACTCAAGAAGACTTTAACAGTTGTTAAAGTAGCTTTTGTAATCTTGTTGAGATTAGTGGATTAAGACCTCGTTGGAGAGAGGCGAAATCACCTTGACGGGTGGACTGGAGTAGTTTGAGATCAAACGAACCAGGATAAAAATAATGTGTCATTAAGCTTTTTAGATTCATGTTTTCAATTCAACCCCCCACCCCCCTTCTTGTGTTTTTCACATCTTCAATTGGCATCAGAGCGCCTGGTTCTGAGCTTAAACACTTAACCGTGTCAGTACAAGATCCAAGCATCATAAAAACACTATGGTGGGACCAAGCCAAAATATCAGCAATGACAACAATGAAGACAAGGACAGATTCAGTGGTAAACCTTCAATCTTTGATGGAGAAAACTTTGACTACTGGAAAGACAGCATTGAGAGTTTCTTTCTGGCCCATGATGTTGATCTGTGGGACATGGTGACTGATGGATACATGCATCCTGTGGATGGATGTGGTCAGAAGATAGATAGGAAAATGATGTCTGATCAGCAAAAGCGTGAATTCAGAAACCACCACAAGGCCAGAATAATTTTCCTCAGCGCCATCTCATATTTAGAATATGAGAAAATATCAAACAGAGAAACTGCAAAGAATATGTTTGAATCTCTAAGAATGACGCATGAAGGCAACATTCAAGTCAAAGAAACCAAGGCCCTTGCGCTCATTCAGAAGTATGAGGCATTCAAGATGGAATATACTGAATCAATAGAAACTATGTTTTCAAGATTTCAAATTCTTGTTAATGGACTAAAAGTTCTTGACAAAGGGTATTCTACTGCTGATCACGTTAAGAAGATCATCAGAAGCTTGCCCAAACAATGGAGGCCAATGGTCACAGCACTTAAGCTATCCAAAGATCTCAACAAAATTTCTCTGGAGGAACTTGTTAGCTCCCTCAGAAGTCACGAGATAGAGCTAGAAGAAGATGAGCCTCAAAAGCAAGGTAAGCCATTAGCTTTAAAATCTAACAGAAAATCTGACTCCAAGGTTTTACAGGCTGTGGAAGAGACTTCTGATGGATCCTCATCAGAAGAAGATGAATTGTCGCTCCTCTCCAGAAGGGTGAACCAACTGTGGAAGCAGAGACAAAGGAAGTTCAGAAATCCCAGAAGATCATAGAATCAGAATGAATCCTCCTCCAGAAACAGAAAGTCTGAGTCCTCCTCTGGACACAGAAGATCTGAAGGTTCTTCAGGATACAGAAAGCCAAACAACAAGGACATCATCTGCTATGAATGTAATGAGCAAGGACACTACAAAAATGACTACCCAAAGCTTCAGAAGGAAAAGCCCAAAAAGAAGTTTCTCAAGGAAAAGAAGAAAAGCCTCATGGCTATATGGGATGATTCTGACACATCTGAAGCTGACTCAGAATCAGATGATGAAAGAGCAAACATAGCTCTCATGGAAAACGTATCAGAAGACAGTGAAGCTTCTGGTTCAGACTCAGAATCAGACACTGAAGAGGTATTCCCTGACTTTACCATAAACTTTACTAAATCTGAACTTGCAGAAAGTCTAAATGAAATTCCGGAAAGGTATCAGCAAATCAGAGTCAAATTCAGGAACCTGAAAAGGAATCTTGCCTCTGACTCTGAAAAGACTAAGAGTCTCAGATTGGAGAATTCTGAGTTAAGAAATTTTTTTTCAAAATTAGAAGATGATTTGCAAAACTCTAAGAAGGAAACAATTTCTGAAACTCCCAGCAATGTTGATGAGATCATCAAAGGGTATAATCACAGCTTTTAGAAGTTTCTAGCTAAAAACATAGACAGAAGCAAGATGGCTTCAATGATCTATGGAGTTAGCAGAAATGGCTGAAAAGGGATAGGATATCAAGGTAAGGTACCTACACCTAAAAATTCCATTGACTTAGTTATAAAACGCGCACCACTCAATTTTCATTTTATATATGGGCACACACATGACATAAAATACACAAGTAGTAATTATTCTGTCAAACCAAAATTCAATCAGAATTTTGGTAAAACTAACAAATCAGGACCCAAGAAAATATGGGTACCTAAGGATAAAATCATACATATGGCAGATATCTTTAGCAGCAAGGCTAAGACACCAATCATGGTACCTGGACTCTGGCTGCTCACGACACATGACGGGAAGAAGGCATATGTTCCAAAGCCTGGAACTTAAGCCTAGAGGCCACATGGGCTTTGGAGGCAATCAGAGAGGAAAGTTCATTGACTCCGGAACAGTAGGTAATGGAAATCTTCCCTCTATAAGTAATGTTTTATTATTTGATGGATTAATGCATAACCTGTTATCCATAAGTCAATTAAGTGATAATGGTTATGATATAATATTCAATCAAAATTCATGCAAAGTTGTTAGTCAGAAAGATGGGGCTATCCTATTTAATGGAAAGAGGAAAAACAACATTTATAAAATAAAACTTTCTGAACTAAAGAATCAGAATGTAAAATGTCTACTGTCTGTTAACAACGAGAAATGGATCTGGCACGGAAGATTGGGACATGTTAGTATGAGAAGAATATCTCAGATTAACAAACTCAATCTGGTCAGAGGACTTCCTAACTTGAAGTTCAACTCAGATGCTCTGTGTGAAGCATGTCAGAAAGGAAAATTTGCAAAACCTGCTTTCAAATCCAAAAATGTGGTTTTCACCTCTAAGCCATTAGAACTTTTGCACATTGACTTATTTGGACCATTAAAAACTGCTTCAGTCAGTGGAAAAAAGTATGGGTTAGTAATCGTAGATGACTATAGCAGATGGACATGGGTAAAGTTCTTAAGACACAAGAACGAGTCACACTCTATGTTTGTTACCTTCTGCAACCAAGTTCAGAATGAAAAGGATCTTAGAATTGTCAAAGTCAGAAGTGATCATGGTGGAGAATTTGAAAATAAATATTTTGAATCATTCTTTAATGAAAAAGGCATTTTGCATGACTTCTCTTTTCCTAGAACTCCCCAGTAAAATGGAGTTGTAGAACGAAAGAACAGAACATTGCAAGAAATGGCCAGAACCATGATCAACGAGACCAACATTGCTAAGATTTTCTGGGCAGAAGCAATTAACACAGCGTGTTACATTCATAATAGAATCTCCATAAGACCTATTATGGAAAAGACTCCATATGAATTGTGGAAGAACAGAAAGCCCAACATTTCTTATTTTCACCCATTTGGATGCACATGTTTTATTATGAATACAAAAAATTATTTGAACAAGTTTGACTCTAAAGCACAAAAGTGTATTATGTTAGGATACTCTGAACGCTCAAGAGGGTACAGAGTATACAATACAAAAACACAGATTGTTGAAGAGTCAATCAGTGTTAGGTTTGATGATAAGCTTGACTCTCAAAAGTCAAAGCAGAATGAACTCCTTGCAGGTATGGAAGTTGAACTCACAAGTACTGAAGATAACTCATCAGAGGTTCTCAACAGAGATACTCCCTCAACAGCTGAAAGAGTCACTGCAAACAATCCAACACCTTCTGTTGATTAACTCCAAAAAAGACTATCCAGAAGCAGCATTGGTCATCCAGAAGATACAATATTGGGGAAAAAGGCATATCCAATCAGAACAAGATCAACATTTAGAAACTCTGAAGAATCCCTCATGGGACTGGTCTCTCTGATTGAACCAACAACAATTGATGAAGCACTTCTGGATAATGACTGGATCCTGGCAATGCAAGAGGAACTAAATCAATTCACCAGAAATGAAGTATGGGATCTGGTTCCCAAACCAAAAGGATTCAACGTCATTGGTACAAAATGGGTGTTCAGAAACAAGCTGAACGAGCAAGGTGAAGTCATCAGAAACAAAGCACGACTGGTAGCACAAGGTTATAGTTAGCAAGAGGGGATAGACTATACAGAAACCTTTGCTCCAGTTGCTAGGTTAGAATCTATCAGACTTTTAATATCATTTGTTGTTAGTAAAGGCATCACTCTATATCAGATGGATGTCAAAAGTGCATTCTTAAATGGCTATATAGATGAAGAGGTATATGTGCACCAACCTCCTGGTTTTGAGAATTCCAAAAATCCAGAATATGTTTTAAAACTAAAGAAGACACTCTATGGTCTGAAACAAGCTCCTAGAGCTTGGTATGAAAGACTTAGTAACTTTCTTTTAGAAAAGGAATTCACCATAGGGAAAGTGGACACAACCTTGTTCTGTAAGACAGTTAAGAATGACATGTTAGTATGTCAAATTTATGTTGATGACATCATATTTGGATCTACTAAACCCTCTATGGGAAGAGAGTTTGCTAAATGTTTGCAGGCAGAGTTTGAGATGAGCCTAATGGGGGAACTCAAATTCTTTCTGGGCATTCAGAAAAATCAACTATTTTGGCTCTAATTATATTGCCTTTTTGATAACTGACAAAAAGGGGGAGAAAGTAATATATTTTCAATAACGGCTTACTGAGATAGAAGTCTCAAACATTCTGGACTATTTAACATCTATCTTCTGAAAAGCTTGAACAGGTACACACTCTGATGAAAGACGCAGTTAAACTCTGATGCTCAAGGAACTTCAGGGAAGTAATCAACTCAGGGGGAGTTTTCTTCTTTATTCTAAAAACTTTTTATTCTTTATTTTTTAATTGAAAAATCTGGTTTTTTCATCATCAAAAAGGGGGAGATTGTTAGAACATAGTTTGATTCTACAACCCTTGGTTAGAGTTTTGATGATAACAAATAAAAAGAATAAATTAATACAAAGAACAAATATGCACCTTAAAAATATGTTTTATGTATGTAGAAGTTCTGATCAAATCAGCATCAGAAGATAAGCCATAAGCTCTACACGCTGAAGCAATCAGAACATACGCTGAAGATTGATAACCAGAACCTGCGCTTAATCAAAGTAAACTCTGACTCTGAACAAGAACATATCAAAACAAGTCATCAATATTCTGAAGCGTCATCAGCTGTAGGGAGAAAAGATTCTGAAGTGTTACTGAACATTCAAGACAACATCAATTCCAACGACTTCCTTCAGACAGGATCTTCTCCAAAAAGAAAGCGTGTTAATGATATTAAACATGCTTTATGATCAACGTCATTACACTGCCTATATAAACGAGTCAGCTTTCAAAATGAAGCACTAAGGCATATACAACGATTTTGCTAGATCACCACTCACGCATATTCAAGCTACAAGCAATTTCATTCTACTTTTCTAAGGTATAAACCTGTGTAATTTATCACAGTTGTGATAAACAGTTTTTGTTAGAAAACAACAAACACATATTGTATAAGTATATTGAAAAAGAGTTACTTGAGATTAACCGGATTGTGGTTGTACTCAAGAAGACTTTAACAGTTGTTAAAGTAGCTTTTGTAATCTTGTTGAGATTAGTAGATTAAGACCTCGTTGGAGAGAGGCGAAATCACCTTGATGGGTAGACTGGAGTAGTTTGAGATCAAACAAACCAGGATAAAAATATTGTGTCATTAAGCTTTTTAGATTCAAGTTTTCAATTCACCCCCCCCCCCCCCCCTTCTTGTGTTTTTCACATCTTCAAAAGTAACTTTGTAACCATTGTCACGCAATTGACTAATACTCAATAAATTATGTTTAAGCCCCTCTACTAAATTGACATCAGAAATAGTAGTGGTAGAGGGATTACCTACACTACCTTTACCGAGTGTAGCTTCTTTGTTATTGTCTCCATAAGTGATAAATCCCTTCTTCTTTGCTTTGAAGTTAATGAAGAGCGATATGTCACCGGTCATGTTCCTTGAACACCCCATGTCTAGAAATCATCTTCTATCCATGAATGTAAGGCACTTTTCCTGAAATATCAAAAGAGAGAGGTAGGTACCCAATTTTTATTGGGTCCATGTGGGTAAGTGGTAACATGGTTTCCTTTAGGCCTCTATTGGTAAATGCCTTTAGGAACAAGAAATCTCCTAAACTTACATTTTTCAATGGTATGACCAAAACGACAAGAATAATGACACAAACCTTGATGATGATGTATTTTCTTACTTCTGCATATTGAATCCTTTGGTATCTTTTCAACAAAAGAATATTTTGCATATGGTGGATTGAACGTTTTCTTAAAAACTCTAGGATTGACAGCAAAAGTAACCTTGGGCTGTAAAGCTTTTTCTAATTTGGCATTAAGAGTTTTAACCTCTTGTTGCCAAATATGAAAATTTTCACATTCCCTTCTAGGAATACATCCTTTAACATTCTTATCTTTTGAACTTTCTGCAATACTAGCTTTTAGACTTTTTAAGTCTTTTTCAGCTTTATAGACTTTGCTCTCCAATAATGAAAATATTTGTTTATCGGAGGATAATCTCTTAAAAGCATCTTCAGCTTTGTATTGCAGTTTTTCAAAAGCTATTTTTAGTTCAGAAAAAGACATAGAAGAAAATTTGTTAAGATATGCCTGTCTTACTTGCTTGACGTGGTTGTCTTTCTTGTGGTAGGACTGATTTTTGGTGTGTGCCATGAGACATAAATTTGCATTCTCATCACTATAACTTGAAATGTCATCATTTGATGAATCACTATTTCTTTCCTACGCAACATAAGCTCTTCTTTGTTTGTTGAACTTCTTTGGTGGAGCTTTTTCTTTGTCCTTTTTCATCTTTGGACAGTCCAGTTTATAGTGTCCAACTTTACCACAATTATAGAAAGGTCCTTTACTTCTTTGCATTTTATTTTCTTCTTGCCTTGGCTCTTTGTATTGTTTTCGAAAGCTTATGAGACTCTTATCGGAGTGCTTGATTCCATTCTTTCAAATAAACCTATTGTATCTCCGAACAAAAAGTCCCATTTATTCATCATCATAATTTTCATCACTAGTTGAGTCATTATCATCTTGCTCTTTGTTTGAGTACTTATAGCTAGAAGCCATTAGAGCTATTGACTTCTTCTCACCCTCCCTATCTTTATTCTTCTCCTTCTTACTCTTTTTTTCATATTTTTCAAGACTTTTCAATTCTTGTTGATGTTCTTCCAACTTGCCAAACAGAGTTGTAATGGTAAGCGTAGTGAGGTCATTGGCTTCCTTGATAGCTATTACTTTAGGTTGTCATTCCCTGTTAAGACATCTCAGAATTTTATTAGTAGAAATTTCATTGGAAACAGGTTTTCCAAGTGCATTTAAACGGCTCATAAGATGAACAAATCTCTTTTGCATATCGGAGACAGATTCTCCTTGTTTCATGCGAAAGAGCTCAAACTCTTGATTGGGTGCGTTGATGCGGGAATGTTTAACTTCAGTAGTTCCCTCATGGGAAATTTCTAAAGCATCCCACATTTCTTTAGCAGACGTGCAATGAGACACCCTATAATACTCGTCAACACCAAGTGCTGAGATTATCATATTTCTGCCTCTCCAATCACACAACCATTTCTTTTCATCCATTTCATTCCATTGATCCTCAGGTTTAGGTAATATTTCACCTGCATCATTCCTCATGGTAATTTGAAAGGGACCATTCTGAATGGTAGTCCATACATTCATGTCAATGGAATTTATGTGTACTCGCATGCAGTCTTTCCAGTAGCCATAGTTTTCACCATTGAAAACATGAGTTCTATTATACGCCCCCTTTGGTTCAAAGGCTATAACATTACTAGTAGACACAAAGCATCAGCTAACTGGTGCTCTAATACCACTTGTTAAACAGTGTGGCATGTGATCGAGAGGGGTGTGTGAATAGATCACCTCCTTATTATTCAAGGATTTAAAATCTTTTATCAAAGTTTGTTGAAAGCAGAGGAAAATTAATGTCCTGAATCAACTTCCGTCTATTTTGAACCGACTACTAGAAAACCGGACATGTGAAAAACTTGCTGGATTTTATTAGATGAAATAGATGAATATACAACACAAATTACTTAACGATTTTAATGCACTTATCACTAAAGCAGTGTTTCCAATGAATTAAAAACTTGTTAGCAATTTTGTCAAACGATTGGCGTATGCTTGTTCGATGATTAATAATAGTGATTTTTAGAAATTATTTGAACCACTATTTTATCATTAAACAGAAAACTAAGTAGGCCAATTTGAATCACAAAGTTGTGGAAAATTGTAAAGAGATAGAGAGAAAGAAAGAACAATACGTAGGCAGTTTGGTAAGGAAGTTCTCCACTGTCGTCCTCACGTGTGAGTATGTCTCCCTCTCAATTTCAGAATTGAAACTGAGAACTCTTATAACAATTTGCTGAATGTTTGAATACAAGGTTACACTACACAGACATAAATAAATCCATATGATCTTATTCTTCTTGTAAGAACCTCCACTTGACATGAGTTGTATCAAGATTCCCTGCAAGATCCACAAACGATCCTCCACTTCCACGACCTGTTTGCAAAAATCTATTTGATTTCCAAACCCCTCGTTACGGATGAATCTAACTTGTGCGGTCGTGACTAACAAACCCTCAAGAACACACTCGTTCTTGAAGGACAAACCCCTTGGTTTTTATTTGAAGCCTCTTTCATAATCTTCAACCCAGCTGAGATCCCTTGAATGCACAGTTGAACGTTATCTCTGACCTCTTGATCCAATTCAACAAAGATGTTTGATTTTCGTTGTTGTTGTTGAATTAAGATGATTGAGAAGATGATTAAGATGGAGTATATTTCAAGCTTCTTGTTGCTCACAATTCTAATATGTGACATGCTGATTTGCTGCTGAAAATACTTGCTTATATATGTAACAGAAAACGGTTAGACAGAAAATAATATTATGAGTAGATGCATGTTAGTCATGAGTCGACTCATGTTAGTTACGAAATACAGGATGTGTCGATACATGTTGTTATGAATCGATGCAAGAAGATATCATAACATATTACAGAACAAACTATTTTACATGAGTCGATGCATAACACGTATGTGTCGATACATACTGATTGAAATTTTAATTTTAAACATAAAACATGTTATGAGTCGATGCATGATGTTATGTATCGATCCATACAAGTTCAAAAGTGTTTTCCAAGAACGTCAGAATGTCATGTGTCGATGCATGAGGTTTTGTATCGATGCATACAAGTTTAAGTTTGTATTACAGGGGCATCAAAATGTTAAGTGTCGATGCATTAGATTTTGTATCGATGCATAATAGTTAAAAATAACATTCCAGGGGCATCAGCATGTTATAAGTCGATGCATAGAATGGATGTGTCGACTCATACTGAAGCTGAATCGTTTTTATGATTCTTTGCTAGAGTATGTGTCGATGCAAAACCGGTTGTATCGACTCATAATAATGCTTTATGTGTAAAACACATTTTAAACTCATTTTAAACATGTTATACTATATTTTTGTAATGCACACATGTAGATAACATTTATTCATTATTTCACATATATTTGCAATCATTCAAAACTAATTATGAAGGGGTTGCTCACACTAAAATTTCAGCCCAATATTATGTTGCTGCCCATATTTTCCAGCCCTGTTGCAATACAATAAAAGTCTAATTTTTGTAGTGTTTTTCTGTCTAAAACAACAGTAATAATAGTCCAAGACAACAAGCAAAACAGCCCCAAAAATATAGCAAAACAGTCCCAAAAAAGTGTTGTAAAATGCTACAAAATAGTCCAAAAAACAGCAAGACTGCAACAGTCCCAAATGCTGCTAAAACTGCTATGAATCTGCAAACAAATATGCTGTAAACTAGTCTGCAACAGCCTATAAAAATATACATCAAAACAACCAAGAATTTGCATCAATATGGCTAAAGAAAATTATATGAACAAAGCATCAAAACAGTTTGTCAAAACAATTCAAATACCCTATTGTTTTCCCCCCTAAATGCTTTGTTCCTTCACTATAAAAACCCCCTTCATGGACAAAAATAAGGGAGAAAAAAATTCAAGGGGAACAACAAAAAAATTCAAACACACACAAAAAAGCTCAGCAAGTGAAAAACAGAAGAAATTCAAGAAAACACGCACAAAAAATAGTAGAGGAAAACAGAGAAAATTGAAGGAGAGACAAAACAGAAAAGAGAGAACTTACTGTTTTTTGAAGCTCCATCGGAGAGGGTCCGATAGGTATTTTTCTTCCTCTCTATTTCTTCTGCACAACTCTTTCACGTGCACATCCATGTCTGCTAGATTTATTTGCATAGTAATTTTTATGTTTGGAATCACTATTTTTTTCAACCTGTTATAATAAAAACAAAACAAAATGTTATATATGCTAGAACCTACCAACCATAAAAAACTCAAAAATGAAAATGATTCTTCTCATCTTCGTCATATTCCCTCTATAAATCTAGATCATTTTTCGTATTCGATCAGCTGACTTACCTCCTCCTGTGACCTTATGACCTTCTCTTTTAGCGCACAACCTCCTTCCACCTTCATCAACCATCATTCATCAACATCTCATGAACTTCCTTCCTCAGCTATCAACATAGCTTCGTGAGTAAACTCCGCTGCCAAAGTGTCGCTTGCTCCTCTGTCTTTATTCCAGTTCCACCTCACAACCCAATCTTTTGAAACTACCTTCAATCTCACCACAACCATACCATTATCCGACTGATCCCTCTATCATCTATTCATCACCACTTTCCAACAATACACTTTCATCTCACAATCCGCTATTTCATAATAATCTCCATTTCCTCTAACAACCTCCTTCAATCTCTAAACCAATTTCTGGAACTCTTTCCAATCGTCCAGTTCCGTTAACTTCACGTCCACTGTTATCACAACACAAACTGTTCACTGAAATTTCCTCAACGACTTCCTCCGCGTCCAGCAGCTCCTTCACGGCTTCAACTCACCGCTAAACTCTTCATAACACCACCCATACACCTTCTCATCATCATTTCGTAGCTCACAAACACTCATAACCTACAACCGACTCACCGACTTCTATCTCACCAAAACTTTCCCCTTCATCTGCCGCCTACCTCCCAGCCGCACTCAACTTCCAGCAACAACATCAACAACACCTGCAACAACAATAACAATAGCTTGACCTTTTACCAAAACAACAACATCTACATAAATTACACAGAACGAAATTCACAAAAAAACACTTTAACTTACCTCTTCCAATTCTCAAATCACCACTGCCTAAACTATCTTCTTTCCATCTCTCGTCGCAACCGGATAATCCCTCCAACAAGCTCATCTTAATATTCTCTTTCGATTCACATCTCAACCTTCCCTATGACTAGCCGATTCCCCTGTGCATAACGGCCTCTGCCTCATTTTCATTTTTCAGCCACCACAACGAACCATTTTCAAATTCATCAGCAATTCCACCGCCTGCAAATTAGGAACATTTTTCTTGTTACTAATACTTAACAAACTTAGAGAAGGAAAACCCAGAAGCCCCATCGGAACGATTATACATTGAAGTTGAAGCTCTTCGGAGATTATGGACCCCTTAGCGAAACTCAGAACATACTTGTTTGAGAGAGGGAAGGAGAAGCTCGGTTCTGTTGTTTTGGTATTCAAAAAGAGAAAACATAGAAGATTTCTTTGGAAGGTTTTGAGCATGTGAGAGAGGTTGTTTTGATAAGTCAATGTTCAGTTAAGAGGAATTATAGGGAGTCAAGTTTGAGTGTGACCTATTCCTTTCCCAATATAACAACTGCCGTGACGCTTAATTGCTAGGGTTCCAAGGATATTTTCCTTGTTTCTTTCCTCCAAATCGGATCAGCCTTTGGGTCTTTCGCTCAACCCAATTATCATCGTTCCATTATTTTTTAATAAAATCATAGTAATAACAGATAAACAAAATAGTTCAGTTGGCAAGACCTGTATTCTGCAACCAAGAGGACCTAGGTTCTACCCTTGCTAGGGCTTCTTTTTCCGTTTTTTAGTTAATTTAGCTATTATTTCCAATTTCATTAATATATGATAAACAATATTAACTTAGTTTATTTTATATATAATTATTTCATGATAAAAATACAAAAGCACGCCTTTTATGAAATTATTCTTTCACTTAATTTTTGTTATTTACTTAAATACATGTTATTATAAATTAGTTTAATTTTTGTTAACTTGCTATTAATCTTTTATTTAATTTTTGTTATTTATTTAATTATTCAAATTACATGCTAGTATAAATTAGTATTTTATTCAATTTGTATTGTTTATTTAAATACATGTTAGTATAATTTAATCTTTGTTATTATATCAATCGTCATTAACTTTATTCTCGATCATTTAATCTTTGTATCTTTCGTCCGTTTGAATTTCAATGGAAATGTTTTAACTTTGTTGACTTCATGTCATCAAAACATATTTATTACGATTGTGAGAATCCCTTCATTCATTTTTGTTTTATTATTTTGCTAAACTTAAATTAATTTTCCTAAAAGATTCAATTTTAAAACTCACACCCCTTTTAAGTTAAAACATCGACACTAGGTTGTCGTATCTTCGAAATCTCATTCGCACCCATTTTTACCAAACGAACCATTTTAATCAAACAAACAATTTTAAAAAACAGATATTTCAAAAGGTTCCTGCAGAGTACCGCAGATGCATTGGGTGCTAATAACTTCTCATTGCATAACCAACCCCCAAACTCTAGATCTCTTTCAAAAAATGCATTGTATTTTCATTACTTTTAAGTATTATTTTACATTGCATATTTAAGGGTTTTATTTTGCTCTTTTCCCTTTTCCCTTGGAAATAATAAAGCGTGGTGGTGACTCTTGCTTTTGTGAGTCGAGTTAATTAATAGCTTAATCTCCAATTTACTCCGCTATATTTTTTATCGCTACATACCCGTGTTTACCTTGCCTTCTGAGTGAGACTAAGAGTCGGTGTATAACCTTTCTTATTTCTCGAGTATTCGAGTGTCCACGCTTGGTGTGTGGTAATTCAGATAATTGTCACTCTTGAAGAATAATACCCCGCTTCTGGACTGAGGGATATTGTAGTTCCTGCATATTTTCAACCTATCAAAAGCCCAACGTATTTTGGTAATCCTTGTTAGAGTCCCTGTCGGTTGGTCTCTTTCTCTTGTAGAGTTCACCTTTGATCGGTGCTCTCTAAAGGTCCTGCTTAGTCGGTTCCTTGCCTTTGGTATTCACGCTAGTCGGGTTCTTCTTTCGTTGCTTAGAAAACCTTTTCTTTTAAGAGTCATTTGGTGTCTCTTCAAAGTCCAGTTGTCTGGCATCCTTGGACGAATGTATCTTTTCTTGTTGGGGCTTTCTTCGATTAGTCTCTTTCTTGTGTTAATCAATTCCGAACATTTGTTTCTTGATGCCCAATTTCATTTTTGTGTGTCTAACTCTGACTAGACATGCATATTGTAACGCGGTGGGAGAACTGACTTGGTTGTTTTGCGATTTATTGCAAATGTTGCAGTTAGCAAGAGTCTCCACCGACTTTTCTTTTATCCAATAATGAAAGGCTGAAAAGAACAGGAAAGACCTTTAGAGATGTTTTCTTGAGTTCGGTGGGTAGATTATGAAAAGGTAATGTATTAGCACCCTTTTCATCCATAGTTATCTATGGGCTCTTAGTTGTTTTCTAGATCACTTGCTTTTGTTTGAAAATGTGCTTTGTTTAGGAAAACTTTGTAATGACTCTCGTTCGTAAGAATGTATACAAAGATGTTGATCTTTTGAAAATGTTTCAAGTTTGAAATATGTTTATTTGAAAGTGTTGGTGTTTGTTTTGAAAATAGCAAGGATGTTTTGTTTTGAAAGTGAGCAAGTAACTAGGAACATTCTACCTACTCAAAAGTCTCTCATGTTTATTTCCTCTTTTATTTGACATTGTTATCTCACCATTGATTTGGTAAGTAACCGTATCTTTAGATGTAAACAGGACAGACATGGGTCATCGTATAACCATGATTAGCAATATTGCAAGGTATCTTAGCATCTTTCTTTAGGGACTAAGATCATTTTGAAAAGGCAACATAGATAGCATCATCGAGGGACTATGATCTTATATTTTTGCTTGTTTTTTCTAAGATACCTCACATGCATAATATGGCCATTTTTATAAGGCAACCAAGAAGATTTTACCCTAGGGGTGCTTGTGTGCAGGTGTATTGACTTTCATGCTTTGTTTAGTCTTTGATTAGGGTTTGCTACATGTTGATTTTATCTTCTCATACAAACCCTAATTACTAGCATTTATATAAAGCGATAAATTGCGAAAAGTAAAATTACTATGCTATTACATCATTAGAGGAGGGGATGTACAAATTTACAAATGGGGATTGCAAAAAAATTAAACCTAATTATCTATTACAACCATATTGAATATTGTACAAAATTGAAAATAAAATGCAAGAATATAAATGGAAAAAAAAATAATTTTTGTTGTTTTTTTATGAAAGGGGTTTTATCTTGACCTAATTAAAGAAAATAAAATTAACTTAAACTAATTAAGAAAAGAAATTAATTTGAAAAGGATTTTTAGGATTTTTTATGAATAGGTTTAAAACTAGTGAAAATAAAATGAAGATTAATAAATTAAAATAACCTAAGTTCTAAATTAATTTTAACTAAGAAAATAAAATAATATATTAATTTAACCTAAGTCTAAAAATTATATACTTAAGAAAAAGAAATTAATTTGTTTAAGAAAATATTTTTTTGATCTTTTTGTTTTATAGAGAAAATAAATATATAAGTATGACTAATAAATAAAAATATTTTTATTTAGATTTTTTTTATTAATAAAAATAATGAAAATGCTAATAATAGTAAATAATAAAAATATTAAATAAAATATGATGAAATAAAATAAATAAAAAAGGAAAAATGAAATAATTAAAAGGAATGGGTCAGGCGGGTGCTGAAGTAAATCAAGGTTAGGAGTCAGCAAAAATGGGAGGCCCAGCACAAAGGCTCGGGCGCTGCAAAAAAGCTCAAAAATGTCAAAAAAAAATAGTGAAAGATAACAAAAGGTCATGCTGGGACTTGAACCCAGGACCTAAGGGTGACAGGCGCGCGCTTTAACCACTGGGGGGGTGATACATCCGTTAACTTGTGTGAAAGGATAAATACATAACACAAAACGTGTCCTGATTACACTTCATCTTCAACCTCTAGCCAAAGGACATGTATCTTCTTCATCTCTCAACAAAAATGAAAAGTTCAAACATGAAAGTTGTGGCATTTCTTCCCACGAATCCAACCACGTAAATAACTTAAGCTAACAGTCAAAGATGAATGAGAATTTTTCTGGACCTAATTCAAAACCTAAAAATTTCAGAAAATTTTAACTCTAAAATTCTCTAAGCTCAGGCCATATAAATGCAAACTATGGATATGTACAGTTTCGTGGCAATGGTATTTATATTTTATCTTCACAAATAAAAATCAAATGATTCCTATATGAAGAGATAGAAGTTTGAAAACTTACCTCTTATAGCTGAAGTCGTGTATGGAGTTTGAGCAACCTTTGTGATGGCCTGATGATTTCTGTAGCTTTCCTGGACCTCCTTGAGTATGTTCCAACTCCTACTTTGCTTTGAGGATAGCTGAAACTCTCAACTCAAGTCAAGTTGCAAGCTTCAAATTTGGAAATAGTGGATGGAGATGGAGGAGTTACAGTCAAGAAACAGGGGTCTGGATCACTTTGATATGATGTATATTAAATGTTTGGATGGTTAAAACTCAATACGCACGAGTGGATTTGGAGATGGCTATGTGAGGTTCAAAACTGTCAAGTTAAGGCAGATTCTGAGTTGTAGAGTGCTTGGGAGTGTTTTAGGGTCTTAGAATTCGTGTGTTATGTTGCAATAGACTTGCGTATATGTATGGAAAAGGTTAGAGATCAAATGCACTCAAGGTTTCTGAGTTCTAGCCTTTTGGCTCTATGACTTGCTTTTGAAGAAAAGTGAGAGGACAAAACTCAAAGTGTTGTACAAGCATGTTCTGAGCTCAAAGAGGCTTTAGACACATTGCTTTTGGTTTATAGGGGTTGTGTGTGTAGAAATAACAAGTGCAAAGCTCAAGAAGTAGACAATTGCAAAAGTAGTGCTTTATCAAAATGGAAATGGCAACTTTGTGCCATAAATGGAAATGTAACTTGGATAAAGGCTCAAGTGCTTGGATTAAAGCTCTATCAGCTGTGTAAACATTTAATTATGGAGTGACAAACAAGTTTGAGGCCTTAAAAGCAAATATTATGCAGCCTAGGCTTGGATTTGAATTTTTGTTCATCATGAAATGGCTTGTAATTTAAGTTTGAAAACCCTAACTTTATCTCTTTGATTCTCCTTTCTCACAAATGATCTCAAGGAGTTCATTGACATTTTGAAAATCTTGTAATGTTCTCTACAACCCCTCTTTGAATCACTTTTGAAAATTCCCTTTGGAACTATATGAAAAAGTGCCATGAAGTTAGGTCAAAATCCTGACCAAAACTAGGGCAAAATATCACTAAGTGTTCAATTTCAAGACCATGACTTTATGAATTAATAACTTGAGATCCAAGCATTTTTAGAAGAAGTTGTTTAAAGCAATGTTGTAGATATCACAGATATCTACAACTTTCGTGTTGAAAGTTTCTTTTGAATCCTCTTGCATCATGGTGAAAAATTTACTCAAAGTTGTGAAAAAACATGAAGTTTTAAACACTTAGAAAAATTTCTAAGTTAGAAAACTTTGACTTTTCAAAATGAAATCTTGAATTTTTGATTTCTTGATGAATAAGTTTCATATTTTTACATGTTTTGATGAATTGTGATTTTTGACATTGAATTTTGAATAAAAAGTCAAAGTTTGACTTTTTAGTGTACAGTTGACTTTTGATCGGTTGACTGAGAATTCACTATCAATCCAATTGATCTTGAGCAATGTTTTATCTTATGCCATTAGGTCAAAAATATGCAATTTAACTATTGAAACCATGCTTCAAACCAATTGACCATTTTCTAGGTCAGAAATCAGAAATTGCCCTTTCTTAGTCAAAAACCCTAATTTTGACCATTTTGCCCTTTTGATGATTTGATCAAATTTCTTGAGGAATTATAGTCCAAACTTGATTAAATGATACATATGAGTTTACAATATTGATGTGGATAAAAAATTATGAATTTTGACTATAAATTGACCATAGTTGACTTTTCCCCAATACAGCTGAGTTTTAGGTCAACTGCTCAATTGACTGAGCAAAAGTGTGATCCAAGGCTTGAAACTTGAAATGAGTAATTTTGGGGGTCCATAATGATCCATGAAAGTCATATGAAGCATTGAAAGTTCAATTATCCTTGTGCAATCTCAAACCCTAATTTTGGTCATCAGTGCTTAAAGAGGTGTCTTGAGCTGATCAAACCTAATGCAGTATTGAACCGAAGGAGATCTTGTGAGAGATTACTTGATAAATGAGAGAGAAAATTTTGGGGTACAACAACTGCCCCTGTTCAATCTTCTTAAACCTGAAGAGTTAGATTGGCGGATCCGCCATTCGTGACTTGAAGGTGAAAGATGATTGAACACTAGAGTGCCCAGAAATTTGCACTCGAAGATGGATGGTGAATGGGATTATAGATGCCATTTGGAGGAATGTTGGTAAACACTGGAAGAAGTATCAGCACAAATCTCTTGTTGATTTATACTAAAACTTGATGTTTTAACTGTGAGAAAAAGAGTTAGTAAAATGCAGATGCCTGCATGATGTTCACCAGATGTGGTATTATGTTAAATGCATATGGTATGTACATGCTATGATGTATGAATGTGAGATGTATGTTTTTGTCTGGGAAAATAAATCCTTGACTTCTTCTGAGGAAATTTTGGGGGGTTGAATCCCTGATTGTCATTGGGGATGAAGAATATGCATATCTTCAAACTTTGTTGAAAGGATGCTTTCACTGGAGAATATCTCTTGAATATCAGATGTTATCTGGTCGGACCCAGGCTTCCCAATTTGCTGAGAATGAAGTAGTCAACTGCTATCTGGTCGTATCCAGGCTTCACGGCAACTTACTGGGGGAAGAGACGAATTAACTGTTATCTGGTCGGATTCCAGGCTTTGCAGAAAATTTTCTTGAAATTGAATAGATATTTGGTCGGATCCAGGCTTCACAATAACTTGCTGGGGATACGGAAGTTAACTGTTATCTGGTCGGATCCAGGCTTCACAGTAAATTGAAGTGGTAACTACTATCTGGTCGGGTCCAGGTTTTATGGTTTTTGGAAAGTTGTACTATTATTCGGTCGAGTCTAGACTTCATAGTGTCTCTCTGGGGATCATAGTTAGTTGTTATCTGGTCGGGCTCTAGGTTTCACAATAAACTGTTTGAAAAACTGTTATCTGGTCGGGTTCAGGCTTTGCAGATTTCTGAGGTTGATGAGGTCAATTGCTATCTGGTCGGGTCCAGGTTTCACCATAAACTGTTTGGGGATTTAGTTGTTATCTGGTCAGTTTCCAGGTTTCACAACGAATCTCTGAGGGTAATTGCTATCTGGTCGGATCCAGGCTTCACAACAACTTGCTTGAAAAGATGAAATTGAAAATTGATATCTGGTCAGATCCATGTTTCACAGTAATTTGTTGGGGCAGGGGCAAACTCTACTGGGGAAAGAAGTTAAACCTTGGTCGGGTTGAGTCCAGGTTCTTCTATATCTTTGAAGAGTTAGACTATTATCTGGTCGGGTCCAGGTTTCATAGTATCTTAAAATTGAGATCAACTGTTATCTAGTCGGGTCCAGGTTTTAGATACTCAAACTGTTATCTGGTCGGGTCCAAGTTTTAGTAATTCACTAGGGATAGTGGAAAACTCTATTGGAGAAGAGGAGTTTTGCTAATGATTTTGTAGGAATTAAACTGCTATCTGGTCGGGCCCAGGCTTCGGTAATTGAAGAAGTCAAACTATTATCTAGTCGTGTCCAGGCTTTAGTAATAACTTGAAAATTATGCTAATATTTGGTCGGTTCCAGGCTTCATAGTATCTTTTTGGAAATAGTAAAGGATTTGCTGACGACTTTACTGGGGATCAGGGGTTGTGACTCTATGATTTGCAATAATCTGAAAGAGAAATTCAAACTGGAGAGTGTAGACTCAGTCGGGTAGGACAGACTCAGCTTGGGGAGGATACACTCAGTTTATGGAGGATACACTCAACTGGAGAGGATATACACAGTTGGGGAATAACGAGCTCAGCTGGGGAGGATGGACTTTGACGGGGGAATACATACTCGGTTATGGAGGATGTACTCGGCTGGGGAATTTTATGGTTCCTCGATTGTTGTCAGGGAAATAAAACCTGTTGGGGAAATAAACCCTGTTAGGGGAAATAAACCCTGTTGGGGAAATAAACCTTGTTAGGGAAATAAACCCTGTTGGGGAAGTGAGTTTCTTTTTGGAAGAGATCCACGAGGCTTCAACTTGTAAAAATCGACTTAGCTGAAGAGAGAGTTGCCAAGAGATTGAGACTCTGGTCGGGGATTATCCTATGCAAAGAGACTTTGTGAGTAACTTTGTTAAGGAGGATGTTAATGGAATAAATCTGTGAAGGTATTCCCTATTTATTTAAAGAAGTGCTTGTTACTGCTTAGGTCATATGTGTCAAACAATTTTAATTATGTTCATATGCATATGTTCATTCAATTTGTCATTGGACAAATTTTCATTCAAAACAAAGACACAAATTTTTCACTTCAAAGTATATTTGTATTGATATTTTGCCCATGAATAGGCGTTTTTGTACAGAGATACGGAGATCCTAGTAAGAGGAAATCATCAAAAGGAAAACAAAATTGAGAATGAAAACAAATAGCCATGTGAAATGATCTCATTACCTTCCAACTCTACTATTGCCCCAATGTCTTCGAATGTCCCTTGCCGTTGATAGAAGTTGATTGGATTGATCTTGGACCGTTTGAACTTGGACATTGGTGATAAAATTTACTGTGTTGATTCCACGGGACATGGTCATACGTTTTTAATCCTTAACTTTTCCCTAGACCGCCCTTTCGGGTTTTCAGCTCACCAGGATACCCTTTTTTGCCCAAGTCGCCCTTTCGGGTTTTCAACTTGCCGGGTGTACAATCTTTTGAATATATCCCTAATTTTTTCCCAAACCTTTTGGTTTGTCGGGATGCCCTTATTTCGCTTAGGTGTGTCAACCTAACGGGTCTCTTATGCGTAGTATTTTTTAACCATGTCTGCTGTGATCGGTGGATCTGGAACTGACTGTTTAACGCTGGTTCGCAAAATTTCACGGAAGCAAGAGTCGCCACCGTCTTTTATTTTCTCCAAATGGAAAGGACAAAAGCACAGAAAAATTCCTTATAGAGATTGCTCTCGGTTCAGGAGGTAGATTATAGAAAGGGAAGGTGTTAGCACCCTTTCTATCCATGGTTATCCATGGGCTCTTAGATACTTGCTCATTTGTGTTTTCAAAATTGTTTGTTTGCTTTTCAACTGTGGGTTTAAAAAAGTTTCTTTGAAAATTTCAGTTCGACTCTTGTACCAGTCCTCAAGAGTGTTTGAAAAGTTGCTTTTGAAAGCTTTTTGAAAGGTGTCGGTGTGAAAAGAGTTTTTGATTTGTTTTGAAATTAGAGCAAGTATCTACGAGTTCTCTACCTACCCTAAGGAATTCGTCTGTGTAAATGTCCTTAAAGTAGTGCCATCCTACCATTGAGAGGTAGGTAGCACCACCGTTGGAGGTGTTCGGGTCAATTCGAGGGTTCGGGACATGGTGATCACCAGAGCAATAGGAAGACACCTTAGAAGCTACCCCCATGCCATGTTTATGGACATGAGGACTTACTAAAACATCCTCTACTCGACGACCACCTTTCGAGGGGCAAGGCAACAGTGAGGCGTACCCTAGGGGTGGTGTGTGATTTGTGTGTCGTTTTCAGATATTTTTGTCTTGTCATGCATTGGTGATCTACGCGTTGCTTTTATTTTTGACATTCATTCTTTCATGTGAATTATTAACAGTTAAAAAGATGCGGAATTTAAAGTCCTACGCTATTACAAAAGCGTCTACATCGCCAAATTAATCCAAGACCCGATTTGAAATAAAATAAAAATGCGGAAAGATAAATGTCTAATTAATCTATTACATAGCTTTGGGAGAATTACATGAAATTTATAAAAATAAAATAAGCGCGTGAAATAGAATTGTGATCGAATGCGAGGGCGTTGGACCCTTTTAAGGAAATTAAACTACAATTAATAAATTAATTAAGTTAAATGAGAAAAAGAAATTATCTTTGAGTTTTTTGTATTTATGGAATTTAATAAGAATTAATGGAATTAAAACCTAATTCTAAATAATTTTTAATTTATTAAAAAAAATGTTTAAGTTTACACCCTAATTTTAACCTAATTATTTACATGGCAATTTATTTACAAAATAAATAATTAATTATTAATAATTGTAAAAGAAAAGAAAAAAGGATAAAAATATTTAAAACCCTAATTCTACATTTTTTGGTTTATTAAGAAAAATATTAGAATTAAATCTAGAATTAAAAAGATAAATTAATTAATAAAGTTTATTTACAAAAATGTTAGTGAATTAAACATTAAAACATATTTTTTTTATTTTTATAGTTTCTGATTTTTTTTGGTATTTTTATGTTACATAAAAATTATTTTTTGTGAATTTAATGAAAACAAAAAAAAAAAAAAATGAAAGAGAGAAATGCAAACAGGAGGGGGTTTGTTGACCCAATGGAGGTGTTGTTAGAATGGTTTGGCCCATTAGATAGAGGCCCATTTTGACTTCTCAGGCTGGCGTGTGGAATGTTTGACTGACGCCTATGGTAGACAGCTGGTGATGACCCTTGGTATGGAATTGCTTGGGCATGTGGCAGGCTTAGAGGTGAAGCTGCATGGTAGACCTTTGAAGAGAGGGAGTACCTGAACAAGTTGTAAGAAAAAGCATAGGGAAATATGGGGACCTGGGGATCGAACCCAGGTCCCAAGGCTTGCCAACAATGCTTTCCACCAACTGAGCTGCGTGTTCATTCATAAATATAATGAGATAAAATTATTATATGTGAAAAAAGCACGCTTATTGGTAGAAACGAAAAAACGCGCTAAAGCATTTGAATGATCCAACCAGGCTATGACAACTCATCTTCTTCCTCGTTTGTGCGTTTTGCCCTGAAAAAAACATCAAGTAGCGGGGGTTTTGAACCCCCACTAAGTGGTAAACGTAAAAATAGCGAATAGGCCCTGGTTGCTCATAAATTGAGCGCGCCTGTGGATTGAGTTCGTGTGAAGCTTCTGGTTCTAATGGCCCTGGTCTCGTTACTCAATTTTTCCAGAATAAGGAAGCCCCAAATTTAAACCTCTGAAAACTTAGAAGACGTTAATGGTAGGTTCTCATACAGGGCATAAAAATTCAATTAAATGATATGGTTAGCTTCAAAATGATTCAATTAGTATAAATCAACAGAAAAAATGCAATGAGGATGCATATAAATTGAAACACGAATATGAACAAAATTGGAAATAGGACCACTTGATTCTACCGTTTCTTAATGTTAGAGGTTATGATTTTGATTCGAGAAGCTCCCTTGATATCTCAGGAAGGTAATCGAATGGTCCTCTTGCCCTGAAACGAACTCTAAGTGCGTTTTCAGTGTTGAGCTTTTTGACAAAAAATGCAAAAAAAATTTATGAGACTTCAGGCGCAGCTTCCAGGTTCTTGTGACTAGGGTTTGCATCCGTATATGTATGCCAAGGATTAGGGTAGAAATTTGAGTCCAAAAACCCTTGTAATCATGAATCAAATATTTGATTTTAATGGCATCTTTTCAAATCTTTTTCTCATGAATAACATGCCAATTTGCACCAAATCTTCCCTTTTTTGATGTGCACGAGATCTTGAGTAACCAATGAAGGCATATGCTGCATAAAAAGATTCAAACACATTTGTTTAGTATTTTTTCATATTTTATTTAATTAAATGAATTAATGGTGATCAAAATTCAAATAAATAATAAAAAATGATGAAATAAATCCCCTTTGGGTCAAATGGTCGTGCATAGCCTTTGGATAATGATTCTTGGAAGAAAATGTGGCCCATTAGCAATTTTGAGGCATTTGAAGCAAAGTTGACTTTTCAAAATTCCCAAAAATTTCCCAACTTCCACAAGGCATATCTTGCTCAATATTTAAGCTTTGATCATGTTCTTGGACATTTTGGAAAGGTCTTGAAGTCCTATAACCAATGCCTTTGGTCCCATGTCATTTTGATTTACCAATCTCAAGTTATGGTCTTTGACTTAAAGTGCCTTTTTGTTGACTTTTGGAAATGACCTATAATGTTGAAATTGATAACTTTTTGTGAGAGCTTTTCTTGGACTTGAAGTGTGAAGAGGAGTTGTAGGAAATGTATTTCTCTTCAAAATTAGCTTTGGATGGAATTTTTCTGATAAACCATGTGGAAGTTATGCCTTGGTCAAGTTACAGTTGACTTTTTCAACTGTCCAAATATGGAAACTTTTGCATCTTGAGACTTTTTGAGCCATGCTTTGAAAATCATGATCAAGAATTGATCAAATGATGTTTGTGGCTTCAAAATGAGATGTTGACCAAAAATTTGGACTTTTGACTGTCAAATGACCATTTTGCCCCTACAATTGACTGCTGAGCAATTAGGGTTTTTGACTGTGCAATTTTGTGCTGTAAGTCTTGAAACTTGGCATGAGGATACTTGACCATGTTTGTAGGCATGTGGGACTTGATTGGACCCTTGAAAACTTCAATTTCTTTGACATAACCAAAACCCTAGTTTTTGACTGTTAGGAGGCCATTGAACTGTGCAACCCTTGAGAGCTTTTGAACCTTTGACTTGGCAAATCTTGAAGAATATGGGAGGGAAAATTTTGGGGTACAACAGTTGCCCCTGTTCAATCTTCTTAGACCTGAGGATGCAGATTGGCTGACGTGCCTTTCGTAATCTGAAGGTGGAAGATGATTGAACACTAGAGTGCCCAGAAATTTGCGCTCACATAGTAGTGTGATGGTGGGAATGGGCTTATAGATGCCATTTGGAGATTGATGGATAGGATGATGGGCTTATAGATGCCATGCTGAGAGGTGATGGTTAGGTGGATGGGCTTATAGATGCCATCTGGGCGTCGATTGCGTAAGAAATTCCTTAGCGAGAACTTGCGTACCTGAAAAGAAAATGATTACCTGGCCTGTTACAGGAGCTGGTCTTCAAACTCTTATATAGATGTGTCCTGACTGGTTACAGGAATTGAATCTGGAGCTTCAAAAATGTGATGAATAAACCAGGGATGGTTACTATCTCAACGGGACGGTGAAAGAACCTTGGACGATTACTACCTCAACAGGAACGCTGAGAGAATCTTGGGACGATTACTACCTCAACAGGAACGCTGAGAGAATCTCGGGGCGATTACTACCTCAACAGTAACGCTGAGAAAATCTTGGACGACTTCAACCTCAGCAGTAACGCTGAGAGAATCTTGGGCGACTTCAACCTCAACAGTAACGCTGAGAGAATCTTGGATGTCTTCTACTGAGTCTTCATCAGGAAAATCTTTAGGGATCGATTTAACTGGACTAGAGAAGTCCTTTGACTGGATAAGAAACAGGAAAATCTTAGGGTCGATTTAACTGAACCGGACAAGGTCTTGAAATCTTCAACTGGATAAGAAATAGGGAGATCTTAGGGTCGATCTGACTGATCCAGAGAAGGCCTTTGACTGGATAAGAATCAGGAAAATCTTAGGGTCGATTTAACTGAACCGGACAAGGTCTTGAAATCTTCAACTGGATAAGAAACAGGGAGATCTTAGGGTCGATCTGACTGAACCAGAGAAGGCCTTTGACTGGATAAGAATCAGGAAAATCTTAGGGTCGATTTAACTGAACCGGACAAGGTCTTGAAATCTTCAACTGGATAAGAAATAGGGAGATCTTAGGTCGATCTGACTGAACCAGAGAAGGCCTTTGACGGGATAAGAATCAGGAAAATCTTAGGGTCGATTTAACTGAACCGGACAAGGTCTTGGAATATAGCTTGAGAACTTAACTGGATCTTTCCTGAAAGGTAAAGGTCAGTCATATGCAAGGCATGATATGAATCAAGCGATGATGTTCTCAACATAAATGAGATTTGTAAGATATGATGCGTATATGCATGTTATAATGTATGAAAATGCGATATTTATGAATGTGTGCTTTCGTCCTAGGAAAATAAATCCTTGACGGATGCCGGGAAGTCATATCCTGGGCTGATGTTGGAGAATAGTGCTTTGTCTCCGCTGGGGATGATAGTTGCAAGAATACCTGTAGGAGAAGATAACTCCGTTGGGGGGTAAACTTGGCGAATGGATTACTCTGTGGGGAGAATAATTACTCTAGCGATCTTGCTGGGGAGCAATACTCTGTGGGGAGAGAGATACTTTGCTGAAATGTTGATGGTAACTTCGCTGGGGATACCATTGTTATGTTGGAAGTGTTAATAGACTCCGCTGGGGATAGGAAGACTTCGCCGAGGACGATCTTTCCGTGGTTTTTGGCTGAGGATAACCCAGTTATATCCTGGTAGGGAAACAACCTTTGAATAAAGCCAGGAGACGCATTCGTATTCTGCAGGGGAGAAGCTTCCAGAGTCTACTGGGGAAATTAATTTGATATACTGGGGAAGTAGCTCCATTGAATGTTTGATATACCGCCGGGGAACAATCTTTAGATCAAGACTGTCGGGGATGCTTGTTAGGAATGTCTGTATATCTTGCTAGGGAATGTTGAGATCTGCGGGGGATACCCAACTTCCTTAAGGCTGATAATAGCTTTGCTTGGGGAGAGTGTATTGACTTGCTGACTCACTCTCTGGGGAATTAAGATGCACTGGTTATGTTCTTCAGCCGAACCTACCTTGGTACCTTGGCGGACGGAACAATTAGATCGCTTAGACAACTCTTTATTGCCCCTGTTTCTAATGTTACCTGTAATTAATCCTTTGTTTCTTATGCAAATATTCATGAGTTAGCAAATTATTGTCAATGCATATATCACAAATTGAACCTTGGACGTTCTTCGCAAAACAAAACAGAAAAGAAAAATAAATGGCAATTTGAGCTGAAAAGTGGTTTTTTTGTATTGATTTTTGAATTTGCCTGTAAATAGGCGTTTATGTACAAGAGGTTGACGTCCTAGTAAGAGAACGCCGCCGAACAAAAGAGTTTATACAAATTTGTACAAAAGAAAATAAAACAGCTGTGTGAAATGAATGATCCCACTGGGTTTCAACTCTGCTATCGCCTTTATATCTTCGAGCGTCTCATCACTTGATGACCTTGGTTGAAGATGAAGCTGATTGATCAATGCCGTCTGAACTTGATGCTGATACCGGATTCTGGATGCAAAGTGATCCAATGAGACATAGTATTACGCTTTATCCCTAACTTTTGCCTGGACCGCCCTTTCGGGTTTTCAGTCCACCGGGATACCCATTTTTGCCCAAGCCGCCTTTTCAGGTTTTCGACTTGCCGGGTGTACAAATTTTTTCATTTCATCCCTTCATTTTGCCCGAACCCTTTTGGTCCACCGGGAAGCCCTAATTTTTGCCTAGGTATGTCAACCTAGCGGGTCTTTTTTATGCGTAGTATCTTTTCACTATGTCTGCATTGGCGGGGTGAGGAAGGTCGTCACCATCCATGTTGGTTAGAATCATGGCTCCTCCTGAGAACACATGCTTAACCACAAATGGCCCTTCGTATGTAGGGGTCCATTTTCCCCTTGGATCACTCTGAGGAAGGATGATACGCTTGATTACCAGATCCCCAACTTGATATTCTTGTGGTCTGACCTTTTTGTTAAATGCCCTGATCATCCGTTTCTGATACGTCTGACCATGACAGATAGCAGCAAGTCTCTTTTCGTCAATAAGGTTTAATTGATCAAGTCGTGTTTGGATCCAATCATCTTCGCTCAGATCTGCATCCTTCATTATCCGGAGCGAGGGTATCTGCACTTCGATCGGTAAGACTGCCTCCATACCGTAGACCAAGGAGAAAGGAGTTACCCCGGTTGATGTCCTGGCTGAGGTACGGTACCCATGTAGAGCGAACGGTAACATCTCGTGCCAATATTTATAAGTCACTGTGATCTTCTGCACGGTTTTCTTAATGTTCTTATTTGCTGCTTCTACAGCCCCATTCATCTTCGGTCTGTAAGGAGAAGAGTTGTGGTGCTGTATCTTAAACTGCTCGCAGAGCTCAGTGATCATCTTGTTATTAAGATTGGTACCGTTGTCTGTAATGATTCTTTCAGGGACCCCGTATCGACAGATCAGATTATGCCGAATGAACCGTGCCACAACAGTCTTGGTTACCGTAGCGTAGGATGCTACTTCAACCCACTTCGTGAAGTAATCAATCGCTACCAGGATGAAGCGATGCCCATTGGATGCTGTAGGTTTAATATCACCGATCATATCTATGCCCCACATCGCAAACGGCCAAGGCGCAGTCAGAACATTTAGAGGAACTGGAGGAACGTGCACCTTGTCTGCATATATCTGGCATTTATGGCATGTCCGAGAATGTTGGTAGCAGTCAGCTTCCATTGTGGACCAGAAATACCCTGCCCGAAGGATTTTCTTTGCCATAGTGTGTCCACTGGAATGTGTTCCGAATGTCCCTTCATGTAGCTCTTCCATGATCCTTTCTGCTTCAGTTTTATCCACACAACGCAGTAAGGTCGAATCATGGTTTCGCTTATACAGAATGTCGTTGCTAAGGAAGAACTTCGCTGCGAACCTTCTCAGAAACTTCTTATCGTTGACAGACGCACCTTCAGGGTATTCCTAAGCTTCCAAATATCTCTTCACCTCATGGAACCAAGGCTTCTCAGTTACCAATTCAATCTCGAGATCACAACAGTATGCCGGTTCATCCAGTTTCCAGATGATGATCCGGGGAGCCTCATTGTCCCATTTGACTTTGAAAATGGAAGACATCGTAGCTAACGTGTCCGCTAACTGATTCTCCTCTCTCGGGAAATGTTCAAAGGTTATCTTTGTGAAGTGGGGGATCATTGTCAACACACATTCTTTGTAAGGAATAAGATTCGGATGTTTCGTATCCCACTCTCCTTTGATCTGATTGATCACGAGAGCGGAATCTCCGAAGACACTCAGAAACTTGATCCTTAAGTCAATCGCAGCTTGGAGACCCATGATGCATGCCTCATACTCCGCCATGTTGTTGGTGCAGTTGAAACATAGTCGGGTAGTAAGTGGAGTATGAGTGCCTTGAGGGGATATGATTACAGCACCGATACCGTTACCCAAAGCGTTGGAGGCTCCGTCAAAGTGCATAGACCATTGGGATCCTTCCTCAGGTCCTTCATCCGGTCCAGGTACTTCACAATCAGTCACTATCATGATGCTCTCGTCTGGAAACTCGAAGTTCATTGACTGATAGTCGTCTACTGCCTGATGTGCCAAGTGGTCTGCCAATACACTTCCCTTGATGGCTTTTTGGGTCGTGTACTGAATGTCGTACTCTGTTAAGATCATTTGCCATCTTGCTATTCTCCCAGACAGAGTAGGCTTTTCAAATATGTACTTTATAGGATCCATCTTTGAGATCAACAAGGTAGTGTGAGTCAGCATATACTGTCTCAGCCGGCGAGCAACCCATACCAAAGCGCAGCAAGTTTTCTCGAGCAGTGAGTATCGGGTCTCACAGTCGGTAAACTTTTTGCTAAGGTAATAAATGGCATGCTCTTTTCGGCCAGACTCGTCATGCTGCCCCAGCACACACCCCATTGAGTTGTCAAGTACCGTCAGGTATAGTATCAGAGGTCTCCCCTCAACCGGTGGCATAAGGATGGGTGGTTCTTGGAGATACTCTTTGATTCTGTCAAAAGCAGCCTGACATTCATCATTCCAACGTACTACCTGATCTTTCTTCAGCAACTTGAAGATTGGTTCACAGGTGGCAGTTAGGTGTGAGATGAACCGAGCAATGTAATTCAGGCGTCCTAAAAAGCCTCTGACCTCTTTCTCTGTCTTAGGAACTGGCATCTCTTGAATAGCTTTAACCTTGGCAGGGTCCACTTGAATACCCTTGTCACTTACGACGAAGCCTAGCAACTTTCCAGATCTAACCCCGAAGGTGCACTTGTTCGGGTTCAACCTCAGCTTGTACAACTTCAGTCGGTCAAACAATTTCTGCAGATGATCTAGGTGTTCTTCCTCAGTCTGGGACCTTGCGATCATGTCGTCAACATACACTTCTATCTCATGATGGATCATGTCGTGAAACAAAGCAACCATGGCACGTTGGTAGGTTGCCCCAGCATTTTTTAGTCCAAAAGGCATGACCTTGTAGCAGAAGGTGCCCCACTGAGTAACAAAGGTAGTTTTTTCCCATGTCTTCAGGTGCCATCTTGATCTGATTGTAACCTGAAAAACAATCCATGAAAGAGAACACCCTATGCTGAGCAGTATTGTCAACCAGGACATCAATGTGAGGTAGAGGGAAGTCATCTTTGGGGCTGGACCTGTTCAGATCCCTGTAATCGACACACATTCTGACCTTTCCATCTTTCTTTGGTACCGGTACCACATTAGCAACCCACTGAGGATAAGAAGTCACTGCAAGGAACCCAGCATCAAACTGTTTCATAACCTCGGCTTTGATCTTCTCAGACATATCTGGACGCATACGGTGGACCTTTTGCTTAACCGGAGGGCAGTCTTCCTTGGTAGGCAAATGATGGACCACAATATCGGTATCCAACCCGGGCATGTCTTCGTAGGACCAGGCAAAGATCTCCACATAATCATGTAGCATCTGAGTCAACCGTTGCTTCACGCTGAGCTCTAGGTTGGCACCAATCTTAACTTCCTTCCTGTCCGTCTCAGTACCCAGATTTATTGTTTCCACCGGCTCTTCGTGTGGTTGAATTGCCCTCTCTTCCTGGAGTAACAGTCTTGCAAGCTCGCCAGGCACTTCGCAATCATCTTCACCTTCGTCTTCGGCTAAGTTGATTGGATTTTCGAAGTCATAACTGGCAGTAGCAGAGTCGTTACCAGTGAGATCCAGAGTGGATTGAAACCTGTATGAGTGAGTATGTGTAAATACAGCTGTTTTGTAATATATAAAGAAACGAAAGAAAGAAAAGGAGCATAAGATTTGAAATGCGAGAAAACGTCCAAAGTCTTTATTCATGATATATGAAATGACAATTAATATACCCTCACAAACGAAGCCACGGTGCCCCGGGTAGGACACCGGGCCATAAAGTTTTAATTGTTTATTACAAATAACAAAACAAAGAAGTTTATTACTGCGTAACAAAAGTAACAGGAGTATGATCCTTAGCAGTCTAATTGGTCAATCCACCATCAGTCGTCGGGTAGATCCAGCTTTCAAATTCTGACTCTTCCACTTCATCTTCGTCCCCAACAGCATTCACTCCTGGGTTGGTAATGAGCACAGGAGGTCTTCTGGCCTTTGCCTTGCGCACAGCCTTCTGACCCTCTACAGTAAAACCCAGTCCAAACTTGTTAGTTTTAGGTGTAAAATCAGGGAGCCTGCCCCAGTTAGCACATTCACCTTTCTTGATCACAGCCCGGGCGTCTTTCAAGGAAGCCATCTTCAAAGGAACATCCTCTTCGACCACTGTTTCCGCTGCTGTCAATGTTGGAGGTACCTCTTCGAAATGCTGAAAGGGGGTTTCAATAAACTCCCCGTCCATCTCAATATACCTGAAGGAATTCAAATGGCTCACCATATACTCCTCCTCTCCCTGCACAGTGACAATCTTCCCTCTGACGGGGTACTTGAGTTTCTGGTGCAGGGTAGAGGTCACTGCCCCAGCTTTGTGGATCCAAGGTCGACCCAGTAGACAAGAATACGATGGACGGATATCCATCACATAGAAAGTAGAGTCGAATACTTGAGAACCCACACGAATAGGAATGTCTACCTCTCCATGGACCATCCTCTTAGAACCTTCAAAGGCTCTGACGATGATGTTGCTAGGTTTCAGCTCCAGGCCCTCACAATCCAAACGGTCTAAGGCCTTTTTGGGTAGCACATTTAGGGAAGAGCCAGTGTCCACCAACACGTGCACAAGAGTAGTTCCCCTGCATTCAATAGAGACATGCAGGGCGTCGTTGTGGTCCTTTCCCTTAGCAGTAAGGTCGGCATCCGAGAAACCCAAACCATTGTCCGCTGTCAAATTGGCTACGCAATCAGTAAACTGGACTGCAGATGTCTCCTGTGGCACGTGGGCCGTCTTGAGGAATGAAATCAGGGCCTTAGCATGGGCCGCTGAGCACTATAGCAAGGAGAGCATGGAGATCTTGGAGGGTGTATGCCCCAGCTGCTCAACAACATTAAAGTCACTCTTCTTGATTATTTTCAGAATTTCCTCCATCTCTTGTTGGGAGGCCTCAGCAGTTACAGATTTTGGTGCCTCCATCCGGGCAGGCTCATCTTCAATCCCTTTACCCCGAGCATTAGATGACTCGGCAGCAGGGGAAACAACTTGATCAGAAACGGGAACAGGTACATTTGCAGGTGTTATAGTGAGGGGTCTTCGAATAGCTGGTGGTGCAATGTCAGGCGAGAAGAGCCTGCCACTGCGGGTAACTTTTGCTGGACCAGTGATATTGTTGATGCTGGTGCCAGTGTTGAACTCTTGCTTGATTCCATGTACATACACGTCTGCCCCGTAGTGTCAGGGGACAGCCTTATCAGATTCATAGGGGAGAGGCCCCGAAACAGTAATAACAACGGGTGCGACAGTCATGATTTTAACCGGCTTCCTTGGGAGAGCCTTGATCGGATTATTAAAGATTGTAACAACAGAAACTTCTTCCACCAGAACAAACTGAACAGCAGTCTTCTTGAACAGAATCTCTTTGCTGTCCATTAGGCTTTGGATGCCCAACTTCAGCAAAGGACAACCAGAAAGGGAAACAGCACAGAAAAGGCAACCTTCACTACAACCCGGAAATAAACTGGCCAGCAGTAGGTTCCTTTTAACAGTCATCAAGGGAGTAGCTACATCATTCACAGAAACGGCGTATACATCTTCATCAACGGCATTCACTCCATGCTGGGGCATAGGAGCAGTCACTACATTTGGCCTCTCAGGCGCTTCAAATTGTATTTCTTTTGCGTCAATGAGGTCTTGCACCTTATTCCTTAAGGCCCAGCAATCATCAGTAGAATGCCCCGGGCTATCGGAGTGATAAGCACAGCGGGAATTTGGGTTGTACTTGGGAGAGGCAGTGTTTACAACCTTCGGGGCCTCTCTAACAGTCACTAAATTGGTGGATAGTAACTGCGGCAGGATTTGCGATAGGGTCATACTTAGCCGGGTAAACTCTCTTCTGGGTCTTTCAGCCCTTTGTGGATTAGTTTGCCGAGGAGCGGCAGCAGGCTTAGCAATCATCACTGTGTTGACAGATTGGCGGCGTTCAGGTTTATCATGTCTTTTAGGCCCATACACAGCACTGGCCTCCTTCTTAAAGGGCTTCTTCTCAGAACTTGCAGATGCACCCTTCTGGATTTTTCCGGACTTCATTCCAGCCTCTATTCTCTCTCCAGTCAGAATAAGATCAGTAAACCCTGCAGATGAGTTACCGATAAGATGATTGAAAAACGGCCCTGAGAGGGTCCCCAAGAACATATCTACCAGCTCACGGTCAGTTAACTGAGGCTGCACCCTGCCAGCCAGATCCCTCCACTTCTGTGCATACTCTTTAAAACCTTTGCTTGACCCTAGAGACATACCCTGGAGTTGGGTACGTGTAGGAGCAAGGTCGGCATTATATTGATACTGCTTGTAAAAAGCAGTAGCCAACTCCTCCCAGTTACGAACCTTGGTTCCATCCAGCTAATAGAACCATTCGAGATGAGTCCCTGAAAGACTCTCCTGGAAGAAGTGGATCCACAAGTTCTTGTCCACTGTGTACGACTGAATCTTCCGCACATAAGATCTGAGGTGTAGCTTGGGACAAGATGCCCCGTCATACTTGGTGAAAGATGGTGCCTTAAACTTGTGAGGAATAATCACACCAGTAGATAAGCCCAAGTCTCCGAAATCCAGCCCAGGCCCTTGTTGGATCTCCATTGCATTCAGTCTGTCCTCCAACTGCTTGTACCGGTCTTCAGCAGGAGGATACTGTTCCTCATTAAAGTCAGTCTCGTTGTCAGAGACTACCGGACTAGGACCTTTTCCCCCTTGGGGACTGATCTTGCCTATAGAAGAACCAGCCTCTTCATTCTGCAGAGTGTTGCCAAACCTTCGGCCCGAGTTGAAAAGAACAGTTCTCTTCTTCTTCTTCTTTTCCTTCTTCAGGAGTAAAGCCTTCAGCTCTTCTTGGCCTTGAGCCAAACCCATGATCAGTTCCTGAAATTGCGTGTTCTGCGCCTGAAGAGCCTTGATAGACATCTCGGTTGATGATGAGTCAGGGTTCATGATGCTGAAATAAACAGCGAAGAACAGTAAGCAACCTGAAAAGAAGAAAACCTGCTATGCATATGATGAATGGAATGCGTATGATTTATGTTTTCAAAGACAATCGAGAATCAACTTTGTAAACAAAAAGGAACACACTTCATTAGATTCAACTTTGAAACTTTAAATTATTCAACAGGTTTCCCTTAGGCGTTACATAAAAGGGAAATACTGAAAAGGGAAATAAAACTGTAAAAGAACATCCAGAGCTCCTTATTGATCCCATGGTCTCCTCTTCTCAGTACGGATGTAGTCATTCAGAGCTCGCTCATTCTCCAACTGCTTTGTCAGCTTTTGGATCTTCAACTCCTGCTCGTTGAACTTTTCTCGATAAGAATCTCGTTCTTCTCGCAGTTGCGACCAAGACCTCTTCAATGTCTCATAATCAGTAGGTATCTGAGGAGGGAGGACAGTTGGAGGAATCCCATTTTTGTCAGGATACTCAAGAATGACGGGTCTGACAGCTTCGTATGGCATACCTAGCTTCTGAGCACGGATGCGGACCCATTTGTAGTAGGCTTCCATAGGTAGAGAAGTCTTTGGCCCCAACTCTTGTGGGTCAGCTTTATGAACTCTGTCCCAAGCCTTGATGAACCTACGATGCAGCTCGTCACTATCCACCTGAAACTCAAAACTGATGTGAGGCATCAACATCTCATGAGGCCCTGCTCTTCTGGCTCTTCCAAACTGACGGAGCACTAGACATGGATTGTAAGAGATTCCTCCTTGCGTACCAATCAGAGGAACATTAGGGTATTCTCCGCAACGATCAATGACAGCTATCTCATCCAAACCTCTGAAAGTCCAAATGATGTCTTTATCAGTGAGAGACATTAACCTATGAGCCCAACCTCTTCCTTCTTGGTTCTTCAGTACGAACTTAGGGAGGTGCGAAATAAACCACCTCACTAACAAAGGGATACAACACCATAGAGTTCCTCGTCTTCGGGAAATACGAGCACAAAGTTGTTGCAGGATGTCACCCAAGAGAGTGGGCACAGGATTCTGAGACATAAAGATCCTTATGGCAGTGACATTGATGAAGTTGTCAGGATTAGGAAACAAGACTAGCCCATAGATTAAGAGAGCTAGGATGTCTTCATATGCCCTAAAGTCCAGGTCATTCCAGAAACTGTTAGCTTTACCAATCAGAAACTTGGCCAAGAAACCCTTAACTCCGCTTCTAGTCACCCAGTTGTCCATTACTTCTTGATGTGTCAAGGGAAGAGCTGCAGCAACCTCCTCAAGCCTGAGGGTCTTTTCCCAACCAGTGAAGGGTGTCTGATCCAAGATAGGGATACCAAGCAAATCAGAGAACTCTTCCAGGGTAGGGACCAGCTGGAAGTCTTGAAAGGTGAAGCACTGGTACAGAGGGTCATAGAACTGGGTCAGGACACTCATCAAATGTTGATCCCGCTTTGCAGTGACTAAACTGAGAAGAGAACCATGCCTTTGGATGAAGGAAGTGGTATTTGGAATCCTACTAACCAACTCCTCAAGCAACTCAGGTGGGTGAACAAAGTTGAACCGGATAGTATTCCTTCGCACAGGCATCATGATGTCCTATAAAACAGAGCAAAGGTGAAACCCTCTTGTCTTTGAAATGGTCAGTCTTTATGCAGGATGTATGCAATGCTCATGATGTTATGATGTTATGATAAAACACACCACAAATATTTACAAAGGCATACATGTAAGGCACACAAGTCACACAAGGCAAGCCCTTATAGTTTAGGCCAGCATGAGGTCTAGGTATTACCCTCTTTCAGTTTGTTGGTACATACCTGTCCTATCAAAAGTAACTGGGTTCTTAGAGGATCCCAATATCATTGACTACCCTCAATCGGTCATAACTCCAGCATCGTAATCTTTTCTTGCGGCCAGAACCATCACGAGAGTTTAGCCTCAATGGGCGTAGCATACTGCTACTGTTCTAATGGCCATGTTGTGTCATTTAAGGTTCTAAGGTCTGTTGGTGCTTAATGACTCCTCAGAAGACCCATATTCTCCTCGTTGCAACACAAGGGATATCGGTACAGACCAAGGTGCCACACCAACGTAGCCACTGCTTCACCCATGTCGGTCTACGCCGGACAGGTCCCTCACAGCTTATGCTACCTAAACAGGGTATCCCCAGATCCGGGTTAGGATCTATGTAACTCCCATGCAACCCACAATTTTAAGCAAGCAAGTCAATACAATTGAAAACACAGTTATGAATTATCCTAAGGTACACCTAACTTTATAAGAGTTTCCCCAGCAGAGTCTCCAGTTCTGTGATCGGTGGATCTGGAACTGACTGTTTAACGCTGGTTCGCGAAATGTCGCGGAAGCAAGAGTCGCCACCGTCTTTTATTTTCTCCAAATGGAAAGGACAAAAGCACAGAAAAATTCCTTATAGAGATTGCTCTCGGTTCGGGAGGTAGATTATAGAAAGGAAAGGTGTTAGCACCCTTTCTATCCATGGTTATCCATGGGCTCTTAGATACTTGCTCATTTGTGTTTTCAAAATTGTTTGTTTGCTTTTCAACTGTGGGTTTAAAAAAGTTTCTTTGAAAATTTCAGTTCGACTCTTATATCAGTCCTCAAGAGTGTTTGAAAAGTTGCTTTTGAAAGCTTTTTGAAAGGTGTCGGTGTGAAAAGAGTTTTTGATTTGTTTTGAAATTAGAGCAAGTATCTACGAGTTCTCTACCTACCCTAAGGAATTCGTCTGTGTAAATGTCCTTAAAGTAGTGCCATCCCACCATTGAGAGGTAGGTAGCACCACCGTTGGAGGTGTTCGGGTCAATTCGAGGGTTCGGGACATGGTGATCACCAGAGCAATAGGAAGACACCTTAGAAGCTACCCCCATGCCATGTTTATGGACATGAGGACTTACTAAAACATCCTCTACTCGACGACCACCTTTCGAGGGGCAAGGCAACAGTGAGGCGTACCCTAGGGGTGGTGTGTGATTTGTGTGTCGTTTTCAGATATTTTTGTCTTGTCATGCATTAGTGATCTACGCGTTGCTTTTATTTTTGACATTCATTCTTTCATGTGAATTATTAACAGTTAAAAAGATGCGGAATTTAAAGTCCTACGTTATTACAAAGGCGCGGGTCTACATCGCCAAATTAATCCAAGACCCGATTTGAAATAAAATAAAAATGCGGAAAGATAAATGTCTAATTAATCTATTACATAACTTTGGGAGAATTACATGAAATTTATAAAAATAAAATAAGCGCGCGAAATAGAATTGTGATCGAATGCGAGGGCGTTGGACCCTTTTAAGGAAATTAAACTACAATTAATAAATTAATTAAGTTAAATGAGAAAAAGAAATTATCTTTGAGTTTTTTGTATTTATGGAATTTAATAAGAATTAATGGAATTAAAACCTAATTCTAAACTATTTTTAATTTATTAAAAAAAATGTTTAAGTTTACACCCTAATTTTAACCTAATTATTTACATGGAAATTTATTTACAAAATAAATAATTAATTATTAATAATGGTAAAAGAAAAGAAAAAAGGATAAAAATATTTAAAACCCTAATTCTACATTTTTTGGTTTATTAAGAAAAATATTAGAATTAAATCTAGAATTAAAAAGCTAAATTAATTAATAAAGTTTATTTACAAAAATGTTAGTGAATTAAACATTAAAACATATTTTTTTTATTTTTATAGTTTCTGATTTTTTTTGGTATTTTTATGTTACATAAAAATTATTTTTTGTGAATTTAATGAAAACAAATAAATTAAAACAAATAAAAAAAAATGAAAGAGAGAAATGCAAACAGGAGGGGGTTTGTTGACCCAATGGAGGTGTTGTTAGAATGGTTTGGCCCATTAGATAGAGGCCCTTTTTGACTTCTCAGGCTGGCGTGTGGAATGTTTGACTGACGCCTATGGTAGACAGCTGGTGATGACCCTTGGATTGGAATTGCTTGGGCATGTGGCAGGCTTAGAGGTGAAGCTGCATGGTAGACCTTTGAAGAGAGGGAGTACCTGAACAAGTTGTAAGAAAAAGAATAGGGAAATATGGGGACCTGGGGATCGAACCCAGGTCCCAAGGCTTGCCAACAATGCTTTCCACCAACTGAGATGCGTGTTCATTCATAAATATAATGAGATAAAATTATTATATGTGAAAAAAGCACGCTTATTGGTAGAAACGAAAAAACGCGCTAAAGCATTTGAATGATCCAACCAGGCTATGACAACTCATCTTCTTCCTCGTTTGTGCGTTTTTCCCTGAAAAAAAACATCAAGTAGCGGGGGTTTTGAACCCCCACTAAGTGGTAAACGTAAAAATAGCGAATAGGCCCTGGTTGCTCATAAATTGAGTGCGACCTGTGGATTGAGTTCGTGTGAAGCTTCTGGTTCTAATGGCCCTGGTCTCGTGTCTCAATTTTTCCAGAATAAGGAAGCCCCAAATTTAAACCTCTGAAAACCTAGAAGACGTTAATGGTAGGTTCTCATACAGGGCATAAAAATTCAATTAAATGACATGGTTAGCTTCAGAATGATTCAATTAGTATAAATCAACAGAAAAAATGCAATGAGGATGCGTATAAATTGAAACACGAATATGAACAAAATTGGAAACAGGACCACTTGATTCTACCGTTTCTTAATGTTAGAGGTTATGATTTTGATTCAGGAAGCTCCCTTGATATCTCAGGAAGGTAATGGAATGGTCCTCTTGCCCTGAAACGAACTCTAAGTGCGTTTTCAGTGTTGAGCTTTTTGACAAAAATTGCAAAAAAAATCTATGAGACTTCAGGCGTAGCTTCCAGGTTCTTGTGACTAGGGTTTGCATCCGTATATGTATGCCAATGGATTAGGGTAGAAATTTGAGTCCAAAAACCCTTGTAATCATGAATCAAATATTTGATTTTAATGGCATCTTTTCAAATCTTTTTCTCATGAATAACATGCCAATTTGCACCAAATCTTCCCTTTTTTATTGTGCACGAGATCTTGAGTAACCAATGAAGGCATATGCTGCATAAAAAGATTCAAACGCATTTGTTTAGTATTTTTTTCATATTTTATTTAATTAAATGAATTAATGGTGATTAAAATTCAAATAAATAATAAAAAATGATGAAATAAATCCCCTTTGAGTCAAATGGTCGTGCATAGCCTTTGGATAATGATTCTTGGAAGAAAATGTGGCCCATTAGTAATTTTGAGGCATTTGAAGCAAAGTTGACTTTTCAAAATTCCCAAAAATTTCGCAACTTCCACAAGGCATATCTTGCTCAATTTTTAAGCTTTGATCATGTTCTTGGACATTATGGAAAGGTCTTGAAGTCCTCTAACCAATGCCTTTGGTCCCGTGTCATTTTGATTTACCAATCTCAAGTTATGGTCTTTGACTTAAAGTGCCTTTTTGTTGACTTTTGGAAATGACCTATAATGTTGAAATTGATAACTTTTTGTGAGAGCATTTCTTGGACTTGAAGTGTGAAGAGGAGTTGTAGGAAATATCTTTCTCTTCAAAATGAGCTTTGGATGGAATTTTTCTAATAAACCATGTGGAAGTTATGCCTTGGTCAAGTTACAGTTGACTTTTTCAACTGTCCAAATATGGAAACTTTTGCATCTTGAGACTTTTTGAGCCATGCTTTGAAAATCATGATCAAGAATTGATCAAATGATGTTTGTGGCTTCAAAATGAGATGTTGACCAAAAATTTGGACTTTTGACTGTCAAATGACCATTTTGTCCCTACAGTTGACTACTGAGCAATTAGGGTTTTTGACTGTGCAATTTTGTGCTGTAAGTCTTGAAACTTGGCATGAGGATACTTGACCATGTTTGTAGGCATGTGGGACTTGATTGGACCCTTGAAAACTTCAATTTCTTTGACAGAACCAAAACCCTAGTTTTTGACTGTTAGGAGGCCATTGAACTGTGCAACCCTTGAGAGCTTTTGAACCTTTGACTTGGCAAATCTTGAAGAATATGGGAGGGCAAATTTTGGGGTACAACATCTGCCTTTATAGGATGTGGGAAATATTCACCATCTATGGTAGTCAGCATCATGGCACCACCAGAGAAAACTCTCTTGACAAAAAATGGCCTTTCATAGGTGGGAGTCCATTTTCCTCTAGGGTCGCCTTGTGGTAGAATGATGCGTTTTATCACCAAGTCACCAACTTGATATACTCGAGGCTTGATCTTTTTGTTGAAAGTGTTGATCATCTGTTTTTGGTACGTCTGACCATGGAAAACAGCAGCTAACCGTTTTTCGTCAATCAAGTTCAGCTGATCCAATCTCGTTTGAATCCACTCCTCTTCGCCTAGGTCTGCCTCATTCATAATTCTCAGCGAGGGAATCTGAACTTCCACTGGCAAAACAGCTTCCATGCCATAGACTAGAGAAAAGGGAGTTGCCCCAGTTGATGTTCTAGCTAAAGTACGGTAGCCATGTAGAGAAAACGGAAACATCTCATGCCAATCCTTATAGGTTACTACCATTTTCTGCACAATCTTCTTGATATTTTTGTTGGCCGCTTCGACTGCACCATTCATTTTTGGTCTATACGGAGAAGAATTGTGATGCTTGATCTTAAATTGAGTGAAAAGCTCAGTGATCATAGAATTGTTGAGGTTAGTCCCATTGTAGGTGATGATCCTTTCGGGGATACCATAACAGCAGATGAGGTTGTATCTGATGAATCTGGCTATCACATTCTTGGTAACTGAGGCAAATGAGGCGGTTTCGACCCATTTTGTAAAATAGTCTAAAGCAACAAGAATGAAGTGATGTCCGTTGGAAGCGGTGGGCTTGATCTCTCCAATCATGTCAATGCCCCACATTGCAAATGGCCACAGAGCGTTCATGACATTCAGAGGGATAGGAGGCACATGGACCTTGTCAGTGTAGATTTGGCATTTGTGACAAGTTCTTGAATGTTGATGGCAATCAGTCTCCATCGTTGACCAATAGTAACCGGATCTTAAGATTTTCTTAGCCATCGTATGTCCACTTGAGTGAGTACCGAAGAGACCATCGTGCATGTCTTCCATGATCTCCTCCGCCTCCTTCTTGTCCACACATTGGAGTAGAGTTGAATCATGGTTGCGCTTGTACAATATCATGTTACTTAGGAAGAATTTGGCTGCAAATCTTTGCAAGAACTTTCTGTCATTGATAAATGCCCCCTCTGGATACTCTTGTGCTTCAAGGTATCTCATCACCTCATGGTACCATGGCTTTTTCGCATCAGTGTCAAGCTCATAGCAATGTGAAGATTCATCAAATCTTTCAATTGTTGTCATAGGGGCTTCGTTGTCCCATCTGACCTTGAACATTGAAGACATGGTTGCCAAAGCGTCAACCAATTGGTTTTCTTCCCTAGGGAAGTGCTTAAAAGTCATCTCTTCTAAGTAAGGAATTAGGGATAGCACAAGTTCCTTGTAAGGGATGATATTAGGGTGTTTAGTGTCCCAATCTCCTTTTACTTGGCTTATCACTAGGGTGGAAATCCCGAACACATCCAAATGCTTGATCCTTAAGTCAATAGCAGCTTTTAGACCTAAGATGCATGCTTCATACCCTGCCATATTGTTTGTGCAATCGAAGCATAGTCTGGCAATGAAAGGAGTGTGGTAACCTTCAGGAGAGATGATCACAACACCAATTTCATTACCTAAAGCATTGGAAGCCCCGTCGAATACCATAGTCCATCGGGATCCTTGTTCAGGTCCGTCATATGGTCCAGGTTTCACACAGTGGGTTACTAGCATGATATTCTCATTAGGGAAGTCGAAGTTCATTAACTGATAATCATCCACAGCTTGATGGGCTAAATGATCTGCTAGTACACTTCCTTTGATGGCCTTGTGAGTCGTGTATTGAATGTTGTACTCAGTCAAGATCATTTTCCATCTGGCTATCCGTCCGAAAAGGGAAGGTTTCTCGAAGATGTACTTGATTGGGTCCATCTTAGAAATCAACAGAGTGGTATGAGTCAACATATACTGTCTTAGCCGGAGAGCAGCCCATGCCAGAGTGCAACAAGTTTTCTCGAGCAGTGAATATCTGGTTTCACAGTTGGTAAAATTTTTGCTCAGGTAATAAATAGCATGCTCTTTTAGGCCGGACTTGTCATGTTGGCCCAAAACACACCCCATAGAGTTCTCTAATACTGTCAAGTACATGATCAAGGGTCTTCCTTCAACTGGAGGCATGAGAATAAGAGGTTCTTGTAGGTATTCTTTGATTTTGTCAAAGGTAATCTGGCACTCATCATTCCATCTGACTATCTGATCTTTCTTCAAGAGTTTGAAGATTGGCTCACAAGTAGCAGTCAAGTGTGATATGAAGCGAGCAACGACCTAGGAATCCTCTGACTTCTTTTTCAGAATGAGGGACTGGCATTTCTTGGATGGCCTTTACCTTGGCAGGATCAACTTCAATGCCTTTATTGCTGACAACAAAACCTAGAAGCTTTCCAGATCGTGCTCCAAACGTGAATTTGTTAGGGTTTAACCTTAGTTTGTACTTCTTCAGCCTCTCAAATAATTTGTACAGATGATCGAGATGTTCTTCTTCAGTTTGTGATCTTACAATCATATCATCCACATATATCTCTATCTCATGATGAATCATGTCGTGAAATAAAGCTACCATAGCCCTTTGATATGTTGCCCCTGCATTCTTTAATCCAAACGGCATGACCTTGTAGAAGAAGGTGCCCCATTGCGTATCGAAAGTAGTCTTCTCCATGTCTTCAGGAGCCATCTTTATTTGATTATAGCCTGAGAAGCCATCCATGAAAGAGAAGACTTTATGATGAGCATTATTATCAACTAAGACGTCAATGTGTGGTAGAGGGAAGTCATCCTTGGGGCTTTCCTTATTCAGATCCCTATAGTCTATGCACATGCGAACTTTTTCGTCCTTTTTCGGCACCGGTACCACATTGGAAACCCATTGGGGATAGGATGTTACAACTAAGAATCATGCATCAAATTGTTTTCATCACCTCAGCTTTGATCTTTTTAGACATATCAGGCCTCATGCGATGAACCTTTTGTTTGACGGGAGGGCAGTCTTCTTTTGTCAGCAGATAATGGACTACAATGTCGGTATCCAACCCAGGAATATCTTCATAAGACCAAGCAAATAATTCCATATAATCATGCAACATCTGAACTAACCTGCTCTTGACACCGCTTTCTAAGTTAGCATTGATCCTGATTTCTTTCTTAACTGACTCAGTACCCAGGTTGATAACTTCAACTGACTCTTTGTGCGGTTGAATAGCTTTTTCCTCTTGTAATATAAGTCTGGCTAGCTCTCCCGGTATGTCACAATCTTCCTCGATTTCGTCTTCGTCTTGGTTGATAGGACATTCAAAGTCATAGTCGGCAATAGTAGAGTCATTGGCAATAGGATCCAAAGTGGATGTGGACCTGCAAGAGTGTGTGCGTGTGCATGTAAGATACATGGCTATTTTTTTTGAAAAATGTATTTGCAAGAAAGGAAAGACAATGAACACAAATATTTGAATGTAAAAGAGTCCAATGTACAGAATGATCATATGATTAGATGAACATAAATAAAACCCTTGACAAATGGACCAAAGCGCCCCGGGCCAGGCAAATGGCTGAAAAGTCATTGTTAAAATATTACAGATAACATGTTCTTAAATTGAAAGAAAAGCAATAACAAGTAGATTACTCCTCAATGAAGGAGATGGACACAAAGTCCTTTGTATGCCAATTCTTCAGCTACGTTGTAGTTGGATACACCCACTATTCAAATGAGGCTCCTTCTTCAGAATCACCCACGGTGTTGACTTCATGGCTTCTAATGCAGAGAGGTAGCTTTCCAGCACGAGCACGCCTCACTTCCTTCTGAGATTTTTTGATGGTGAAGCCCAAACCAAACTTGCCCGCTTTAAATGGGATATCGAGGAGTTGCCCCCAAGTATCATAATTTCCTTCTTCAATTACTGCACGGGCATCTTTGACTGAAACCATCTTTGGCGTGGCCTTAACAGCTTTAGACTCATCCGAAGAACATTTGGAAGCAGAAATCATCGGTGGTACAACCTCAAAAGCTTGACATGGGGTCTCAATGAATTCTCCATCCATCTCTACATACTTGAAAGAGTTAAGGTGGCTCACCATAAACTCTTCTTCTCCACAGACGGTGACTATTCTGCCCTTGACTGGATATTTGAGTTTCTGGTGGAGGGTTGAGGTTACTGCCCCATCTTTATGGATCCACGGGCGACCTAACAGACAAGAATAGGAAGGATGAATATCCATAATATAGAAGGTGGAGTTGAAGATTTGGGAGCCCACTTTGATTGGAAGATCTACCTCCCCATGAACAATCATCTTTGATCCGTCAAATGCCCTTACAATGATATCGCTTGGCTTCAAGACTAAACCTTCACAGTCTAGACGGTCTAACGCCCCTTGGGTAATACATTCATAGAAGAACCAGTGTCGACTAGCACATGTGCTAAGGTAGTCCCTTTGCACTCGATAGAAACATGTAAAGCTTTATTGTGAGTCTTCCCGAGAGGTGTTAAGTCGGCATCTGAAAATCCCAAGCCATTATCAGTTGTTAGGCTAGTCACGCAAGTCTCAAATTGGTTTGTTGTTGTCTCATGGGGGACATGAGCATTTTTTAGGAACTTGATTAATGTTTGAGCATGGGCATCGGAGCAAAACAGCAATGACAACATTGAAATCTTAGAAGGGGTTTGCCCTAACTGTTCTATAATCTTGAAGTCGCTTCTTTTTATGATCTTCAAAATCTTGTCCATCTCGCGAGTGGAGGGTTCTTCATTAGCTACGTCCTTGGAGGGTACTTCAATCACATCAGGCTCAACAACCTTCTCCTTTTCTCTTGTATTAGTACTTGGCTTGGCAGCAGTAATGCGGATGGACGTCCTTGTAACAACTGGTGGTGAGATATTGGGTGAAAATATTCTCCCAGTTCTAGTTACTTTGCTTGAACCAGCTATGTTACCGACATCATCATCTTTTTCTTCTTCAATCTAAGCATCTTGTTTAATCCCATGATAGAACACCTCAACACCATAATTCCATGGTACTGCCTTATTTGAAGAATAGGGAATCGGTCCGGGATTGGTAATTATTAAGGGAGCAATAGTGGGTTCGTTTGAAATCCTAATAGGATATTTGGATGTGATCCTAAGAGGCTTGTTTGATATGGTAATAATGGAGAGGTCTTCACATTTGTTAGTCAAACTTTTGGCAAGTGGGGTCTTCTCGAATAGAATTTTGTGGCTATCCATCAGGCGTTGTATGCCTTTCTTCAGCCCTTCATAACCATTGTGTTGTCTTGTATAGCACACAGTCTTTTACACAGCCTGGGAAAATCCTGGCTTTCAACAGATTGTTTTTGATTATATTCAGCGGAGTAATCAATTCTTCAATAGAGGCGACAAAAATTGCACCTTCGACAGCATTAACACCTTTGTCATGCTTCGGCATTATAGAAGTGATTACATTCGGTGTTGGAAGAGGATCAAATTCAATAGTTTTATTATCAATCAAATCCTGGATTTTGTTCTTCAAGGCCCAGCACTAGCCAGTCTCGTGCCCGGGGTTGCTTGAATTGTAAGCACACTTAGCATTTGGATTATACTTTGGTGACGAGGTGTCAGGGTTGGAGGGAGGATCGTGCAATGCCACTAAATTATCCTTGAGCAAATGTTGAAGGGCTTGAGACAATGACATGCGTAACCTCGTAAATTATCTTCTTGGAGTTTCAAAACGTTGATGATTTACAGATGGTCTTGGAGTAGGAGTTGGATTGGAGATTCAGACAACATTGACAGACGGGTGATCGTTCTTCTTGGTATGGGCCCTTGCCCCGTACACGGTATTGACTTCCTTCTTTGCAGCTAAAGGTTTCTTGATAGGATTGGGAGTAGAGGTAGATGCCACAGAGATCTTCCCACTTTTGATGCCACTTTCAACTCTTTCGCCGGTTAAGATCAATTCGATGAAACTAGAAGAAGAGCAGCCAACCAACATATTAAAGAAAGGACCAGATAAATTTCCCATGAACATGTCAATGTGCTCCCTATCAGTCAAGGGAGTTTGGACCCTACTAGCAAGGTCTCTCCACTTTTGCGCATATTCCTTAAATCCTTCATTCTTCCCCATGGTTATATCTTGCAACTGAACCCTCGTTGGCGCCAAGTCGGTGTTGTACTGATACTGATGGTAGAAGGCAGTAGATAAATCCTCCCAAGTATTGATAAGAGAACCATCTAACTGATAAAACCATTCAAGTTTTGTTCCAGCCAAGATCTCTTAGAAAAAGTGAACCCAGAGCTTCTTATCAGCAGTGTGCGGTTGTATCTTGCGCACATAAGATTTCAAATGGAGTTTTGGACAAGAAAACCCATCATACTTTGCAAAGATTGGTATTTTGAATTTGTGGGGAATGACTACCCCAGAGATCAAACCCAAATCATCAAAATCTAAACCGGGGACGGCTTGGATTTCAACAGCTTTCAATCTGTCTTCTAACTTCTTGTATTTGATATCAGTGGGTGGATACTACTCGTTGAAATAATCATCATCGGATACTTAATCATTGATACAGTTAGCCTGAGTACTCTTGACCTCACCAATCTGGTTCTCGTCCTCTTCAGATGAATCTCCTCCTATTGGGATTTGACAGACTGTCTCCTTGAACCTTCTACCCATGTTAAGTAGAGCTTTCTTCTTTGGCTTCTTCTTAACAGCCAACAAATCCATCATGTCGTGTTGCCCCTTGGCTAGAGCTAGTAGAGTCTCCTGAAACTAATAATTCTGGGTTTGGAGATCCTTCACAATTTTCTCTAGATCCATCTTGCTGAAATAAACAGTAGAAAGATAAGGAAACTTGTTATGCGAAAACTTGTCATGTTATGATGCATGGAATATGTACATGCAAATAATTTCAAGGATTAATGAAATTTAAATTTGTATAGACAAAAGAATGACCAAAAGTTAATTCTCATTAGATAAAACAAGAAAGATTACACCATGCCTTTTGGGCTTACAAAATAACTTTCTAAGATAAAAAGACCAAACGCATCCTCTTTGGCGCGAGATAAGCGTTCACACTTTGCTCTTCTTGTAGCTGCTTCATAAGCTCCAAGACCCTCTTTTCACTAGTATATAATTGAGCCTTGAAAGTATCTCATTCTTCCTTCATCTGGATCCAACCCTTTTGTAAGTCTTCGAGAGAGGTAGGCATGTCGGGATGGAGGATAATGTAGGGAACATCTCCTTCGACCACAGGCTCCACGATGACTGGTAAGATGGAGGGATAAGGCATCACAAGTTCCTGAGCACGAGCTCATACCCATTTAAGGTAAGGCTCGAGGGGAATGGAATTCTTGTGTCCTAGTGTCTTGCTATCCACCTTGTTCACTATCCTCCCTGCTCGGATAAACCTCTAACGGTAACCTTGATTGTCATTCTCGTAGTCGAATACCAATCCTTGGATAAGAATCTCATGGGGACCATCCATCCGGGCGTAAAAAAACTGTCATAGGGCTAAGAAGGGGTTGTAAGTGATACCTCCTATAATGCCAAGCAAAGGAACATTAAGGAATTCTCCACAATGGTCGGTGATAGTAACATTCTCCAAAGAGCGGGAACACATATGAATATCTGAATATCTAAGCGTCATCAACCTATGGGACCATCTTGAACCTTGCTCATTTTTCAACACAGATTGGAGAAGATACAAAATAAACCATCTTGCCCAGAGAGGAGTGCAACACATGAGGATACCTCTCTTCCTCAAAGTGCGATAGTGAAAAGAATGTAGGATGTCTCCTAACAAAGTAGGCACCGGGTTACGAGACGTGAAGATTTTTACGGTGTTTACATCTATGAGTTGGTCAGGATTTGGAAACAAAACCATCCCATAGATGAGAAGGGCCACAATTTCCTCAAAAGCTCATAAGTCCAAGGAGTACCAACAATCTTGAGCTTTCTCAAACAAAAACTTGGCTAAGAAACCTTTGACACCACTCCTTGTTTCCCAATTACTTGTGACATTAGATTGTTGCAAGTGTAGGGCTTGAGCAATCTCTTCTAGTTTTGGATCTCTTTCCGTACCGTTGAAAGGTAGTTGATTGAGAATAGGAATTCTCAAGAGTTGGGAGAATTCCTCCAAAGTTGGCACAAGTTGATAATCGGGAAAAGTGAAGCAATGGTGTAGAGGATCAAAGAACTGGAAGAGCACCTTCATCATGTCTTCATCAGTGTTGGAGGTAACCAAGTTTAGTAGGCGACCATGTCTTTCAGTAAATGGAGAATTTTCAGGAATCCTTGATGCTAGCTCTTTAAGTTGCGGAGGGATCCTTACGAGATTGACTTGAATGGTTTTCCTGCGAACAGAATCCATATCCTACAAAACAGAACAAAGATAAATCCCAAGATCCTTGAAATGGTTAGTGAATATGAGCATGATGTTTATGATGCTTATGATGTTATGTACAAGTATCTATACACAAACAAAGCAAACAAGTCTTAGGTTTAGGCTAGCATGGAGTCTTATAGGTAAGTACCCTCTTGAAGTTTAGTTGGCTCAAACTTGTCTTAATAATAGTAACCGGGTTCTAAGGAGCTCAATATCACCGGTTTGTTTCTTCGGGCATTGTTTTAGCGCAAGCCTCTTAAATGGAGACCGAAATATCCCAAAAAACCAAACCTCAGTGAGTGTAGTATCGAGTATCTACCAACTTCGGACTGCACCAAAACCGGTCATCTCACTACGTCCTAATGGCCAAGTTGGTCAAGTAAAGGTTCTAAAAGTTCACTAGTGCTTCATGACATCACTCAGCAGCCCAGTATTCTCCTTGACTACTCAAGGGCTACCGGTACCCACAAATATGTCACACTAATGTAGCTATTGCTTAGACCGTGTCGGTATACCCTGCACAGTTTCCACAACGTATTTCTACTTACCTATAAGGTATCCCAAATCCGAGTAGAGGATTCAAACCCAAACAAAGAACCATAATGTAAATCACACAAGTCAAACAAAGAAAGCAAGTAAATGTGATCTAGCCCTAAGGTAACCCCACTTTTAAAAATCTTCCCCAGCAGAGTCTCCAGTTCTGTAACGCGGTGGGAGAACTGACTTGGTTGTTTTGTGTTTTATCGCAATGTTGCGGTTAGTAAGAGTCGCCATTTACTTTTATTTTATCCAATAAGGGAAGGTTGAAAAGAACAGGAAATACCTTTATAGATGTTTTCTTGAGTTCGGGGGGTAGATTATGAAAAGGGAAGGTATTACCATCCTTTTCATCCATAGTTATCTATGGGCTCTTAGTTGCTTGCTAGATCACTTTCTTTTGTTTGAAAATGTGCTTTGTGTGGTTTTTGAAAGTATTTTGTAAAGAGTTCATTGTTTAGGCAAACTTTGTAATGATTCTCGTTCGTAAGAATGTATACAAAGATGTTGTTCTTTTGAAAATGTTTCAAGTTTGAAAGATGTTTATTTGAAAGTGTTGGTGTTTGTTTTGAAAATAGCAAGGATGTTTTGTTTTGAAAGTGAGCAAGTAACTAGGAACATTCTACCTATTCAAAAGTCTCTCATGTTTATTTCCTCTTTTATTTGACATTGTTATCTCACCATTGATTTGGTAAGTAACCATGTCTTTGGATGTAAACGAGACGGGCATGGACCATCGTATAACCATAATTAGCAATGTTGCAAGGTATCTTAGCATCTTTCTTTAGGGACTAAGATCATTTTTAAAAGGCAACATAGATAGCGTCATCGAGGGACTATGATCTTGTATTTTTGCTTGTTTTTTCTAAGATACCTCACATGCATAATATGGCCATTTTTATAACGCAACCAAGTGGATTTTACCCTAGGGGTGCTTGTGTGCAAGTGTATTGATTTTCATGCTTTGTTTAGTCTTTGATTAGGTTTGCTACTTGTTGATTTTATCTTCTCATACAAACCCTAATTACTAGCATTTATATAAAGCGATAAATTGCGAAAAGCAAAATTACTATGCTATTACATCATTAGGGGAGGGGGTGTACAAATTTACAAATGGGGATTGCAATAAAATTAAACCTAATTATCTATTACAACCATATTGAATATTGTACAAAATTGAAAATAAAATGCAAGAATATAAATGGAAAAAGAAATATTTTTTGTTGTTTTTTATGAAAGGGGTTTTATCTTGACCTAATTAAAGAAAATAAAATTAACTTAAACTAATTAAGAAAAGAAATTAATTTGAAAATGATTTTTAGGATTTTTTATGAAAAGGTTTTAAATTAATGAAAATAAAATGAAGATTAACTAATTAAAATAACCTAAGTTCTAAATTAATTTTAACTAAGAAAATAAAATAATATATTAATTTAACCTAAGTCTAAAAATTACATACTTAAGAAAAAGAAATTAATTTGTTTAAGAAGATGTTTTTTTGATCTTTTTATTTTATAGAGAAAATAAATATATATGTATGACTAATAAATAAAAATATTTTTATTTAGATTTTTTTTATTAATAAAAATAATTATAATGCTAATAATAATAAATAATAAAAATATTAAATAAAATATGATAAAATAAAATAAAAGGTAAAATGAAATAATTAAAAGGAATGGGCCAGGGGGGTGCTGAAGTAAATCAAGGTTAGGAGTCAGCAAAAATGGGAGGCCCAGCACAAAGGCCCAAGCGCTGCAAAAAAGCTCAGAAATGTCAAAAAATAGTGAAAAATAACAAAAGGTCACGTCGGGACTTGAACCCATGACCTAAGGATGACAGGCGCACGCTTTAACCACTGGAGTAGTGATACATCTGTTAACTTGTGTGAAAAGATAAATACGTAACATAAAACGTGCCCTGATTACACTTCATCTTCAACCTCCAGCCAAAGGACCTGTATCTTCTTCATCTCTCAACAAAAATGAAATGTTCAAACATGAAAGTTGTGGCATTTCTTCCCACGAATCCAACCACTTAAATAACTTAAGCTAACAGTCAAAGATGAATGAGAATTTTTCTGGCCCTAATTCAAAACCTAAATATTTCAGAAAATTTCAACTCTAAAATTCTCTAAGCTCAGGCCATATAAATGTAAACTATGGATATGTACAGCTTCATGGAAATGGTATCTACATTTTATCTTCACAAATCAAAATCAAATGATGCTTATATGAAGAGATAGAAGTTTGAAAACTTACCTCTTGCAGCTGGAGTCGTGTATGGAGTTTGAGAAACCTTTGTGATGGCCTGATGATTTCTGTAGCTTGCCTGGACCTTCTTGAGTATCACTACTACAAAAAGGGAAAAGACAGTGCTTTTTTAGGCTTTTAACAGCACTTTAAAGTGCTGCCAAAAGCAGCGCTACTAAAAGAAAAGACAACGCTTTTTTTCAAAGTAAAAGTGTTGTCTTATGCCAACTTTAGACAACGCTTTTAGAATAGACAACACTTTTTTATATACCCCTTTAGTAGCACTTTTGCTTTAGACAGCGCTTTGTTATTTTTTTAAGTTAGGCTTTAGACAACGCTTTCCTTTGAAAGCGCTGTCTATTCCCCCACTTTAGACAACACTTTCAGACTTTAGGCAGCGCTTTTTTTTTATTTTTGACAGCGCTTTTCTCCTAAAGCGTTGTCTATTGTTCACAATTTATTTTTAATAAATTATCTATTTTGATCAACACTTTTCTCCTAAAGCGTTGTCCAATATATATAATGCATTTTAATCAGAATTTTAACCATATTTGATCCAGGTTTTCACCATATTATGCACCATATTTGGTAGCTTCATTCCAATAAAATGTACATATATAAAAATTACACATATATATAAATTGATGATATATACAACAACAATTACAAAATTTATGATACAAGTTAAAATTCTACAAGTTAAATTGCCTAAAATTCAAAATTGAATTTACATCTATACATATTTCTATCTTTGAGAATTCTCATGAAACAACAACAACATGAATATCTTAGCTCTATCTTATACACATGTACCTATAAACCTGGAAAAAAAACCAAATGATCGAAATTCATAACATGATAATATTAACGTTGCACTTTATTCGAATTTAATTTACACTCAAAACTCGAAAGTTCTATTCAATGGAAATAAGACAATATACCTTAGCTTATAAAATTCTCAACCCGATAATGAATTGACACCATTCCTCCATAAGTTCATCCAATTGATCTTTTGAGTAATGTGTACAATTGAATTCCTCAAAGTACTACATATATAATAATATAACACAGTATGTGATTTAGTTAAAACAATATGTCATTTTATGAGAAACACAAAATATGAAAATAGTATGTAATTCCTAAGTTAGAAATCCATACCATGGATGGAATATCTAATCGATCCAAAAGAATAGTTTCTTTCATAAACCTCAACATAAAATAGCCACAATCTATACCATTATGCTGGCGAGGACACTACACATGGAAACAAAATACGAATATATATCAGGATATACCCCTTAAACTTTTTTATCAAGTATCATCACTAATGTAATCAAAACTGAATATCTCTTTGTGAAAATATACCTCCACTCTGATCCATGTAACGTTGTTGGCTCTACTTTTTGGCACTTGAATATCTCTTTGGGAGCGAAAAGCAAGTAGAACGCTATAATAAAATATAAGCGACTGTTTAGAACAATCTCACATAGAAACATAAACATAAACACAAATCTAGATATGTTAACCATAAACATAAACATAAACATAAACTTGAATATCTCTTTGGGAGCGAAACACTTACGTGTCAATCATCTGTTTCAAATTTGGATATGTTGACCAATCATTGTATAACGAGTCCAGATAATACACAATGTCTCTCATAGGATTAATCACAACCAACAACCAGTGTCCAATGTAAGATTAAACAATGGCCAAAAACGGAAAATTATAATAGATCAAGTTAGGATGAAAATCTAACTTGTTGCCAGTATTATATGGCAAAAAGAATAACTTCTCAGTATCTTTAATGGCCACGAATAAACCTAGTACATATGCTATGACATCATCTGGTCTCGTTACAATTAACCCTGAATTGACAGTGTTGGGAGCTAAGAAGCCAAATCTTGCTTCTAATCCATGTGGGCGCACAATGTTGTCATACATAAACCTTAAATTAAAACATCATTAACATTATACTATATTCATTAAAATGAGGGATTAATTATTCATTTAATTAAACAAAGTTGATCGGAGTATACCTGATGTATATACCGATAACACCGAGGCCTAATTCCAAATGCCTAAAAACTTGCTCCATATCCTCTCTACCAATTGCTTCAAGATATTCAAAACCAAAGATGTATGCACTCATAGGTATAAGGCGGGTACCACCATCCGGAATATCTGTAATTCCTAAATATGTCCGAAGGCACGACCTGAACTGAGCAGTAGTTTTTTTGCTAGCCACAGTCTTCTTAGCAACATTCTTTTTTTGTGTGGAAATATTGCTAATTTCAGGCGCCTTACCCCTACTGACTTGTGCAGTCTCTTTAGCATGAATCTATTTATCATGTAATTAGTTAGGGGAAGTATAAAATCACAAATTAGCATTTCTCATAGCATAAATGTAATATAATTGTGTTACCTCAAATGATGCAATTGACTCCGTCTCCCGCCTAATCCCCTTATCTTTTGGAATAGATTTTGTTGGAGTCTAACATTACCATGTAAACAAAATGTAAGTATAATTGCCATAAAAAATTTGAATAGTAAACGATTTTAAGCATACCTCATTATCTACGCAAACGAGGCTTGACGGTCATGCAACAAACGATCCTATTGCATCTGCCACCAATGTTGCATCCGCCACATCGTCAGGTAGTGGTAACAACGCACCCCCTCTAAAACGACATCAACCGATACTTTCAAAAATCTATCTGGGAGCGGTCTATGGTGAAGCATTTCTCCCGAAGTATTATACACTTTTCCCTTGCCAACCATCCGATAAGTCGGTGCCGACAAATAGAGTTGACATCGGGAAATGCCCTATAATTTAATAAATATGGTTATATAATTAATAAACATGGTTATATAATTAATAAACATGGTTTTATAATTTATAAAGATGGTATATAATTACCTCGGGAATATTTTGTCCAAAGTTACCATTGATACTACCTTTGTCACTAGTATCTTTAAAGCCTGTAGCTTGATCGATTTCCTTTTCCTTTCTCAACTCATATACTTTTTGTTGTAACTTTTCCAACTTCTCCTGAAGTTCTTTATTGCTTGGAGCTTTTGTCTTTGATTTTTTTTCAAGGATGTTGGAGTGATCCCAAATCCCTTACCCCTCACCCGACCAGAATACTCACGAAAATCTAATGCCCGTGAGAGTATTCTCCTGCAATCATTATCTTCATCTGGAGGTATAGACTGGGAAAGACTCTCCAGAAATTCATATAAATATTGTAATTAAAGAATGATATGTTAATAAAAGAATGATGTAATTAAATAAATAAAAGTATGATGTAATTAAATAAATAATGTTATACTTACACATCTCTCGAAAATTTGTTGGAATTTTTCTTCAACAACTCCATCCTTACACACACGGGCTTCCTTCCACAAAATGTGTTCCAGAAGAGATGTTTCAGAACTATTCCCTTTTGTTAGCTACACATTAAGCCAAAAAACATGATCAAATATAAGCGTGTATATATTATAGATACTTTGCAATTTATAGATACTTACAATAGATTTTTGTAAGCGTGCATATCTCATACGACCTTTTCTATATGGATATGCTGGACTTGATGCTCGTTGTCGATTTACGATACTTAAACTCTCAAATTTTTGGGTATTTCTTTTCGATTTAAAAGTTTCCTATTCTTCAGCTGTAATCAAATCAGCATATTTCTTTGGAAGCTCTGCATCAACAAAAATTTTATCTGCATCCCTTAGAAACTTGTTTGACAAGAAAGCTCTAAACCCTCTATGTAGTTTCCCGGCCAATTTAAGAATATAATCTCTCCTGGTATCCTCAATGATGAACGACCTCTACGAAAATCATACACAAAGTGCATTAGTATAAGTAATTTAGAGACATAATCGTCATTAAAAACAATTAACATCACATATGGTACCTGTATCTCACTCCATATTTTATCTTTAGTGTCGTCCAACACTCTTGCTCTCCAATCTTCACATGTGATTAGAATTTCTCTTCTTACCACCGAACCGAGATAACTCGTCAACGTTGAACGTTAGGCTCAATGAGTTGGCCTTCTTGGCTCCAATGCACATCATACTTTATGCCTTGGTCTCTATCCCGAATTATTCTCTTCATTATTGTTATTCCTCTTCTATATTCCATTTCCGTTTTACTAACGGCCTTATCTCCATCGTGCACATCATCATCACGTGGGTGATCGTCGTTAGTAGCCATCTAACCTGTAATAAACATAAACATAAACCCAATATGAAATTCCATAGTCATTTAAATATATATAAAATGACAATGCCAAAAATTAACATAAACATAAACTTAAACGTAAACACAAACATAAACATAAACATTTTAATATCCTACCTCTTTCACTAACATCTGTTTCTTTTCTGGTTGTAACATGAATTACTTGTTTCTTAACAATGCGGACGGATGGATTTATCTAAGTTCCCTCATTATGATCATTTCTGATATATGATTCATCCACTATAATATTCTCATCTTGATCATTTATAATATAGGACTCATTCTGTCTAATACATGACTCATTCTCATCACCAATACCACCTTGGTCTACACCGTTAGCATCAACCACTTTGTTAGAAAAAAGAACTATAGACCATTTTGTACTCGCCGGGTCAGTGACATAGAACACTTGTTTAGCTTGAGAGGCTAGAATAAAAGGCTCTTCTTTGTACCCCCTCTCTATTAAGATCCACTTGCAAAAATACTGACATATCCATTTGTATGCCAACACTACTTACCCACTTGCAACCAAAGATAGGAATCTGAAACTTATCGTAATCAAACACCCAAATATGCTCGATAACTCCAAAATATGACATATTTTCATATTTTGGGTTTAGGTCCTTCATACTATAAATGTGCATTACTTCAGCAAGCACGGTGACACAACAATTTTGCATAGTACTTTTATCATCTTGTTCTTTGGTATAAAATGTGTATCCATTAATTGTGTATGCGCTATAGGAAAACACATGAAAACTTGGACCATATGCCAAACATCTCAACCTTTCTGTTATTGAAGCGAGATCTGAATGAAGCTTTGAAAAAATATGATCCTTAAACCATGGTATAAAACTTTGATTGTGCTCCCGTACTATCCAATTTTCATTTCTATTCTGATTTAACCCTCTGAGTATATCCTTGTGCATTTCAACATATGGCTCAACCTCACTGTCATTGTGCAAAACATACAGATGCACTTGATCCCGTTCATCTTTTGATATTGTCACAATTTTATTTCCAATTAATCTTTTAGCTTCCTTTTTTTCAAAAATATGACTTTTTGGGAGTCTAATGGATTGAACTTTGGACAAATATTCAGTATAAAAATCAACCGCTTCTTCAACAATGTATCGCTCAATAATACAACCCTCTGGGCGACATCGGTTTTTCACGTACCCTTTTAATACTTTCATATAATGTTCAGCAGGGTACATCAATCTCATATAAGCTGGGCCACACAACTGTTTCTCTTTCACAAGATGAACAACTAGATGTACCATTATGTCAAAAAATGAGGGAGGAAAATACATTTCAAGCTCACACAAAGTAATAACAATTTTTTTTTGCAATGTTGGTAAGATCTCAGGATCAATCACCTTACTACAAATTGACCTAAAGAAAAAACACAACTTAGTTATCGCACTCCTTACTTTATCTGGAAAAATAAAACGTATACCTATTGGTAGAGAATGCTCCATTATAACATGGCAATCATGTGTCTTTAAACTCTTTAACTTGAGGTCTTTCATGGAAAAAAGTTTTCTAATATATGAAGAGTATCCTTCTGGAACTTTAACTTCACTTAGAAACTTACACAATATCTCTTTCTCCTATCTAGATAGAGTAAAAGCAGCATGTGATAGATATGTTTGGCTTCCTTTCTTCACGGGTCCTAGTTCAGTTCATATTCCCATCTTTAACATGTCCTCCCTTGCTTTAAGGCCATCCTTAGACTTTCCTTTAATATTGAGTAACGTACCAATAACACTTTCAAATACATTTTTTTCAATATGCATAACATCAAGAAAATGTCTCACATACAGAGACTTCCAATATTGCAATTAAAAAAAATTGATCTCTTCTTCCACCACCTTTGACAACCGTATGCGCAAAAGGCTTGCCAAACTGAGTACACACATCTTTCACCTTTTCAAAAATTTGGTCACCTGACAATGCAGGTGGAGCTTTATGTTGTTTGGTCTCTCCATTGAATGCTTTTCTCCACGCACGATAGTGATGTTTAGAATGTAAGAATCTATGATGACCGAGAAACACATTCTTCTGACAAAGTTCCAAACGCATCGTATCAGTTCCATTTTCACAAACAGGACACACACGTTGACATTTAATGTTATACCCAGATAGATTCCCGTATGCTGGAAAATCATTAATTGTGCCAAACAACATCGCCCTCAAATTGAAACTTTGTTTCCTATATCCATCATAAACCTCCACCTTGTTCTCCCAAAAAATCTTTAAATCTTCGATCAAAGGTGTCAAGTATACGTCTACGTCATTCCCTGGTTGTTTAGGCCCAGATATTAACATAGATAACATCATGTACTTACGCTTCATACATAGCCATGGAGGTAGGTTATAAATCATAAGAATCATAGGCCATGTGGTATGTGAGATGCTTTGAAGACCATGCGGGTTCATTCCATCAGTAGATAAAGCCAACTGAAGGTTTCTTGCTTCTTCTCCAAAATCAGGATAATCATTATCAATTTTCGACCATTATGGTGAATCTGCGGATGTCGATACTTTCCATCAATAATTCTTTCATCTGCATGCCAAGTAAGGTGTCTTTCATCGGTTTCACTATGAAACATTCACTTAAATCTCGGAATTATAGGAAAATACCATAAGACTTTTGCTAGAGACAATTTTTTCTTATATCGAGACAAACCGCATTTAGGGCACTCATTTAACAATGCATATTCGTTTCGAAACAAAACGCAATCGTTTGGACAAGCATGTATCTTATCATAGTTCATTCCAATAGAGAACAACATTTTTTTGGCCTCATAGGTTCGATTAGGAAGAACATTATCCTCTGGAAGCATATCTCTCATAAGGGCTAATAACTATGAAACTTTTATTGACCATCCATTCCCCGCCTTTAAGTTATACAACTTTAATACTGCATACAGTCTTGTGAATTTAGTGCACCCTTTATACAACGATTTCTCTACATCGCTTACCAATCTCTCAAACATTTTGGGACAATCCTGAAGATCTTCTTCAAGTGCATCTGCAATCTCTTCGACTCGATCAAAATCGTATGTATCTGTGTCCTTGTCGTCTGAAGCATAGGTCGTACTACTTTTCTCCCCCGGTTTAATGTTGTCGTTACTTTTTTCACCGTGAAATATCCAAAATATATAACTTCTATCAATTCCACGCATTAGTAAATGCGATTTCAATCCATCTGCGTTAACCCGACCCACATAACAACAACCCAAGCAAGGACACTTCATTCGACTGGGATCTTTGGCGTGTTCAACAGAAAACTTAACGAATTCCAATACCCCATTCTTGTACTCTTGTGACAATCGATCGGCAAACATCCATTTTTTATCCATTTTTTTCTACTTATTCAAGTAAACAAAAACACTATAAACGGATTATTCTCTTTTTGTTTGAATTAAATGAATTATTTTTAGAAATTTATTTCTAGAGTTAATAACATGGACTAAAAATAAATATATCTATATAAAAATAATTATGTTTTTTAATTGATCGATACAGATATAGTTTGAACTTGACTTACCAAAGAAAGAAAAGGGGCTATTGTTGCCGACAGCGGATGATGCGGCTTTGATGTTCTTCGAATCAGTGATGGTCTTCGACTAACTACACCAATACAAAGGGATCATCAAAAACAAGTTGTATATATATATATATATATATATATATATATATATATATATATATATATATATATATATATATATATATATATATATATATATATATATATATATATATATATATATATATATATATATATATATATATATATATATATATATATATATATATATGTTCAAAATACTAGTAACAAAATACTAGTTCAATGAAAATATAAACATGATAAACAATTCAGAAACCAATTAAAATAACGAAAAAACCCATTATATATATCATCTTTTTTATTCCAAAATATAGAACCAAAAGAAAATGCAATAATGCTAAATGCTAAAAGTTTTGTTGTTATATATCAAGCCCTACCAAGAACCCAAAAATTAAAATGCATACATATAACCCAGTTTAGACATTAATAGGAGGATAATATCTTAGATGTTAGCATAGTACATTATCAAGGAGGATAACTAAGTTTGGACATCAATGGACATAAAGCCATTTTCAATAAAGAACATACCTTGAGAACCGGCCGGTGTGGGTGGAGGAAAACCGAGCAAGACGGTGGAGGACAGAGGGGGGCTGGTACGACAACGAAGGATTTGCGACGGAGGAGGAAATGGGTTACGCTTACTGTTGAAGAAGGGAAAGGGTTTCGCTTTTGTATTCGTGAATCTGTGAATACACAGATTCTATTTTTTTTTAATTTTCACTTATAAGGGTTTAGACAGCACTTTCTAAAAGCGCTGGCTAATATGGACCTATAGCAGCGCTTTTGAAAAGCGCTGGCTAATAGTGTCCTTTAGCAGCGCTTTCTAATATATATTTTTAATTTTTTATGACTTTAGACAGCGCTTTCTTAAAGCGCTGTCTAAAGTGGACCTTTACCAGCGCTTATGATAAAGCGCTTTCTAAAGCAATCCTTTAGCAACGCTTTTTTAAAGCATTGTCTAATGTCATATGTTTAGTAGCGCTTTTACTAATTATTTTATATAGTTTCCGTGTTTTTTTAATTCACTTATAGCAGCGCTTTTGTACAAAAGCGCTGTCTAATGTGCGCTGTTAAAAATCACTTTTGGCGTAGTGTATGTTCCAACTCCAACTTTGCTTTGAGGATAGCTGAAACTCTCAAATCAAGTCAAGTTGCAAGCTTCAAATTTGGAAATGGTAGATGGCGATGGAGGAGTTACAGTCAAGAAACAGGGGTCTGGATCACTTTGATATGATGTATATTAAGTGTTTGGATGGTTAAAACTCAATACGCACAAGTGGATTTGGAGATGGCTATGTGAGGTTCAAAACTGTCAAGTTAAGGGAGATTCTGAGTTGCAGAGTGCTTGGGAGTGTTTTGGGTTCTTAGAATTCGTGTGTTATGTTGAAATAGACTTGTGTATATCTATGGAAAAGGTTAGAGATCAAATGCACTCAAGGTTTCTGAGTTCTAGCCTTTTGGCTCCATGACTTGCTTTTGAAGAAAAGTGAGAGGACAAAACTCAAAGTGTTGTACAAGCATGTTCTGAGCTTAAAGAGGCTTTAGACTCATTACTTTTGGTTTATAGGGGTTGTGTGTGTAGAAAGAACAAGTGCAAAGCTCAAGAAGTTGACAATTGCAAAAGTAGTGCTTTATCAAAATGGAAATGGCAACTTTGTGCCATAAATGGAAATTTAACTTGGATAAAGGCTCAAGTGCTTGGATTAAAGCTCTATCAGTTGTGTAAACATTTAATTATGGAGTGATAAACAAGTTTGAGGCCTGCAAAGCAAAGATTATGCAGCCTATACTTGGCTTTGAATTTTTGTTCATCATGAAATGGCTTGTAATTTAAGTTTGAAAACCCTAACTTCATCTCTTTGATTCTCCTTGCTCACAAATGATCTCAAGGAGTTATTTGACATTTTGGAAAGGTTGTAATGTGTTCTACAACCCCTACTTGAATCATTTTTGAAAAATCTATTTGGAACTATATGAAAAAGTGCCATGAAGTTAGGTCAAAATCCTGACCAAAACTAGAGCAAAATTTCACTAAGTGTTCAATTTCAAGACCATGACTTTATGAATTAATAACTTGAGATCCAAGAATTTTTAGAAGAAGTTGTGTAAATCAATGTTGTAGATATCATGGAGATCTACAACTTTCATGTTTAAAGTTTCTTTTGAATCCTCTTGCATCATGGTGAAAAATTTACTCAAAGTTGTGAAAAAACATGAAGTTTTAAACACTTAGAAAAATTTCTAAGTTAGAAAACTTTGACTTTTCAAAATGAAATATTGAATTTTTGATTTCTTGATGAATAAGTTTCATATTTTGACATGTTTTTATGAATTGTGATTTTTGACATTGGAATTTGACCAAAAAGTCAAAGTTTGACTTTTCAGTGTCCAGTTGACTTTTGATCAGTTGACTGAGAATACACTATCAATCCAATTGATCTTGAGCAATGTTTTAGGTCATGGTATTAGGTAAAAAAGATGCAGTTGAACTCTTGAAACCATGCTTCAAACCAATTGACCATTTGCTAGGTCAGAAATCAAAAATTGCCCTTTTTAGTCAAAAACCCTAATTTTGACCATTTTACCCTTTTGATGATTTGATCAAATTTCTTGAGCAATTATGGTCCAAACTTGATCAAATGATACATATGAGTTTTTAATATTGATGTGGATCAAAAATTATGAATTTTGACTATAAATTGGCCATAGTTGACTTTTTCCCCAATACAATTGATTTTTAGGTCAATTGCTCAATTGACTAAGCCAAAGTGTGATCCAAGGATTGAAACTTGACATGGCTAATCTTGGGGGTCAATAATGATCCATGAAAGTCATATGAAGCATTGAAAGTTCAATTATCCCTGTGCAATCTCAAACACTAATTTAGGTCATCAGTGCTTAAGGAGATGTCTTGAGCTGATCAAACCTAATGCAGTATTGAACCGAAGGAGATCTTGTGAGAGATTACTTGATAAATGAGAGGGAAAATTTTAGGGTACATAACATATCTTTATCCCATGTGATTTTTCCCTGGATCAGCATTCGTCCCCCTTTAAATCCATCTTTGGTTGGTATCATTTGTTAGGAGTCCCCTTCGGCTGGTCTCTTTTATTTGTAAGTTTGCCTTTAACCGGTGTTCTATTCAGAGTCAATGTCTAATGTATCCCCGGTAAGTTCTCTTTCGATTGGAGTTTATTCGTTAGAGTCTACTTCAGTCGGTCTCTTTCTTATATGTTTCTAACTCTGACTAGACACTTATATTTTATCCCCAGTTCGCCTTCAATCGGTGTTCTTTCTGCAGGAGTTTATCTGCAGTTAGCATTCCATGTTGCACTCTTCTTCGGTCATTCTCTTCCTTGTTTGTATGTGTCTAATTTTACCTGGCATGTACCCAATATCTTTCTTATGTCCACTACCAACTCCAAACATATAATTGTGATTTTGTCGTATGTGTCTTCTCCTCTGATCCCTTACTTCATGTAAGTCGGTTCCCTTCTTGCCCCTCGAATAAGGGAATTACCTATCTTCGTGTAAGTCCTTTTGGGTCGTGTTCAATCATATTGACATAACTTTGTTTTCGGGCTAGACGTTTCTAGTTCTTCTCCGATGTCGTCCTTTTTCGAGTCGCTACTCATTGGACTTGTTACAATCCAGTTCTGTCCTGGCGTAGCGTTTTATTTTGGTCTGGTCGTTATCAGAACCTTTGATGTCAAGTCGTTACTCATGTATCTTTTGAGAATACATCATTTTTGTATTTTGAGGAGTCTAGTTATTACTAGTCTTCCCCTGTCAAGTCGTTACTCGCGTATATTTTCTAGAATACAGCATTCTGGTATTCTGAGGAGTCTAGTTGTTACTAGTCTTTCCCTATCGAGTCATTACTCGTTTACCATGTTGTTGTTAGCTTTGCCCTAGCGCAACATTATGGGTTGGTAAATACCATTCCTACCAAGGTCAAGTTCACGACTTGTCACCTGATTTTTGAGTGCAGCTTTCTGGCATTCATTTTGTATTGGTTGAGCCTAGTCATTACTAGGTTCTACCGAGGCAGATTAATATTTGTCTCGTCTCATCTCTGTAATTCCTTGGTTAGGATCAGTCATTACTCCTTCTTCCGGGTTCGAGATCATCGAGTGTCCGCCTTGTTTTGTGGATCCAATCGTTATTGGTATCCTAAGGAGTACTTCATCAAGGTCTAGTCATTACTATTTCCTTTTGAAGCGGGAGCCGTTACTCTTGGTTTTGGTTTGTGATCCAGTATGGCACATTATTTGGAGTATTCTTAAGGTCGAGTCATTACTCGTACCTTCACTCGGTCACCCAGCGTTTCAATTACGTCCCAATGGGTTTTTGGTTCATAATGGAATTATTCCAGTTTGATTGATACCAGTCGTTATTGGTATTTTGTGTAGTCTGGTCGTTACTAGTATTTCCTTGTAAGGCCTTTATTCTTTCTCAGAATGCAGCGTTCTGGCATTCTGTGAAGTCTAGTCGTTACTAGCATCTTTTGGTTCTTACCTTTTTCAGAGTGCAGTGTTCTGGCATTATGTAAAGTCTAGTCGTTACTAGTATCTTTCGGTCTTTACCTTTTTCTTAGAATGCAGTGTTCTAGCATTCTATAAAGTCTAGTTGTTACTAGCACCTTTTGGCAATTACTTTCCTTCCTCATAATGCAGCATTCTGGAATTCTATGGAGTCGAGTCGTTACTCGTGTGCTTTGTCCCAGAATGTTTGGGCATTCTGTGAAGTCTAGTCATTACTAGCATTTTTGGATCAAGTTCCACGGTTTTTGATCCTTATCTCCCAACTACAAACTTGTTCTTTCGTCCAGTGCCAAGAGGCCATCAAAGTTATACCCTGTGTTGATATACGTCATCTTAATTCAGAGTGCAGATTTTTTAGTTCATTTTTGTATTCAATCTCCTTCCACCTTATCGCTCGAAAGGTTGTCGTTACTAATCTCACTTTAGGTTTAAAAAGCTTGAATAAGGGCAGCTGTTGTACTCCAAAATTTACCCTCTTTATTTAGACCTTTTTGGCTTATATTTCGTCATCATATGCATGCATATCATTGGTTCTATGGTTATGGAATCAAGATGTTCTTCCAAGCCTCGTCAGGTTACAACAAACATTTATTTCGCCATTAGACGTGCTCAGAGCATTCACCATGCTACTTGTTAATGAACAAATGATTTCCCTTCCTGACAAGGTGTCATGTGTTACACAACATGTTTGAAACTGTGGAGAAAATCAAGTGTTTCGGTCGTTGCAGAACAATATCAGATGAAAATCGGTATATTTGTGATTTCAGGTCAGATATTCACAACTTGAAGTCAGAATATGGTTCGGTATTGATTCTCTAATTATCATAGCCAACTTGGTATTTTCTATGTTTTATCTCGTTTGGCTCGATATCCAATTTTGTGAGGAAGTCTTTCGAACGTACTTATTACCAGATTTTCGGTTCTCCGTTTTGCAACGGTTCGGGTATTCAAAAATTCACAAGTCCAATCCAGTTCATCATATTCAGGTGTTCATTCTCCAAGATATCTATAGTGATGTATTCTCATATTAAGGTTCGGCTCGAGATCCAATTCTTTGAAGAAGAACTCCGAATGTGCGAGTTTTCTCAAAGAAATATAATAAAAAAGTGTGTTGAAAGTTCAGTTTTTGCGCACTAAAAAATTCATAGCTCAAAGCCCGTTGCTTGTTTTGAGCCTGTTCCGGTGTCCAAAACTTTGTCTCAATGTCCTCTACATATTAATCTCTCACGGCTGTAAGCTAATTCTTCTCAGAAGGTCTCAAAAATTGTGGATTTATCAAGTGTGTTCGCACAGGAAATTTGCGGTAAATGTTTATCTGCACCACATTCAAAAGATCATAACTCGGTCGATTTTTATCGTATCGAGCCCATTCCAGTGGCATTGTCTCAAAAATTGAGTTAGCTAAATTTTCATTTCTATTTCCACGAGTAAACGGTATCCCGAAGGCTTATGTTTTGGCCCGAAGTACGCGCAACTCACTGAAAATCCTGTGTTGGAAGTTAATTTTTGTCTGAGGCGAAACTTTAAAAATTCATAACGAATTCACTATTTATCTGATTGAGCTCATTTTTAGACATGATTTAGTTCTCGACATCAGATACATTTTGGTTTCAAATGGAAATTTCGAAAATCGCACCGAGGTTCCTGCGAATATGACCTGAGTGTGTCAGATGCTGATGAATAAAAATTCTGCACTATTGTTTTGGTCATTGTAGGACCATTTACCAAATCCACTCAAAAAGGCCCATACTATATATTTCTTTTCACTCTAATTTTCAGGGGAGGCTCTCATAATTCACAAATTCTTACAAACATAAGTCTCAAATTCTCTCAAGTTGCTCAAATATCAAATCAAGGTTTTACACCTTTTTCATCTGGAACATAACAACAACTTCATCAATATCCAAAAGTCAAGATCAAGAATGGTTCTTCTTCGATTGTTGATCCATTTGTTGCTATCTCTATACCTAAGCCTCCTCTTCACTTATATCGGTATACTGTGATGTAGATGCTTCTGAGGCACACATTGCACATGTGATTTATTTTCACATTGCCGATTTCTGGCTATTCTCTTGGTATTGGTGAAGCTCACTCAAAGTTTTCCGAGTTTCTCTGCTTTGCTTGTTGTGCCATGAACTTTTTTCTATTTGGTATTTTCTCTAGTTTATCTCATTTCAGCACTTTATTTTTTCTAGATATCATGAGAAGTAGGAAATAAATAGTGTATGCTTGAAGTCGTTGTTTAAAGTCTTCTAGCAGGCACTACTTTCTGTATGCTAATTATGGTTGTTTAAAACCCTATATTTGAATAGGCAATTCCGCGTGTGTGTTTATTTTCTTGCATGTTTCATTTCGTTCTCGGTATGAGTTCGACATTTGGATACTTGGTCTTGGATTCATTCTCGGTATGAGTTTGTTCCAAGTGGATTCGGTTTTGGTTCATACTCTGATGGGTGTGTTCCCTTTACTGTACTGTTTATAATTATGTCAAAATTACAAAAAGGAAAGAAATATTGTTGCGCGCCTGGTTCATACCCGTATGGGATGTTCCTCAGAGGCTTTGGTTTGGTTCACTCTCGATATGAGTTTGTTCCATTTTTACTTTACATCCTATTAAAATTACAAAGAAATATTGATTGTTGTGCACCTGGTTCACACCCAGATGGGGTGTTCCTTTGAGGATTTGTTGGGTTTACTCTCGATATGAGTGTTTTCCCTCATTATTTTACTTGTTGCACAAGCATAAAAAGAAATATTCAGATGTTATTTTCCTGGTTCATACCCAGATGGGATGTTCCTTGAAGGCCATGTTTTGGTTCGTTGTCGGGATGAGTTTGTTCCTTTGTTTTTTTTCAATGAACTTATCTCCTTGTACATATTATACTTTCTCTCTTCAATATAATGTTCCCTTAGAATAGGAATTTGTATGCTTCCCTTAGGATCTCTCAATTAGAGAAGCTTTCGAGCTAGACATTATGATAGGTATCCATGCACATAGGGTAGAGATTTCCCTTTCATCCTCAATCTTAGGATCAATCATTGTATGATAACATTAGGGATAGAACTACATAGTTTCCCTTAGATGTTTTTCTTTCTTTTGCATCCTTGCATTAACTCTAAAAAATTTTTTTGGAAAATTTATAAAACATATAAAAAACTTTCAAATCCTTCTTTAAAATAAAAATCACCAACCAATTCAAATGTTTTTCTCGCTTGTGGGCATTTCTTTGACTTTAAAAAGGATATGTTACTTTTAATCTATGCAATACGACGTGTAATTCCCCAAGGGCCGGGTTACACCATGTCTACTTGCTAAGAGTCGTGAATGTAACATCATCCACCTTCAGACACATTTTCTTTTGAAAGCATCTGGTTAGATGAGAACATGTTATTTCCTTTCCACTATAGATGCGTGAATCTCCAAGGGTCAAGCAGCAGGTGGAATACGAATTAATATTGTTCATTAAAAAAATATAAAACAAATCAAAACATGTGATCCGAACTACGGTTTCTCTAATTCCTTAAAAGGGATACGTAGGCATTGTGGTAGGGCCTGAACGAGCACAAATTTATTTTCCCTACATTATTTTCTCTTCTCTTTTGCATGTATTCCCTCTTTGCTTTTTCTTGTAGCTCTTAAGCTTAGATTCGAACACACTCATTAGGTAAACAACAGGAGTGGATACCATGGAGTACTACGGGCGTGTGGGGTGCTAATACCTTCCTTTAGCATAACCGGCTCCCTTACCCGGTCTCTCGGTTGTTTGATCGTGATTTCACCCTTCCCAGGTTTACTCGATGTTTACCTTTCCCTACCTGTGGGATATAAAACGTTCGATGATGACTTCATTGATTTCATCTCGATTATTTGTTCAATCGGTTATTTCACTCGTAAATAACAGTTGTTTATTGTGATGAGTAGTATGAGGAGACGGAGGAGGTGGTGGTGGTGGCTGATTCTGAGCAACCGCCAACGATTCCACCAAAGCTGTCAGATTGGCCATACCATCCCTAAAAGTAGTAACTTCTTCGCTTAGCTCACGATTCTCTTATTCAAGATTTTCCATCTTCTTCCTAGAATTAGAACGAGTATTGTAGCGATGAGACAACTTGTCGACTGAACGAAGTAGAGAAATACAGTAAGACACCTGGGTATGAACAAGAATGCAAAAAATATGTGCGAAATGATGCATGATATGCAATTCATATGATTTATTTATTATTATTATTTTCGAGGAACTCAAAGAATTATAGACAATTGCAAATATTAAAGCACTAGCACATTTGGAAATACTGAAAATTTCATTTTAATAATAACTTCAGAATGGATTACAACTTTTAGTACAAGTTTCAATAATCCTCAGTGCGAGAGACTAAAGATAGAATATAAAAGCCCTAAGGGGCCAAATCTAATGAAGATCTCTCCACACACAGACGCTTCCCCCTGAGTCTTGCTATTTGAGCCTTCAACTGCTTATTTTATTCTGCATACCTGTTAGCAACTTCTTTCCAATCACCGGAATCAAAAAATAAGTTACTGGGACCTGGCTAAGCTCTAGATAAAAATAAATCATCTTGCTTCTCCATCATCTCTACAGCACGACTCTCAAGAATCTCGATCAAATCATCCTTCTCTTATAATTCTGTTGAGTAGGATACCTTAAATGTATGGTACTTGTTCTTCCATGCTTCATTCTCTTGCTGCATCCTAACCAGGGCAGTTGAAATTCTTCCATATTATATAAGAGAGGAAGAGTAGTCCTTATAAACATATCAGGTTTAGGTTCTTCACAATAATATGGCATCTTCAACTGAATTTCCCTTGCTTGTACCTAACGACGATGAGGTTCTATGGAAACAGCTCCTCTTGGTCCCAAATTCTTTCGACCTTTTCTATAAATATGGCGCCAAGCCTTCTCAATCCCTTTATTATCTTTCTTGTGATCTTATTCTTCTTTGAGAAAGAAACTACTCAGATGAATGTTATTTGGCTTGTCTCTGATTGGATATCAAAGTTGACGACATACAAGAATGAGATTGTAGTTAATTCCTCACATGGTACCAAGAAGAAGCACATTGGGGAAAATACTACATCTATCAATAATCTCCACATCATAATAAGCTTGATGATACCAATCAATTTCAGAATTAGTGAGAGCCATAATCTTTGGGGCCCAACAAGGTTCCTTCTTGATATCCCAAAAAGCAACAGTCCGAGGTAAGTGAGAAATAAACCACTGATATAACAACGATGTGCAACAAATGAGCATCCCTCCCTGATTAAAAATTCCAAAGATGGATGGAATAATAAGTATCTCCTAGCAATGTAGGGACTGAATTCCCAATCAAAAAGATCCTAATGACATTAACATCCACAAATTTGTCAACGTTAGGAAACAAGAACAACCCATAGGCGAGCAAAGCAAAGATAGACTCGAAAGCAGTTATACTCTTCATTTTGGCAAAATAACGAGCTTTCTCCAATAAAAACTGAGCGGATAAACCCCTGATTCCTCCTTTGGTAGTCATGTTAGCCTCAACCTCATACCTCTTCAAATGAGTCATGGTGGTAATCTCATGAGACTTGGGCTCTCCTTCTAAGTCGGTGAAAGGAACATGGTCCGTAATAGGTAAACCAAGTAAGTAAGAATACTCCTCCAATGTGGGCATCAGTTGATAATCAGGGAAATTAAAAGAATGGCACAACAGATCATAGAATTGGACCAATGTAGAAAGAACACCCTCCTTCATCTTGAGCTTCATAAGAGACACGACAGATCCATACTTGTTCTGGAAATTTGTAGAACTCTCAATCTCAGGTATCCAACTCATCAGTTCCTCTATCTTAGGATCCTTGAAACTCTACTTCCGAGTCTTTATTTTTCCAAAATCCATGGTCAAAAGTACCTGAGATATTTGCAAAATTCAACTTTAAGTCCCTTAAAACAACCATTTTAAAGAATGCTCATGGGTGCATGAATGCATTATGCAACAATCACACACAAGATCACAAAGATGGGGGTTCATGGGTTTGACGTCACAGGCATGAAGTCAAAGGTACTATCCACAAGGTAAAAACTAAAAGTTTATCACCTACCGAACAATGTTCTAAAAGGTTTACAGAGTCTACATCCTTCCTTCGGATATTGCCAACGTCCCGATTAACCAGGTAATGGTAATAATCCCAAGAAAAACTCGTCTGAGTGTAGCATCGCGTGACAACCACTTCCGAATAGCTCCGTCATAGTCTTCGCACTACACTTAAAAGGCCAAGATGGGTTAGGGATTCTCCAGTCGAAAGCAGCTCACCTTCATGATCGCTTGGTAAACGGATACTATAGTCAAAGGTCTCAACTGGGTGGGGGATATCATGTCTCATTTTTGGGATTCCTACCTCAAAGTTAACATGACTATATAACCCATCCTATCTTAAGTTATCCCAAGTCCGGGTAGAGGACTTATGAGAAATAACCAAGCACCCTGAAAACTAGGAAAATCTAGACAAATATATAAACAACACATAATATACAACAAATAATAGTACATACACAAATAATAAAGATATGCTCAACCCACTTAGAGATGGACCAACATTTGGTTGATTTTTCCCCAGTGAAGTTTCCATTTTTCTGTAGCGGTAGAAATGTTGAGACTAAGCCATTAGATTGACTTAACTCGCACAGATCAAATAAAAATCGCCATCGCACTTTATTGTTTCCAAAAGAAATGAGAAAAGAGCGAATAAACCCAAAAAAAAGGGGGAGAGAATCTAGGTACGGGGGTTGGTTATGCAAAGGGAAGGTATTAGTACCCTAAACATCTAGGGTACTCCGCGGGAACCTCTTTTAAAATTTGTGTATTTTGGCTATAAATGTTGTATACAAAAATATATGGTGGAGATGAGAAAAGAAGTACTTTTTACAATTTTTTTCACCCGCCGCGGTTGTGTACCTTTAGTGCCTATGTACCACCTTCTATACAATAGGGGATCAGGGTACTCGTAGTTCACCTAAAAAATTTAAAAAAAAACACAGGTGCATTGATTAATTTTAAGAGAAGGGTCATCATCGTCATATCCGAGTGAAAAACATACTTACTACCCACGATTATGAGAAAGGAGAATTTGCATCATCTCAAAGTAGAGGATATAGCATGGATTTTAAAATCAACAAAGCCTCACTCAACATCCAAGTGGAAAATATCTCACTTCACTACATATCATAGAAGTATAGTAGCTCGCATCATTACAAGAATCAACAAGAGTCGAATCTTTTGAGAAAATGTTTAAAGTAAAAAGTCTAAGTAGCAAAATGGTTTGAATGAGGTTAATGAATTTAAGTCTTCTCACAAAAAATGTCAAGGTATGATTAAGTTGTTTAAAGTTTGATTAAGAAAAGATTTTTGAAAATGCATGGACCTAAGTCCAAGTTTATTATGAAAGCGATTCAAGTTAGAAAACAAGAAGAATTTTGAAAAGGAGGGAGAAGATTTTTAAAATTAAAGAATATGGGAGGAGATGAAGGTACTATCCTAAAGCATAAGGTAAAAGCTAAGGAAAATAACGATCTAACCAACAAGAAGCCAAAACTTGACATAAAAAGTCAATGTATAATTCCCATCCTTTGGATTTAAAATAAGCAAGCAAAAATAATAAACCTCTTAGGAATATCAAGCTTCAGATTAATTAAGTATTCATAAAAATTGGGCAAAGTAGCGCCTGTATACAGAGGAGTTCTCAATCAAAGATAAAGCACATAATTAAAATAACCTACACACAAAGAAAACCAACCCAATGTCTTGGGGTAAACCCCAAGAACCCCGGAAAAAATAACGACAGAGTCACAAGGTCCCAAGGGTAATCAAGGCTTCTAATCCTAAATCCAAGAGGACCATAACTCCATTATGCCAAGGATAGTAACCAAATAGTCCAAATAACCTTAAGGCTACTTTGATGTTTAAGTTGGTTATTAATTGTCTTCAAAAAGAAAAGAAAGCTCAAGTGAGCAAAATAAAAATGACATAAAAATAAATGCTCAAGTGAGAAAAGATAAAAGGACATAAAGATAAATGTTCAAGTGAGCAAAGATAAAAATAGTATGAAATGTAAATACTAAGGTAAATGGTGCATAAAAGTAAAGACATAAAATAAAGGGCATAAAGTAAAAACACAAAGTAAAAGTCAAATGTTAGTGAATTAGAAATTAGAGGTTATTTGAATGACCATCTTGAAACTTGCATTTGAAAACTCATTAGAATATTGATAAAATCAAAGCTTCTCAACAACAAGTTTTATTTCTTCCAGTTAAAGACAGGCGAACAAAAGACCGCTTCTGGTTTAGATTGATTTCTTCCAGTTAAAGAAAGGCGAATGAAAGACCTCTTTTGGTTTAGATTTATTTCTTCCATTTAAAAATAGGCGAAGGACATCTATGATTTTAGCATAAATCAACCAAAGATTTATTTTGGTACTTCTTCCAATATCTACCAACAGTCGCTCTGGATGGCATCTATATGCCCATCTCCAAAAATAATTTGTCACCTATGGATGGCATCTATATGCCCATCTCCGATAACTCTTTATCACCTATCTAAATGGAAACTTCGAGCCCATTCGTGATACAATCAACTAACACATTACCTCATGCATCAGCGAGTGCAAATTTATGGACACTCTAGTGTTCAATCATCTTCCACCTTCAAGTCATGAATGGCGGACACGCCAATCTAACTCTTCAGGTTAAAGAAGATTGAACAGGGGCAGATGTTGTACCCCAAAAATTTCCATCTCCTTTCTTAAGACATTTCTCACAAGATCTCCAATGGCTAAATTTTACACAAGTGTTGACTAGGTCAAACCACCTCCTAACACCGACGCCTCAAATTAGGGTTTTAATATTCATAAGGAAAATTGGACTTCTAATGCCTCAAATGACTTTAATGGATCATTATATACATGCAAGAATATTCGTGCCAAGTTTTAAGTCTTGAATCACAAATTTGGTCAGTCAATTGACCAGATAACTGAAAAATCAACTGTATTAGGTAAAAAGTAAACTATGGTCAACCTACAGTTAAACTTCAAGATTTTTGACCAATATCAACATATTAAAGTCATGTTAATCATTTGATCAAGTATTGATCACAATCCCTCAAGAAAACACTCAATTTACCAAAAGGGCAAAATGGTCAAAATTAGGGTTTTGACTGTAATTGGCTTATCACTGACTTTTGACCTAATACATGATCCAATGGCTTGAAGAACAATCTCAAGGATTCTAATAAAACATGTTGACCTAATATCATGACTTAAATCATCTTTCAAAATTAATGGATTGATAGTTGAATTTTGGGTCAATTGATGAAAAGTCAACAGATGTACAAAAAGTCAAACTTTGACTTTTTAATCAAGAGTTGTTTTCAAATATCACAATTCATCAAGACATTCAAAATATGAATCTTGATCATCAAGAAATCAATAAAGTCAAAAGTCAATTTGAAAAGTCAAACTTTTCAAGACTTAGAAATTTTTCTAAGTGTTTTATACATGATAATTTCACTACTTCATGCCAATTTTTCACCAAGATCCAAGATGATTCAAAGAAAACTTTCAACATGAAAGTTGTAGATCTTTATGAGATCTACAAATTTGTATTAGATGGCTCATATCCAAAAAATTCTTAAATTTTGAGTTATAGGCCCATGAAGTCGTGCACTTTTTCTTAAAAAACTTAGTGAGATTTTGACCTAGTTTAGGCAGATTTTTTGTCCCAACTTCTTGACCATTTTTCACATGGCTCCAATTTGATTTATCAAAAGTGGAAAACATGAAAGTTTCATAGGATGTTTCAAGCTTTTCAATATGTCCAAGAACTTGAAGAGATCATTTTTGAGCTAAGAGAATCGAAGAGAGGAAGTTGAGCATCCATTCTTGAATTACAAGGCATTTTTGTGATGAACACTTGATCAAATCTCTAACCATGCTGCATAATATTAATTTGAATGCCTTATAACTTTTGTATATATCTCTAATCCTAAGATTACACAAGCTTTTGAGCTAAGAACCACTTGATTTAAGCATTGTCCAATACATCTTTCCATTTAAGGAAGAAAGTTCACATTTCCATTTTGGAAAAGTGACTTTAATCACAAAGTCAACTTGTATGGAGCCTCTAACTTGATCCCTATGCACAAACTTAACACATAAGGTCAGAAGCAACATGTTTAAAGATCTTAGCCACCCTACAAACCTTGTACTATGCATTGGAACAATGTTTGTCAAGGTTACTTCAAAAACAAGTCAAAATCTATAAACACGTGATCTTGTAATTTTGATCACCTCATGCTCTCAAAACTTTTCATATAAATTGAAACGTTATTCACAAACCTAGGAAATGAATTCACAACCACTGAAACTCTCCAAAACTCCCTTTAGCCAGAAATTGCACAAAAACTCCATTTGTGTGCAAATTCTGACCTTGCACCTCAAACTCACATTTCCCTCGTGTGTTTCCTCTCTAAACCAATTTTTAAGCTTCCATACATTAAATATAGTTCATCCCTTCCCTTTTTCTACAATTGTAACTCCATCTTCATCACCTTCTAAGCTCAAAAACAGCCACCTGCGACTTGATTTCTCCAAGATAATACAGCCACTCTCGATCAAAACTAAGCATTGCATTAGCTTCCTGGAGGTTCATTGAAGATATTCTGATCATCACAACACCTTGAAAGGTGCTCGAAATCAAAACACAAATTTCAGTTTCAAGGTAAGTTTTCTTGACTTTGAACCTTTCATACAAGCATCATTAGTGGTTCCTTTGTGAATAAAAAATGTAGACATCATAGCTCTGAAGCTAACCATGCCCTTAGTTTTCATTTATATTGCCTGAGTTATGTGAATTTTAAGTTTGAAATTGCTGAAAAAATTAGGTCAAATTTGGTACTAATTAAAATTTGTATTCATCTTTGATCTATTGTTTAAGTTAGTTACATATTTGAAATCATGGTGAAATTTCTAACAAGTTTGATGTTTACACTTTTGAGAATGGTTGAGACATGAGAAAATTACAGAGCTCTGGTTATGGCGCGAGGAAGAAGATGAAGTTTCCACTAGAACTTGTTTTATAATATAGTGTGTTGGTTTTGTACAAATAAACGAATGTATAGACATTCCAGTGGTAAAGAGCGTGTGCGTAAGGCATACCTATAAAAGGTCCTGGGTTCGATCCCCAACGAGACCTTTTGTTTTTTTTCATATTTTCCTTGTTTCATTTTTGTTGTTTGCAGCACGCTTGGGCTTTTTAGCAATGGGCCTGATCTTTTCTTTCTCTCCCTCCCCCCTGTTTACTAAAGAACACGCAGCCCATCATCTATTTTTTTTTTCATTTCTGATTCCAAAAAGGGGCATTTGGCCTAAACAAAATCAAAATTGTTTAGCTTACTAACCTCCCTTTTCACTTTCAAACCCCCTGATCCTGAGTTTATATTTTATTTTATTACTATTATTTCTAATAAAAAATACAAAAATATATATTTTTTTATTAAATACTTAGACAAAAATTATTTTCACTTTAGTTTCATCTCCTTCAAATAAAAAGACCATGAAATATTTGCTTAATAAATTAATTTCTTTTCTTAATTAATTTAGACTTAGATTTTAATTTTCTCTTAACTAATTTAATTTAATTTAGACAGTGGAGTTATTATTAATTTCTTTTCAATTTAATTAATTAGGTTAAAACTCTTTTCATACAAAAAACCATAAAAAAACGTTTTTCTTTTACATTATCTTTATATTCTTGTATATTTTATTTGGCATTATTCAATATGGTTGTAATAGTAATTAGGTTTTAATTTCTTTCAACCCCATTTGTAATATGTATCCCCATCTCCAAAAATGGTGTAATAGCATAGAACTTTTAATTTCCGCAATTTATCATTTTCCATATTATTGCTAGTAATTAGAGATTTGTATGGCAAGACATAAAATCAAAAAGTAGATAACCCTAACTCAAGAGAAATGCATGAAAACAAAACACTTTGAACACTTGCATCTCTAGGGTTAACCCACACTTGTCACCTAAGAATAAAAAACAGTCATGTCCCTCGAATGTGGAATACTTTAGCGAAGACCCTCAATTACAAGATCGTAGCCCCTCGATGACCCTTCGACGTTGCCTTCAGTAAACGATCTTATAACCTTACGAAAAATTGCTAAGGTATCCTACAATGAACCACACACGCCCCTTCACATCCAATGATAAGGCTTCTTACCAATCAATGGTGAGATAGAAATATCTAAAGGAGGAGGAAAAGAACAAAGACTTTTTGAGTAGGTAGAACGCTCGTAGTTGCTTGCTCACAACATTTCAAAACATCTTTCAAATACACCAACACTTTCATGAAATATTTTAAAAAGTCAACACATTGTATACATTCTTATAGAGACAATAATCATTACAAATTTCGCCAAAATAAAGGAACTTTTCAAAAATACTTTCAAAAACAAACACAAACACATTTTTTTGCAAAGAATTTCAAAGTGAGCTAGAAACTAAGAGCCCTTAGATAAATACGGATGAAAAGGGTGCTAACACCTTCCCTTTTCATAACCTATCCCCCAAACTCAATAAAGTTCTCAAAAGGTCTTTTCTGTTCTTTTCACCCTTTCCTTTATTGGATAAAAGAAAAGTCGGTGGCGACTCTTCCTATCTGCAACAATTGTGATAAAATGAAAAACACCCAAGTCGGTTCTCCCACCGTATTATAGAACTAGACACTCTTCTGGGGAAATATACCTAAAAGTGGGGTTACCTTAGAGATTAGATTACCTTTAAAATGCTTTCATTGTTTGACTTGTATGCTTTACATTATGGGTTATGTTTGGGTTTTTATAGATCCTCTACCCGGATCTAGGAACATTATTAGGTAAGTAGCAAAGATTGTGGAGATTGTACGACATATACCAATATGGTTGAAGCAATAACTAAGTTAGTGTGACACATTTGTGGGTACCAGTATCCCTTGTGGAAAATAAAGGAGAATACGGGGCCGCTGTATGGTGTCATGAAGCACTAACTGGCCTTAGAACCTTTAGTTGAACAACTTGGCCATTAGGAAGTAGTGAGATAGTCGGCTTTGGTGCAGTCCGAAGTTGGTTGATACTCGATACTACGCTCATTGAATTCCAAATTTCGGGATATTTCGGTCACAAAAATAGAGGCTTGCGTTAAAAAAATGCCCGTTGAAGAAAGATCAATGATATTGAGATTCCGTAGAACCCGGTTACTTTTTAGGACAGGTTGAACCAATTAAACTTCAAGAGGGTACTTACCTATGAACTCCATGCAAGCCTAAACCTAAGGATTTGTTTTTTTTTCTTATATATGATTATATGTACATAACATCATGACATCATACCATAGCATTTGCACTAACCATTTCAAGGACCTAGATATTTATCTTTGTTCTGTTTTGTAGGATATGGCTTCCATTCGCAGAAATACCATCTGAATCAACCTTGTGAAAGTGCCTCCTCAACTCAAAGAGTTAGCATCAAAGGTCCCTGAAAATTCTCCATTCACCAAGAAGTATGGTCGACTCTTCAACTTGGTAAACCTCAAACTTTAAAGAAGACATGGTACATGTGCTTTTTCAATTCTTTGACCCTAAACATCATTGTTTTACATTTCCTGATTACCAATTGGTGCCTACCATGGAAGAGTTCTCTCAACTATTTGGAGTACCTATTCTTGATCAAATATTCTTCACCGGTATTGAGAAAGACCCAAGACCTGAGGAGATTGCTCTAGCCTTACATTTGCAACGGTATGACATAGTGGCTAATTGGGAAGCAAGGAGTGGTGTTAAGGGTTTTCTAGCCAATTTTTTGTTTGAGAAGGCTCAACTATTTTGGGATGCTCTGGATTTGCAAGATTTTGAAGAAGTTTTGGATCTTTTTATATATGGGATGGTATTGTTCCCTAACCCAAACCAACTTATAGATATGAATACAATCAAAATATTCCTATCTCTTAACGTGGTGCCTACCTTACTTGGAGATATTTTGGATTCTCTTCACGCCCGTACCATGAAGAGAAGGGGGATTCTTATATGTTGCACTCCAATGTTGTCTACGTGGTTTATTTTGCACCTTTCTTGAACAGTTTTGAAGAATGAACAGGGCATGAGGTGGTCTCAAAGGTTGATGTCACTCTCGCATTCAGATATTTATTGGTGTTCTCGATCTTTGGAGGATGTTACCATCATCGACCGCTGTGGGGAATTCCCTAATGTCCCACTCCTTGGAATTAGAGGAGGTATCACTTATAATCCTTTCTTGGCTCTACGACAGTTTGGGTATGCTCGGAGGGATGGCCCTCATGACACGTTTGTCCAAGGTATTGTATTTGGGAATTTCTTTTGGGAACTTGGGCCTTGTTTGGGTTTTTTTCAAAAAATAAAGAAAATTTAGAAAAACATATAAACTTGTAAACTCACCTTAGACTCGCGAGTCTATACGAGTTTGTGCGAGTCCTATCTGAGTCTACTCGAGTCTATCAAAAAATATTATATGTGCGAGTCCACTCGTTTTTGTGTCTTAGACTTGTAAACTCGTACGAGTTTACAAGTCTACCTGCGAGTTTGACAACCATGATCAAGGCAGACTGAAGCACCCCTCGACATAGAAATGAACGACAGGGCCTTACAAGAGGAGCTCGAACTTGTCGAGGAAGTATGAACTGAGGCAGCCTTACGAGAGGCATTCCTCAAAACAAAAAAATTCCATAAGATACGACGCCAGAGTCATACGGCGAGAGTTCGAAGTTGGTAGCCCGGTCCTTCACAAAAAAAAATTGTGAGGGAAAGCTTTCCACGAACTGGGAAGGCTCAGTCCATACAAAAATAGGGACCGAGGCCTATCACTTAGAAAACTTAAAAGCGGAACAACTTGCTCGACCTTGGAACACCAAAAAACTAAGGCAATATTACAGTTAAGACACTGAACAATCGGCGCGTCTCGTCAAAAACAACAAACACACCTTGGCCCAACCACAGGTGCATGCCTAGGTACAAGTAAATCACTCAAAATTAAACGAAGAGGCAAGTCTCCACTCTTTTGACGAGCTGATTCTTAGCCCGACATGGAAAACTCAAACGAGCTCCACCGTCGTCATACCATGTTGGAAGAACACCCAACTCGCGATGGGAAGTTCACGCCGCGAGCCCCGATCCTCGAAACGAGACCTGATTTCCAGCACATGCACGAAAACCACCCTGGCCATTTGACCAGTCTCTCCACACCGGCGAACTCAAAACTAATGAGAAAACCCGCACAAACTCTTAGTCAGAATAAAAACATCTCAAACAGATAAACATACAAAGACATGCAAATATTCCATATAATCAACAAACCATGCAGGTAATAAAGTTTAAAACACTTAAATGATGAAGATTATAACAAAACAACCACCAGGGTCGAAAATCTTAAAAAGACGACCACCAAGGTCACAATTGTACTGAGCATTACAAAAGGGAGGCCCAAGGCCCCCATTCAAGTAAACGAACTTGTGGCCACAAGAACCATGATTGTTTGAAAATTACATAAAAATTCCAAATCCCATACACCAAATTATAACAATATGACACACAGACCAAAACAAAAACTAATCAGATGTCGGGATGATGTCCCTCCTCGTTTGCATCGATCTCGGGAACAGGCTCCACGTGAGAGGGCTCCTCGACCAGAACATCCTCATCGATCCGGAGGAACTTGGGAATGACTATCTTACCATCTGACACATAGTAATGGATCCCCATTCCAACCATGTTGAACTCAACATCAAGATTTAGAACATGGAGCTGCGCCACCACATTATCAAAACTCCCCTCAGCATTGTCTAGACCGTCATCCACATCCAGTTGGATATGGGCAACCAAGTCGGCACAAGTCTTCAGACCTCTGACCACTTTTAAATCATCCTCGACAGGAGTCGATTCGTCCCTCAGGGACGCCAACAGTTATTCAAAAGCTCTCTTCTCGAGTAAAAGGGTATCACGCTCCTCGGTCACCTTTGCCAAGCTCTCAACCACTGTCTTTCGGGCAACCTCCCCAATTGCGTGTTCCTTCTCAGAAGTCGCCATCTTGGAATGTAATTTCATCATCTCGACCTCCTGAGAAGTACCTCTCTTGGTAGACGCAACGACCATCTCTAGGACCCTCAAAACGGCAGTAGCATCTCGAGCCAACGTCGCCATCTTTCCCGGGCGATTCGACTCCTCAAGCAAAAGTGACTCAACTCGGGGAAGTTGCAAAGTGACTTCCTTGAAGAAGGTGTTTTTATGCAACCAAGGAAGCAGATCGAACCTCCCCTTTTACTTTCTGTCCGTCAGATTAACCATGCCCTCGAGGCGCTGCCTTTTGAACCTTAAAGACACCTGCTAGGGAGAGAGAGCCCTGACTGCTGGACCAGTCGACGATGTGCCCGAATCCGACTGTGGAGTCGTCCATGCATCATATGGTGAGGGTCTGACAGACTTTTTCACCTTTTTCACCTTAATGATAGCTGCTTTAGCCATACGCTCGGTAACGCGATTCATTTTTTCTGCAAGAAACAATAAACTGAGTTCAACATACAGGAATGATAAGCCATGTGTGATACGGTTGGAGAACTGACTCAAGATTTTGCGTTTGTGTTTGCAAATGTTTCGGTTTAGCAAGAGTCGCCACCGACTTTTTATTTTATCCTAAGGAAAGGTCAAAAAGCACAGGAAAGACCTTTGAGATGTTTTCTTGGGTTCAGGGAGTAGATTATAGAAAGGAAAGCTATTAGCACCCTTTCTATCCATGGTTATCCATGGGCTCTTAGTTACTTTCTTAGATCACTTGCTTTGCTTTTCAATTTTTTGAAATGGTGCTCTTTAATTGTTTGAAATGGTGCTTTGTGTGTGGTTTTGAAAGATGTTTTGAAAAGAGGCCATCGTTGTGGCAACCTTTGTAATGATTCGTGTTTGAATGTATACAAATGTGTTTTTGTCTTTTGAAAATTTTTCAATGTTTGAAAGTAGAGTTTTGAAATTGTGTTGTGAAGTGTGTTTTGAAAAATAGTAAGGATGTTTTTGCAAGCTTGATCAAATAACTAAGAGCTATCTACCCTATTTTACTCAAAGATTTTTCTTACGTTTTTAACCCTTTTAACAGTATTGTTTCACCATTGTATTTGGAGAACAACCTTGTGTTAGGATGTTAAGCGGGACATGCGCGGGTCATCGTATAGACCATGATAGCAATAGTGTCAAGTATTTTTGACAATTTAAATGTGCAATAATTAAATAAAATACAACAAATAAATGTTAAATAAAATGTATTATGCAAAAAGTTTTTATGTATGTAAAAAGTATTTTTTAATATGAAATGTAAATAATAATTAAAAAAAAGGTCAATTTTAATTATTTTATTATTTAGGGCAAAAACCCTAATTTTTAAATAAATAGTATTATTTATTAATTATATACAATAATATATTAATTTATACAAAAAATAAAAGTATATTGTAAAAAAGGTATTTCTAGTGTAAAATATTAATAAAAGTGAAAATGTAATATTTTGGTATTTTTGTCTTAATTATTTAATAAAATAAAGTATATATATATATATATATATATATATATATATATATATATATATATATATATATATATATATATATATATATATATATATATATATATATATATATATATATATATATATATATATATATATATATATATATTAAACATATTAAATATATAAAAAATAAAAATTAATTATTTACAAAAAAAGTGTATATTCAAGAAAATGTTTTCAAGTGTAAATAAAAAATAATAAATGAAAATAAACATATTTTACATTATTCTTTAGGTTTTGATAAAAAGGAAAAAAAATTATTTATATATTTATACTAGTAAAAATGAAAATAAATATCAAATAAATATGAAAAAATATAAAAATAAATTTTTGGCATTTTTTATATTTGGACAAAAAATAACAAAGTTAGAATAAAAAATAAAAATATCAAAAATGACAAATATACAAATAAATGGGCCATGGGGTGTAAATTGAAAAAATGGGGTGTTAGAAGCAAAAATGACCAGGCCCAACCCAAACTCACTTCATCTTCTTCCTCTGAACTGAAACACGCGCGCTTTTGTACATAAATGCTATCTCCTGATTCTTTGATTTTTTGACAAAACTCATAACATGAAATTTGTAGAGCATCAAACAACGAATCCAACCATATAAAAAACTTGAGTTAACTCTCAAAGACCAGAGAGAATTTCTCTGGCCCTAATTTCTAACCTAGTTTTTTCAGAAAGTTCATGGATGAAATTCTCCTAGCACGATTAATATAAATGAAAACTAAGCATATGTATGGCTTCAGGGCTATGAATACAACATCTTTCAATCACAAACCTAAGTCTAACTATTCCTAAATAGAGAGATAGAAGTTCATGAAATACCTGTTTTAGTTGACTTCAAGCTGGACAATGCAGCAACTTTCAAGGGTGCTTGAGCTTCTTTTGAGCTTGCCTGAGGTCCAAGGAAGCTTTTCCAATGCTTGGTTTGTTCTAAAACAGCTTGAATTGTGCCACAGAACTCAACCTGCAAAGCTTTGAAACAAAAATGGCAATGTGTGTTAAGGGTGTTACAGCTAGCAATGGATGATCTGGATATCTTAGGTATGTTGGTTGGAAGGTGTTTGAAGTATCTTTGGACAAAACGCACGATGGAATTTGGTTATGGCTTGAAGTTTGCAGAACTGGTCCTGTTTTGCAAGAAAATGGGGAATTTGTGTACTAGGAGTTTTGAGAGGCAAAAGGGTCGTGTTTCTGACTTGTTAGGAGGTATCAAACTTGTTTACAATGTTTGTGTAAGTTGGTTTCTTCAGATGTGAGAGATTGCTTCTGTTTTGCAAGTTTCTTTTGTCCTTTGTAGGTAAGTACCAGTTGAATAATGGAGGACGCAGTAAAGATTAAAGATTTCAAGAGATTTAGGCTTTAGATTTATTTTCTTTTCATTTATTGTAATAAATATTATTATAAACACTGTAAATTATAAATTTACAATATTCGAATAAAATTTGTAACAATATTTGAAATAAATAAATAAAAAGTCTTTGTCAAATAAGAATTTTCTACTGTCAAATGTTCCAATATTTCCTTGTACTGTCTATTTAATTATTTAAGTCTCTTAAATTAAAATAACTGGAAATGTATCCCAATAAATTTAATCCAGATGAAATAAATAATCAACAAACTTTGCCGTCTCGCAATCTCGCATTAATCACAATACGCCTGACACTCCAATTAACCATGCTTTGTACAGTTAAACAAACAAGCATTCCATAAACCTTTTTACTCCACTGATCAAGCAAATGCCTTAAGGTTCAAACAAAGCCTCAGCTCCTATCCCAGATATTTAGGTTTTGAGAAACAACCGGTAATCTGGAACAAGCGTAAAAAAAAATGTAACAGTCAATTGAATTATTGTGGATTCAATTTCTTTTGAGAAATACGAGCTAAAACCCTAATTCCATATTTGTCGTCAAAGAAAAGTCTGCTTGATCAATTCCTGAGCCAATCTCAACCCAATCAATGGAAACCCTAATTCTGGACTTGTTGTCAAAGAAAAGTTTGTTTGATTAATTCCTGAGCCAATTTGAAAAATCAGGGAAAACCCCGAAGTTGTGATTTCTTGTGAAAAAGGGAGGGCAAATTTTGGGGTACAACAGTTGCCCCTGTTCAATCTTCTTGAACCTGAAGAGTTAGATTGGCAAGTTTGCCTTTCGCGACTCGAAGGTAAAAGATGATTGGACACTAGAGTGCCCAAAAATTTGCACTCGTCAAAGCATAGTTGAGGGAATGGGCTTAAAGATGCCATTTGGAGATGTGACAGAATCTTGTCGGAGATAGGCTTAAAGATGCCATCCAAGAATATTTGTTGAATTGTATGTTATAGGTGAAAGAATGAGTATCAGAAAAGTATCCGTGTTTGGAACATCAATGAGATGGGGGTCTGAATAAGTAATAGATTGACATCCATGTTGGGAAGCATCCGTAAACTGTTTTCAAAAGTTGAATCCGAACAAGCGATAGATTAACATCCGTGTTTGGAGAATCCGTAAACTGTTTTCAGAAGTCTTGAAGTTTGTATGAGTAGCAGAATGACTTCCGTGTCTGGAGTATATCTGAGACTGTAAATGGGATCTGACAGGATGACTTTCATGGCGAACGCACTGGGGAAAGTCAAACTGCTGGTGTAAAGGCCAGAATGGCATCCGTGTTTGGAGCATATCTGAATTTGAAGTTGATAGTTGAATCTGAATGAGAGATACAATGGCCACCGTGTCTGAAGCATATCTAGTCCGTATCGGATTGCTGAAGTCTGAATGAGTAGTAGAATAACCGCCGTGTCTGGGGTATATCTGTATTGTATTTGACTAATTGTTAACGATAACCTTTTAATCTTATCCTGAAAAGGGTAAAATGTTAGCTGAAACATAAAGTCATGTTGCATGATATGTATGATGCAATGAACTGTACTTCATCAATGTTTATGATATATGAATGTAATGGATGTGCATGTAGGCTGAGTAGTTGTCTTGCTGAGGAAAATAAATCCTTGATAACTAGAGATAATGAAATCTTTGACTGCTGTCGGGGAAAATAAACCCTTTACTGCTGCTGGGGATTGAAAATCCTTTGATCGTTGAAAATGAGATGTCCTGGGACCACTGTTGGGGAAATCATGAGTTTGGGTTGTATGCCAATCTATTAGGATTCCTGTTTTGAGGAGATCTTCACTGGGGAATATCTGAATACTCTGTGATGAATTGAGAATGAGAGTGTTCATTCTGCTTGGGGAGTTAGAACTCTGTGGGGAATAGCCATACTGTTGAAAAGTAGCTATCCTGTTGGAGGGGTTTATTCCTATTTGGAGGAAGTTCACGTTTAGGTTGTATGCCACTTTAAGAATGAGAATCTTCACTCTGTTGGGAGTATCAGAAATCCAGATGTTATACCACTTTGAGAAATGAGAATCTTCATTCTGGCGGGAATATCAGGAGGTTGGGTGTATGCCCATCTACTGGGGAAGCAAAAATGAGAATCTTCATTCGGGTATTGGGTCATAAGATTGGGTGTATGCCAATCTCTTGAGGTTTTAAGGATGAGAATCTTCATTCTGTTAAGGGTCAGGAGGTTGGGAGTATACCAATCTTCTGAGGTTTTAAGGATGAGAATCTTCATTCTGTTAAGGGTCAGGAATTTGGGAGTATACCAATCTTCTGAGAATCTTCATTCTGTTAAGGGTCAGGAATTTGGGAGTATACCAATCTTCTGAGGTTTTAAGGATGAGAATCTTCATTCTGTTAAGGGTCAGGAAGTTGGGAGTATACCAACCTTCTGAGGTTTCAAGGATGAGAATCTTCATTCTTGAGAGAAACATATTTTTAGGAGCTTTAGTTGTCCGTTATTCTGTTGGTGGGTATCAGGAGCTTGGGAGTATACCAATCTTCTGAGGTTTCAAGGATGAGAATCTTCATTCTGTTAAGGGTCAGGAGGTTGGGATTATAACAATCTTCTGAGGTTTCAAGGATGAGAATCTTCATTCTTTTAAGCGTCAGGAAGTTGGGAGTATACCAATCTTTTGAGGTTTCAAGGATGAGAATCTTCATTCTGTTAAGGGTCAGGAGGTTGGGAGTATACCAATCTTCTGAGGTTTCAAGGATGAGAATATTCATTCTTGAGAGAAACAGATCTTTAGGAGCTTTAGTTGTCCGTTATTCTGTTGGTGGGTATCAGGAGCTTGGGAGTATACCAATCTTTTGAGGTTTCAAGGATGAGAATCTTCATTCTGTTAAGGGTCGGGAGGTTGGGAGTATACCAATCTTATGAGGTTTCTAGGATGAGAATCTTCATTCTGTTAAGGGTCAGGAAGTTGGGAGTATACCAATCTTCTGAGGTTTCAAGGATGACAATATTCATTTTGTTAAGGGTCAGGAGGTTGGGAGTATACCAATCTTCTGAGGTTTCAAGGATGAGAATCTTCATTCTTGAGAGAAACAAATTTTTAGGAACTTCAGTTGTCCGTTATTCTGTTGGTGGTTGTAACTTCCAACAGGTGATGAAGGAAATTTTTAACGACCGATCAATTTGAAATATAATTTTGTTGTGGAGAATAAATCCTTGATAAATGTTGGGGAAATAAACCCATGACTGCTGGTCTGCTAGAGAGGTGATAACCTTCTCGAGGACGCTTGAATTTCTTTTCAGAAAGATTTCAGAGAGGTTCGTCACTGCCCCTAGTATCAGATGTTTGTGGTATTGCCAGGAAACTTGGACTGTACGTAACCCCTTGTTGAGATTTGACGTTTAAATGCCCCAAGTGATGCTGAGGGAGACTTGCCCCAGGTTATCCTGCACTTGAGAGATTTCTTGAAATCTTGACTGGACTGCCCCAGGTTTACTGATCTTTGAAAGATTTGTTGAAATATTGACTGGACTGCCCCAAGTTTACTGGACAATACCATACCAAGTCCTTTTTTTTGTTGATGGGAGATTTTCGCCATTGGAGTGTCATCCCACTTGAAGTGATTTCATTCACTTGAGAGAGCTTTCGTTTCTCCGAACATTCACTGTTGTGAATTTCTTTGCTGTCAAACAAATAAACATGTGCAAACAACGATATTCAAATAATGCAAAGTTTATGCTTGTCTCGAAGTTTTGAAAAATGCATTTTTTAGCAGAAAACTTTTACAAGACAGATTCAACACAAGATTTAGAGTAAAGCCTTACAGGAGTCAGGATACCTTTTGTAACAATATGCTTTCGAACTAACCCATGCTTCAATTAGGAATTTTGAAGGGTTGTAACGTGGCTTGGTTCACGGTTTAAGAAACAAAGGATAAAGGCTCAAAGTATATTTGTACCCACCCTCTCTTCATGATGTTCTTCAATCCTAAACTCAGTTAATTGTGCGTCGAACTCTATTCGAGTTTGGAATGATGTTTTGGGTGATGGTTCACACCAGTTGATATTTATGGGAAGGCAGTCATTTACGCAACATTTTTCATGTTGTTGAGGATTTGTAATGACCTCTTTCTTTTGGATTTGTTATCCCTAATTTTTGTCTGACTGTTCTTATTTTTGAGATTACAGTCAGTGGGATTCCCTAGCTTTCTTAAGCCTCCTTCATAGGTTTTGGCTCAGTGGACTTTTCTCTTTTGAGAATTATGACTGCCTATGAGATAAGGAACTGTCACTGTCTTTTGGTTCCAAAGGAATGTTTTTGATGTCATTCGTTGTATTACAAACTGAGAGTTTGTGACCTCAATACGCATTTTTTTGAATTAACTGAGAGACTACCCTGCCCCAGGTTTAATCAAAGGTTTCAATTTGTGTTTAAAACAAAAACTTCTACTTCTTTGGCTCGAAAGGGTTGACTAGGGATTATCTTCCTTATAACTCCAGTGTTTAGGATTTGAAAGAAACGCATGTACATCATCAGCAAGGTCTATCCAAAAGCATATTGTATGAGATTATGGCATTGTTTCGTCATCCTCCCTCTAAAGGCTTGTAGCTTTTTTGCAAGAATTAAATGTCATAAAGAAAGTAGAAAGCATAGTTTAAGAATAGTGAAAACAAATGGATGAATTCAAGACAAACATATGCAATGCATTAATGAAACAGAGTTTGACATCAACAGATAATTGTTTGAAAAAGAAATTACAACTTAAAAATTCAAATGAAACAAAAGTCTCTTAGTTCGAGCTTTGTCATTTCAGGTGGAGAACCCTCAGCGGAAGATTTTCATCTCGCCATCCGGCATGAATTCCAGCACTCCTTCGTCAATCAAGTCTTGGATCTTGTTTTTCAAATCCCAACGGTCATCGGTGTCATGTCCAGGACTATGGGAGTGGTATACACAAAATGCGTCGGGGTGATAGCTAGGAGTAGAGGTATTGGGCTTCCGAATAGGATCCTTTAAAGCAATCAGATTGACCTCCAACAGGCGTTTCAGTATTAGAGATGAGGGTATGTCAATCTCAGAGAAATGTCTTCCAGACATATTTTTCTTACGCCGATTACCCCGTTGATGCTGGCGAGGTTGTTGCTGGGCTTGTGACCCTGAAGCAAGTTGGGGAGCCTTCCCCTTGTCTTCTTGTCTCAAAGGAGGTGGAATGATGACTTGATCTTCAACCCTAGTTGTTTGCCCCACTTGGTTATCTCGAAGCAGTTTGTTGACGAGAACCCTGAGCTCTTCTTGTCTTTGAGCCACGTCTTGAATGAGAGCCATCTGGACCACCAGTTGTCCCATCATCTGGATCTTCATTGTTGCCAGCTCAATTTGTAGATCTTCTAACTGATCATTCCTGACACTGCCTGAATTCCCTAGGACCATGCCCCTTGTGAGGAGAGCTTTCACTTCTTCTTGCCCCTGGGACAGGTTCAAGAACATTTCCTGAAGCTGAGCATTTTGATCCTGGATATCTTTGACAGTCCTCTCTAGAGCCATCTCTACTGAAATAAACAGTAGGAGAATAAGGAAACCTGAAAAGGAAAACCTGTTATGATACAATGCATGATGCATGTTTTCAAGGATCTCTCGGGGTAAACACAAGAAAAATGTTAGAGATTGAACTTTGATCAACATCTTTTGATTGGAGAACTTTGTATCGGTGGATGTCTTTCCACGAGAATCAAGCTCACCATGTCAAGTGGGTCATAGCCCCCGATTCAAGTTGTCGCGCTTGATCTTTGACGACGTTTGTTTAGAGGAAAATTAATCCTCTGGCCCTCTGGTAGACGTCTGGTTCAATGTGACCCTGCATCAAAAGACCCTCGAGATCCTTGAAATGGTCATTGAAAAATGCTATGGTATGATGTTATGATGTTATGTACAGGTATGCAAAAGTAAGCAAGTGTATATACAGGTAATCATATTCACACAGAGCAGACAAGTCCTTAAGTTTAGGCTTGCATGGGGTTTGTAGGTAAGTACCCTCTTGAAGTTAGTTAGCTCAACCTGTCCTAAAATAGAAACTGGGTTCTAAGGAGCTCAATATCACTGGATTGTTTTCTATGTTCATTGTTTTGGTTTAGCCACTTAACTGGAGACCAAAATATTCCAAGAAAAACAATCCTCAATGAGTGTAGTATCGAGTATCTACCAACTTCGGACTGTACCAAAGTCGGTCATCTCACTACCCCTAAAAAGGCCAAGACGGTCAAGTAAGGTTCTAAGGGTTCGTTAGTGCTTCATGACATCACTCAGCGGCCCCGTATTCTCTTTGATTAACTCAAAGGCTACCGGTACCCACAAATATGTCACACTAACGTAGCTACTGCTTCAACCATGTCGGTATACCCCGCACAGTTCCCTCACAGTTTATTGCTACTTACCTAAAAGGTGCCCCCAAATCCGAATGTAGGATTTTAAAACAAACCCAAACAAGGAACCCAAAAAGTAAAGCAATCAAAGCAATCAAGGTAAGCATGTAAAGGTGATCTAAAAACCCTAAGGTAACCCCACTTTTTGAAATATCCCCAGCAGAGTTGCCAGTTCTGTGATACGGTGGGAGAACTGACTCGGGATTTTGTGTTTGTGTTCGCAAATGTTTCGGTTTAGCAAGAGTCGCCACCGACTTTTTATTTTATCCTAAGGAAAGGTCAAAAAGCACAGGAAAGACCTTTGAGATGTTTTCTTGGGTTCGGGGAGTAGATTATAGAAAGGGAAGGTATTAGCATCCTTTCTATCCATGGTTATCCATGGGCTCTTAGTTACTTGCTTAGATCACTTGCTTTGCTTTTCAATTGTTTGAAATGGTGCTCTTTAATTGTTTGAAATGGTGCTTTGTGTGTGGTTTTGAAAGATATTTTGAAAAGAGGCCATCGTTGTGGCAACCTTTATAATGATTCGTGTTTGAATGTATACAAAGGTGTTTTTGTCTTTTGAAAAGTTTTCAATGTTTGAAAGTAGGGTTTTGAAATTGTGTTGGGAAGTGTGTTTTGAAAAATAGTAAGGATTTTTTTGCAAGCTTGATCAAGTAACTAAGAGCTATCTACCTTATTTTACTCAAAGATTTTTCTTATGTTTTTAACCCTTTTAACAGTATTGTTTCACCATTGTATTTGGTGAACAACCTTGTGTTAGGATGTTAAGCGGGACAGGCGTGGGTCATCGTATAGACCATGATAGCAATAGTGTCAAGTATTTTTGGCAATTTTCTTGAGGGACTTGATCATTTTGTTTAGGCAACTCAAATAGCGTCATCGAGGGACTATGATCTTTTGTTTTGTTTTTGTTTTGCCAAAGTACTAGACATGCAACCATGGCCCATTTTTGAAGGCAACAAGTGGATTGAAACCCTAGGGGGTGCAAGTGTACATTGTGTTTGTTTTTCATGCATGTTTATCTTGGATTAGGTCAAGCTAGTTGTTGATTTTATTTGCATACAAACCCTAGGTCTAACCATCGCATAATTGAAAGCATTTAAAGGTGCAAGAATTTAAAGCCTACACTATTACAACATGATATAGGGAGGGGGGTACAAATTTGAATTGGGGGTATTTGACAAGAAATTAAATTCTAAATTATTACAACCAAATCGAATGTATAAGACAATATTTAAATGTGCAATAATTAAATAAAATACAACAAATAAATGTTAAATAAAATGTATTATGCAAAAAGTTTTTATGTATGTAAAAAGTATTTTTTAATATGAAATGTAAATAATAATTAAAAAAAGGTCAATTTTAATTATTTTATTATTTAGGGCAAAAACCCTAATTTTTAAATAAATAGTATTATTTATTAATTATATACAATAATATATTAATTTATACAAAAAATAAAAGTATATTGTAAAAAAGGTATTTTTAGTGTAAAATATTAATAAAAGTGAAAATGTAATATTTTTGTATTTTTGTCTTAATTATTTAATAAAATAAAGTATATATATATATATATATATATATATATATATATATATATATATATATATATATATATATATATATATATATATATATATATATATATATATATATATATATATATATATATATATATATATATATATATATATATATATATATATATATATATATATATATATATATATATATATATATATATATATATATATATATATAAAATAAAAATTAATTATTTACAAAAAAAGTGTATATTCAAGAAAATGTTTTCAAGTGAAAATAAAAAATAATAAATGAAAATAAACATATTTTACATTATTCTTTAGGTTTTGATAAAAAGGAAAAAAATTATTTATATATTTATACTAGTAAAAATGAAAATAAATATCAAATAAATATGAAAAAATATAAAAATAAATTTTTGGCATTTTTTATATTTGGACAAAAAATAACAAAGTCAGAATAAAAAATAAAAATATCAAAAATGACAAATATACAAATAAATGAGCCAGGGGGTGTAAACTGAAAAAATAGGGTGTTAGAAGCAAAAATGACCAGGCCCAGCCCAAACTCACTTCATCTTCTTCCTCTGAACTGAAACACGCGCGCTTCTGTACACAAATGCTATCTCCTGATTCTTTGATTTTTTGACAAAACTCATAACATGAAATTTGTAGAGCATCAAACAACGAATCCAACCATATAAAAAACTTGAGCTAACTCTCAAAGACCAGAGAGAATTTCTCTGGCCCTAATTTCTAACCTAGTTTTTTCATAAAGTTCATGGATGAAATTCTCCTAGCACGATTAATATAAATGAAAACTAAGCATATGTATGGCTTCAGGGCTATGAATACAACATCTTTCATTCACAAACCTAAGTCTAACTATTCCTAAATAGAGAGATAGAAGTTCATGAAATACCTGTTTCAGTTGACTTTGAGTTGGACAATGCAGAAACTTTCAAGGGTACTTGAGCTTCTTTTGAGCTTGCCTGAGGTCCAAGGAAGCTTTTCCAATGCTTGGTTTGTTCTGAAACAGCTTGAATCGTGCCACAGAACTCAACCTGGAAAGCTTTGAAACAAAAATGGCAATGTGCATTAAGGGTGTTACAGCTAGCAATGGATGATCTGGATAGCTTAGGTATGTTGGTTGGAAGGTGTTTGAAGTATCTTTGGACAAAACGCACGATGGAATTTGGTTATGGCTTGAAGTTTGCAGAACTGGCCCTGTTTTGCAAGAAAATGGGGAATTTGTGTACTAGGAGTTTTGAGAGGCAAAAGGGTCGTGTTTCTTGCTTGTTAGGAGGTATCAAACTTGTTTACAATGTTTGTGTAAGTTGGTTTCTTCAGATGTGAGAGATTGCTTCTGTTTTGCAAGTTTCTTCTGTCCTTTGCAGGTAAGTACCAGTTGAATAATGGAGGACGCAATAAAGATTAAAGATTTCAAGAGATTTAGGCTTTAGATTTATTTTCTTTTCATTTATTGTAATAAATATTATTATAAACACTGTAAATTATAAATTTACAATATTCGAATAAAATTTGTAACAATATTTGAAATAAATAAATAAAAAGTCTTTGTCAAATAAGAATTTTCTACTGTCAAATGTTCCAATCTTTCCTTGTACTGTCTATTTAATTATTTAAGTCTCTTAAATTAAAATAACTGGAAATGTATCCCAATAACTTTAATCCAGATGAAATAAATAATCAACAAACTTTTCCGTCTCGCAATCTCGCATTAATCACAATACACCTGACACTCCAATTAACCATGCTTTGTACAGTTAAACAAACAAGCATTCCATAAACCTTTTTACTCCGCTGATCAAGCAAATGCCTTAAGGTTCAAACAAAGCCTCAACTCCTATCCCAGATATTTAGGTTTTGAGAAACAACCGATAATCTGGAACAAGCGTAAAAAAAAATGTAACAGTCAATTGAATTATTGTGGATTCAATTTCTTCTGAGAAATACGAGCGAAAATCCTAATTCCAGATTTATCGTCAAAGAAAAGTCTGCTTGATCAATTCCTGAGCCAATCTCAACCCAATCAATGGAAACCATAATTCTGGACTTTTTGTCAAAGAAAAGTCTGTTTGATCAATTCCTGAGCCAATTTGAAAAATCAGGGAAAACCCCGAAGTTGTGATTTCTTGTGAAAAAGGGAGGGCAAATTTTGGGGTACAACACCATGCATACAACTTTAATCGAAATACAAGATAACTATCCAGGTACGCAATGGGATCCTCGCTCTTGAGGAGCTCCTTAACACCTATCAAGCTAGGCTCAAAGACCAATTTCTTATCCCTTTCGATAATCAGCCTTCCCCCTCTTCCCACGCGCTAGACTAGGGGGATTCTCATGATAAAAGCGGATAAACGGTCATGACTTGCCTGATCCTTGGGACCAAACTGACCTTTCTTCTAGACATAGAGGTCGGTCCCTTATAATAGTGCTTCCTCGTCCAGTGAAAGTGAAACTTAGGCACCAACTTCTTCATCCTCTCCCCATCTTTGTTTAGGACATGACCCCCGTCATCATCGAACAACGGGGCACTCTTGAAAACATTCAACAAAACCCTCTCTGACACGGGCTGAATCAAAATATACTTATCTTTGAAGAGTCATACAGACTCCAAGTAGGCCTTAAATAGTTTCCCATCCATCTTCTTTAAAAGAAACTCATCTGAACTGAGTTTTAAATATGCTCCTATGAAGATGGAAGTAATAGAAGAACAAGTAAATTGTCACCCCTATCTTCAAATAGTCACACACGATCACGAAAGCATGTATGAAGGTGATCGAGTTGGGGTGAAACTGTGATAGTGCCAGGCGGAGATGTCGGAAAATGGTCACCTGAAGATTAGTAAAAGGAAGCTGAAAGCCCATCTCTCGAAACGAGATATCATACATGGGAAGTTGTCGGGCATCAAATTTCGAGCATATACGGCGACTCTTCCCGAGAATGTATATAGACCACACCTCCTTAGCAACCTTGGGCTCCAGGGCCACCCTTGGGAACACCTCATCCAAATGCTCGATAAAAAAGGAAGCATGCTCCCAAGGGCCTGGCGCGACCCAAGCTAGAGGGTCTTCAGCTATCGCGAGCGCATTCTTCCTAACTTCATCAGTAAAAGCTACAGGCGCATCCTCCCCGATTGCACACTATTCAGGCGAGCCCGATTCCTGCATGCCCGGTTCAGACTCAAGCGCCCCCGAGGTGCTCTCTTTGGTAGATGTATATTCGGTGGAAGTCTGAGCAGAACCACTGGGCTCATTCAAAAACTCGTCATCAGCACTGTTAGCTATCGTACTTGAAAAGTATAGGACAAATACACCCTTCAAGCGCTAATAAAGTGAAAGGATGCAAAGGAACGAGGACACTGTTGTAATACCCCAAATTTGTCCTACCCTTTATAATTTTATCTAGCTTATGCGTCTCTCACTTTTCACATGTACATAACCCTCATTAGGTCATCTAACACATCATGCAACATTCATCATAACTTGTCATGGGATCAAGGCTTTTGAAGAGTTAGGGTTTCTACATGGTTTGAGGCTTCTGATCAACACTCTACAAGCTTGGTCTAACTGGTTTTCTCTTTGAATATGGATAGGGCTTAACTCCATAATCATCATCGGGTTCTTTCTCTCAATACGTGGGCTTTATTCATCATAGGAGGTGTGGTTCCTCTATTACTTGCGGTGCAAACCATTCTGATAGACTTCTTTCAAAGATGTTGCACTTGAACATAAAATTCTTGTGGGTCATGGGTTGAAAGTCATTTCATGAAGTTTGTGTCATAAGATGAATTAGGGTTGCATTTGTAGTTTCTTATCGTCAATTCAAAGATTGGTTCAAGACATTTACTTTGGATATTATGCAAATATTTGAGGTTAAACATGGAGTATTTTGGGGATCTTTTCTAAGAAGGAAGTCATTTATGCAAGCCTTGACTCTTAGTCACAGTCAACCACGAAAGGTGGACCTTTGACCAATGTATTTTTAGTCACTTTTGGTTTTCATCTCGTGGTTTATCTAAGTGTAGCATGGCATGGCATAAAGTACAAATGGGAGAAGACTTGAAATTTTAAATGAAACAACAATGGATGGAAAACAAATCAAACTTGATTCAAGTTTTTTTATTATAAATTCAAGGATGCATTACAACTTTGACCAAAATCCTTACATGTTTAAATAACTCCAAATCAAAGTTTCCATTACAAAAACCATTTCAAGTCATATTCAACATCACTTGCAAATCCAATTACATTTACATTACACCAAAGATATCACACACAAAAATTAGGTATTGGCAGTATAAATGATAGTTGTTCCTCTTCAAAGTAAAATATGGCACTTGTTTCAAATTCCTTGATACAGAGATGGATAACACTGGATAATGCTCTTCCTCGGGTGTAATAGGAATTGATGCTACAAGTAAAGAAAACATAATTGCCATCTTCAAGCCCTGCACATAATCAAATAAACCATAAACATAAATCAGACCATTTTGCAACCTAATCATATACTTAGGGCTATGCTGAAGCAGTTCACCGTTTTTACAAGCCTGCATAAATCGAGACTTATTAGCTAAACTACAATTATGAACCAGCGGCACGATATCTTAAAGAAGAAATAAAATTTGCATAAAAAATCAGAAACAGTCAGCTCAGCATCAATTAACATAGTTAGCTAATAGAGTCCAAAACTAATTCTCTAACCTTTCTACTGCACCATTTAGTTTAAAATAGGATTTCTAACTTCCTCTAACCGTAACCAACTGTCCAAAAGGCTTACTAACTATTTCTAAACAGAAATTACAACAAAAAATCTGAGATATTTTCTAACCAACAACAAAACCAATTCCATAACTTTTTATAACAGAAAACTAACTTCTCAACAGAAACAAGCTTACAGCCTAACATAATTTCAGCTCTCTAACCTCTAACAACTAACAGGAAAAGCAACTAACAACCTTGTCCCTAATTTCTGACTACTTCCACCATCTAACTAACTTCCAGTAACCATTCTCAATAACAAACTCTAAACTCCTCCCAACAAACTTCCTCATCTCCTAACTGAATTTCTAACATTCCCTAACCGATTTTAACAGATATCACTAACTGAATTCACAACTGCATCTAACAGAAAACCAAGAAAGCTATAACACTAAAAAATGGAGAGTTTTAAAAAACAAAATGGTAACTAACCTCATCTGAGCCCTTCATTCTCTAACTAATTCCCTTAATCTATGGCCTAAAACCCTTCAACCATAACTAACTTCTACAATCATCAAAAACTATATAAACAGTCCCCTCAACATACTCAGGTTTTAGACACCATTTTTCCAGGCACGCCTCTACAGGCACCAAAACTTCCTCTCATTCATCTCTCTCCACCATCCTTCACCCACTTCCCTTTCCTTCAATCTCCATCTTCCTCATACTCTCTTTCTCTACAATAAATGCATCAATCTTTCCTCAACACCTTCATTCACCTCTGCATCACGCCACCATCATCCTCACCACATCTCAAACACTCACGAATCTAGGTTCTCACCTTACAACAACCACTATAATGCAACGCAAAGAGAAAACAAGAGAGGAAAGAGGAAAGAGATACAGATTGAAAAAGAGAAAGTAGAGATAAAAAAAATACACACAGAAAAGTATCTGAATCAGGAACAAACCTCTAAGTTATTCTGAGAAAATTCTTCTGCTCTTCATCTTCATCCTCATTGTATCTCCTTCACTCGGTATCACAAATCTTCGAGAATCACAACCTCAACTCTCTCGGCAAACTCTATTCTCTGCAAGATCTTCACCACTAATATCAACTGTATCATACTCCTCTGTCTTCATCTTGCTCAGCATGATCTTCATCACTTACATCACACTCTTCATTCTTGACACTTCAGCCACAACCTTTTCCTTCAACCTTCGAGGATCATTCTTAAAGAAACTCTGAATTGCATCTTCACTAATCTGGAACTTTCAACAACCAAATCTTCATCAACAATCCACGACTTCAATCTCAACGATAAACCTTCAATTTCGGAAGCGTATCATCATCACCACAACAATTTCAAATCCGCAACGTCAACGATTCTGTAACCGAAATCTTTTTCTCCCGCATCAACATAAAAACAACAATAGCAACATCATCATTATTTCAAATCTTTCCACCACACAGAGAAGTGTTCGAAAAAATCAGAAGAAGCATAGATGGAGTAGAATAAAAAGATCATTAACGAGGCTCAAGCATACCTGAAGAACTTTCATGGGAGCCGTCGTACTTGCCGCTGTAGAGGTAAACCGTTCTCCTATTCCTTGATACCAGCATGCGGAGGGAACCTCCCTGGTCATTTCCCCTGTTGTTTCATATTGGGATCGTGTGATGTTGTTATTTAATTCCTCGATCCGCTACCTAGGGTTTTCAGAGTTCGAGTTAGGGTTAGGAAGATTAAGGGAGATTGAAACGAATCGAAGGTGAGACAGCGATAAGCGGCGGAGCTATGGTTGCTGATCTGAGAAGAAGGTTTGAGGAGTTGAGATCGTGCTATTTACGAACAAGAGATCTTAGGACGTGTTATCTGAATAGTCACAATTCAAGAACACTAACCTTATGGAAACGCTTTGTTTACTTTCTTTCGCCATTAATTATTTTTTATATAAACAAGTAGTTGAATAAAATCTGGATGATTGAAACGTGATGTTGCTTGCTAGTCCGATCCACCCTTTTCGTTGGCCCAAAGGACATTTTTTTAGAACACGTGGATTATGCACAAAAAGGCTATTGGATTCATTCTGGATTGGGCTTAGCACCAAAATTCTGAATTGCTGGATTATACACCATGGTCAAAAGATAGTACCTCCTGGATGTCTCCATTTGATTCACTTCTTATAATTATTACAGATAAATTTTAATTGATTAATTGAAGCTTTCACACGTATTCTGTAGATTATTCTTATCGTGTGCATGGTTTTGAAGAGGCAACGAACCTTCTCCGTTTGGTATCATCGCAACCTCATTTTATTCATTTTCGCACTTCATTGCTTTCTAAATATCATGAGAAGTAGGAAATAAAGAGCGTGCACTCGAAGTCGCTGTTTAAAGACCTGTAGCAGGCATTCCGCACTTCATTTCCTATATGTGTTGTGCTTGTGTTTGTTTACGTTCTTTTTTATCGATGAGTCACTCAATTTAGCAATTGAGATCACGACTTCGCTCTCATTGCATGCTCCCTATAGGATTTTATATCTTTCCTTTATTTCTTGTTGATCGATGAGTCACTCAATTTAGAAATTGAGATCACGACTTCGCTCTCATTGCATGTTTCCTATAGGATAGTTTTGTTATACTTTCTTTGGCATGATAACTTAGATAGGATCTCTCTAGGTGTTCTCTCTTGAGTTTAATGGCTTATTTGCTTTATCCTTGTACATACCATGTTCCCTTAGGATATGCTTGCTCCGTTCGGATGCAAGTTAGACCTTAGGTTATAAACCATTCATGCTAACAGTAGGTAGAAACTTCCCCTTTCATCCTTGACATAGGACCACCATTGTATGATAACATTAGGTTAGAGATAGGCTAGTCTCCCATAGACTCTTTTCTTTCTCTCTTTGCATCCTTGCATTCTAAAACTAAAACTTCTTTTCTTAGCAAATCAAAAACAGCTAATCATACTTAAACCCTTTTTCAAGGTAATAAAACACAAACCAATTCAAACCATTTTGTGCGCTCAAGCACCTTTCTCTAAAACCCTTTTCAGGTAAGGACATGATTAGTTTACTTCTGTGCCAACGCATAAGTCTCCAAAGGTCGAGCTACGGCAGAAGGAGGAATTAACTTCGTCCATAAAAAACACAAAACAAACAAAACATATGAGCCGAACTACGGTAGCTCTGATTCCTAAAAAAGGATACATAGGCATTGGGGTAGGGCCCAAGCGAGCACAACTTTATTTTCCCTACATTATTTTCTCATTTCTTTTGCATGCATTCTCCCTTCAGTAGTATAGTAAATAGTAAGCATAGATTAAACACACCCATAAGATAGATAACAAGAGTGGATATTATAGAGTACTACGGGCGTGTGGGGTGCTAATACCTTCTCCTCGCGTAACAGACTCCCTTACCCAATCTCTCGGTCGCAAGACCGTGACTTATCACTTCTCAGGTTTTCTCGATGTTTACCTTTCCCTACATGTGGGATAAAAGACGTTCGATGGCAACTTTATTGTTTGATGATTTTCAGTCGATTGCTTCAACTGTCTCTGACTAGAGCCCCCACTCAACAGCAAAAAGAAAAAATAGACTCTCTCGTCGGGCACATTCACAACGAGTGAGAACACGAAAGTCCTGCGAGAAACTATCTCCCCAACACTTTTAAGTTAAATCCTCTCCTGGAGATTTATCGTTTCTGATGAAGATCATAACAGAAGCCCGAAAGTGACCCTACACCGTCGTTCTCATGCGCCAAAACCACCACCAGACACCAACACTCTCTCGAGATTCTCACACTAAGCTACTCTAAACTCTAACCACATGCATTTCTAGGAAGAGAAGCACAAAATCTAACCTATAACAGAAGAAAATTTTACTATAATAGGGGAAAATCGAAAAACTTACCAAGTTATCAACGATTATCAGCGGGATAAGTGGAAGTCTCGGAGGTGAATGGCGGACCGAGAGAAAACTTTAAAGAACAACTACGTCGAGCAGAAATAAGCAGCAACGAGGAGAAGGAGATCAAGGAAAAAAGTGCAAATAAAGCTCCCTCTCTACCTTTTATAAAGTAGCTTGTAGGAACGTGAGCGAACATGCACCTAGGGAACTCTAAAAGATGTCATCATCACACCCTAGTTCCTAGGCTAGCCATCATTATGCCTTTATGATAGCATATGGCTCGATGCAAGTATGGCACACAAACTCCCCAAATTCCAATTGGTTGTTCCTCTCCCTGTAAGACGAACACATCAAGCAACATTGAAATTCCTCGAAAGAATTTTCCCATAAAAACACAGTAACTTCTAAGAGTCACTCAATTGTTCCTCTCTCCGTGAGGCGAACATGTCGAGCCTCAATTGTGCTCCTCGTAAGGAATTGACCATAGAGCACTCATGTTTCATGATCATGTCTTAAAGTAATCACTCCTCTGTCCAGGAGCAATGACTTGGGGGCTCCTGTTCTGGATTAGCCCAATGACTATAATTGGCCCAATCTTCTCATACCTTCTGTATGGCCCAACAAGCGATGGCCTAATAATTATGGCTTTGGGTCGGGCACGTCTGGTCGACTATCCTGTGGGACTGCGAGACTAATAACATTTAAATCATGCTCCTATCTACAATGACAGCTTCCTCCCCGATCTGCTTGCTACATGTCGAGCAGACAACCAGACTAGCTCCCATAACGCGTCTTCCCATCATCTCATCCCTGCTCGAAGCAACGGCTTGTTACGGGTACGACTGCCCATTTTAACCAAGTCCTGGAAGTTACCTATTTTCATGGAACCTAATATCTAGGCCCAAAAATAGGGACCAATGGCTACGCGTTGGGGGCATTTTATAAACCGTCACACTTGTGAGGGCTAGGTATTGAATATTCACTCATTAAACCCTAATCTCTTTCTTGTATCTCTTTGCACTCTTTCTCACTAAATTGTCGGAGTTCCTTGCAGGTACACCCCCTCATCTCCATAAATTTCTAGCCAAGAAGACATTGTCATCTCAGCCCACTTTCAAGTTCTAATTACAGGTACGATCAGAAGGGGTACTCGGATTTCCATCCAAATAAGCAGTCATTTGAATATCTTTCCTCAATCATCGATGCATGGTACCCTTGCTCCTCATCGCATCTACACAATTAAGAAAGAGACATCAAAAAGGTTAAATGAAATTAAACAAGGAAAATAAGGCCCTTGTGCCACTTACCAAATATTTTCTTCCTTTCGTCTTTTGATTTAGCATCCACCAGCCAGCGGGTCTGAATGCACTTTTTTAATCGGTTTCTTAGAAAACCATCGATGCAACCTAGCTCCTTATAAAAAGCTACCAACTGATTCTTTAAGTATAAATCCTCTAGGGACACGTCTCCCTCCTTGTAAGTGTACAACCCAACCCGCTTCAAGTAGTGACTCTAAGCCCAATACTTATGAAAGATGTTAGGACAAACAGAGGAAGGATCGGGTTCCAGGAAACAAACTTTTGCATGTGCTTCCTTCATCATAGGAGTAACTAAGTAAAAGTGTCATCAAAATGCTTCGTGTTATCAAAATAATCTTTAAAGTACCAGATATGTTGCCTTAAGGAAAGAAAATCAGAACCGTTGGCATAATTTGAGTTGTTAGGAACCTTGAAATATGGAAGATAATGTCACAGTTAGCTTACACCCCTTATACTCACACAAATGTTGAAAAACATTAATGAATTCCCAGCTTACATGATGCAATTGGGAAGGGGAAATCAACAAGTGATTCAATACGTTGACTATGTTAAAAGGAATACATTAACCTATGATAAATATTATGCATTCGTGGAAAGGGATATTACATCCATCATATCGGTTGTAGATCCTCTTAATCTTTTGTCTAGAGGAAACATCCCCTAATCATTCGCGGAACACAATTATGTCAAAGTTTGATCAAATATACTTTCACAAACAAAGTCGGAGATAATCCCTAGTACTCTAAGATCTACCCAATCTCCTAAAATATCATTATATGTCTTCTTGGTCAAAGTTAATACTATCACCATGGTAACATATTTCGTACACAGAGCAGATTTAGGTACAATGAAACAAGCAAGTTCTAGCAATCCCTATCTTTGAAGCCCTGGAGAAAGGGAGCAAGAGAAAAAATAAAAACGTGGACTTCGAGCTCAATAGAAGGATCATTATAACATGAAAAATAAATATCAACGAACAAAATTTCCTAAACTTGATTCAATGACGAAACAAACACTCTCATGGAAGAACAATAAAGGAAATAAAAACACTCTTTGCATATCATTAATAGCAAAAAGATAAATTAACACTTCAAAAACTCTTTATACTATATTATGGCATTGAGGATTGTACAGCCTACCCCCCACCACCAATAATTGAGATCCTTTTACAAAACGGCTCAAAAACACTCGAGTACTCCAAAACAAGGAAAGACATCATTGCTTTCTAGCGAGTAATGTCATTTCAACCACTTCTAAAAGGGGAATTTTATGTGCCCATTCCCAAGAAAGGAAACATTTTATCTAGGACTTCCACGTCCAAATATTTTGTGTCCAAGTAATGATGAGTGTCACAAGCCTTCACTATGAAAAGCAGAGACAAGGGCTTATGGGAAACTGTTACGGGCCGTCTGTAAGGTGTAATACGATGGGATAACTGACTTTTAGTTTTACGTTTTATCGCAAATATTGCGGATAGCAAGAGTCTCCACCGACTTTTCTTTTATCCAAAAAAGGAAAGGGTAAAAATAACAGGAAAGACCTTTGAGAATTTTTCTTGAGTTCGGGGGGTAAGTTATTAAAAGGGAGTGTGTTAGCACCCTTTTCATCTGTAGTTATCTACGAGATCTTAATCGCTAGCTCACTTTTGAAATGTTTGGTGTTTGTGTATGTTTGAAAATATTTTGAAAATGCATAAGTGCGGCAATTTTGTAATGATTCTTGTATCGTTGAGAATGTATACAAAATTTTTGTTTTCAAAATATTTAATGAATGAAATTGTTTGTTTTTGAAAAATGTTTTAAAAATGCCAATGTAAGGCAATTTTCTTTATAATACCCCTTGTATCAGTCCTCAAGAGTGTTTATAAAGGATTTTGAAAGTAGTTATTTTAAAAGTGTGAAATGTAAAGATTGTTTTAGTTTGTGAGCAAGCGATTACGAGAGATCTACCTACTCAAAAAGTCTTTGTTCTTTTCCTCCTCCTTTAGATAATGCTATCCTATAATTAGTTAGTAGAAAGCCCTATTATTGGATGTGAGGGACAGGCGTGGGTCATCGTACAATCATAGAAGGCAACTTGTAAGACGCTTTAGCAATTGTCGTAAGGGACTAATATCATTTACCAAAGGGAACATTGAAGGGTCATCGAGGGACTACGATCTTTTAATCGAGGGTCTTTGCTAAAGCATATTACGTTTGAGGGACATGACTTTTTTTATTCGAGGCAACAAGTGAAGGTAACCCTAGAGGTGCGTATGTGTGAAGTGTTTTGATTTCAGTTATTTTTATCTTGAGACTAGGTTTTCTAATGTTTGCTTTTAGTTTTGTCATACAAACCCTAATTACTAACAGTAATAAGGAAAGCAGTAATTTGGAGAAATTAAATATCATACGCTATTACAACGCTTCGGAGAGAGAGGTACAAGTTTAGGAATGGGGGAGGAAAGCAAAAACCCTAATTATCTATTACAAACCTTTGACAGTTACATTATTGTATTAATGCAAAAAATAAATAAATGTGTGGAGATAGAAAGGGGCAAGATGTAAAAACCCTAAAAATTCCAAGTATTTTAAGAAAATATTTTGTTGTTTCTTTGTTTAGAAAATATTTGAAATGTGAAGTAAAAAGTTAGACCTAATTCTAATTTTATTTACATTTTAACTATTTAAAATAAAATAAGGTTTGATTAAATTAATTAATTTTAATTATCAAAATTTTAATTAATTAATAAAAATCTAAAGAATTCTAAGTAATTAGGAAATATTTTGGTGTTTTATATAGAAAAATATATGGAGTATAAAACCTAATTCTTATTAGATAAAAAAATCAAGGTGGTTAAATTAACTTAATTTTTATTTGTCAAAAATTAAATTAAAAAACCTAAATCTAATTTTTTTTAATCATTTTCATGATTTTTTTTTCTGATTTTAAATATAAAAAAATGTTTTAGAAAAGAAAGTTAATTAAAATAAAAAATAAATAAATAAAATGGGCATGCAGTATAAGAAATTAAGGGGTGAGAAGTAGCAAAAATAACTCAGGCCCAACTCAAGGAGTTTTTTCTTTGAAACAGAAAATAAAATAATAATAAAATGTTAGAATAGGCCTGTGTTTAAACAAGTAAAAATGGGGGTGAGAGATAGCAAAAATCGCATGCCCAACATAGAGAGTCTGGGCGTTGTTTATGATCCAGTAGGAATGGCTCTTTGGGATGCATCATGGTCATGCGTCTTGGGGCGTTGGCTCTGCCTTGGATGAGATCTAATGGTGATGAGATGAGGGAACATGATGGACTTATGGAAGCTTGGCACGCTGGATTTGCAAGAAAAATATATGAGAAAAACAAAAGGGTACCACTAGGGCTCGAACCCAGGTCCCTTACATTAACGCGCGCTTTTTTACCACTGGGGTGGCTGTTTCATCCGGTTATGAAATCCCCCCAGTAAATATATTATAAACCACGTTTTGAATTTTGTTATCTTCTTCTCCTTCTCTGCGCGCGAACAGACCAACAACAAACACCATTTTTGAATTTGTAAAACTCTCATTTCTTAACCATTTTAAAAAATGTAAACACCAAACTTGCTTTATTTTTCACCACGAATTCAACCATGTAACTTTCAAAAGCTAAATATCAATGGTTAGGATGAATTTTGTTTGGTACCAAACTGAACCCTGAAACTTCAGAAAACTCAGTCCCTAAATTCTCATCAAATAGTCCACTAAAACGAAAACTAAAGATATGGTTAGCTTTATAGACATGATATCTACATTTTATGTTTAGAATGTATGCACAAAGTATGCTTAGATAAGGAGTTCAAATTTTAAAAACTTACCTCTTGAAGTGCAAACTCAAAACGCGTATGGGGGCTTCCAGGTGCAATGTGATGATTGATTAAGCTTCCTTGGACTTCCTTGAAGTTATTCCAATCCTTACTTTGTGCTAAAAGTTGCTGAATCACTCTAACCAAGTCAAGTTGCAATGATGGAAAGTGAAAATGGTGGATGATGAAGATGATGTTACAGTGAGGAAATAGGGGTATGGATGAGTTATATATGATGTATATGAAGTGTTTGGATGATTCGTTTGGACAAAAGTTGTAAGGTTTGAGAGATTCGAAGATTTAGACTTCAAAGCTCAAAAATGGAGGTTTTGTGTACAATTCTGACTTGGGAGAGTTTGAGAGGGTTAGAGGGCATGTGAACTCCTCCTTTATCTTGCAAATAGTCTCTATATTTATAGGTAAGAGGTTTGGGAGGTTGAAGTAACCAGGTTTGCAAGATAACAAGTTATGGCTTAAAAAAGTGAAAAATCAAGTTGGATGAGTTTCTATGGTTCCAAGGTACAAGTACAAGCATGATATGTTGTTTTTTGGGTGCAAGCAGGTTACTTCTGATGTTAGATATTTCTTATACTCAGATGCAACAAGTTGGGAGCTCAAGAAGTTGACTTTGTGATTAAAGCATGCTTTACAAGAATTGAAATGTAACATTTATCCCTTAAATAGAAAAATGGATTGGATAAAGCTTTAATCACTTGGATCATGGCTCAAAAGTGTGTGTAATCTTCTGATTATGGATAGATTTGGAGGTTTAGAGGCCTGCAAAGTGATATTTCAAGGCATGGCATGCAAATTTTGTCTTATGTTTATCATAGAAATGCCCTATAATTCAACCTTAGATACCCAACTTCATCTCTTCAAAACTTCTAGCTCAACCAAGATAGAATTATGTTCTTGGACATTTTGGAAAGCTTGAAACATTTTCTAAAACTTTCATGTTATGAGTTTTGGCTAAGTCAAATGGGATCTTGGTGAAAAATGGCCATGAAGTTGGGATAAAAAACTGACCAAAACTTATTGAAACTTTTCTAAGTGTTGGGTGAAAATAATCAGAACTTCATGGGTCTATATCTCTTAACCCAAGAACTTTTTGAGGATCATCCCACATTGACAAAGTTGTAGAATTCATTAATACCCACAACATTCATGTTGAAAGTTTTCCTTGAATCAACTTGGATCATGAGGAAACTTGCTTGTGAAGTTAGGGTTTTTTTAAGCACAAAACACTTGAAATTTTTCTAAGTGTTTGAAAACGTTGACTTTTGTTGACTTTCTTGATTCTTGATGATCAAGTTTAATAGATTTTAATGTTTTGATGATTCTTGATTTTTGAATTCCAATGTTGACCAAAAAGCCATAGTTTGACTTTTGAGTGACTGTTGATTTTTTATCAATTGATTCAAATTTTCAACTATCAATCACTTGCATTTTTGGAAATGTCTTGATCCATTTAATTAGGTAAATATGTTGTATTTTAGTCCTTAAGATCGTGCTTCAAGCTATTAGGTCATGCACTAGGTCAACAGTCAATGATCAGTCATTTTCAGTCAAAACCCTAATTTTGCAATTTTTGACCTTTGATGATTTGAGGGCTTTCCTTGAGGAATCATGGTCAACCCTTGATCAAATGATGAATATCACCTCAAAATATTGATTTTGACAAAAAATCTTGAAGTTTGACTATATGTTTGACCACAGTTGACTTTTTACTCAATGTAGTTGATTTTTAGTCACCTGAGCAATTTACTGGGCAAATTTGTGATGCAAGGTATGAAACTTGACATGAGCATTGTTAAGGACCTATGATAACCATGAAAGTTATTTGAGACCCTTGCTTAGGAGGAGTCTTGACCAGTCAAACTTTTGAGTATTTGAGAACCCTAGAAGAATGCTTTGAAGAAAAATGGGAGGGAAATTTTGGGGTACAACAACTGCCCCTGTTCAATGTTCTTAAACCTGGAGAGTTATATTATCATGTCCTCCATTCGTGACTTGAAGGTAGAATATGATTGAACACTTTAATGCCCATAAATTTGCATTCGCTTGTGCACGAAGTAACGTTGTTGATTGATTATACCAGGAATAGGCTTAAAGATGCCATTTGGAGATGTGATGAAGAGTTGTCGGAGATGGGCTTATAGATGCCATCCAAAGTAACTGTTGATAGAAATCAAACTAAGCTTACATTCTACTTCAACTGGAAGAAGTATCAGTATAAAACTACGCTCGATTTAAACTGAGCCAAAAGAGATCATTTTGTCTTTACCGGAAGAAGTATCAGAATAAATCTATGGTCGATTTAATCTGAGCCAAAAAAGATCTACTAGAAGAAGTATCAGAATACATCTATGGTTGATTTAATATGAACCAAAATATGTCTTTGTCTATCTTTAACTGGGAGAAGTATCATAATAAATCTATGGTTGATTTAATCTGAGCTAGAAAATGTCTATAGGAAGAAGTATTAGAATAAATATATGGTTGATTTAATTTGAGCCAGAATATGTTTGTTTCCGTCTTTAACTGGGAGAAGTATCATAATAAATATATGGTCGATTTAATCTGAGCCATAAAATGTCTTTTAAGGAAGTGTTCATCATGTAGATAGTCGCCCCGTCCTGTTTCAGGAATTGATCTATAATCTGTTTTTGTTGGTAAACCTGTCCTGTTTCGGGAGTTCATTCCACTTGGTGATAAAGATAGTCGCCCTATCCTTTTTTGGGAATTGATCTTCATCTGACCATAAAGAAAGAAAGATAGTTTCCCCGTCTTGTTTCGGGCATTAATCTTTGCTCGGTTGTATATATAGTTTCCCTATCTTGTTTGGGAATTAATCTGGAACACATTTGAGAATTGTTGCTGATATCCATCTGTTGATTGATCTTTTCTGAAAAGGTAAAGAGTTAGTTGTATGCAATGTCATGATGTATGAAATGCATTGCATAATGATGTTCTTAAAATGAATGAGACTCTGCTATATGCGTTTCGTATGCATATGCTATGATATTGGCACATGATGTATGAATGTGAAATATTATTTGGAAATGTAACATCAGTTCCGTATGACATCTTGTTGGGAAAAATGAATCCCTGAATGATGTTGGGGATGAAGAACATGTGTAATCTTCAACCTTTTATAGAATGCTTCCGTTGGGGATTATTACTAGCTTTTTAGGAAACTCCATTGGGGGAATGTTGACTTCTGTTTGGGGAAAGGAGTTCGGGAACATTAATCTTTCATCGCTCTAATTGGGAATTTAATTCTTATATACCCTGACTGGGGATAAAAGAGATGGATAACCTTTCGACTCATCTAGGGAGGATAATTCTTATATCTTCTGGCTGGGGATAAAAGAGATAGATAAACTTTTGACTCGTCCAAGGAGGATAAAGTTGAATGATATATCTGGTATGGTTCCAGGTTTTGTAGCAACTCTCGGCGATAGTGATGACTTCACTAGGGAGAGTAGTTTTGCTGGTGATTTGTAACCACTTGAGGAATAGAGTCAAGCTAGGGAGACTGTAATCTGTTGGGGAAATAAATCCTATTGGGGAAATAAATCCTGTTGGGGAAATAAACCCTGTTGATAGAGAAATACTCTACTGAGGAAACAGCCTTGCTGAGGAAATGAGCTCTGCTGGAGAGAAGAAATCTGCAGGGGGTTTTACATTTTTGAAGAAATAAACTCGGCTGGGTAAGAGAACTTCCATGAATTGTACTGATTGGAACTCCATAGATGGGTGATATTGTTAGGGAAAATATCATACTCATTTGTCCGCTAGGGGATCTGCTGGTGAGTATGACTATGTTACAGCTGGAAGATGCCCCACTTTCTTTCTTGAAGGCATATAAGACTTGCGGGGAATATATCTATGTTGAAGATGAGCTTGTACAGATATCTCTGTAGAGATAATTCTGTGGAACCTGCTCTATGGGGATTTATGGATGAATTGAACGTTATCTCAACTTCTAGAGCCCTCGGTAAATGCTGATTAGGGTGATAAGTCTTCTACTGGTATATAAGTGATGTGATAACGGGACATAGTCGTATGCTTTAATCCCTAACTTTTTCCTGGACCGTCTTTTAAGATTTTTAGTCCACTAGGATACCCTTTTTTCCCAAGCCTCCTTTTCAGGTTTCCGACTTACCAGATGTACAATTTTATTTATATATCCCTAATTTTTTCCCAAACTCTTTGGTTCACCGGGATGCCCTTACTTTTGCCTAGGCATGTCAACCTAGCGGATCTCTTTTATGCGTAGTATCTTCCGAATATGCCCGTGTTCACAGGGTGCAGAGAATTGTCACTGTCCATAGTAGTAAGTGTTGTATCAGTGCCAGAAAATGTTTGCTTAGTCGCACATGACCCTTTGCTGGAATTCATGTTCAATTCCCCAAGTGATTCAAATGGAGATTTCCCACTGGATATTCAGGACTTTATGAGAGATTCTTTAAATCTCGACTTGACTGCCACCGATGAGTTGGATAATAACATGTCATGCCCCTTGATTTAACCAATTGTGCCCACGAAACTTCTATTATTGGAAGTGTCTTTCCATATGAGGTGATTCTATTTATTGAAATGATTTTTGTACATTATGTATTTTTCGCGCAAATCCCTCTGCTATCGAACAATTAGTCATATGTAAACAGTAGTGTTAAAAATGCAAAGCTTATGTCTGTCTTGAAGTTTTAAAAAAAATCATTTTTAGTAAATAACACAATTTTGTAAGAATATGAATTCAACTCAGGATTTATAATATGCCTTGTAGGAGTCAGGATACCTTTTGGTAACAGTATGCTTTCGAACTAACCCATGCTTCAGTTAGGACTTTTAAGGGTTGTAACGTGGCCTGGTCCACAGTTTAAGGAACAAAGGATAAAGGCTAAAACTTTATTGGTATCCAACCCGTTCTTCGTGATGTTCTTCAGCCATATGCTTAGTTAATCATGCATTCAGATTCCAATTGAGTCAGGAAAGATATTTTGGTAATGGTTCAGATTCTGGAAATTTATTTGAGAAGGAAGTCATTTTTTGTAACATTTTTCTGTTTTTGAGGATTTGTAGCGACCTCTTTTTGATTTTATTATCCCTACCTTTTGCCTGAATTATTTATTCTGTTATTACAGTCAGCGGGATGCCCCAGTTTGTTTTTCTTTCTTAAGTCTCCTTCATAGGTTTTGATTTAACATGCTTTTCTTTTAAGAGAAAATGACTGCCTGTTTTATGAGGAACCATCACCGTCTTTTGATTTGGAAGGACATATTCGATACTATTTGTTGTGTACAAAGTGAAAGCTTACGGCTGAATGCATATTTGAATTAACTGAGAAACTAACCTGCCCCAGGTTATGATTAAAGGTTTCAATTTGCGTGAAAAAGTAAGCTCCTACTTCTTAGGCTCAAAAGGGTTGACTAGGGATTATCTTCCTTATAAATCCACTATTTAGGATTTGAAACAACGCATGTACATCGTCAGCAAGGTATGTTCAAAAGCATACTGTAGAGATTATGGTATATTTTTTGTCATCCTCCCTCTAAAGGCTTATAGCTATTAATCGAGAGTTTAATATTACAAAAGGAAGTAAAAGCATAGTTTAAGTATAGTGAAAACGAATGGATTAATTCAAGACAAACATATGCAATGCATTAATGAGGACAAACAAAATTTGACATAAAGATAAGTGTTTGAATCCACTAGAGAAATTAGAAACGAAAATTTGAATGAACAAAAAGCTTCTCTGCCTGAATTTGTCACTTTAGATGGTGTGCCTGGAAGCCTTGACATTTGGGGGATAATAAAAGAACTTGATCTGACCATCTTACATAAACTCGACAATTCCTTCGTCAATCAGGTCCTGAATCTTATGTTTCAACGCCCAGCAACTATCAGTGTCATGCCCGGGACTGTTGGAAGGGTACGCGCACATTATGTTGGGATTATGACGGGAAGAAGAAGTATTGGGCTTCTGAGGAGTATCCTTCAATGTCATCAGCTTGGATTTCAACATGTGTTGCAATGCTTGAGCCAATGAGATGTTGATTTAGGTAAATTATCTTTTTGTGAATTCTGCTTACACTAATTACCCTGTTGTTGTTGGCAAGGTCATTGTTGGGCTTGCGATGTAGTATTAATCCGGAAAGGCCTGCTTTTAACCAAGCCAAATTCATGTTTCATCGAAGGTTGATTAATGATTTTATCCCCAATTTTAGTCGCTTGTCCCATATGGCTGTATTTGTCTTGATGAAGTTTGCTGATGAGAATTCTCAACTCTTCTTGCCCCCGAGCTAAATTTAGGATAAGAGCCATCTGACCCATCATCTGGATTCTCATTGTTGCTATCTCAGCTAGCAATTGTTCCAACTAGTCATCCTTGTTGTCTTCAAGATTCTTCTTGGTCATGCTCTTATTGAGGAGTTCTTTCAATTCCTCTTGCCCCTTAGATAGGTTCATGAGAATTTCTTGGAACTGAGCATTTTGGATCTGAAGATCTTCGACAGTCTACTCTAGAGCCATCTTTACTGAAATAAACAGTAAGCAGATGAGAAAACCTGTATGGGGAAAACCTGTTATGGCATGATGCATGATATGTAGATGCAATGTTTTCAAGGATATCACGGGGTAAATAAAAGTGAAACATTAGAAGTTGAGTCTGGATGCAGCTTTGACTGAAGAACTTCGTGTCGTTGAATGTCCTTCTGTGAGAATCAAGCTCACCATGTCGAGTGGGTCCTAGTATTTGACTCAAGATAATGTACTTCGTTCTTTAACGGCATTTGATTAGAGGAAAATAAATCATCTTGCCCCTTTCTAGATGTCTGGTTCATGCTACTTTGACGACATTTGGTTAGAGGAAAATAAATCCTCCTCCCCCTTACTAGGCGTCTGGTTCATGATAACCTGCATCACTGGTCCTTTAGATCCTTGAACTGGTTAGTGAAAATGATATGGTATGATGTTATGATGTGTATGCTATGCACCAAACAAAATTGTAAGGTGATGAAAACAAGTAAGTCTTTCAAGAAGTCCAAGTTATTGGATAATGAATACAAACAAGTCCTGCAAGGAGTTCAAGTTATTAGATAATGGATACAAACAAGTCCTGCAAGGAGTTCAAGTTGTTAGATAATGAATGCAAACAAGTCACACAAGTAGCCTTAGGTTCAGGCTTTCATGGAGTTTACAGGTAAGTACCCTCTTGAGTCTTAATTGGCTCAACCTGTCCTAAAAGAAGTAATCGGGTTCTAGGAATCTCAATATCATTGATCTTTCTCTCAGGCATTGTTTCAGCACAAGCATCTAAATTCTGACTGAAATATCCCGAGAGTCTAATTTCAATGAGTGTAATATCGAGTATCAACCCACTTTAGTCTACACCAAAGCCGGCTATCTCACTACTTTCTAATGGCTAAGTTGTGTCAACTAAGGTTCTACGGTAGTTAGTGCTTTTGACACCACGCGGAAGCCTGACATTCTCCTTGACTGACTCAAGGGACACCAATACCAACCAATGTGTCGCACTAACGTAGCAATAGTTTCAACCATATTGGTCTACACCGTACAATTTTCACGATCTATTGCTACTTACCTAAAATTCCCCCAAATCCGGGTATAGGATCTATACAAGAAGTAAACCCAAGCATATCCAAAAATATAAATCATACAAGGCCAACAAGTAAAGCAATAAAGGTGATCTAGCTCTTAAGGTAACCCCACTTTTAGATTCCTCTCCCCAGCAGAGTCGCCAGTTCTATAATATAGTGGGAGAACTGACTTTTAGTCTTGCGTTTTATCGCAAATGTTACGGATTGCAAGAGTCGCCACCGACATTTCTTTTATCCAATAAAGGAAATGGTGAAAAGAACAAGAAAGACCTTTGGGAATTTTTCTTAAGTTCGGGGGATAGGTTATGAAAAGGGAAGGTGTTAACATCCTTTTCATCTGTACTTATCTATGCGCTCTTAATCGCTAGCTACTTTTGAAATGCTTTGTGTTTGTGTATGTTTGAAAATATTTTCAAAATGCCTAAGTGCAGCAATTTTGTAATGAATCTCGTATCATTGAGAATGTATACAAAATGTTTGTTTTGAAAATTTTTATTGAATGAAAGTGTTTATTTTTGAAAAATGTTTTGAAAATGCCAATGTAAGGCAATTTTATTTATAATAACCCTTGTATCAGTCCTCAAGAGTGTTTATAAAGAATTTTGAAAGTTGTTGTTTTGAAAGTGTGAAGTGTAAAGATTGTTTTATTTTGTGAGCAAGCGATTACGAGCAATCTACCTACTCAATAAATCTTTGTTCTTTTTTTCTTCCTTTAGGTAGTGCTACCCTACCATTAGTTAGTAGGAAGCCCTATTATTGGATGTGAGGGCTAGGTGTGAGTCATGAGTCACCATACACTCATAGAAGGAAAATTGTAAGACACTTTAGCAATTGTCGTAAGGGACTAAGATCGTTTACCGAAGGCAACATTGAAGAGTCATCGAGGGACTATAATCTTTTAACTGAGGGTCTTTGCTAAAGCATATTACGTTTGAGGGACATGATTGTTTTTATCTGAGGCAACAAGTGAGGGTAACCCTAGAGGTGCGTGTGTGCGAAGTGTTTTTATTTCAGTTATTTTTGTCTTGAGACTAGGTTTTCTAATGTTTGCTTTTAGTCTTGCCATACAAACCATAATTACTAACAGTAATAAGGTAAGCAGTAAATTACGGAAATTAAATGTCCTTCGTTACTACAACGCTTTGGGGATGGGGGTACAAGTTTATGAATGGGGGAGGAAAGCAATAAACTATAATTATCTATTATAAACCTTTGACGGTTACATAATTGTATTAATGCGAAAAATAAATAAATGCACGGAGATAGAAAGGGGCAAGATGTAAAAACCCTAAAAATTCCAAGTATTTTAAGAAAATATTTTGTTGTTTCTTTGTTTAGAAAATATTTGAAATGTGAAATAAAAAGTTAGACCTAATTCTAATTTTATTTATAATTTAATTATTTAAAATAAAATAAGGTGTGATTAAATTAATTAATTTTAATTATGAAAATTTTAATTAATTAATAAAAATCTATAGAATTCTAAGTAATTAGGAAATATTTGGTGTTTTATTAAGAAAAATATATGGAGCATAAAACCTAATTCTAATTAATAAGAAAACTCAAGGTGATTAAATTAAATTAATTTTTATTTGTCAAAAATTAAATTAAAAAAACTAAATCTATTTTTTTTAATCATTTTTATGATTTTTTCTGATTTTAAATAAAAAAAGGTTTTAGAAAAGAAAGTTAATCAAAATAAATAAAAAAGAAATAAAATGCGCCTGCAGTATAAGAAATTAAGGGGGTGAGAAGTAGCAAAAATAACTCAGGCCCAACTCAAGGAGTTTTTTATTTGAAACAGAAAATAAAATTTAAAAAAAAAAGTTAGAATGGGCATGCGTTTGAACAAGTAAAAATGGGGGAGAGAAATAGCAAAAATCCCAAGCCCAACATATAGAGTCTGGGCGTTGTTTGTGATCCAGTAGGGATGGCTCTTTGGGATGCATCATGGTCATGCGTCTTGAGGCGTTGGCTCTGCCTTGGATTAGATCTAATAATGATGAGATGAGGGCGCATGATGGACCTATGGAAGCTTGGCACACTGGATCTGTAAGCAAAATATATAAGAAAAACAAAAGGATACCGCTGGGGCTCAAACCCAGGTCCCTCACATTAACGCACGCTTGTTTTACCACTGGGGTGGTTGTTTCAATCGGTTATGAAACGCCACTCAGTAAATATATTATAAACCAAGTTTTGAATTTTGTTATCTTTTTCGTCTTCCTTGCGCGCAAACAGACCAACAACAAACACCATTTTTGAATTTGTAAAACTCTCATTTCTCAACCATTTAAAAAAATGTAAACACCAAACTTGTTGATTTATCACCACAAATTCAACCATGTAAATTTCAAAAGCTGAAGATCAATGGTTAGGATGAATTTTGTTTGGTACCAAACGGAGCCCTAAAACTTCAAAAAACTTTGTTCCAAAATTCTCATCACATTGTCCACTAAAACGAAAACTAAGATATGGTTAGCTTTATAGACATGATATCTACATTTTATCTTTAGAATGTATGCATAAAGGATTCTTAGATAAAGAGTTCAAAGTTTGAAAACTTACCTCTTGAAGTGCAAACTCAGAACGCGTATGAGGGCTTCCAGGTGCAATGTGATGATTGATTAAGCTTCCTTGGACTTCCTTGAAGTTATTCCAATCCTTACTTTATGCTGAAAGTTGCTAAGTCACTCCAACCAAGTCAAGTTGCAATGATGGAAAGTGAAAATGGTGGATGATGAAGATGATGTTACAATGAGGAAACAAGGGTATGGATGAGTTATATATGATGTATATGGAGGGTTTAGATGATTGGTTTGGACAAAAGTTGTAAGGTTTGAGAGATTCAAAGATTTGGACTTCAAAGCTCAAAATGGAGGTTTTGTGTACAATTATGACTTTGGAGAATTTGAGAGGATTAGAGGGCTTTTGAACTCCTCCTTTACCTTGCAAATAATCTCTCTATTTATAGTCAAGAGTTTTTGGAGGTTGAAGTAACCAGGTTTGCAAGATAAGAAGTTATGGCTTGAAAAAGTGAAAAATCAAATTGGATAAGTTTTTATGGTTCCAAGGTTCAAGTACAAGCATGATCTATGGTTTGTTGGGTGGAAGGAGGTTACTTCTGATGTTAGAGGTGGCTTGTACTCAGATTTAACAAGTTGGGAGCTCAAGAAGTTGACTTTGTGAATAAAGCTTGCTTTACAAGAATGGAAATGTAACGTTTCTCCCTTAAATGGGAAAATGGATTAGATAAAGCTTTAATCACTTGGATCATGGCTCAAAAGTGTGTGTAATCTTATGATTATGGATAGATTTGGAAGTTTAGAGGTCTGTTGTAATACGGTGGGAGAACTGACTTGGGTGTTTTGCGTTTTATCGCAATTGTTGCGGATAGCAAGAGTCACCATCGACTTTTCTTTTATCCAATAAAGGAAAGGGTGAAAAGAACAGGAAAGGCCTTTTGAGAATTTTCTTGAGTTCGGGGGGTAGGTTATGAAAAGGGAAGGTGTTAGCACCCTTTTCATCCGTAGTTATCTACGGGCTCTTAGTTGCTAGCTAACTTTGAAATCTTTGTAAAATGTGTTTGTGATCTTTTTTTAAAGTATTTTTGAAAAGTTCCTTTGTTTAGGCGAACTTTGTATACAAAGTGTTGACTTTTGAAAATATTTAATGAAAGTGTTGGTGTTTGAAAGAGTTTTTGTTTTGAAATGTTTGTGAGAAAGCAACTACAAACATTCTACCTACTCAAAAAGTCTTTGTTCTTTTCCTCCTCCTTTAGATAGTGTTGTCTCACCATTAGTTAGTAAGCAACCATATAATTGGATGTGAAGGGACATGGGTGGGTCGTCGTACAGTCATAGAAGGAAACATTGTAGGATACCATAGTAATTTGTTGTGAGGGTCTAAGATCGTTTACCGAAGGCAACATCGAAGGATCGTCGAGGGACTACGATCTTGTAATTGAGGGTCTTTGTTAAAGTATCCCACGTTCGAGGGACATGATTGTTTTATTCTAAGGCGACAAGTATGGGTTAACCCTAGAGGTGCAAGTGTGCGAAGTGTATTGTTTTCATTTAATTTGTCTTGATTTAGGATTGTCTATTGTTTGATTTTATGTCTTGCCATACAAACCCTAATTACTAGCAATAGTATTGAAAGCGATAAATTGCGGAAATTTAAAGTCCTGCACTATTACATCATTTAGGGGATGGAGATTCAAATTAAAAATTGGGATAAAAGAAATTAAAACCTAATTACTATTATAATCATATTGAATAATATAATGTAAAATGTACAAGTATATAGAGATAGTGTAAAAGAGAAGAAAATTGTTCTTTTATGGTTTTGTTATGAAAAGGTTTTAAAGTTAACCTAATTAACTAAAGAAAGAAATAAATAAATTAAATTCTAAGTTAATTTAAAAGATAAAATCAAAACCTAACTCTAAATTAATTAATTAATTTTAAGAAAAAATGCATTTTTTTGGGGTTTTTGTTTAAAAGAAATGAAATAAAAACATGAAAATATTTAGTCAAAGTATTTAGTAAAATATATATATTTTGTATTTTTTAATAAAATAATAATAAGAATAAAAATAATAAAGGAAAATAAAATAAAATAAAATAAAAATATAAAAGTTGGGTTAGGGGGTTTAAAAGTGAAAAGGGTGTTAGGAAGTAAAAACAATTTGTTTGTTTTAGGCCCAAACATTTTTTGTAGTCGGAAATAAAATAAAAATAAAAAATATAAGATGGGTTGCGTGTTATATAGTGATCAGGGGTGTTACTGAGTAAAATGGTCAGGCCCAGGCGCGCTTATATGCAAAAAAGAAACAAGGAAATATTGTAAAAAATGCCAAAAGGTCTCGTTGGGGCTCGAACCCAGAACCTCATAAAACAATGTCTTACGCATGCGCTTGCTGCCACAGGGGTGGCCTGTACATCCAGTATAGAAACAACAACCAATAAATTTAAAATAAAACATGTCCATGGTGGTACTTCATCTTCAACCTCGCGCCAGATTTTTGAACTTCTGAACTTACTCATTTCTCAACCATTCTCAAAAGTGTAAACATCAAACCTGTTAGAAATTTCATCACGATTTCAGAAATGTAAATAACTTAAGCTAACACTCAAATATGAACACGAATTTCTAATGGTACCAAATTCTGACCTAATTTTCCAAGAAGTTCAAGTTCAAAATTCTCACTACTCAGGCAACATAAATGAATTCTAAGGACATGGTTAGTTTCAGGGCTATGATATCTACATTTTATCTTTGAAAATTGAAACTAAATGATGCCTATATGAAGAGTTCAAAAGTCAGAAAACTCACCTTGAAAATGGAATTCATGTTGTGTTTGAGCATCTTTCAAGGTGTTGTAATGATCTGGTTAGCTTCAGTGAACCTCCAAGAAGCTAATGTAATGATTAGTTCGGATTGAGGATGGCTGAATCATGCTAGAGAAGTCAATGTGTAGCACCCTGATTTTTGTTATGAAGTATAGTGAAGATGGAGTTACTATTGTGTAACAGGTGTTAGGATGGGTTATATTTGATCTGAGGAAGCTTTAGGAATCATTTGGAGAAGAAACGCACGAGTGGTTTATGAGATGGAAGTTCTTGGGCAGAAATGACAAGTTATGATGATTTTAGAGCAGTTTCTAGTTTGAGGGAGTTTAAATGCTTGTTCCTTCATGTCCTAGGTTGCATAATAGTGTCTCTATTTATAGGAAAAGGTTTTGAGAGCTTGAGGTGATCATAAGTACAAGTTCACATGTTATGGCTCTTTGGCTTGTTTTTGAAGCAACCTTGATACACATTGTCCCAATGTATAGTACAAGGCTATCTAGAGTGGTTACAAGCTTTAAAAATGTTTATCTGAATTTGTATGTTGAGTGTGTGTTGAACAAACAAGTTAGAAGCTCAAGACAAGTTGACTTTGTGATTAAAGCAACTTTTCAAGAATGGAATGGTAACTTTGTGCCATAAATGGAAATGCAACTTAGATAATGGCTCAAATGCTTGGATAATGGCTCTATCAGTTTTGTAATTAAATAACTATGGAGTGAAACAAAAGTTAGAAGCCTGTAAAGTAAGATTATGCAGCATGGCTATGAGATTAGATCAAATGTTCATCAAGAAAATGACCTATAATTCAAGTTTATGAGGCCATATTCATCTCTTAGAAACTTCTAGCTCAAGCATGATCTCTTAAAGTTCTTTGACATTTTGGAAAGCTTAAAACATCCTCTACAACCTTCATGTTGACCATTTGACAAAATCATCTTGGAGCTATGTGAAAAATGGCCAAGAAGGTTGGACAAATATCTGCTTAAACTAGGTCAAATTTTCACTGTTTTTAGAAAAAGTGCATGACTTCATGGGCTTATAACTTAAAATCTAAGAATTTTTTGGGATATGAGCCCTCTAATACAAAATTTTAGATCTCATCAAGATCTACAAATTTCATGTTGAAAGTTTCTTTTGAATCATCTTGCATCTTGGTGAAAAATTGGTATGAATTAGAGAAATTATCGTGTATAAAAACACTTAGAAAATATTTCTAAGTCTTGAAAAGTTTGACTTTTCAAATTGACTTTTGACTTTCTTGATTTCTTGATGATCAAGCTTCATGTTTTTTAATTTCTTGATGAATTTTGATCTTTGAAATCAAATCTTGATCAAAAAGCTTAAGTTTGACTTTTTGTACCTCAGTTGACTTTTCATTAGTTGACCCAAAATTTAACTATCAATCCATTGATTTTGAAAGATGATTTGAGCCATGATATTAGGTCAACATGTTGTATTTGAATCCTTGAGATTGTGTTTCAAGCCATTGGATCATGTATTAGGTCAAAAGTCAGTGATTGGTCAATTTACAGTCAAAACCCTAATTTTAACCATTTTTCCTTTTTGGTAAATATAGTGCTTTTCTTGAGGAATAGTGATAAATGCTTGATCAAATAATGAATAGGACCTTAAAATGTTGATGTTGGGCAGATATCATAAAGTTTGACTGTAGGTTGACCTTTACCCAATACAGTTGATTTTTAGTCATCTGCTCAATTGATTGAGAAAAATTGTGATTCAAGACTTGAAACTTGACATGAGTATTCTTGGAGGTCTATAACGATCCATGAAAGTAACTTGAGGCATTAGAAGTCCAATTATCCTTGCAAAAATGAAAACTCTAATTTGAGGCATCAGTGTTTAGGAGGTGATTTGACCTAGTCAACACTTTGTGCAAACTTGAGCCATTGGAGATCTTGTGAGAATTGTCTTAAGAAAAGAGAGGGAAAATTTCGGGGTACAATAGCTGCCCCTGTTCAATCTTCTTAAACCTGAAAAGTTAGATTGGCAGGTCCGTCATTCGTTGACTAGAAGGTGGAAGATGATTGAACACTAAAATACCCAGAAATTTGCACTCGTTGATGCACGAAGTAATGTGTTGGTTGAATGTATCGGGAATGGGCTTAAAGATGCCATTCGTGAAGGTAATAAAGAGTTGTCAGAGATGGGCTTGTAGATGCCATCCAAAGATAATTGATTGACTTTAACTGGGAGAAGTGACAAGATAAATCTTAGGTTGATTTAAAACTAAACCAGAGAAGTGTTTTTGTCCTTAGCAGAAAGAAATATCAGAACTTAATCTGAGTCAGAGAAAGGTCTACTGAAGGAGGTATCATATATTGATCTGAGCCATAGTAGGTATTTATGTCTTAAACTTAACAAAGTATCAAAACTTAATCTGATCCGGAGAAAGTCTATTGAAGGAGGTATCAGAGCTTAATCCGAGCCAACAGATAATCTTGATATCTTTAATCGAACAAAGTACTAGAACTTAATCTGAGCCGGAGAAAGGTCTACTGAAGGAGGTATCAGAACCTAATCTGAGCCAGCAGATAATCTTGATGTCTTTAACCGAACAAAGTATCAGAATTTAATATGAGCCAGAGAAAGGTCTACTGAAGGAGGTGTCAAAAATTAATCTGAGCTAGCAAATAATATTGATGTCTTTAACCGAACAAAGTATCCGAACTTAATCTGAGCCGGAGAAAGGTCTAATGAAGGAGGTATCAAAACTTAATTTGAGCCAGTGGATAATCTTGATATCTTTAACAGAACGAAGTATCAAAACTTAATCTGAGCCGGAGAAAGGCCTACTGAAGGAGGTATCAAAACTTAATCTGAGCCAGCGGATAATCTTGATATCTTTAACCGAACGAAGTATCAGAACTTAATCTAAGCCGAAGAAAGGTCTACTGAAGGAGGTATCATAACTTAATCTGAGCCAGCAGATAATCTTGATGTCCTTAACAGAACAAAGTATCAGAACTTAATCTGAGCCGGATAAAGGTCTACTGAAGGAGGTATCAGAACTTAATTTGAGCCAGCAGGTAATCTTGATATCCTTAACTAAACTAAGTATCAGAACTTATCCTGAGCCGGAGAAAGGTCTACTGAAGGAGGTATCAGAACTTAATCTGAGCCAGCAGATAATTTTGATGGCTTTTGATTGATCTTTCCTGAAATAGGTAAAGAATTAGTTGCATGAAGATGCATGCATTACATAATCATGTTCTCAAAATAAATCAGATTGTGCTAAATGTTTTGTATGTATATGTCATGATGTACGAATGTGTAATTTTATTGAAATGTATCTTCGTCTGGGAAAATAAATCTCTGACTATTGTTGGGGAGTTTCTGGGAAGCTAAATCCCAGACTACTGTTGGAGATGAAGAGTATGTGTATCTTCGACCTTGTTTAGAGTGATTCCACTAGGATATTTTGTTTGCTATTTTGAGGACAATCTGCAGGGAATGTTGATTTCTGTTTGGGGAGAGGAATTTAGTAATCTTGGTTGTCCATTGCTCTACTGGGGGGTCTTAATTCTCATATACCCTGACTGGGGATAAAAGAGATGATTATACTTTTGATCGTCTGGGGAGGATGGAGTTAACTGATATTTGGTCGGGTCCCAGGATTTTCAACAACTTTCTTGGGATAGTATCAACTTTACTGGAGAAGAGGAATTTTGCCAGTGAGTCGTCTGAGGAATAGACTCAAACTGGGGAGGTTGTAGTCCGTTGGGGAAATAAACTCTATTGAGGAAGGAATTCTGATGACCTTATTGGGGAAGAATTTTTCAAGGTTTTCTCTTTCGGTTTTGGAAGTCCAAACTTGGTTAGGGAAGAGAATTTCTAGGGAATATGTCGATTGGAACTTTGGATGGAGAATGTATGAATTCACTCTGTGAGGATAATCTCATTGAAGTGACTCTTGTAGGGATATCCCAAATCCTTAAGTAAATGCTTATTACTATTCTTGTGCATACATTTGTTAACAGTTAATCATGTTCATATGCATATGTTCATTCAATTTTAGTCATTAGACATTTTTGCACTCAAAACAGAAAAAATAAAAAGTTTACACTTCAAAGTATATTTGTATTGATAATTTTCCTAAAAACATACATTTTTGTACAGGGAGACATAAATCCTAGTAAGAGGAAGTCGTCGAAAAATGAAAAGAATACAAAGTGAAAACAAAAATTGTATAGCCATGTGGAAGTGATCTTATTGGTTTCCAACTCCGCTATTTCCCCTATGTATTCGAACATCATCCATTGTCGTCGAAAGAAGTTGATTGAATTGATCTTGTACCATTTGAACTTTTGACCTTGGTAATAAAGCTGGCTGCAGTGATCCAACGAAACATAGTCGTACACTTTAATCCTTAACTTTTGCCTGGACCGCCCTATCAGGTTTTCAGTCCACCAGGATACCTATTTTTTCCCAAGTCACCCTTTCAGGTTTTCGACTTGTCGGGTGTACAAACTTTTGTATATATCCCTAATTTTTGCCCGAACCTTTTTGGTTCACCGGGATTCCCTTATTTTTTCCTAGGTATGTCAACCTAGCGGGTCATTCTTTATGCGTAGTATTTTTTTATTATGTATGCGTTCACAGGATGCGGGAAATCTTCTTCTTCCATAGTGGTTAGCATCATAGCACCGCCAGAGAATACTTTATTGACAATAAATGGCCTTTCATAAGTGGGAGTCCATTTACCTCTAGGATCACCTTGTGGTAGAATGATGCGTTTTATCACCAAGTCACCAGCCTGGTATACCCGAGGTTTGATCTTTTTGTTGAATGCCTTGATCATACGCTTTTGATACATTTGACCATGACAAACAGCAACCAGTTTCTTTTCATCAATCAAGTTCAACTGATCCAACCTAGTATGAAACCATTCGCCTTCGCCCAAGTCTGCTTCTTTCATAATCCTCAGAAAAGGAATCTGAACTTCAACAGACAGGACAACTTCCATACCATAGACTAAAGAGAAAGGGGTTTCCCCAGTTGATGTTCAAGTCGAAGTATGATAGCCGTGAAGAGAAAATGGTAGCATCTCATTCCAATATTTGTAGGTTACCACCATCTTTTGCACAATCTTCTTTATATTTTTGTTGGTGGCTTCCACTGCGCCATTCATCTTAGGTTTGTATAGAGAAGAATTATGGTGTTTGATTTTGAACTGCGTGCAGAGTTCAGTGATCATGGCATTTTTGAGGTTGGTTCTGTTTTCGATGATGATACTTTCATGGATGTTGTACCGACAGATGAGTTTATGCTTGATAAATCGGGCTACAACGTTCTTAGTAACGGAGGCAAATGAAGCGGCTTCGATCCATTTAGTGAAGTAATCAATAGCAACGAGGATAAAACGATGTCCATTAGAGGAAGTGGGCTTGATCTCTCCAATCATGTCAGTGCCCCACATTGCAAATGGCCACGAAGCAGTCATGACGTTCTAGGGTATCGGAGGCACGTGAACCTTGTTGGCATAGATCTGACACTTATGGCAAGTCCTCAAGTGGTGGTGGCAATAAGTTTCCATATTCAACCAATAGTATCCAGTTGTTAGAATCTTCTTGGCCATAGTGTGCCCACTAGAGTGAATTTTGAAGATACCTCCATGCATGTCTTTCATGATCTTTTCTGCTTCCTTCTTGTCCATACAACGGAGAAGAGTAGAATCATGGTTGCGCTTATACAGGATCCTATTTCTTAGGAATAATTTGGTTGAGAACCTCCGCATAAATTTCTTATTACTGGTTGAGGCTCCCTCAGGATATTCTCGTGCTTCAAGGTACCTCCTCACTTCATGATACCATGGATTCTCCTTATCAGTGTCGATCTCATAACAGTGCGCAGGTTCGTCAAATCTTTCAATAGTAATTATGGGAGCTTCGTTGTCCCAATTGACCTTGAACATAGACGACATAGTTGTTAAGGCATCTGCCAACTGGTTTTCTTCCCTTGAAAAGTGTTCAAAGGTGACCTCTTCGAAGTAAGGGATCAAAGTTAGCACACGCTCTTTGTAAGGGATCAGATTTGGATGTTTAATATCCCATTCTTCTTTAACTTGACTGATTACCAGGGCTGAATCTCCGTATACACTTAAGAATTTGATTCTGAGGTCAATGGAAGCCTTTATACCCAAGATGCATGCTTCATACTCGGCCATGTTATTTGTACAGTCGAAGCACAGTCTGGCAGTGAAAGGTGTATGGCAACCTTCAGGAGAAATGATCACAACAGCAATTCTGTTACCCAATGCATTGGAAGCTTCATCAAAAACCATAGTCCATCGGGATCCTTGTTCAGGTCCTTCATACAGTCCAGGATTTTCACAGTTGGTTATCAGCATGATATTCTCGTCCGGGAATTTAAAGTTCATGGATTGGTAGTCATCAACAACTTGATGCGCCAAATGATCAGCCAATACACTTTCTTTGATTTCTTTTTGTGTAGTGTATTGGATATCATATTCGGTCAAGATCATTTTCCATCTAGTTATTTGTCTGGATATAGTTGGCTTCTCGAAGATATACTTGATGAGATCCATCTTAGAAATCAACAAAGTAGTATGAGTCAACATATATTGTCTTATCCGGAGAGCAGCCTATGCCAAAGCACATCAAGTTTTCTCGAGCAGTGAATATCTGGTTTCACAGTCGGTAAACTTTTTGCTAAGGTAGTATATTGCATGCTCTTTTCGGCCAGACTCGTCATGTTGACTTTGCACACACCCTATTAAATTCTCTAATACTGTCAAGTACATAATCAAAGGTCTTCCTTCAACTGGAGGCATCAAGATTGGAAGTTCTTGTAAGTACTTTTTAATCTTGTCAAAAGCTGCTTGGCAGTCGTCATTCCATCTGATTACTTGATATTTCTTCAACAATTTGAAGATTGACTCATATGTAGCAGTTAAGTGAGAGATGAATCGGGCGATGTAGTTCAGTCGACCTAAGAAACTCCTGGCCTCCTTCTCAGTACAGGGAGATGGCATCTCTTGTATGGCTTTTACTTTTGCTGGATCAACCTCAATACCTTTGCCACTAACGACAAACCCTAGAAGTTTTCCAGACCTCACCCCGAAGGTGCATTTGTTGGGATTCTGCCTCAGCTTGTATTTCTTCAACCTTTAAAATAGCTTGTGTAAATGATCAAGGTGTTCTTCCTCATTTTGTGACCTTGCAATCATGTCATCAACGTACACTTCTATCTCATGATGGATCATATCTTGAAATAGAGCAACCATAGCTCGTTGATAGGTTGCGCCCGCATTCTTCAAACTGAAAGGCATGAACTTATAACAGAAGGTACCCCATTGTGTAACAAAAGTGGTTTTCTCCATGTCTTCAGGTGCCATTTTGATTTTATTATACCCGGAGAAGCCATCCATGAAGGAGAAAACTTTGTGATGAGTTGTGTTGTCAACCAAGACATCGATATGTGGTAGCGGGAAATCGTCTTTGGGGCTTTCCTTATTCAAATATCTGTAGTCTACACACATACGGACTTTTCCATCTTTCTTCAGAACTGGGACCACATTTGCAACCCATTGGGGATATGACGTCACTGCCAGGAAACCTGCATCGGATTGTTTCATTACCTCAACCTTTATCTTCTCAGACATATCTGACCGCATGCGACAAACCTTTTGCTTGACCGAAGGACATCCTTCCTTCATTGGCAGATGATGAACCACAATATCAACATCAAGCCCCGACATATCTTCATATGACCAAGAGAACACCTCCACGTAGTCGTGAAACATATGGACTAATCTTCTATTGACATTGTCTTCCAAATTGGCACCGATCTTGACTTATTTCTTGTCTGCCTTAGTACCTAGGTTTATCACTTAAATTCGCTCTTCATGTGGTTGAATAGATTTTTCCTCTTGTATCAGAAGTTTGGCGAGTTCCCTAGGTATTTCACAATCTTCTTCACCTTCGTCTTCGGCTTGATAGATTGGATGTACAAAATCATAGATGGCAATAGCAAAATCGTTGTTAATGGGATCCGGAGTGGATGTGGATCTGCAAATGTGTGTGTGTTCATGTAAGGTCACATGGATATTTTTGGAAATGCAATAAAGTAAAGAAAGACAATGAGCGCAAAATTTGAATGCAAAAGAGTCCAATGTTTTTCATTAAAATGAGCATATGGCATATGAAAATGAAAAACCCTTAACAAATGGACCAACGTGCCTCGGGCAAGGCACATGGCTTAAAGTCATTATTTTAATGGAAATTACAGACAAATTTCTCAAAATAATAAAAATAGTAAATGGCAATTACTTCTAGTTGAAAGAGATTGGGATGAAGTCCTTGGTCTGCCAGTTGTTGAGCCCTCCGTCAGTAGTTGGGTAGATCCAATCATCAAAGTCACAATCAACATCATAATCTTCAAGGGTATTAATATCAGCTTACTAATGCAGAAAGTTGGTTTCCTTACGCGAGCATGTCAAACCTCCTTTTAAGCTTTGGAAGTGAAGCCCAATCCAAATTTGTCTGACTGGAAAGGGAAATCAAGAAGTTGTCCCCAAATGGCGCAACCTCCTTCTTTAATAACAGCACAAGCATCTTTGAGTGAAGCCATCCTTGGTGTATCTTTAGCAACTTCGGGAGTTTCAAGAGTTGCTTTGGCAACAACGACCATGGGAGAGTCCACTTCAAAAGCTTGATAAGGAGTTTCAATGAACTCGCCATCCATTTCAACATATTTAAATGAATTTAGATGACTAATCATAAACTCTTCTTCACCACAGACAGTAATAATTTTCCCCTTGACCGGATATTTCAACTTTTGATGTAGTATGGAAGTCACCGCACCTGCCCTATGTATCCAGGGGCGTCCAAGCAGGAAAGAATAAGCAGGACGGATATCCATTACATAGAATGTTGAGTTAAATACTTGAGACCCAACTTTGATAGGGAGATCAACCTCTCCATGGACCATCCTCTTTGATCCGTCAAAAGCTCTCACTATAATGTCACTAGGCTTCAGTATCAAACCTTCACAGTCCAACCGATCTAGAGCACCTTTGGAGAAGACATTCAGAGAGGACCCAGTACCCCCCAATACATGGGCTAAAATGGTTCCTTTACATTCGATGGAAACATGTAGAGCTTTGTTGTGGTTTTTCCTGGCAGGAGTAAGATTTGCGTCCAAAAATCCTAAATCATTGTCAGTAGTCAAACTCTCTACACAGTTTTCAAATTGGTCAGTCGTAGTTTCTTGAGGGACGTGCGCATTTTTCAAGAATTTTATCAGTGCTTAAGCATGTGCCTCGGGGCATAGGAACAAAGGCAACGTAGAAATCTTTGAGGGTGTTTGTCCCAACTGTTCCACTATCTTATATCACTTTTTCTAATGATTTTTATAATATCCTCCATCTCTTGTGTAGATGGGTCCTCAATGTTAATATCTTTTGCGGGTGCCTTTGTCAAGGCAGGCTCAGTCATTTTTTCCTTTCCTCTAGTGTCGGCAATAGGTTTAACAGCAGTAACGCTAACAGGTGTACTTGTGGTTGTTGGAGGTGAAATCTCTGGAGAGAAGATCCTCCATGTCCTAGTAACTTTACTTGATCCAACAATGTTTGTAACTTTCAGCAGTTTCATCTTCATCAACCCATGAATGTTGTTTGATACCATGATAATACAATTCCGCCCCATAATTCTAGGGCACAACCTTATCAGAAGAGTAGGGAACTGGCCCCAGTGGGGTGATAATTAGTGGGGTTATTCTTGGTTCAATGGGAATCCTAATAGGACCTTTTGAGGTGACCCTAATAGGTTTGTTTGAGATAGTAATGATGGACACGTCTTCTTGAGATACATTTTGGCCAAGCTTTTCACAGATGGAGTTCTTTCAAATAGAATCTCATGGCTATCCATTAGGTGTTGGACAACTTTCTTCAGCCATTCACAACCATTAATTTGTATAGAACAGTAGAAACAGTCTTCAAGGAAACCAGGGAATACCCCGGATTTCAACAAATTCTTTTTAATAGTCTTTAAAGGAGTTGTCAAGTCATTAACGGAGGAAACAAAAGAGGCATCTTCAATAGCATTGACACCCTTACCATGATTTGGCATTGGTGCAGTGATCACGTTAGGAGTTGGCAGAGGGTCGAATTCAATTGTCTTGTTATCAATTAGGTTCTGGATTTTGTTTTTTAATGCCCAATAGTTGTTGGTATCATGTTCGGGGTTGTTTGAGTGGTAGGCGCATCTTGCATTGTGATTGTATTTTTGTGAGGATGCATTGGGATTTTCTGGAGAATCTCTTAGTGAAATGAGCTCAGCTTTCAGTAAATGTTGTAGGGCTTGTGGTAAGGACATCCCAATCTTGGTGTATTGTATTTCTCGAAACTTTGTCCTTTGTTGATTAGCTCGTTGTTGTGGCTATTTAGTAGAAGTTGGATTGGAGATCAGAACTGCACTTACTGACTGAGGATAGTCTTTTCTAGCATGACTCCTTGACCCATACACAACATTAGTCTCTTTTTTACCAATAAATGGTTTTTTCACAACATTTGAGGTGGAGGCCATGGGTATCTTCCCGCTTTTAATCCTGTATTCAACCCCCTCACCAGTTAAGATCAATTCAGTGAATCCGGATGATGAACTTCCAATCAGTAAGTTGAAAAATGGACCAGTCGATGTTCCCATAAACATATCTACCAACTCCCTATCAGTCAAAGGTGACTGCACTCGGCCAGCCAGGTCTCTCCATTTTTTAGCGTATTCTTTGAATCCCTCATTGGAACCCATGGTCATTCCTTGTAATTTCACTCTAGTTAGCGCAAGATCAGCGTTATATTGATATTGGCGGTAAAAGGAAGTGGCCAAATCTTCCCAAGTATGGATGTTAGTCCCTTCCAATTGGTAAAACCATTCCAACTATGTCCCAGCTAGACTTTCTTGAAAAAGTGCACCCACAATTTCTTATGAGCGGTATGCGGCTGAATTTTGCGGACATAAGATCTTAGGTGAAGCTTCGGGAATGAGATACCATCGTACTTGGAAAAAGCATGAATCTTGAATTTGTTGGGAATGATTACCCCACGAACCAAACCCAAGTCACCAAAGTCCAAGCCAAACACAACTTGGATTACTATAGCCTTCAATCTATCTTCTAATTGCTTATACTTATCGTCGGTCGGTGGATATTTCTCGTCAAAATAATCCTCGTCGACAAAAATTTGATTGTTTCCACCCCAGCACGGGTGCTCCTAGCATCTTCATCTTGATTTTCATCCTCTTCGGAGGAATCCTCTTCAACTTGGACTTGTCTGGAGGGCCCTTTAAACCTCTTTCCCATGTTGATTGTAGCTTTCTTATTTGTCTTCTTCTTCGTAACAAGAAGTGTCATGATTTCTTGCTTCCCCTTTGCTATGTTGAGCACAGTCTCTTGGAATTGAGAGTGTTGGGTCTGCAAGTCCTTGACAGTTTTCTCGAAATCCATCTTATATTGAAATAAACGGTAAAAGGATGAGGAAAGATGTGTCAGAAAACCTGCTTAAGATATGATGCATGTTATGCGAATGCAATGTTTTCAAGGATTTTAAGAATTTAAATTTTCTAGACAAAGAGAAGACAACAAACATTAATTGCATTAATAAGTTCATGAATTACAAATTCCTCTTGGGCTTATGATGGAAGAAACACAAATGATACAAAATAAACTCCTAAAACAGAAAGGACTCAAGCTTCCCATAGGTGCATCCTCTTTGGTGCAATTTAGGCATTCAAACTTCGCTCTTCATGAAGTTTCCTCGTGAGCTCCAAAACCTTCTTCTCGCTTGCGTAGAACTGTGCATCAAAGGTATCTCTTTCCCCTTTGAGTTGAATCCACGATCTTTGCAATTCCTCAAAGTCGGTAGGCATGTCAGGATGAAGAAGAGTGTAAGGAGTGTCTCCCTCAGCAACGGGCTCCATAATCATAGGTAGGATGGTTGGGTAAGGCATCATAAGACTTTGAGCATGAGTTCGTACCCACTTGAGGTAAGGTTCCAAAGGAATGGAGTTCTTATTCCCCAAAGTTTTTCTATCAACTTTGTTTAGCATACCCCAAGCTCGTATAATTTTTTGACGATAAACTTGGACATTGTTCTCATAGTCAAATACAATACCTCTGATGAGCACATCGTGAGGACCATCCCTCCGAGCATACCCAAACTGTCGTAGAGCCAAGCAAGTATTATAAGTGATTCCTCCCCTAATGCCAAGGAGCGCGACATTAGGGAATTACCCACAACAATCAATAATGGTAACATCCTCCAAAGATCGAGAACACCAATGAATAACCAAATGCGAGAGTGACATCAACCTTTGAGACCATGTCAAGACTTGTTCATTCTTCAATTTTGATCAAGGCATGTGCAAAATAAACCACCTAGACATCAATGGGATGCAATACAAAAGAGTCACTCTCTTCTTCATGGTGCGAGTATGAAAACAATGTAGGATGTCTCTGAGTAGCGTAGGCACAGAATTATGAGAGATAAAAACCTTGACGGCATTCATATATATGAGTTGGTCGGGATTGGGGAATAGAACCAAACCATAGATTAGAAGGGCCAAGACGTCTTCAAAAGCTTGAAAATCCATATCTTCCCAAAATAGTTGAGCCTTCTCCAATAGAAACTTGGCTAGAAAACCCTTAACTCCACTCCTTGTTTCCCAATTTGCCACAATGTCGGATCTCTTAAAATTAAAAGCTTTGGAAATAGCTTCAGGTTTTGGAGTTTCCTCTAAACAGGTGAATGGTATTTGATCAAGCACAGGAACTCCTAGCAATTGAGAGAATTCTTCCAATGTAGGCACTAATTGGTAATCGGGAAAGGTAAAGTAATGATACGTAGGATCAAAGAGTTGAAAGAGCACACACATTATTTCTTCTTGGAAGTTTAAAGTATCCAAGTGAAGAAGTCGACCATATTTCTTGGTGAAGGGAGAATCTCCAGGTACCCTTGATGCTAACTCTTTAAGTTGAGGAGATACTTTCACGAAGTTGACTCAGATGGTATTTCTACGAGTGGAAGTTGTGTCCTACAAAATAGAACAAAGATAAATTCCCAAATCCTTGAAATGGTTAGTGAGAATGCTTATGATGTTATGATGTTTATAATGTCATGAATAATAATCACAAGTAAAAAACATAAGGACCTTAGGTTTAGGCTTGCATGGGTTTCATAGGTAAGTACCCTTTTGAAGTTTAGTTGGTTCAATATGTCCTAGAAAGTAACCGGGTTCTAGGGAATCTCATTATCATTGATCTTTCTTCATCGGGCATTGTTGTAGCATAATCAATCTTTTCTTGCAGCCAAAATATCCTAAAAGTCCGATCTCAATGAGTATAGTATCGAGTATTAACCAATCTTCAGTTTTGCACCAAAGTCGACTATCTCACTACTTCCTAATGGCCAAGTTGTTCAACTAAAGGTTATACGGTCAGTTAGTGCTTCATGACACCACACAGCGGCCTTGTATTCTCCTCGATTCAACACAAAGAATACAGGTACCAACAAATGTGTCACACTAACGTAGCTATTGGCTCAACCATATCGTTCTACGTCGTACTGTCTCTACAATCTATTGTTACTTACCTAATAATGTTCCCAGATCTGGCTAGAGGATCTATACTAGAAACCCAAACATAGGCCCATAATATAAAGCAAGCAAGTCAAATAATGAAAGCATTTAAAGGTGATATAATCTCTAAGGTAACCCCACTTTTAAGTATTTCCCCAATAGAGTCGTCAGTTCTGTAATACAGTGGGAGAACTGACTTGAGTGTTTTACGTGTTATCGCAATTGTTGCGGATAGCAAGATTCGCCACTGACTTTTCTTTTATCCAATAAAGGAAAGGGTGAAAAGAATAGGACAGGCCTTTTGAGAATTTTTCTTGAGTTCGGGGGGTAGGTTATGAAAAGGGAAGGTGTTAGCACCCTTTTCATCTGTATTTATCTACGGGATCTTAGTTGCTAGCTAACTTTGAAATCTTTGTAAAATGTGTTTGTGATCTTTTTTTAAAGTATTTTTGAAAAGTTCCTTTGTTTAGGAGAACTTTGTATACAAAGTGTTGACTTTTGAAAATATTTCATGAAACTGTTGGTGTTTGAAAGATGTTTTGTTTTGAAATGTTTGTGAGAAAGCAACTACGAACATTCTACCTACTCAAAAAGTCTTTGTTCTTTTCCTCCTCCTTTAGATAGTGTTGTCTCACCATTAGTTAGTAAGCAACCATATCATTGGATGTAAAGGGACAGGAGTGGGTCGTCGTACAGTCATAGAAGGCAACATTGTAGGATACCTTAGCAACTTGTTGTGAGGGTCTAAGATCGTTTACCGAAGGCAACATCGAAGGGTCATCGAGGGACTACGATCTTGTAATCGAGGGTCTTTGTTAAAGTATCCCACGTTCGAGGGACATGATTGTTTTATTCTAAGGTGACAAGTATGGGTTAACCCTAGAGGTGCAAGTGTGTGAAGTGTATTGTTTTCATTTAATTTGTCTTGATTTAGGATTGTCTATTGTTTGATTTTATGTCTTGCCATACAAACCCTAATTACTAGCAATAGTATTGAAAGCGATAAATTGCGGAAATTTAAAGTCCTACACTATTACATCATTTAGGGGATGGGGATTCAAATTATAAATGGGGATGAAAGCAATTAAAACCTAATTACTATTACAATTATATTAAATAATAGAATGTAAAATGTACAAGAATATAGAGATAGTGTAAAACAAAAGAAAATTGTTTTTTTTATGGTTTTGTTATGAAAAGGTTTTAAAGGTAATCTAATTAACTAAAGAAAGAAATAAATTACTTAAATTCTAAGTTAATTTAAAAGATAAAATCAAAACCTAACTCTAAATTAATTAATTAATTTTAAGAAAAAATGTATTTTTTTTGGGTTTTTGCTTAAAAGAAATGAATTAAAAACATGAAAATATTTAGTCTAAGTATTTAGTAAAATATATATTTTTTGTATTTTTTAATAAAATAATAAAAAGAATAAAAATAATAAAGGAAAATAAAATAAAATAAAATAAAATAAAAATATAAAAGTTGGGTTAGGGGGTTTGAAAGTGAAAAGGGTGTTAGGAAGTAAAAACAGTTTTTGTTTGTTTTAGGCCAAAACCTTTTTTGTAGTCAGAAAATAAAATAAAAATAAAAAATATAAGATGGACTACGTGTTATATAGTGATCAGGGGGTGTTGTTGAGTAAAATGGTCAGGCCCAAGAAGAACAGGCCCATGCGTGATTATATGCAAAAAAGAAACAAGGAAATATTGTAAAAAATGCCAAAAGGTCTCGCTAGGGCTCGAACCCAGGACCTCTTATAACAATGTCTTACGCGCGCGCTTGCTTCCTCTGGGGTGGCCTGTACATCCAGTATGGAAACAACAACCAATAAATTTAAAAAAAACATGTCCATGGTTGTACTTTATCTTCAACCTAGCGCCAGATTTTTGAACTTCTAAACATACTCATTTCTCAACCATTATCAAAAGTGTAAACATCAAACTTGTTAGAAATTTCATCACGATTTCAGAAATGTAAATAACTTAGGCTAACACTCAAAGATGAACACGAGTTTCTAATGGTACCAAATTCTGACCTAATTTTTCAGGAAGTTCAAGTTCAAAATACTCACTACTCAGGAAACACAAATGAATTCTAAGAAAATGGTTAGTTTCAGGGCTATGATATCTACATTTTATCTTTGAAAATGGAAACCAAATGATGCCTATATGAAGAATTCAAAAGTCAGAAAACTCAGCCTAAAAATGGAATTTGTGTTTTGAGTTTGAGCAGTTTTCAAGGTGTTGTAATGATCTGGTTGGCTTCAGTGAACCTCCAGAAAGCTAATACAATGATTAGTTTGGATTTAGGATGGTTGAATCATGCTGGAGAAGTCAATTACAATACCCTATTTTTGGTTATGGAGGATAGTGAAGATGGAGTTACAGTTGTGTAACAAGTGTTGGGATGGGTTATATTTGATGTGAGGAAGCTTTAGGATTGATTTGGAGAAGAAACACATGAGTGGTTTATGAGATGGAAGTTCTTGGGCAGAAATGACAAGTTATGGTGATTTTAGAGCAATTTCTGGTTTGAGGGAGTTTGAGGGAGTTTCAATGCTTATTCCTTCGTGTCCTAGGTTGCATAATAGTGTCTCAATTTATAGGAAAAGGTCTTGAGAGCTTGAGGTGATCAGAAGTACAAGTTCACATGTTATGGCTCTTTCGCTTGATTTTGAAGCAAGCTTGATACACATTGTCCCAATGCATAGTACAAGGCTATCTAGAGTGGTTATAAGCTTTAAACATGTTTATCTTACTTTGTATGTTGAGTGTATGTTGAACAAATAAGTTAGAAGCTTAAGACAAGTTGACTTTGTGATTAAAGCAACTTTTCAAGAATGCAATGGTAACTTTGTGCCATAAATGGAAATGCAACTTGGATAATGGCTCAAATGCTAGGATAATGGATCTATCAGTTGTTTAATTAATTAATTATGAAGTGAAACACAAGTTAGAAGCCTGCAAAGTAAAATTATGCAACATGGAAATGAGATTGGATCAAATGTTCATCAAGAAAATGACCTATAATTCAAGTTTATGAGGCCATCTTCATCTTTTTAAAACTTATAGCTCAAGCATGATCTCTTCATGTTCTTGGACATTTCGGAAAGCTTGAAACATCCTCTACAACCTTCATGTTGAACATTTTGACAAAATTATATTGGAGCAATGTGAAAAATGGCCAAGAAGTTGGGACAAAAATATGCTTAAACTAGGTTAAATTTTCACTAAGTGTTTTTAGAAAAAGTGCATGACTTCATGGGCTTATAACTCAAAATCTAAGCATTTTTTGGATATGATCCCTTTAATACAAAGTTTTAGATCTCATCAAGATCTACAACTTTCATGTCAAAAGTTTCTTTTGAATCATCTTGCATCTTGGTGAAAATTTGGCATGAAGTAGTGAAATTATCATGTATAAACAACACTTAGAAAATATTTCTAAGTCTTGAAAAGTTTGACTTTTCAAATTGACTTTTGACTTTCTTGATTTCATGATGATAAAGCTTCATATTTTTGAATGTCTTGATGAATTGTGATCTTTGAAATCAAATCTTGATCAAAAAGTCAAAGTTTGACTTTTTGTGCTTCAGTTGACTTTTCATCAGTTGACCCAAAATTGAACTATCAATCCATTTATTTTGAAAGATGATTTGAGCCATGATATTAGGTCAACATGTTGTATTTGAATCCTTGATATTATGCTTCAAGCCATTGGATCATGTATTAGGTCAAAAATCAGTGGTTAGTCAATTTACAATCAAAATCCTAATTTTGACCATTTTGCCCTTTTGGTAAATTGAGTACTTTTCTTGAGGAATTATGATCAATACTTGATAAAATAATTAATAGGACCTTAAAATATTAATGTTAGATAGAAATCATAAAGTTTGACTGTAGGTTGACCTTTACCCAATACAACAGATTTTTAGCCATTTGGTCAATTGACTGAGCAAAATTGTGATTCAAGACTTGAAACTTAACATGAGTATACTTGGAGGTCTATAATAATCCATGAAAGTCACTTAAGGAATTAGAAGTCAAATTATCCTTGTGAAAATCAAAATCCTAATTTGAGGCATCAATGTTTAGGAGGTGGTTTGACCTAGTCAACACTTTGTGCAAACTTGAGCCATTGGAGATCTTGTGAGAAATGTCTTGAGAAAAGAGAGGGTAAATTTCGTGGTACAACACATATAAAGTGATATTTCAAGGCATGACATGCAAATTTTGTCTTACGGTTATCATAGAAATCACATATAATTCAACCTTAGATACCCAACTTCATCCCTTCAAAACTTCTAGCTCAAGCAAGATAAAATTGTGTTCTTTGACCTTTTGGAAAGCTTGAAATATCGTCTACAACTTTCATGTTGTGAGTTTTGGCTAAATCAAATGGGATGTTGGTAAAAAATGGCCATGAAGTTGGGATAAAAAACTGACCAAAACTTGTTGAAAATTTTCTAAGTGTTGGGTGAAAATAATCAGAACTTCATGGGCCTATATCTCTTAATTTAAGCACTTTTTGAGGATCATCCAACATTGTCAAAGTTGTAGAATTCACTAATCCATACAACTTTCATGTTGAAAGTTTTCTTTGAATCAACTTGGATCTTGAGGAAACTTGCTTGTGAAGTTAGGTTTTTTTAAGCACAAAACACTTGAACATTTTCTAAGTGTTTGAAAATATTGACTTTTAACTTTTGTTGACTTTCTTGATTCTTGATTATCAAGTTTGATAATTTTGAATGTTTTGATGATTCTTGATTTTTTAATTCCAATGTTGACTAAAACGTCAAAGTTTGACTTTTGAGTGACTGTTGACTTTTCATCAATTGATTCAAATTTCCAACTATCAATCACTTGCATCTTTAAAAATGTCTTGAGCCACGTAATTAGGTCAAGATGTTGTATTTGAGTCCTTAAGATCATGGTTCAAGCTATTAGGTCATGCACTAGGTCAACAGTCAATGATCAGTCATTTTCAGTCAAACTCCTAATTTTGACAATTTTTGAAATTTGATGATTTGAGGGTTTTCCTTGAGGAATCATGGTCAACCATTGATCAAATGATGAATATCACCTCAAAATATAGATGTTGATAAAAAATCTTGAAGTTTGACTGTATGTTTGACTACAATTGCCTTTTTACTCAATGCAGTTGATTTTCAGTCATCTGAGCAATTTACTAGGCAAATTTGTGATACAAGGTTTGAAACTTGACATGAGCATTATTGAGAACCTATGATGAACCATGAAAGTTATTTGAGATCCTTGCTTAGGAGGAGGCTTGACCAATCAAACTTTTGAGTATTTGAGAATCCTAGAAGAATGCTTTGAAGAAAAATAGAAAGACAAATTTTAGAGTACAATACAAAGCCTAAAAGACGAAGACCCATTTACAAAGTAACAAACTCCTGAATACGGAATAGGCATACCCCATTTTCTTTGCATCGCGGATAACTCTTCACGAGAACATCATACTAACAACCAAGGTCAATCCGACGGCTAACCGGGTCTCACGTGGTTTCATTTATATTAAAAAATTGAGCTCTAATATTTATCAAAAGTTTCAAAGCTCTAATATTTATCAAAAGTTCCATGAAATAGTTTTATATTAAGAGTGACCATTTAACTCGGTTAAGAAGACATGCATGACACATTGACATATGTAAGAGGTACTTCAAAAAATATATTTTTTAATTTATGAATGATTTCAAATAACTCTTTAAATACTTAAAGATATAAATCCAACTAAACAATACATGGTATTTTGTTTAAAAAGGGATCAATCAATTTTTCTTTTTATTAATTACATGAAAAGGAAAAAATGGTTAAAATTTTCAAATTCATCCATATTTTGATTATATTTTTCTCTCTTATCGTTCTTGTTGCCAGCGATAGTAAGTTTTTTTACACTTAATTCAAATCATCTTAATATATATATATATATATATATATATATATATATATATATATATATATATATATATATATATATATATATATATATATATATATATATATATATATATATATATATATATATATATATATATATATATATATATATATATATATATATATATATATATATATATATATAGTTTCATCTCTTTTTAGTAATATTTGTTTTTATTTGTATTTGACATCACAGATAAAATATTCTGCTACACGACTGATGATTGTGATTCTAATATATGCGGAAAGACTTTTGTTTTGAGGTGTCGTATATTTCTGTGTTTATGTGAGTTACCAGAAAAATAAAGAGTTGACAGATAACTATTTTATTTTGAATTGTATATAATATTCTTGTAATTAAGTTAAGATGTTGGTGCTTAAAAAATAAATTTAAGAAACTTTCTTTTTACATCATTCCACATTCAAAATTTTCTCCTTGTCTTTCTTAAAAAAAATTAAAACTACAGAAAATATTCTAACTACTCAAAACAAGACATCAATTCTCATCACGCAATATTGGTGCCTCCACAACCAACTGCTTCAGAGTAGAATAATGTTCACCAGAGAAGCTAGAACTCTAATGAAACGGAATCTAAAAACTTAAAGTTGAATAAAATGATTTTTATCCTGGTTCGCTGTTAACTAAGTTACTCCAGTCTATCTCTTTAAGGATGATTTCACCTTCAACAAGGACTTAATCCACTATAACCAAATTGATTGCAGAATAATCCACAATAAGTCTGATCAACTTTATTGACACCCCCTATAAATCCGTCGATCCTTATTGCAAATCCGCTCGAACCGCAATAGGAGTTTTCTTGAGATCAGACCTTCACTCGGTCTCTTAAGGTATCATTCAACAACAGTTGAGTACTTTCAGGATTACAGATTTGCTTCTTGTAAGCAGATTACACAAACTTTTCAATACAATGAAAAACGCCTAAATGTTATACTGAAAGATACGAGCAACAGCTCCTTGCTTACTTACGAACTATACACAGATGATTTCTCTACAGAGTTTGCACAACACTTTTGTGTAGTTTTGTTGAGCTTAATTTGAACCGATAGATTTGTTGTTGTAGTGTTGTTTCTTACTTTTCTTCAGCTTCCAAGTCTTCCTTTTATAGCTTGTAAAAGAGATCCATTGAAAGGGTAGAAAGATAAATCGGAAATCTAGTTGTTGGTTCTCAATGGTTATATGAGAGTAGTCACAACTAAATATAAAAGGATTGTCCTTGCGCCACTCTAGAAGAGTAGAGGTCACGAACACTTTATGTACCTTTTGTACACTATCTCATGTTAACCATTTTAAACTTTTCTTCTTATCTTCAGTAGATTCCGATATTTGAATGTTGAATATTGAAGTTTGTTGTATGAGAATCTTTCTTAAGCCTTAGAACCTAAGTCTTGGAGTCTTCAGAACTTGTCACACAGAATCTTGTCTTCAGAGTCTTCAGCACTTGATTGTAAGAACTTGTTTTTCTTCAGATCATTAGAACTTATTCAGCAGAACCTCATCTTCATAATCTTCAAAACTTATAACACATAGAAGCAAAGTTGTAGAAGGCCTCCAAAGCTTAACCATAAATTCACGATCAGAGTGTCTTATACCAGCGTTCCTTAGACACGTCAGAGAAGATATATTCATCATCTTGAATTTAATTGTGACACGTAACCACATGTTTTCTTTCAGTAGTGTATGTTCGTAACCTGATGACGTGACACACCTTGTACCAGAGTCAACATTATAGCAACAGCTACACACTAGAACGGAACCATTAGTATATACAATTGTTCTCTAAGATAACATGTAAAGTTATCATCAAAATCCCAAGGCCAGGTGTAGAAATACTTCTTGTTTTTATAATCTCCCACTTTTTGATGATGACAAAACATGTATTTTGATAGAACAATTTATACATGGAAATCACTGTAACCGAAAAATTTAGAGTTAAGCTTACAGCTCCCCCTGAATCTGTAAAATGAAAATTTTCATTTAAGCTTGTTCAGAGTCTTCCCCTGAGCCCAAGACTCACAAAATAAATTTTGAGCATTCAGAACATAGAATAGAGAAGTAGAAATTCCCTACAGCAACTCATCAGAGTCTGACGAGAACACCTGGTCTTAATCTCAGAACTTGGTTTCTATCAATACTTGATGAAGAATCAAAACTTGATTTGAGCCTGATTAAATAATGTCACGCGTCATGTGGCCGCGCTTCTGTTCCTTGATTCTTATATCACAACCAAAACACTATACTTTTTAAGCATCAACGTTTGATCTGATATTTTCTATTGTATCATATATTCAGATAGTTCACAACTTCTAAATAGAGCGTAGATTATTGAAGAACACGTATCAGAGCACATATTCTGAGTGGCATCTCTATATGAGAGCATGCATCAGAATGTTGACTTGTCTTCCCTCCAGGCGAACACAACTTCTGAACTTTGAGACTGAATTTCATACTTTCAGAAAGTTAATAGCTTCTGAACACTATGATATCAAGCAAGATTACCTTATTTTCACTAAGTTTATAACTTTTGAGTTGTGTCTCATACATCTGTTTGAATATTCATATATTCACAAAGTGCACAACATCTTCTGTATAAAATCAGAGTTGATTTCATCCATTAGTTATCAACCTTAACATTAGGATCTTCATCTTCAACCTGTCTTAAAATAAACTCAATGAACTTGTTTAGAGTTCATGTTGTGAAAACATCAAGCAAACAGTTAGTAGCAACAATATTTTATATGTTTGAGTTTAATACTCTTAGAATAAACATTATTAAAATCATTTTGCTTTCTCCACCTTCTTCAGAAATCAAAAAGGTGGTGAAGAGAAAAAAAAATGAATCTTTGAAGATAGCAGTTGCCATAAATTGAACAGTTGATTAAGATTCTATCACTAAGAAGAATTTGAAAAGGCATGATAGAAGAAAGATGGAAGATGGTTTTTGATTATAAGAGATGATGAGATGGCGAAATGGGTGAGAGGAGAAAGAAATGAAACATGGAATACATGATTTACCTGACGAATAACATAGACCAAAAGGCATATCATACAAGGAGATGACAGGATAAAAGCAATTACTGACATAGGGTAAAGCATTAAGATTTTTGTATATTCCCAAGTATATTATTTCTCTCAAGATGTTACAAAAAGTGTAAGGTGATTCGAAATGACAACAGTCTTTTATTCGAACAAGAGTCTTTTTTATTTTTAGTAACTTTTTGATAAAGTAGGTTCTTTAGTATGCATAGAATTATCCATTTGAAGAATAGATGATTTATGAGTACAACTGATTCATAATGACTTCACTTAATCAAAATTCACATGTCTCATAAACCTATACCTTAAATCTTAGAAGCATATATTACATTTTAGTGCTTCATCATATTGAAACTACACTTTTTTTCATTCTGGACATAGAACCATGTTTAAGTTATTTAGAATGAAAATAAGTCTATCATCGGCAAAGGGTTATGTAAAGATGTCAGCCCACTGATGATCAGTGTCTACAAATTTTAAAGAAAGGGCATCCTTCTTAACATAGTCTATGATGAAATGATGTTTAATTTCAATGTGTTTTGCCCTAGAATGTAGAATATGATTCTTGGATAAACAAATGGCATAAGTATTATCATAAAAGATAGGAATATCATTTTCATATAAATGATAATCCTCTAACTGACTTTTCATCCAGAGGATTTGAGTGCTGCAATTTGCCGCAAAAATATATTCAGCTTCTGCAGTTGAGAGAGAAATTCTTGGTTGTCTCTTGTTGGACCATGATATAAGATTTTCTCCCAGCAATTGACAACTTCCAGAGGTACTTTTCCTTTCAAGTCTATCACCAGCATAGTCAACGTCACAATAACCTACTAAATTATATTCTATTGATTTTCTATAACATAGACCAAGGTAAGCAGTATTTTTTAGATATCTAAAAATTCGTTTGACAATAATCAAGTGAGATTCTCTGGGACCTGATTGAAATCTAGCACATAGACATACACTAAATAATATATCAAATCTAGCACATAAACATACACTAAATAATATATATGGCCTAGAGGAAGACAGATAAAGTAAAGAGTATATCATACCTCTGTACACCTTCTGATCAACTTTGCCACTTACCTCGTCCTGATTTAGAACACAAGTAGGATGCATATGAGTCTTTGTTGTCTTGCATTCAGATAAGTCAAACTTCTTCAGAAGTTTTTTGACATATTTGCTCTAGTGAATGAAGGTTTGATTTGTTCCTTGATTGATTTGAATTCCTAGAAAGAACTTGAGTTCTCCCATTAAGTCCGTTTCAAACTTATCCTGCATAGACTTGGAAACATTCTCGCACATAATGGCATTAGCAGAACCAAATATAATATCATCAACATATATTTGAACTATCAAGATATCATTTTTGAAAGTTTTACAAAATAAAGTAGTGTTAACCTTCCCTCTATTGAAGTCGTTTTCTAAAAGAAAATTGCATAGTCTTTCATACCAAGCCCTTGGAGCTTGTTTTATACCATACATAGATTTTTTAAGTTTGAAAACAAAATCAGGATTTTTACTGTCTTAAAACCCAGGAGGTTGGTGCACATAAACTTCCTCACTTATGTAACCATTCAAAAATGTAGTTTTAACATCCATCTGATATAAGATGGTGTTGTGATTAATAGCAAAAGAAATTAAAAGACGAATAGATTCTAACCTAGAAACTGGTGTAAAGGTTCATCTATAGTTTATTCCTTCTTACAGACTATATCCTTGTGCAACCAGTCGAACCTTGTTTCTTACAACTTCACCTTTTTCATTTAACTTGTTCTGAAAAACCCATTTGGTTCCAATCATATGAGTTCCTTTGGGTCTTGGTACAAGATCCCAAACATCATTGATTGAGAATTTTCTGGGTTCTTCTTCCATGGATTGAATCCATGATTGGTCAAGAAGAGCTTCATCAACATAAGCATTTCCTACCATCGATACCAGACTCAAGCATTTCTTCAGAAGTCTTTAAGTGAGATCTGGTTCGAACATGTTCTCTCTTATCTCCTATAATCAGTTCCTCAGAATGTGATAAACTTTGTCTTAACCATTTTGGAGGATTCTGGGCATTAGAGACTTCTGGTTGATCGTTTTCTAACTCTTTCACTTCTTGAACTTCAGCAGCAGTTCCTTCAGATTCTGAGTAGGTGATTTCCACATCTGCAAGCTTATCAACTAGCTTTGACTTTTCAAAGTCAAGTTTATCATGAAATCTAACATGAATTGCTTCCTACAAAATGAGTGTTTCAGTGTTATATACCTTGTAGCCTTTTGAGCATTCAAAATATCCTAACATGATACAACTTTAAGCTTTTGAATCAAACTTGTTTAGACTTTCTTTAGTGTTCATAATAAAACAAGAGCATCCAAATGGATGAAAATATGAAATGTTGGGTTTCTTGTTCTTCCATAATTCATAGGGAGTCATTCCAAGAATAGGTCTAATGGAGACACTGTACTAGATATAACACATTGTATTTACAGCCTCTACCCAGAAGTACCTTGCCATGTTGGTTTCATTGATCATGGTCTTAGCCATTTCTTGCAAGGTCATATTCTTCCTCTTAACAACTTCATTTTGTTGTGGAGTTCTTGGGCAGGAGAAATCATGGGAAATGCCATTTTCATCAAATATATTTTCAAAATATTTGTTTTCAAATTCTCCACCATGATCACTTCTAACCTAGACAAATTTGAGATTTATCTCATTTTAAACTTAAGTACAGAAGATAGTGAAAACAAAGTGTGACTCATCCTTGTGTTTGAGAAACTTTACCCATGTCCATCTGTTGTAGTTATCTACAATGACTAATTCATAATTCTTCCCACTGATTGACGCAGTTTTTACTGGCCCAAACAAATCAATGTGAAGAAGTTACAATGGTCTGGAGGTGGAAACAACATTTTTTGCTTTGAAAGAAGTTTTTGAAAACCTTCCTTTCTGGCATGCTTCACAAAGAGTATTTGAAGTAAACTTCAGTTTTGGTAGGCCTCTGACGAGGTCAAGTTTGTTTAGCTGAGAAATTCTTCTAAAGCTAACATGACCTAAACGCTTGTGCCACATCCATTTCTCTTCATTAAAAGACATTAGACATTTTACATTTTGTTCCTTAAGGTCTGAAAATCTGATCTTATAATTGTTGTTTCTTCTCTTTCCATTGAAAAGGACAATGCCATCTTTTTGACTCACAACTTTATAGGAATCTTGATTAAAGATCATATCATGTCCATTGTCACTTAATTGACTTATAGGTAATAGATTATACTTTAATCCTTCAACAAGTAAAATATTAGTTAACAGGGAAGAGAATGATTACCTATTGTACCTGAGCCCATGATTCTTCCTTTTTGAACTCCTCTGAAACCTACGACGCCTCCGTGCTTAAGATCCAAGATTACGAACATGTTCCTTTTTCCTGTCATGTTTCGTGAGCAGCCAGAGTCCAAGTACCAAGATTGGTGTTTAGCTGAGCAGCTAAGGATGTCTCTTTGACAACAAATTCTACTGCTTCTGAATCAAATTCATCTTCTGAACAGATTTCTTCATTGAATGTTCAAACATGAGCCATCAGTACTACATATGCATGTTCTTCTTCTGAGTCTGAATCATCCATTGTTTCCATTTTATTTTTACCTTTAAGATCTATCCTCTTGATGTTGTTCTTCAGGAGCTTAGGGCACTCTAGTTTGTAATGTCCTGGCTCATTGCACTCATAACAAGTGACTCTAATACCACCATACTTTCTTTGATCAGACGTTGATTCGAATTGATCTCCAGACCTTTTTGAACTTCTAAACTTGTTGCCTTGATTTCACTTTCAGAGATGGTTAACCCTCCTTGTTAGTTGTGATAACTCATTTTGTTCATCGTCAAAATCTCCTTCTGAATCCTCAATACTTCTGCTTGAAGAGCTTTGGACTTCTCAAATTTTCTGATAGATTTGAGTGCAATAGATTTTATCTTCTTCTGCGGTTCATCTTGTTCTAGATTAATCTCATGACTTCTTAAAGAACTTATCTATTCTTCTAAAGACGTATTGTTTAGATCCTTTGCTAGCTTGAGAGAAGTTACCATAGGCCTCCATTTAGACGGCAAGCTTTTGATAGTCTTCTTCACATGGTCTGTCGTTGAGTAACCTTTGTTCAGAACTTTCAGTCCTGCAAATATGGTTTGAAATCTTGAGAACATGACTTCAACGTTTTCATCATATTCCATTTTGAAAGCTTCATATTTTTGAAACAAGTCCAACGCCTTGGTTTCTTTGACTTGATCATTTCCGTCATGAGTCATTTTGAGAGAATCAAAAATAGACTTAGTAGAGACTCTATTTGTGTTCTTCACATACTAGGTATAAGAAATCTCACTCAGTAAGAGGGTTCTTGCTTTATGATGATTCTTACAATATTTCTTATGTTAATTAGTCATAGCTCTCCTAGCTATCTCTTTTCTAGTATTGTATGTGGTAGGTTCGTAGCCATCGACTACCTTATCCCAAAGATCAACATCATGACCTAGAAAGAAACTTTCTAGTCTATCTTTCCAGTATTCAAACTTTTCTCCATCAAAGATGGGAGGTCTAAAATTGTAAATTTTATCGTTTGAATCTGTTGCAGCAATAGCTGGTGTGGGATCAACCATGTGTTTCTTCAACGAAAAAACTCGTCTGGATCTTTAACTAACACGGTTAAGTGTTTGATAACTATCAATACTAGAACAGGAGATCTGATTCCAATTGGAGGTGTGAAAAACACAAGAAAAGAAGGTTTGAATTGGGTTTCACCAAATTTAATCTTTTCGTTGGTGAGAGAACAAGTTAGTTTAGAGCATAACAGTAAATGAACACGGTGATTTTTATCCTAGTTTGATGTTAACTAAGCTACTCCAGTCCACCCCTCAAGGATGATTTCGCCTTAAAATAAGGACTTAATCCACTATAACCAAATTAATTACAGAATAACCCACAACAAAGTATGATCAACCTTTTTGGCACCGCCAATAAGTCTGTCGACCCTTATTGCAAATCCACTCAAGCTGCAGCAGGAGTCTTCTTGAGATCAGACCTTCACTCAGTCTCTCAAGGTATCATTCAACAACATTTGAGTAATTTCAGTGTATTACAAATTTGCTTCTCGTAAGGAGATTACATAGACTTTTCAGTTCAATGAAAAACAACTAAGTGTTCTACTGCAAGATACGAGCAACAACTCCCTAATTATTTACTAAACTATACACAAATGATTTCTCCATAGAGTTTGCACAATGCTTTTGTGTAATTTTGTTGAGCTTGATTTGAACCGATAGATTTGTCGTTGTAGTGTTGTTTCTTACTTTTCTTTAGCTTCCAAGTCTTTCTTTTATAGCTTGTAAAAGAGATTCGTTGAAAGGGTAGAAAGGTAAATCAGAAATCTAGCTGTTAGTTCTCAACGGTTATATGAGAGTAGTCACAATTATATACAAAAGGAATGTCCTTGCGCCACTCTAGAAGAGTAGAGGTCATGGTCACTTTATGTACCTTTTGTACACTATCTCATGTTAACTATTTTGAACTTTTCTTCTTATCTTCAGTGGATTCGGATAATTTAATGTTGAACATTGAAGTTATTTAGAATGAAAATAAGTCTATCTTCAGCCAGGGGTTTTGTAAAGATGTCATCCCACTGATGATCAGTGTCTAGAAATTTTAAAGAAAGGACACCCTTCTGAACATAGTCTCTGATGAAATGATGTTTAATTTCAATATGTTTTACCCTAGAATGTAGGATAGGATTCTTGGATAAACAAATGGCAGAAGTATTATCATAAAAGATAGGAATATCATTTTCATATAAATGATAATCCTCTAACTGACTTTTCATCCAGAAGATTTGAGTGCTGCAATTTGCTGCAGAAATATATTCAGCTTCTATAGTTGAGAGTGCAATTGTTGATTGTCTCTTGCTGGACCATGATATAAGGTTTTCTCCTAGAAATTGACAACTTATAAAGGTACTTTTCCTTTCAAGTCTATCACAAGCATAGTCAGCATCACAATAACCTACTAAATTATATTCTATTGATTTTCTATAACATTGACCAAGGTTAGCAGTATCTTTTAGATATCTAAAAATTCGTTTGACAACAGTCAAGTGAGGTTCTCTAGGATCTGATTGAAATCTAGTACACAGACATACACTAAATAATATATCAGTCCTAGAGGCAGTTAGATAAAGTAAAGAGCCTATCATACCTCTTTACAACTTTTGATCAACTTTGCCACTTGCCTCGTCCTGATTTAGAACACAAGTAGGATGCATATGAGTCTTTATTATCTTGCACTCAGATAAGTCAAACTTCTTCAGAATTTCTTTTACATATTTTCTCTGGTGAATGAAGGTTTGATCTATTCCTTGTTTGATTTGAATTCCTATAAAGAACTTGAGTTCTCCCATTAAGCTCATTTCAAACACTTCCTGCATAGACTTGGTAAAATTCTCGCACAGAATGGCATTATCAGAACCAAATATAATATCATCAACATATATTTGAACTATCAACATATCATTTTTGAATGTTTTACAGAACAAAGTAGTGTCAACCTTCCCCCTGTTAAAGTTATTTTCTAAAAGAAAATTGTTTAGTCTTTCATACCAAACCCTTGGAGCTTGTTTTTGACCATATAGAGATTTTTTTAAGTTTGAAAACAAAATCAAGATTTTTACTGTCTTAAAAACCAGGAGGTTGGTGCACATAAACTTTCTCAATTATGTAACCATTCAAAAATTCACTTTTAAAATCCATCTGATATAAGATGATGTTGTCATTAATAGCAAAGGAAATTAAAAGACTAATAGATTCTAACCTGGAAACTGGTGCAAAGGTTTCTGTATAGTCTATTTCTTCTTGCTGATTATATCCTTGTGCAACCAGTCGAGCCTTATTTCTTACCACTTCACGTTTTTCATTTAACTTGTTCCGAAAAACCCATTTGGTTCCAATCACATGAGTTCCTTTGGGTCTTGGTACAAGATCCCAAACATCATTGATTGAGAATTTCCTGAGTTTTTCTTCCATGGCTTGAATCCATGATTGGTCAAGAAGAGTTTCATCAGTAGAGACAGGTTCTACCATTGATACCAGACTTAGAATAATTTCTTCAGAAGGCTTTAAATGAGATCTGGTTCAAATAGGTTCTCTCTTATCTCCTAGAATCAGTTCCTCAGAATGTGATAAACTTTGTCTTAGCCTTTTTGGAGGAGTATGAGCATTAGAGACTTCTGGTTGATCTTTTTTGACTCTTTAACTTCTTGAACTTCAGCAGCAGTTCCTTCAAATTCGAAGTAGGTGATTTCCACATCTGCAAGCTTGTCAACTAGCTTTAACTTTTCAAAGTCAAGCTTATCATAAAATATAACATGAATTGATTCCTCAACAATGAGTGTTTCAGTGTTATATACCATGTAGTCTTTTGAGTGTTCAAAATATTCTAACATGATACAACTTTAAGCTTTTGAATATAACTTATTTAGGCTTGCTTTAGTGTTCAGAATAAAACAAGAACATCCAAACGGATGAAAATACGAAATGTTGGGTTTCTTGTTCTTCCATAATTCATAGGGATTCATTCCAATAATAGGTCTAATGGAGACTCTGTTCTGGATATAACATGTTGTGTTTACAGCCTCTGCCCAGAAGTACCTGTAAGAACAAGATTTAGTTCTGCAATATTATATCTGAGTTTTGATGATAACAAATGAGTATGTTTGTATGATCAATTTTGATACTCTAATGTTTGTTATTTTTGAGTACTTAACAAACAGGTTATGCTTCTGATGGATGGAGTGGCCAAGACATTAGAAGATAATTAATTTCGCTTTTGCACTACACAAATTCTGTTGAACAGTAGAAAGACACTCCAGAAGGGTTTGAAGTGTAAGATCTGATGCTTTCCTAAAAAACCAGTCACAAGATCTGAAGACAAAAGTTTCTACTTAAGTTCAGATGTTGAAGACTCATGTTTCAAAAGACGACGGGTTCTAATGAAACATCTAGAAGATCTGAAGACAAAAGTTTCTACTTACGTCCAGATGTTAAAGAGTCAAGCTTCAAAAGACAATGTGTTCTAAGGAAACAGTCAGAAGATCTAAAGACTCAAGTTTCTACTAAAGTCCAGATGCTAAAGACTCAAGTTTCTAAAGATAATGTGTGTAATACAGTGGGATAATTGACTTGGTGTTTTTCGTTTTATCGCAAATGTTGCGGATAGCAAGAGTTGCCACCGACTTTTCTTTTATCCAATAAAGGAAAGGGTTAAAAGAACAGGAAAGACCTTTTAAGAATTTTTCTTGAGTTCGGGGGATAGGTTATGAAAATGGAAGGTGTTAGCACCCTTTTCATCTGTATTTATCTACGGGCTCTTAATTGCTAGCTCACTTTGAAATGCTTTGTGTTTGTGTAAGTTTGAAAATATTTTGAAAACGCCTTCGTACGGAAAACTTTGCAATGATTCTCGTATTGTTGAGAATGTATACAAGGTGTTGGTTTCAAAAATGTTTGTTGAAAAGGTGTGTTTGAAAAGATGTTTTGAAAATGACAATGTAAGGCAATTTTGTAATTATTCTTGTATCGTTGAGAATGTATACAAAATGTTTATTTTGAAGAATGGTTTGAAAGTCTGATGTGTAAATGGTTTTGTTTGTGAGCAAGCAATTACGAATAATCTACCTACTCAAAAGTCTTTATTCTTCTCCTCCTCTTTTAGATAGTGCTACTTTGCCATTGATTGGTAGAGAGCCTTATCATTGGATGTGAGGGATGGGCGTGGGTCATCGTACAATCATAGAAGACAACTTGTAATATGTTTTAGCAATTGTCGTAAGGGACTAAGATCATTTACCGAAGGCAACATTTGAAGGGTCATCGAGGGACTATGATCTTTTAATCGAGGGTTTTTTGCTAAAACATCTCACATTCAAGGGACATGACTGTTTATATTTGAGGCAACAAGTGCGGTTAACCTTAGAGGTGCAAGTGTGCAAAGTGTTTTATTTTCAAGTATTTTATCTTTGAATTAGGGCTTTGCTAGGTTTGATTTTAAGTCTTTTCGTGCAAACCCTAATTACTAATAATAATAAGGAAAGCAATAAATTGTGGAATTTAAATGTCCTACGCTACGCTTTGGGAATGGGGGTACAATTTCGTGAATAGGGGGAAAGCGATAAAACCCTAATTACTATTACAGGCCATTGAATATGAATTACAACAATAATTATGCACAAAATGTAGTGATGAAGAAGAAATTGCGTTTAGGTTTTTTTGATGAAAAGGTTTAGAGATTAACCTAATTGAATTAATTAATTTTAATTACAAAAGAAGTTAATTAATTATTTAATCAAAACCTAAAAATCTAAATTAATTAAAATTGAAAATAAAACCTAAGTCTAAACTTAAATTGTTTAGAAAATGATTTTTGTTAATGTTAATTAGAAAAATATTCTACAATGTAAAATAAATAATTTAATTTAATTTAATAAAATAAAATAAAATGATTAAATTAAAATATTTTTTATTTAATTAAGAAAATATATTTTTGGTGGTTTTTGGTTTAGATAAAATAAATATATAAATGAAAATAAATAAATTATAAAAGAAATGAAAATAATTGGACTGGGGTTGAAAAATGAAAATGGGAGGTCAAATGTAGCAAAAAGAGGCCAAGACAGTTTTTTTTTAGAAACAGAAATGAAAATAAAAAAAGGAAATTGGGCATGTATTTTTAGTAAAAAGGGAGTGAGATTCAGCAAAAGGTCCAGGCCCAAAAATAGAAGTCCAGCGCTTGTTTATGGTTCAACGTTGTTGGCTTTTCAGGGTGCCCCATGGGCTTGATCGTGTGGAGCACTGGATTTGATTATAGGATAATCATGTGGTGTGGATTAGAGGTAAATGATAGGCGCTTCCAACCTGCTTTTATTGAATCTGAAATGACAAATTATGAAATAAATTCCGCTTTGGATAGGAGACCCCATCGTATTTGGCGAAGACAAGAACCTTGAATTTATGGGGAATGATTACCCCAAGGACCAAACCTAAGTCTCCAAAGTCCAAACCAGACATTTTTTGGATCTCCACAACCTTGAGTCGGTCTTCTAGTTGTTTGTATTTCTCAACCGCCAGTGTATACTGCTCTTCAGAATAATCTTCATCCTCAGTAACTTGGTTATTTCCACCCCCAGCTCTAGTGCTTCTAACTTGCTCTTCTTGATTGTCTTCATCATCAGAAGAAGCCTCTTCTATTTTAGCCAGTCGGGCGGGCCCCTTGAACCTTCTTCCCATGTTGAGAATAACAACCCATTTCTCGGTCTTCTTTTTGGTGGCAAGGATTGCCGTCATTTCTTGCTGGCCTTTTGCTAAGTTGAGGAGAGTCTCTCAGAACTGTGTGTGTTGAGTCTCTTTGGCCAAGACATTAGAAGATAACTAATTCCACTTTTACACTACACAAATTCTGTTGAACAGTAGAAATACACTCCAGAAGGGTTTGAAGTGTAAGCTCTGATGTTTTCCTAAGAAACCAGTCAGAAGATCTGAAGACAAAAGTTTCTACTTATGTCCAGATGCTAAAGACTCAAGCTTCAAAAGACAATATGTTCTAAGGAAATAGTCATAAGATCTAAAGACTCAAGTTTCTACTAAAGTCCAGATGCTAAAGACTCAAGTTTCTAAAGATAATGTGTTTAATGCGGTGGGAGAACTTACTTGGTGTTTTTCGTTTTATCTCAAATGTTGTGGATTGCAAGAGGCGCCACCGACTTTTCTTTTATCCACTATAGGAAAGGGTGAAAAGAACAGGAAATACCTTTTAAGAATTTTTCTTGAGTTCGGGGGGTAGGTTATGAAAATGGAAGGTGTTAGCACCCTTTTCATCCGTAGTTACCTTCGGGCTCTTAATTGCTAGCTCACTTTGAAATGCTTTATGTTTGTGTTTTTAGAACATAGTTTGATTCTACAACCCTCATAAGAGTTTTGATGTTAACAAACACAAAGAATAAATATGCACTCTAAAATTATATTCTATTTTGTAGAGAAGTTCTGACGGAAGTGGATCAGAAGTTAAGCTACAAGGTCGTTCCTGCTATGAATGTAGACTAATCTCAGCACGTTCTGATGAATGAAGATCCGAATTTGCGCTAAGAGAAAGACGCTTTAACTCTGAACGAAAGTCCAGCGCTGCAAACAGGACCTTGATTCTGACCTTCCAAGTTCTGAAGCAAAGAAGAAAACAAATTTCTTAATGTTCTGAAGCATTACTATTCATCAAAGTTGTATCAATTGCAACGACTACAAACAGACAAGGATCTTATAATTGAGGAAAGTGCATTAACTGACAATAATCAAGTTTCCATTTGCACAAGATTGTTGCGCCTATTTAAATAAGGAACAAGGTTAAATCGTTCACGATTTACAACACTGCAATTCACAATATTTCAACGTTGCTACTCAATATTCATATTATTCTCTAAATTGTGTAATACATCACAAGTTTGTGATACTGTTTTTGTAAAGAAAAATATACTGTACACTGATTTATTCAGACTTTTGTTAGTGAAATTCCTTGAGATAAACCGGGTTGTGGTTGTACTCAAGAAGACTTTGGCAGTTGTCAAAGTAGATTTGTAATCAGTTAGATTAGTGAATTAAGACCTCGTTGGAGAGAGGCGAAATCACCTTGGCGGGTGGACTGGAGTAGTTTAAGATCAAATGAACCAGGATAAAAATCATCGTGTCATTTGCATTGATTTTTAAAGTTCCAATTCAACCCCCCTTCTTGTGTTTTTCAATTATTCAATTGGCTTCAGAGTGCCTGGTTCTGATTTCAAGCACTTAACCGTGTCAGTACAAGATCCAAGCTAAGAAAAAAACTATGATGGGACCAAGTCAGAACATCTGCAATGACTACCATGATGATAAAGATAGAATCAACGCCAAACCTCCAATCTTTGATGGAGAGAACTTTGACTATTGGAAAGACAAAATTGAAAGCTTCTTTCTGAATCATGATACTGGTATCTGGGATATGATAATTGATGGGTACATGCATCCTGTGGATGAAAGTGGTCAGAATATTGATAGAAAAAGAATGTCTTATTATCAAAAACGTGACTTCAGAAATCATCACAAGGCCAGAACGATTATCCTGAGTGTCATCTCATATTCAGAGTATGAGAAGATCACAAACAGAGAGACAGCTAAAAACATATTTGATTCTCTGAGAATGACGCATGAAGGAAACATTAAAGGAAAAGAAACCAAAGCCCTTGTGCTCATTCAGAAATAAGAAGCCTTCGAGATGGAAGAAAGTGAAACCATTGAAGCAATGTTCTCAAGATTCTAAATTCTAGTTGCTGGGATGAGAGTTATGGACAAAGGGTATTCAATTGCTGATCATGTAAATAAGATCATCAGAAGTCTACCAAAGCAATGGAGGCCTGTGGTCACTGCTCTCAAACTAGCAAAAGATCTCAACAAGATATCTCTAGAAGAACTTGTCGGCTCACTCAGAAGTCATGAGATAGAGTTAGAAGATGAAGAGCCTCAGAATAAAGGTAAGCCTTTAGCTCTAAAATCTAACAAAAAATATGATTCTAAAGTTTTGCATGCTATGGAAGAAACCTCTGGTGGATCCTCATCAGAAGAAGACGAATTGTCTCTTCTCTCCAGAAGAGTCAATCAGTTGTGGAAGCAGAGGCAAATGAAGTTCAGAAACTCCAGAAGAACAGGGAGTCAGAATGAATCATCCTCTGGATACAGAAAGTCTGAATCTTCTTTTGGGCATAAAAAGTCTGAATCGTCTTCTGGTCACAGAAAGTCAAGCAACAGAGACATCATCTGCTATGAGTGCAATGAACAAGGGCACTACAAAAGCGATTGTCCAAGGCTTCAGAAGGAGAAACCCAAAAAGAAGTTCTTCAAGGAGAAGAAGAAAAGTCTCATGGAAACATGGAATGACTCGGATACTTCTGACGCAGACACTGAATCAGAAGATGAAAGAGCCAACATTGCTCTTATGGCCAACGTGACAGAAGATAGTGAATCATCTGGGTCAGAATCAGAATCAGACACAAAAGAGATATTTCCTGACTTTACTGTAAACTTTACTAAAGCTAAATTAGGAGAAAGTCTGAGTGAAATTCTTGAAAGATATCAGCAGCTTGAGTCAAATTCAAGAACCTGAAGAAGGATCTAGTTTCTAACTCTGAAGAAACTGAGAATATGAGATTAGAGAATTCTGAGTTAAAAGAAAAAATTCCAAAACTTGAAAACGATTTACAAAACACTCAGAAGGAAACAATATCAGAGGTTCCCAGTAACTCTGATAAGATCATAAAGGAATATGATCATAGCTTTCAGAAGTTTTTGGCTAAAAACATAGATAGAAGCAAGATGGCTTCAATGATCTATGGAGTTAGCAGAAATGGCAGAAAGGTATAGTATACAAAGGTAATGTATCCCAACCTAATAAAGTCATGGACTTAGTTATTAAACGCACACCTTTAAAATCTCACTTTACTTATGGGCACACACATGACTTGAAATATACTAGTAATGAGTTTTCTGCTAAACCAAAATTCAAACAGAATTTTGGTAACACTAACAAACAAGGACCCAAAAAGATATGGGTACCTAAGTACAAAATTATATATGTAGCAGATATCTTTGACAACAAGACTAAAACACCAGTCATGGTACCTGGACTCTGGATGCTCTCGACACATGACGGGAAGAAAGCATATATTCCAAAGTCTGGAACTTAAATCTTGAGGCTACGTGGGTTTTGGAGGCAATCAGAAAGGGAAGATCATTGGCTCTGGAGCTACCGATAACGGTAACCTCCCTTCTATTAATAATGTTCTATTAGTAGATGGATTAATGCATAACTTGTTATCCATAAGTCAATTAAGTGATAACAGTTATGATATAATCTTTAATCAAAATTACTATAAAGCTATTAGTCAGAAAGATGGGTCTATCATATTTAATGGAAAGAGAAAGAACAACATTTACAAAATAAAACTTTTTGAACTAAAGAGTCAGAATGTAAAATTCCTTTTGTCTATTAAAAACGAGCAATGGGTCTGGCCCATAAGATTGGGGCATGTTAGTATGAGAAGAATATCTTAAACTAACAAACTCAATCTGGTCATAGGACTTCCTAATCTGAAGTTCAGCTCAGATGCGCTGTGTGAAGCATGTCAAAAAGGCAAGTTTGCAAAACCTCCTTTTAAAGAAAAAAATGTTGTTTCTACCTCGAGACCATTAGAAATTCTGCACATAGATCTATTTGGACCAGTGAAAACTGCATCCATCAGTGGCAAGAAGTATGGGTTAGTGATCGTAGATGAATATAGCAGATGGACATGGGTAAAGTTCTTAAGACATAAGGAAGATTCACACTCTGTGTTCGTTGCTTTTTGTAACCAAGTCCAGAATGAGAAAGATCTTAGAATTGTCAAAGTCAGAAGTGATCATGGTAGAGAATTTGTAAATGAAAATTTTCAAATATTTTTTAATGAGAATGGCATCTCTCATGATTTCTCTTGTCCTAGAACTCCCCTACAAAATGGAGTTGTAGAACGAAAGAACGGAACTTTATAAGAAATGGCCAGAACCATGATAAACGAGACTAACATTGCTAAGATATTTTGGGCAGAAGCAATTAACACAGCGTGTTACATTCAGAATAGAATCTCCATAAGACATATTATGGATAAGACTCCATATGAATTGTGGAAGAACAGAAAGCCCAACATTTCATATTTCCATCCATTTGGGTGTACTTGTTTTATGCTTAACACCAAAGAACATATGAACAAGTTTGACTCTAAAGCACATAAGTGTATTATGTTAGGATACTTTGAATGCTCAAGAGGCTACAGAGTATACAATATAGAAACACATATTGTAGAAGAATCAATCAGTGTTAGATTTGATGACAAGCTTGTCCCTTAAAAGTCAAAGCTAAATGAATCTCTTGCAGATATAGAAGTTCAGTTCACAGGTACTGAAGGTAATTCATCAGAAGTTCCCAACAAAGACTCACCAACAACATCAGAAGGAAATGTCACAAGCACTACAACAACTTCTGAAGAACCTCTCCAGAAGCAGCCTAGCTCACCCTGAAGACAAAATTCTGGGAAAGAAGGAAGATCCAATCAGAACAAGATCAACATTCAGAAATTCTGAAGAATCTCTCATGGGATTGGTATCTCTGATTGAACCAACTACCATTCATGAATCTCTTCTGGACAATGATTGGATATTGGCTATGTAGGAGGAACTAAATCAATTCACTAGAAATGACGTATGGGATCTGGTTCCCAAACTCCAGAAGGAACCTACATACACCAGAGCAAATACGTCAGAGAACTTCTGAAGAAATTTGACCTATCAGAATGTAAGCCATCTAAGACTCCAATGCATCCCACATGAATTCTGGAAAAGGAAGAGGTAAGTAAAAAGGTAGAACAGAAGATCTACAGAGGTATGATTGGTTCTCTCTTATATCTTACTGCTTCAAGACCTGACATTCTCTACAGTATTTACTTATGTGCCAGATTCCAATCAGATCCTAGAGAATCTCACTTAACAGTTGTTAATTGAATTTTCAAGTATCTGAAAGGTACTAATAACCTTGGTTTGTTTTATAGAAAAACCAGTGAACACAATTTAGTAGGGTACTGTGATGCTGACTTCGCTGGAGACAGAGTAGAAAGAAAAAGCACTTCTGGAAGCTGCCAGTTTCTGGGAGAAAATCAGATCTCATGGACCAGCAAGAGGCAATCCACAATTTCTTTGTCAATAGCTAAAGCTGAATACATAGCAGCTGCTGGATGCAACACACAGATGCTCTAGATGAAGAGTCAGCTTGAAGACTTCAACATATTTGAGAGTAACATTCCTATATTCTGTGATAATACTTCTGCAATATGTTTATCTAGGAATCCTATTTTGCATTCTAGGACTAAGCATATAGAAATAAAACATCACTTTATTAGGGACTATATTCATAAAGGAACCCTTACTTTAAAATTTATTGACACAGACCATCAACGGGATGATGTCTTTACTAAACCACTTTCTGAAAATAGGTTTAATTTCATTCTGAAACATCTCAGCATGAAATTATGTCCAGAATAAGAGTTTTATTTATATATTCTTTAACCCTCATAACTTTATGTTTTCTTTGTGAACATCTGATCAACAAGTCTTCAGAAGTTAGAAGAATAGTTGCATCAGAATCTATCTAAGAAGATCTGAACGGTTCATTTCAAAGATAGAGGCGTGCAGTTCACATTATCAACATTTGTCATCCTCTTACAAGCTACCTTCTAAGGCTGAACACGCGTTCAAATTCTGAAGGGTCTAAGGCTTTGATTGGATGAATTGAGACACGTGTCATTGGTAACTGTTTCTTATCTCCACGCCAACCCCTATTTTCAGGATTCATAATTGTTGTGTAATCATTAATTTGTTTTCTCTTTCTTATTGATTAAGTTTTTAAATTGATTATAAATACACACTCACTATCACTTTCACTTCTTCTTGCTTCTATTTTTCTCTCTAGTTTTCGTTTGCAAAAACCCTTTTTCTCATAAATCTCAAACAATCAGTGTGAACAATGGCATCTTCTTCAAGTGCTAAAAATATTCAATGTGCTCTTAGTTCATCATCAATAGTAGAACAGTACAAAGAACCAATAAGAACCTTGCTCACTCAAATTGATTCTCTTGAGGTTCTCTATGAGCTTATTATCGAATTTGAAAGCATGAAGGAGAATGGGTTTGATCTTTTTGCAGATGTAACTACTCAAGGTTGGAACAGGTATTTCGATCGTCTTCTAGGTCCAGCGTTCCCAATTCTGGTAAAGGAATTCTGGATTCATGAAACCTCCTCTAATCACCAAGTAACTTCTTATGTAATGGGGAAGAAAATTGTAATTACTGAAGATTTGATTGCAAAGCTGATTGGTTACAATGGCGGAGGATTTAGGTGCAGCGACATGGCTGAGAAATGTTCTGACCTAAATGCCATATCAAGAGTAATCTTCACTTTTGGGCAGCCATCCAACAAGATTAGAGATCTGAAGGACTACTTCATAATTTGGGCTAAGATCATTCTAGGTTGTATAAACCACAGAAAGCCAACAAGTTCTCCTGGCTACATCAATATTGATCAACAATTTCTGCTTTATTTCATTTCGAAGAAGACAAGAATAAACCTTCCTCGCTTGATTTTCAATCATCTGAGAACAAGCGTGAAGGAAACAAGAGAAGAATAAAGGACCAAGAGGGATTGGGTACCGCTGGGCAGGTTAATTTCTGATATTCTGACTGAGAATAGATTGATAGAGCATCTGACAGAAGCTCAGCAGATAAGCACGCTGGAGGAATGTGCCGGAAAACCCCTTAATGCCAAGAATCTGAAAAAGATGAGATTATTGACAACATTAATAAGGAGCCAATCATTGCTACAAATGAAGTCATCACGTCAAGGAGAATCCCTCTGAAATATTTTCCTCTATTTTCTGACATTGATGCTTCACCAGAAATAGTGGACAGATATTTAGAAGCATGCAAGAAGGATGGAACTGCTTTAGAACTTAATATTAGTGATCTGCATAAGCAAGCTCCAGATGTTGTTTTAAAGAAGTCCAGAAAGAGAAAAGCTGCTGGAGAAGGATCTTCTCAAAGGACTCCAGAAGCTGCTAAAAATAAAGGTAACACTTCTTTTATTTCTGTTGTAGAATCAGTAGTTTTTCTAACATCTGAAACACCCTCCTCTCCTAAACCAATAGAAGATCCCTCACCTCAAACATTTGAAGATTTTGATATAGAGTTTGATCCTTCTGTAACTCTAGAAAACATACTAAACGAACCTCACTCTCCCGATCCACATCTAGAAAAAAATAAACCAGAACTTGATAGAGTTCTTTCTGATATTGATCTATTTGATCCAGATTTTCAAATTCCTAACCATAAAATCTAAACTTTCAAACTCCTCAACCAGAAAATCCAAAGCTTCAAACTCCTCAACCAGAAAATCCAAACCTTCAAACTCCTCAAACAGAAAATCCATTTTTTGAAACAGAAAATCCAAACTTCCAAACCACTCACCCAGAAAAACCAAATGCTACTGCTAACCAACCAGAAGATTCTTACACAGACTCTGATACCACAACACCAATTCCTGGAATCACAGAACTTCTCATGGTTCAACAACCTCTCTCCATTCTAGACATTCAAGAAATTGCATCACCTTATCACTCCACTCCACCAAACACACCTCGATCACCAATCATCATTTCTGATTCACCTACTCCCTCTCCTATTAACCGTCCAGATGATCACCTCAGAACAATCATTGACTTAGAAGCGCTGGATCACCTAGCTTCAACCTCTCACAAAATTTCCATTCCCAAACCTAAACCAACTATAACCAAAGAAGATGTTGGTAGAAACTTATTGATTTTTGAAACAGAATTAATGGAATGGGTTAACTCTTTAAAGCAAGCAAGTTTAGAAAATCCAAATTCTGCTGCTTCTGATTCTCACTGGAATGGGGTCAGAAGATGGTTCAACTCAAAATACTAGAAGCTCAAAGAATTAAGTTATGAACTGGCTCTATAGAACTTTTGTTATCAGCTTAAAGTTTTCAAGGATCAAGTTCTGAGTCAATGGGAAAAGAAATTGATTCTTCTGTTGGACAATGCTCCCTCGAAAAAGCACCAACCTTCAGAAACTATTGAACCATGCTCTGAAAATCTTCCTCTGGCGATTATTCAAGAAAAAGGAAAAGAAACTGAATCAGAAAATGCTAGAGTGTTCTGAGAAACTTGCATCTTTTGAGGATACACCATCTTCATCTTTGGTTATGCAAACTCTGGAAGAGTTAAAGAAAGAGAATGCTGTAATCAAAGAAAGATTGGACAAGCAAGAAGACACGAGCAAAGAAATCAAGGAAATGCTGGGAAAGCAAGAGGAATCAAACACTCAGATTAAGAGCTTACTGGAAGCGTTGTTCACACGACTTCCCCTCCTCAATCTTAGATTTTTTTTTTACAATTTTTTTCTGTAGCTTGTTTTATTTGGCTCTGAAAATGTTATTGAAATCATGTTTTAATATAAATAATCTTTTTGACGCTGATTATTAGTGATTATATTGCTTTTTTATTTCTAACAAAAAGGGGGAGAACGTAAGATGTTTTCAATAACAGTATATCGGGACAAGGTCTCAAACATTTTGAATATCATAACTTATCGTTTTTTTTTAAAGCAAAACATGAACAAAACTCTGATGAAGACATAAGGAGATGCATCAAAAGCTCTGATCAGAATGAACTTCAAGGAAGTAATTCATCTCTATCTGAGTACTCAACTCAGGGGGAGACTCTCTAATGCTTTATGTTCTGTCTATTTTTATTGAAAAATCCTAGTTTTTGTCATCATCAAAAAGGGGGAGACTGTTAGAACATAGTTTGATTCTACAACCCTCATAAGAGTTTTGATGATAACAAACACAAAGAATAAATATGCACTCTAAAATTATATTCTATTTTGTAGAGAAGTTCTGACGGAAGTGGATCAGAAGTTAAACTAAAAGGTTGTTCCTGTTGGGAATGTAGACTAATCTCACCATGTTCTGATGAATGAAGATCAGAATTTGCACTAAGAGAAAGACGCTTTAACTCTTAACGAAAGTCTAGTGCTGCAAACAGGACCTTGATTCTGACCTTCCAAGTTCTGAAGCAAAGCAGAAAACAGATTCCTTAATGTTCTGAAGCATTACTATTCATCAAAGTTGTATCAATTGTAACGGCTACAAACATACAAGGATCTTCTAATTGAGGAAAGTGCATTAACTGACAATTATCAAGTTTCCATTTTCACAAGATTGTTGCACCTATTTAAACAAGGAACAAGGTTAAATCGTTCACGATTTACAACACTGCAATTCAAAATCTTTCAACGCTGCTACTCAATATTCATATTATTCTCTAAATTGTGTAATACATCACAAGTTTGTGATACTGTTTTTGTAAACAAAAACATACTGTACACTGATTTATTCATACTTTTGTTAGTGAAATTCCTTGAGATAAATCGGGTTGTGGTTGTACTAAAGAAGACTTTGGCAGTTGTCAAAGCAGATTTGTAATCAGTTAGATTAGTGAATTAAGACCTCGTTAGAGAGAGGTGAAATCACCTTGGCGGGTGGACCGGAGTAGTTTGAGATCAAACGAACCAGGACAAAAATCATCGTGTCATTTGCATTGATTTTTAAAGTTCCAATTCAATCCCCCCCCTCTTCTTGTGTTTTTCAATTCTTCATGTGTAAGTTTGAAAATATTTTGAAAACGCCTTCGTACGGCAAACTTTGCAATGATTCTCGTATTGTTGAGAATGTATACGAGGTGTTGGTTTTGAAAATATTTGTTGAAAAGGTGTGTTTGAAAAGATGTTTTGAAAATTCCAATGTAAGACAATTTTGTAATGATTCTCGTATCGGTTAGAATGTATACAAAATGTTTATTTTGAAGAATGTTTTGAAAGTGTGAGTTGTAAATGGTTTTGTTTGTGAGCAAGCAATTACGAACAATCTACCTACTCAAAAAGTTTTTGTTCTTTTCCTCCTCCTTTAGATAGTGCAACTTTGCCAATGATTGGTAGAGAGCCTTATCATCGGATGTGAGGGACGGACGTGGGTCATCGTACAGTCATAGAAGGCAACTTGTAAGATGTTTTAGCAATTATCGTAAGGGAATAAGATCATTTACTAAAGGCAACATTTGAAAGGTTATCGAGGGACTATGATCTTTTAATCGAGGGTCTTTTTCTAAAACATCTCACATTCGAGGGACATGATTGTTTATATTCGAGGAAACAAGTGTGGTTAACCCTAGCGGTGCAAGTGTGCAAAGTGTTTTACTTTCCAGTATTTTATCTTTGAATTAGGGCTTTTCTAGGTTTTATTTAAAGTCTTGTCATGCAAACCCTAATTACTAACAATAATAAGGAAAGCGATAAATTGCGGAATTTAAATTTTCTACTCTATTATAATGCCTTGGGAATGGGGGTACAATTTTGTGAATAGGGGGAGGAAAGCAATAAAACCCTAATTACTATTACAAACCATTGAATATGAATTATAACAATAATTATGCACAAAATGTAGTGATGAAGAAGAAATTGCTTTTAGGTTTTTTTGATGAAAAGGTTTAGAGATTAACCTAATTGAATTAATTAACTTTAATTACAAAAGAAGTTAATTAATTATTTTATCAAAACCAAAAAATCTAAATTAATTGAAATAGAAAATAAAATCGAAGTCTAAATTTAAATTGTTTAGAAAATGATTTTTGTTAATGTTAATTAGAAAAATATTCTACAATGTAAAAGAAATAATAAAATTTAATTTAATAAAATAAAATAAAATGCTTAAATTAAAATATTTTAAATTTAATTAAGAAAATATATTTTTGGTGGTTTTATGGTTTAGATAAAATAAATATATAAATGAAAATAAATAAAATATAAAAGAAATGAAAATAATTGGGCTGGGGGTTGAAAAGTGAAAATGGGGGTCAAATGTAGCAAAAAGAGGCCCAAGACAGTTTTTTTTAGAAACAAATAAAATTAAAAAAGGAAACTGGGCATGTGTGTTTAGTAAAAAGGGGGTGAGATTCGGAAAATGGTTTAGGCCCAAAAATAGAAGTCCAGCGCCTATTTATGGTTCAGTGTTGTTGGCTTTTAAGGGTGCAGCATGAGCTTGTTCATGTGGAGCGCTGGATTTGATTATAGGATGATCATGTGGTGTGGATGAGAGGTACATGATAGGCGCTCCCAACCTGCTTGTATTGAATGTGAAATGACAAATTATGAAATAAACAAAAGGGTGCCGCTGGGGCTCAAACCCAGAACCCTATGGACAAGTGACTTAGCGCGCGTTTCTTTACCACCGAGGTGGCTGTTATATCCGGTAGTAATACAACTTGCACTAAATTTAAAATAAACTATGTCCTGATTATAACTTCATCTTCTTCCTCGCGCCAACCTCTTCATCGCCATTTTTGAATTTTGTAACTTCCTCATTTCTCAACCAAATCAGAAAATGTAAACAGGAAAGTTGCTCTATTTTTCAATACGAATTCAACCATATAAATTTTATGAGCTATAAATCAAAGATGAATGAGAATTTTATTGGTACCAAATAAAAACCTAATTTTTTCATAAAGTTCATCTTCAAAATTCAAATCACTCAGGCAACATAAATGAAAACTAAGGGAGTGGTTAGCTTCAGGGCTATGATGTCTACATTTTTTATTCACAAAGTAACCATTAATGATGCTTGTAGAAAGAGTTCAAAGTTGAAAAAACTTACCTTAAAACTGGAAATCACGTATGGAGTTTGAGCACTTCTGGAGTTGTGGTGATGATCTGGATAGCTTCACTGGACTCCTAAGAAGCTAATGCAACTCTTACTTTATGCTGAAAGTGCCTGAATCGTGTTGGAGAAGTCAAGTTGCATAGCTAAGTTTTTAAGTTTGGAAGATGATGAAAATGGAGTTACAGTTGTGAAAAAGGGATGGGGATGAGTTGTATATGATGTATGGAAGCTTTTTGATTGATTTGGAGAGGAAACACATGAGTGGATTGTGAGATGGAAGTTCAAGGTCAGAAATGACAAGCTATGGAGTTTTTGTGCAATTTCTGGTTTGAGGGAGTTTGAGAGAGTTTTAGGGCTTGTCCATTCATGTGTTAGGTTGCAAATGACCTCTGTATTTATAGGCAAGAGGTTTGAAATCTTGAAGTAACCAAAATTTTGAGATAACATATTATGGTTTGGTTGAAAATGAGAAATCAAGTTGAATGGATTTTCATAGTTCCAAAGTTCAATTACAAGCATGGTCTGAGTTTGTTGGGTGCAGGGAGATTGCTTCTTCACTTTACAATGGAGTGTGATCAGAAGAAACAAGTGAGAGGCTCAATGCATTGACTTATGTATAAAGCTTGCTTTACAAGAATGGAAATGGTAACTTTGTGCCAAAAATGGAAAATTGTCTTGGACAATGGCTCAAACACTTGGATAATAGCTCAATAAATTGTGTAAACATTTAATTATGGAGTGATTTGAAAGTTAGAAGGCCTACAAAGCAAGATTATGCAGCATAGCTATGGGATTAGGTTATGTATTCTTCATGAAAATGCATTGTAATTCAAGTTTATCATGCAAACTTCTTATCTCCGATTCTCCTAGCTCAAGATCTCTTCAAGTTCTTAGAAATTTTGGAAATATTGAAACATTTTATACAACCTTTATGTTGACCACTTTGGATAAATCATCTTGGAAGTAGGTTAAAATTTGGTCAAGAAGTTAGGTCAAAAATCTGCCTAAACTTGTCAAAATTTTCACTAAGTGTTTAAATGAAAAATGTCATAACTTTATGAGCTTATATCTTCAAATCTAAGAATTTTTTGGACATGAACCCTAGGGGAAAAGTTGTATAATTCATCAAGATCTACAACTCTCATGTTGAAAGTTTTCCTTGAATCATCTTGTATCTTGGTGAAAAATTGTCATGAAGTAGTAATATTATCAAGGTTAAAAACACTTAGAATTTTTCTAAGTATTATAAATCTTGACTTTTTTTGTTGAATTTTTGAATTTCTTGATTCTTGATGATCAAGTTTGACATTTTTGAGTGCCTTGATATATCTTGATCTTTGAAATTTAATTTTGACCAAAAAGTCAAAGTTTGACTTCTTGTGTATCAATTGACTTTTTATCAGTTGATCAAACTTTAACTGTCAATCCATTGATCTTGAGAAATGATTTGAGCCATGAAATTAGGTAAAGATATTGTGTTTGAATCCTTGAGATCATGCTTTAAATCATTAGGTCATGTACCAGGTCAAAAATCATTGATCAATCATTCTCAGTCAAAACCCTAATTTTGACAATTTTGTCCCTTTAATGATTTGAATGCTTTTCTTGAGGCATCATGATCAAACCTTGGTCAATTAATAAATATTACTTCAAAATGTTGATGTTGGACAAAAATCAAGAAGTTTGACTATATATTGACCACAATTGACTTTTCACCCAATACAATTGATTTTCAGTCATCTGAGCAATTGACTGAGCAAATTTGCGATGCAAGGCTTGAAACTTGGCATGAGAAATATTGAAGACCTATAATGAACCATGAAAGTCATTTGAGGCATCAAAAGTCCAATTGTCCTTGAGAAAATCAAAACCCTAATTTGGAGGCTCAGTGCTTAGGAAGTGAGCTTATCTGATCAAACCCTTGAGAACCCTTGAGCATTTGAGATCTTTGGTGAGAAATGTCTTGAGAAAATAGAGGGAAAATTTTGCGGTACAACAATGTGTTCCAAAGGAACAAACTTAGAAGATCTGAAGACAAATTTTCTGCTGAAGTCCAGATGCTAAAAACTTAGTTTCTAAAAGACAAATTGTTTCAAAGAAGACAAAGGTTCTATTGAAGTCCAGATGCTGAAGACTTGTGTTTCTAATAACAAGGTTCTTAAAAGGATTCTTAAAGAACTAAGCGTTAAAGATTCTAAAGACGGAAGTTCTGAAGATTCGAAAGACTTGAAGTTCTAAATATCCAAGGTTCTATACAATGGGTTCTCAAGACCAAGTGCTAAAGAATCTAAAGACGCAGTTCTTAAGACTCTAAAGACTTGAATCTCTTCAGATCCAATGTTCTCTACAACGGGTTCTCACGAAAAGGTGCTGAAGACTTTGAAGACGTAGTTTTAAAGACTTTGAAGACCTTATGTTATGTTCCCGCTTCTAAACTCATGCTCGCAGAAGCCTCTGAAGTGCAGAAGGAAAGAATATAACGTTAACATGGTACAATAGTACACAGTACGAAAAAGCCTTATTCCACTACCTCTCCATTAGCTTGAATTGTGGAAGATAAAATGACGTATCAGTACTATTTGTAACGACTCTTTTATAAATATCCAGCAACTCTATTTTGCTTGGCTATATAAGAAAATAATCATATGTTTAAAATTTTGTTGGTGTTCAATGTGAAAAGAAAAAGCTGTCATTATTGGAACACAACCAAAATCCATCAACCACTATAACAACAAACAACAATAGCTATTACGCTGAATATACTAGAGAAATCAAGAAGATGATGAATAAGAATTAAACAAGATGATATTCAAATTCTTATCAAATACTTCTTAGTATAAATATGAAGAAGCAAGGAGTTCTTGCTCATAGCTTTCTCAACGATGAAGATGAAGACAAGAAGACTACAAGATGCTGCACTTAACTTGGATTATATTGATCTTTGTAGAAATATGTAAAAACACAAGAGTTATTGCTCATATTGTGTTATGTCTTAAGATCTTCGTGTAAATTGTTTGAACACAGTAGTTGTTGCTCAGAAATGTTTCAAACAATATGTACTTAAATTAGGAGTAAGTTTCCTGATAAGAAGCACTCATGTAATCTCCAGAAAAAACAATTTTATTTAGTATTGGTTGGTTCCTCAAGTGATCGAGTGAAGATCAAGAGACTTTGGTTGCAGTCATCGTAGATGAAATCCTGGTAGTGGTTTCTATTGGGTAAATGGTAGTCATATCTCAAAGGGGACTGGGTAAAGGTCAGCCTTGTGAGATCACTGATGGATATCATTGGAAGAAAATACTTGTAGGAGATTTTGAGGGATTATATTCTATTGGGTCAATGAAAGTTATATCCAGTTTGGATCCATGAACGCATAATTGGATGTTAGTCACAAGTGGTTGCCCATGTGAATGTAATCAGATTGGTTATAGTGGATTAATTCCTTGATTTCAAGGCAAAATCACCTTGGTAGGGTGAATTGGACTAGCTTGAGGGTTTCTCAAGTGAACCATAATATATCACGTGTTCTTTACTTTTGCTTATTCTTTAGAGTTTATGTTTTCTTAACTTAATTAGAATCATTACTTAGAAGTAACACTCAGAAGCATTTTTCAACAAATAATGCTTAGAAGCGAAAGTTATTCAAGAAAGGAAAACCCAATTCAAACCCCCCTTTCTTGCATTTTTTCACACCTTCAATTAGTATCAGAGCTCGGTTATGTTATTGATGGATATCAAACACCTAACAGTGTTAGATAAATATCCAGATGTTGTGTGAAGAAATACTCTAAAAGTGATCATTATTCAATTTTACACTACTGTCAGAAAATTGAAGAACAAGCTAACAAGAAAAGATTCATCAGAGAAGAAGTTATATATGTTGAATGCTTTTGATTAAGTTCGTTGAGAGTATGAGATGTTTTCAAGAAATGGATTAGTTACCCTTGACTTTCTCATAAGATCTCTTTAGGAATCTTTTCAAAAGAATAAAGACGTTTTTCTTATGATACATAAGAACCTCATGATTAAGTTGTCTATTCAATTAGACAAAAGATCTTATGCAAAAGATCTCAACATTGGCTTTTTCGAAGGAGGATTTGCAGAAGACCAGACATTACTGAGGAATAAATGCTCATTGACTCATCAGAATTATGATCAAATACTAACTTTAAACAAGATATCTCAGCATTGCGAGAACAAGATTGTCAGTCAAAATCGTCAAAGTTTGAAGATATTTGTATTAGAATAAATTTTGTAATTTGTTCAAGGAATAAAAAATTCATAAGACGTTAGGAAAGGATATTTAATATTCTCTAGCACATAGCTTCTCGGAAGTTCATGAAATATTGACCTTCTGAAAAATAAGCTTTTATTCAAAGGGAGTTTGACAAACAGATGGATGTTTTGATAATAAAGGATCAAAATATGTGTACTCTGAGGATTATTCTTAAGAAGTCAGATAGGTGATTCTAAACATAAGAATGAAGAGATCATCTGAAGAGAAGACTAGTCCTAGCTCTCAGATTAGAAATTAGAGTTCAGAAGAAGATTATTCTTCTCAAATCAGAAAACTAAAAATACTCAATGAAATAAGAGGAATCAATATGAAGATAATTCAGAACCTCTGAAAGACTGCTCTGAAGAAAGCATAAGAAGAAAGAAGTTGATCAGAAGTTGTATCTAAGAGAAAACTAAAGTTAAAGATAGATGGAAAGTCTTCAAGGACATGGCAAGCCTAATCAGAAGATCTATCAAGGACAAGCTAAAGTCAAAACTAGAATGTAGAGCACTCAGATAAAAGAATCACGGTGAAGATTTCATAATCTCAAAGGTATGTTTTGTTTTATCTATATTTTATTAGAACTTATAATAAAAATACTTCTACAAGTTAGAATATGTTTTAAACAGAAGTATTCCAAATGTTAGTGCAACTCCAAGTTGTGAATTTTCTGGTTAAGTGAAAATCTCATGATCTGGAACATTCTCTCTTTCCAAGAGAAAAATCTTTTAATCAATTCTCTGGATAATGTAAGCATGTAAGTTCTCTTGAGAATGAGCCGAAAATTTTACGTATGATGTATGTAATGATAGTTTCTCATTTAAGCAATTATGTTCAATATTTTTCTATATTTGTTTCTAGTCTGTTACCTCTAAATGTTGATTCACTCAAAGTCCTTATTTTGAACTTGTATTGTACTCTGTCTTTATAAATACTGATTGTGATACGGTGGGAGAACTGACTTGGTCCATTTTGCGTTTGATCACAATTGTGCGGATAACAAGAGTCGCCACCGACTTTTCTTTTATCTAATAAGGAAAGGTAAAAAAAGCACAGGAAAGACCTTTCAAGATTACTTCTCGGGTTCGGGGGGTAGATTATGAAAAGGGAAGGTATTAACACTCTTTTCATCCATGGTTTTCCATGGGCTCTTAGTTGCTCGCTAGATCACTTGCTTTGTTTGAATGTGCTTATGGTGTGGGTTTTGAAAGTATTTTTGAAAATGTCTTTGCAATGGTTCTCGTCTCTATAAGAATGCATACAAAGTGTTGTTTTGAAAAATAGTTCAAAGAGGTGTTTGTGTATTGTGTTTTTTTGAAGGTGATTTTGAAAAGATATCTTTGTAATGGTTCTCGTCTCTATAAGAACGTATAAAAAAAGTTTTTGTCTTTTGAAAAATAGTTTTTAATGTGAAAGTATTTGTGTTAAATGTTTGGTTGTGAGCAAGCTAGCGATAAAGAGCGAATCTACCTACTTGAAAGGTCTTAAATGTTTTTTTTCTCCTTTAGATGTTGCTATCTTACCATTGATTTGGTAAGAAGCTCCATCGTTGGATGTGAAGGGACAGGCGCGGGACTTTTGTACAGTCATAGAAGGCAACTTGTGAGACGCTTTAGCAATTTTCGTAAGGGACTAGATCGTTTTATCGAAGGCAACATCGAGGGACATCGAGGGACTACGATCTTTTTTATCGAAGGATATTTGCTAAAGTGTCCCATATTCAAGGGACATGACTGTGTTTCTGAGGCAACGAGCGAGGTTACCCTAGGGGTGCGCGTGTGAAAAAGTGTTTGATTCAAGTTTAAATTTGTCTCTGATTAGGGTTATCTAGCGGTTGATTTTAAATCTTGCCATACACGCCTAATTACTATACAGTATAAGGAAAACAATAAATTGCGGAAATTAATATTCTACGCTATTACAGAGCATTTGGGAATGGGGGTACAGATTCATAAATGGGGATGGATCGAATCGTCAATGCGGTTAAAATTCAAAAAATAGGCAATCAATACAATCAAATCGAATCGAATAATTAATTAAAACTACAACAACTAATTAACAAAGTATGGAAATAAAAACTTTTGGTATTTTTTTTTATTATGAAGAATTTAAACAAAATGATTTTAAACTAAATAAATTAAAAAAATTAATTAGTAAAATTAAAAAAATCTAACTAAACTAATTAAAAGAAATTAATAAATTTAAAAGAATGTTATCTTAGAGAAGTTCATAAAGTTATTTACAAGATTCTAACTTAGTGAAATAATTACATATATTATTTAATTGAATTTTTAAGAATAAAAACTAAAACTAAACTAACTTTATTATCAAAAAGTAAATAAAAAACAGAAAATAAGGCCCTAATAGGGATTGAACTCGGATCCCCTTGGTCGTTAGAAGTATGCTTTGCCAACTGAGCTATTCTGTTCATTCGTTATTATAATGATTGAATTGATAAATAAGGGAAAACGGTAATAGAGGATTGGGCCAGCAGCCCAATGGGCTGACCCGGTTTGGAAGAAACAAGAGAAGAATTTGAAACCCTAAAGTACAAAGAAGTCGCGGTTGTTGTGTAGTATTGGGAAAGAAAATTAAGATTAAATTATTGTTATTTCCAAAAAGATTCAATTAAGAAAATGGAACGATAATAACACTCCCCCCTCTCTCTGAATCTCGTAGCTTAAGCTCCAACTCCTATAACAGAAAATGCAGCCACACTAAAATCTTTCTCCATGCCTTTATCATCTTCATACCTGCTTCCGACCAAACTGCTTTCCTCTGGTGTTTGAAGAGAATCTGCCTCAGCTTCATCAAATTCCATATCAGCATCCAATATGTCAGTATCGGCTTCAGGAAGTCGTTGTTGAAGTGGCTCCGCATCATTAATGACTTGATCTGTCTTCAACCTCTTGCGATATGACTCTATTTCTGTTTTGTTCCGCATACTCAGTAACTCGGTAATTATCTGGACATAAAATGAAATGGGGCTATGGGTTTGAAATGGGGGTTTAGGGTTTTCTGTGTGATTTGCGATTGCCTTTTGATTCCGTGAATTTGTTTGGTTTTGATAAGTTGCAGTTGGGAATAATTCTTCGCGGAACAGATTGACGTTGTGACAGATGGGAAATCGGTGGTTCGAAAGAAGAAGATTGGGGAATTAGGTTGCAATATGAAGGTAACGGGTGGTTTTAAACGATTAATTGTAGCTTTTGAACTGATGATTTTCATATGTGTTTTTATTACTGTTTTGGTTTTCTTTGTTTCCAGATATGGCAGAGAAGACGGGAGGGAATGGTGAGAGATCAACAAGGTATTTTTTATCTTTGTGAGTTTTATGTTATTACTGTGTGTTTTGTCTACTTTATTAATATTATTGTTCTAAACATTTATAAATATCAACAAATCCATCAGTTCCAGAATACAATAGAGAAAGTATGATAAGTCAAGCATTCGTATGGTATGAAAGGGTGCAAAGAGACGATTCAAACATGTGAATGATGCAGATAGAGAGGAAGAAACAAATACCTATCGGAGTCTCTCTAATGGGGCTTCTAGGAGAGAAAAAAAGTAAGTTTCTCTCCTCTATTTATTCTCCTGTTGTTAAAACTTTGAACAAGCTTTTCCTTTTTCTGTTTATTCTCTCTTGCTGAATTTTTTTGTATGTTCTTTTAGATTTCTTCCCCCAGTTTTTTGTATCTTCTCTTGAGTTTGTTTTGTAACAATTGATCTTGTGTATTGTTCACCCCCATTTCTTCATATCAGCAATCTCTCTTATATAGGCAAGTGAAGTGAGATTTGGGGGAAAAGTTATTGAATTTGAACATATTTGGCTTACTGTTTTGTTGCTTTGTGGTTGCAGTTTTTGTGTTGCCTGTTTTGATGTTATTGTGCAGCTTTGCAGACTATTATGGGTAGCAAGGTTTTAGACTGGTTTTGAGCTAGGTTGTGGACTGTTATATGCTTAGGTGATATCCTTTCCTCTTTCATCTTTCAATGATGTAAAGCAAACTTGCTTTTATTAAAAAATATCTGAAGGGTTTGTATGACTTAGGAATGTGATGGTACACTTGGTTTGATGAGCAAATTAATTTGCTGTTTTTCCTTGTTCCAATTTTATTTTATTTGTGCTGCTCTGCTACCATATTGTTGCAGGCTTGTTGCAGGTTTGCTGCAAGTTTGTTGCATTGATGCTGCTTTGCAGCCTTGGACTTGCTGTTATACTTCATAGCATCTTGCCTTTGTTTTGTTTGCTTGTGTTTGTTGCTTTGCTGCTGGCTTTTTGATGCTGCCTTGGCAGTTTGACTTGTTTGTTGTCTTTTTCCCTGCTGCATATACTTGTTTATTGTGATGCCGCCTTGGGTTTTATGCTATTTTGTAGTAGAAAATGTTTGCAAATTTTCTTTTCCCTTTTTGTGAACCAAGGCCCAAACCTTGTGATTTGCAAAATAGGAGAAGATGGACTATGATTAAAACAAGCAACCTTTAAATCTGATTCCACATACAAACCCTAATGATGAATATTCAAACTTGTTTTAGCAATTAATTCTTGAATTTTCACATGCTTGCTAACTCCCCTTCTTTGAAATTCTTGTCTTGTGTCAATGATCTATGTCATTCTTACAGATTACTAATACGTCTTTCACCCACTTGAATATATATATATATATATATATATCAACAATGATTTATCATATTTATCTTTTTCTTTCATAAACTAATTCCTATAAAGATCCTTCTTCTCATCTGTCCATCATACCTCAACCAACCTTTCTTGGAAATGAAGATCTTCTTGATATCATTATCAAAAAACAAGTTGAACTTTCTTCTCTTGAAAGTAACATTGCTTCCAGCACCACAGATGTGTCATACTTTCAACAATGGACAATATACTTCATTATGGTAAAGAAACATGTCTATGTGAATCTTGTTAAAGAATTATGGAAGCATGCTTATCTTGATTATGAGAATGGTATTATCCTTTCCTATATCTTTAAAATTCCCATCACCATTACTCCTTCTCAATCACTCTTGCCACTGGATGTGAAAATGTAGGTGTCACAGTTGACTATGTCAAGTCTAGGTTTATGATGTCTGATAAATTTGATTCTTTTTATGACACATCATCAAGATATGAACCTATCAACCTTGAAAATCTACTACCCATTCCCAAAGCTTGGTTTAAGCTTGTGCTGTCTAACATTTTTCACAGAGGGGAAAACCAAGACCTTTTGAGGTATGATGACCAATCATTTATCTATCTTCTGATGAATGATACTCATGTAAGCTTGCCACAGTCCATCTTTATCTGCATTTGGAAGTCTATTTCTGAGTCCAGGAATCATATAAAGTTTTACATTCCTTATGGACGAGTTTTGTTTGAAATTATTTTCCAAGAGAGAATAGTGGATATGTTCAAAGAAATGTTAGCAGAAGTTGGTCCAGAAAACTGTCCCGAAGATTGCTTGTTAAAATATAAGTGTGAGAGTTTCATTAGCTAGGAAAATATGACTTGTCTCTTCAAAAGTATGATTATTTTTATTGCTTGATCATTTCTCTGATTAATTCTTCACTTTTAAACTTGTATCTGTTGAATTGTCTTAATTAATGAAGTCTTTATTTTATTATAAATTGTTGTTTGTTAATTATGCACTATCATGAAATGACAAGTAACAAGACAATATATTCTCTTATACGTATCTAAGGAATAGGTCTAAAATCGTTGGCGTGTGTTAGTTATTTTCCCCAAGGATTAAAGGGTAACTGTCAAACTTGTTTTCATTAAATACTCTCTTCATAAATAAGAGTAATTACTCTTGGTCCTTCCCAATATATCTAGGTTCTCTAGTCTTCACTAAGATAATCATAGCCTATCTAATATATGTCATACCTAGGTTCACTATCAGTCTCAATAAATAATTGATGTCTCCTCTTCACCATTCACCATCCTCAATTAAAATAGAAACCCCTTTAAATCTTCCTTCGCCTGATTTAACAATGTTTGTTATAACTTTTCATGGCAATGAGGAAACTCTTAAAATCATTCAAGAAAAACGACCCAATCTTCCCAGACTCAAACACCATGGATTGAACCTAATAAGAAGTATGCAACTTCAATCTTGGACATGCTACTTTACTCTGCTTAGAGGCCCCATCTTCCCTGTCCTTGTGAAGGAATTCTAGAAGTATGCCAAAATTAGTGATGATGGCAACACTATTCTGTCTGAAATCTTCAGATTTCCCATTGTTGTCACTGTCTCTTATATAGCAAGAGTGGGTGTGTCTCATCTAGAGTCACCATTAATGAATATCAATTTGACCTAAGTATTGTTGAAAGGTTTAGGATTCTTCATGATAGTTCAGTGCCATATGAACCAACTAATCATGTAACCCTTCTTCTTTCAGCCAAGAATTGGTTCAGGTTCTCCCTTTACAACATCTATTCTCGAGCCACAACAAGAAGCACTATGTCTCATAATGATAGAATTTGTGTTTTCCTCTTGATCAATCACGTCAAGATCAACCTTCCCAGAGACATATTCAATCATCTGAAACACCCCATTGAAATATCAAGAACACGGACTCAATCATATATTCCTTATGGAAGGATACTATCTGAGATGATAATCTAAGACAGGATGTGGGAGTTGATAAAGAAGAATGGATTAGATAATGAATTGGTTGAAGAAAGGTGTGTTAGAGTTGATACAGTTCAAGACTTTAATGATTGAAATCTTGTCTGTTATGTTTTTAGAAAATCTTAGTTTTCTGTTTTCTCTTGATGTACTCTGAAATTCCTTGAATAAAATATTAGGTTAAAAGCCCCTTGACGTTTAATGTTTTTCATCCATAGCTGCCTTTATGATGATGTCAAAAACGGGGAAAAAGATAACAATTTTGATGAACCTAAAGAAATGAAAAAATTTATCATAATGATAAAATGATATAGAATGTGCATGCAATTACAATTAACGCTTGTTTGTTTGATGATTAACCGAGGAACTTTGAACAAGTTCACTATGCATTCCAAGACAGGTCAAAATGAAAGAAATTTGTTAAATCTCTTAAATAGTGATTGTTAATATAATCAGAGATGTACACTTTGTGAACATATTTTCAAGAATCAGACATACCCAATATTGTTCAAAAGTTGAGAACTTTCTAAAAGTTAAAGTTATCTTAATTTTGGTATCATAATGTTCAAAAGATGTAAAATGTTTGAGAATGTGATATTTACAACATAAGAATCAAAAGCAGAAGCATATGCTTTCCAGGAGAACTAGGAGAATCAGAAGTTGAAGACTATCTAAAAAACTAAATAGAAGATTTAATAAGAAGAAGCTCTGATGAATTCAAGATCTCAATTGGTTCTATAGGCATCCATAGTCAAGACTCTCAAGATCTCAATATCTTATCTATTGGAAATAGGGAGTTTTACTCAAATGGTCCAGAGTCAGGATATTCTATATTCATCAAGTCATTGACTCAGGGGGAGTATCACAAAAAGGATAAGTATTCCTTACCTTTCTATTTTTACTTTTTCTGATTATAAGAACAAAATTGTGTCATCAAAATACATAGTTTTGTCATCATCAAAAAGGGGGAGATTGTAATCAAAGATTTGGTTCTACAATATCATCTCTCAGTTTTGATGATAAAAAATGAGTATGTTTGTATGAACAATTTTGATACTCTAATGTTTATTATTGTTGAGTACTTAACAAACAGGTTCTACTTCTGATGGACGTGTGACCAATACATTAGAAGAGAATTAATTCTGCTTATGCGCTACAAAAGTTCAGTTGAGCAGTAGCAAGACACTCCAGAAGGCTCTAAATTGTAAGATCTGATGTTTGTCTAAATAAACCAATCACAAGATCTAAAGACAGAAGTTTCTACTTAAGTCCAGATGCTGAAGACTCGTGTTTCAGAAGACAATGGGTTCTAACGAAACAGTTAGAAGATCTGAAGACAAAAGTTTCTACTTACGTCCAGATGCTAAAGACTCGAGCTTCTAAAGACAACATGTTATATGGAAACGGTCATAAGATATGAAGACTCAAGTTTCTATTAAAGTCTATATGCTAAAGACTCAAGTTTCTAAAGACAGTGTGTTCCAAAGAAACAAAGTTAGAAGATCTAAAGACAAAGTTTCTACTAAAGTCCAGATGCTAAAAACTTAGTTTCTAAAAGACAACTTGTTTAAAAGAATACAATGTTAAAAGATCTGAAGACAAAGTTTCTACTAAAGTCCAGATGCTGAAGACTTGTGTTTCTAATAACAAGGTTCTTAAAAGGATTATTAAAGAACCAGGTGCTAAAGATTCTAAAGACATAAGTTATGAAGATTCCAAAGACTTGAAGTTCTAAAGATCTAATATTCTATACAGTGGGTTCTCAAGACCAAGTTATGAACACTCTAAAGACGCAACTCTTAAGACTCTAAAGACTTGAACCTCTTATAATCCAAGGTTCTCTACAATTAGTTATCACGCCCAAGTGTTGAAGACTCTGAAGACGCAGTTCTGAAGAATTAAAGTTCTGAAGACTTAAAGTTATAAAGACCTTATGTTATGCTCCTGCTTCTAAACGGATGCTCGCAGAAGCTTCTGAAGTGCAGAAGGAAAGAATATAACGTTAACATGGTACAATAGTACACAGTACGAAAAATCCTTATTCAACTACCTCTCCACTAGCTTGAATTGTGGAAGACAAAAGGATGTATCAGTACTATTTGTAACGAATCTTTTTCAAATATCCAGCAACTCTATTTTTCTTGGATATATAAGAAAAGAATCATATGTTTAAAATTTAGTTGGTGTTCAATGTGAAAACAAAAAGTTGTCATCATTGGAACACAACCAAAAGTCATCAACCACTATAACAACAAAAAACAATAGCTATTACGCTAAATATACTAGAGAAATCAAGAAGATGATGAAGAAGAATTCAACAAGATGATATTCAAATTCTTATCAAATACTTCTTAGTTGAAATATGAAGAAGCCAGGAGTTGTTGCTCATAGCTTGCTCAACGATGAAGATGAAGACAATAAGACTACAAGATGCTGCACTTAACTTATATTATATTCATCTTTGTAGAAATATGTAAAAACACAAGAGTTGTTACTCAGGTTGTGTTATTTCTTAAGATCTTCATGTAAATTGTTTGTACACAAGTGTTGTTTCTTAGAATTGTGTCAAACATACTTAAATTAGTTATAATCTGCTTGATAAGAAGCACTCATGTAATCTCCAGAAAAACAATTGTTTAGAATTGGTTGGTTCCTCAAGTGATCGAGTGAAGATCAGAAGACTTTGGTTACGGTCATCATAGATGAAATCCTGGTAGTGGTTTCTATTGGGTCAATGGTAGTCATATCTCAAATGGTATTGAGTGAAGGTCAGCCTTGTGAGATCACTGATGGATATCATTGGAAGGAAATCCTTGTAGGAGATTATGAGGGATCAGATTCTATTGGGTCAATGAATGTTATATCTAGTTTGGATTTCTGAATGCATAGTTGGATGTTAGTCACCGGCGGTTTGCCATGCGATTGTAATCAGATTGGTTATAGTGGATTAAGTCCTTCAGTTCAAGGCGAAATCACCTTGGTAGGGTGGACTGGACTAGCTTCGGGTTTCTCAAGTGAACTAGGATATATCATGTGTTCTTTAATTTTGCTTATGCTTTAGAGTTTATGTTTTCTTAACTTAATTAGAAGCATTACTTAGAAGTAACACTCGGAAGCATTGTTCAACAAATAATGCTTAGAAGCGAAAGTTATTGAAGAAAGGAAAACCCAATTCAAACCCCCCTTTCTTGCATTTTCTTCACACCTTCAATTGGTATTAGAGCCCGTTTCTATTATTGATGGATATCAAACACCTAATAGTGTTATATAAAGATCCAGATGTTGTGTGAAGAAATACTCTAAAAGTGATCGTTATTCAATTTTCAACTACTGTCTAAAATCAAAAAATTGAAGAACAAGCTAACAAGAAAATATTCATAAGATAAGAAGTTATATATGTTGAACGCTTTTGATTAAGTTTCTTGAGAGTATGAGATGTTTTCAAGAAACGAATTAGTCCACCCTTGACTTTCTCATAAGATATCATTAGGAATCTTTTCAAAAGAAGAAAGATTGTTGTCTTATGATACATAAGAGCCTCATGATAAAGTTGCTATTCAAGTAGATAGAAGATCTTATGCAGAAGATATAAACATTAGCTTTGTCGAAGGAGGCTTTGTAGAAGACCAGACATTGCTGAGGAAAGAACACCCATTGACTCATCAGAAGTATGATCAAAGACTAACTTTAAACAAGTTAGCTCAGCATTGCAAGAACAAGATTGTTAATCAAAATCGTCAAAGTTTGATGATATTTGTATTAGAACAGATTTTGCAATTTGTTCAAGGAATCAAAAAATTCAGAAGGCGTTAGGCAAGGATAGTTAATTCTCTCTAGCACATAGCTCCTCAAAAGTTCATGAAATATTGGATTTCTTCACACTTTCTTGTATTTTGTTCATACCTTCAGTACCTTGCCATGTTGGTTTCATTGATCATGGTCCTAACCATTTCTTGCAAGGTCATATTCTTCCTCTCAACAACTCCCGTTTGCTGTGGAGTTCTTGGGCATGAGAAATCACAGGAAATGTCATTTTCATCAAATATCTTTTCAAAATATTTGTTTTCAAATTCTCCACCATGATCACTTCTAACCTAGAAAATTTTGATATTTATCTCATTTTGAACTTGAGTACAGAAGATAGTGAAAACAGAGTGTGACTCATCCTTGTGTTTGAGAAACTTTACCATGTCCATCTGTTGTAGTCATCTACAATGACTAATCCATACTTCTTTCCACTGATTGACACAGTTTTTACTGGACCAAACAAATCAATGTGAAAAAGTTCCAATGGTCTGAAGGTGGAAACAACATTTTTTATTTGAAAGAAGTTTTGAAAACTTTCCTTTTTGGCATACTTCACAAAGAGTGTCTGAAGTAAACTTCATTTTTGGTAGGCCTCTGACGAGGTCAAGTTTGTTCAGTTGAGAAATTCTTCTAAAGCTAACATGACCTAAATGTCTGTGCCACATCCATTGCTCTTCATTAACAGACATTAGACATTTTACATTTTGTTCCTTAAGGTCAGAAAGTCTGATCTTATAATTGTTGTTTCTTCTCTTTCCATTGAAAAGGACAGTGCCATCTTTTTGACTCACAGATTTATAGGAATCTTGATTAATGATTATATCATACCCATTTCCACTTAATTGACTTATAGGTAATAGATTATACTTTAATACTTCAACAACTAAAACATTAGTTATATAGGGAAGAGAACAACTACCTATTGTACCTAAGCCTATGATTCTTCCTTTTTGATCTCCTCTGAAACCTACGACGCCTCCATGCTTAAGATCCAAGCTTACGAACATATGCCTTTTTCCCATCATTTGTTGCGAGTACCAAGAGTCCAGATACCAAGATTGGTGTTTTAGCTTAGCAGCTAAGGATGTCTCATTGCCGACAAATTCTTCTACTTTTGAATCAACTTCATCTTCTGAACATATTTCTTCATTGAATGTTCCAGCATGAGCCATCAGTACTACGTACGCGTGTTCTTCTTCTGAGTTTGAATTATACCTTGTTTCCATTTGCTTTTTACCTTTGAGATATCTCCTCTTGATGTTGTTCTTCAAGAACTTAGGGCACTCTAGTTTGTAGTGTCCTGGCTCATTGCACTGATAATAAGTGACTTTGATACCACCATACTTCCTTTGATCTAATGTTGATTCAAATTGATTTCTAGCACTTCTTGAACTTCTAAACTTGATACCTTGATTTCTATTTCAGAGACGGTTAACCCTCTTGGTTAGCAGTGATAACTCATATTCTTCATCATCATAATCTCCTTCTGAATTCTCAATCTCTTCTTCTTTAAGAGCTTTGGACTTCTCAGATTTTCTTACATATTTGAGTGCAATAGATTTTATCTTCTTCTGTTGTTCATATTATTCTAGCTCAATCTCATGACTTCTTAAAGAACTTATCAGTTCTTCTAAAGAAGTGTTGTTTAGATCCTTTGCTAGCTCAAGAGCAGTTACCATAGGCCTTCATTTGGATGGTAAGATTCTGATAATCTTCTTCATATGATCTGCCATTGAGTAACCTTTATTCAAAACTTTCAATCCTGCAACTAAGGTTTGAAATCTTGAGAACATGACTTCAACGCTTTCACCATCTTCCATTTTGAAAGCTTCGTATTTCTGAATCAAGGTCAACACCTTGGTTTCTTTGACTTGATCATTACCTTCATGAGTCATTTTGAGAGAATCAAAAATAGACTAAGCAGGGTCTCTATTTCTGATCTTCAAATACTAGGTATAAGAAATCCTATTCAGCAAGATGGTTCTTGCTTTATAATTATTCTTATAATCTTTCTTTTGTTGATCAGTCATAGCTCTCCTATCAATCTCTTTTCCAGTATTGTATGTGGGAGGTTCGTAGCCATCGACTACCATATTCCAAATATCAACATTATGACCTAGAAATAAACTTTCTAGTCTATTTTTCCAGTATTCAAACTTTTCTCCATTAAAAATGGGAGGTTTAACATTGTAACTTTTACCGTTTGAATTTGTTGTAGCAACAGTTGGTGTGGGTTCAACCATTGTGTTTCTTCAATGAAAAAACTCGTCTAGATCTTTATGTGACACGGTTAAATGTTTGATAACTATCAAAAATAGAAGTAGAGCTCTGGTGCTAATTGAAGGTGTGAGAAACACAAGAAAATGGGGAGTTTGAATTTGGTTTCACCAAATTAAATATTTTAGTTGGTGACAGAACAAGTTAGCTTAGAACATAACACTAAATAAACACGATGATTTTTATCCTAGTTCGCTATTAACTAAGATACTCCAGTCCACCCCCTCGAGGATGATTTCGCCTTCAACAAGGACTTAATCCACTATAACCAAACGGACTACAGAATAATCCATAATAAGTCTGATCAACCTTATTGGCACCCCCAGTAAGTCCGTCGACCCTTATTGCAAATCCACTCAAGACGCAGCAAGAGTCTTCTTAACATCAAACCTTCATTCAGTCTCTCAAGGTATCATTCAACAACTATTGAGTACTTTCAATGTATTACACATTTTCTTCTTGTAAGCAGATTACACAGACTTTTTAATACAATGAAAAACACCTAAGTGTTCTACTTCAAGATACGAGCAACAACTCCTTGCTTATTTACAAAACTATACACAAATGATTTCTCTACAGATTTTTCACGGCGCTTTTCTTTATTTTTCTTGAGCTTTATTTGAACTAATAGATTTGTCGTTGTATTGTTGTTTCTTACTTTTCTTCAGCTTTCAAGTCTTCATTTTATAGCTTGTAAAAGAGATATGTTGAAACAGTAGAAAGGTAAATCAGAAATATATTTGTTGGTTCTCAACGATTATAATGAGAGTAGTCACAATCAAATACAAAAGGATTGTCCTTGCGCCACTCTAGAAGAGTAGAGGCCACAAACACTTTATGTACCTTTTATACACTATAACACGTTACCCATTTTGAATTTTTCTTCTTATCTTCAGTGGCTTCAAACATTTGAATGTTAAACGTTGAAGCTTGTTGTTGAATAATTATTCTTAAGACTTAGAACCTAAGTCTTGAAGTCTTCAGAACTTGTCACACAGAACCTTGTCTTCAGAGTCTTCAGAACTTGGTTGTAAGAACTTGCTTTTCTTCAGATCACCAGAACTAGTTTTGCAGAACCACATATTCATTATCTTCAGAACTTATAACACATAGAAGCAAAGCTTTAGAAGGCCTCTAAAGCTTAACCACAAAGTCAAGATTAGTACCACTTGTACTAACGTTCCTTAGACACATTGCAGAAGATAGATTCAGAAAATTGATTTTAATTGTAACATGTAACCACATGTTTTCTTCCAGGAGTATATGTTCAAAACTCGATGACATCACACGCCTTGTACCAGTGTAAGAACATTATAGTAGAAACTACACACTAGACGAAACCATTAATGTATACAATTATTCTCTAAGATAAAATGTAAAGTTATCATCAAAATCCAAATGCCATATGTAGAAACAATTCTTGTTCTTATAAGCCTAGTCTGCAAGTTGAATGTCATTCTACTGCGTATAAGATTTTCTTGCTCCTTTCATAGCATCACCACAATACAACTTATTCTGCAAGTTCCCATATCCAAATGATAAAACATCCGTCCAAATTGTCCCATATTCATGCACCATCCTCCATTTCCATTTGCAAATACTACTACAAATAACATTTTTATGACGATGTTTTCACCTCGAACATGATAAAAACCGAAAGTATAGGTTCTGAGAGCGCTATGATGGATTTTTTTAAATAAACAACATTTTTCCTTTGTTTTATCGGTAACATAGCTATAAGTGAGGGCCGTTTTTATCAATAAAATAATAATAAACCCATTCTCTCGGTTTTTCGGAAAACCGAGGGAATATAGCTGTGAGGGATCTCACTTTTAATTCCTATTATTGCATTTAAAGTTTTTTTCAACGATTTATCACCTGACGTCTTTTTAGATTCCATGTTTTTCTTTATTAATTAGTAATTCTCAAAATCTTTGTTATCAATAAACAAGAATAGACTATAATAAATAAGGAAATATTTCATTGATAATAAAAAAAATTGGACAACGGATATAACTATTTCACATATTCAAACATTTGACTCCATTCAACTTCAACATTACCTCTAATTATGTGTAACTGAGAGAAAAGTTTAGAAAGAACTCTCCCATATAGTATGAGGAAATTCAATTTCTCCCGAGAGATACTTATCATTTCCTTTAAGAAATTAAAAATGGTAAGAGAAATATTAACTCTGACGTTGTAGGTAAGGAAGTACAAGAGATGATTGTCATTCCAAGTAAGTGTTTCCTGTCGTTTCTCTCTTGGACGGAGATTTGACACTATAAGTTGGAAAAAAACCTTTGCAATTGGAAGTAGAGTAGCAGGACTGGTGAGCTGATTGTAGTTGGCATAAATTCAGTGAAGGCTGGTTGATTAGACATTGTTGAATCTATAATGTTCAACACAACTACCTTTGTCTTCAAAGTTTATTGTCTTAGCATTAAGTGATGGAGTAATGAAGATATGAGAGCCATTGACATAAGACTGGATTAATTGATCATGACCACATGGCCCAATGGAGGCACTCAACTAGAACTCTTTAACGAGATTAGTGTAGATGGGGCCATGAAGATTATCAAAGTAACCATTTAACTTTTTTTTTGTAAATAGTTTTCCTTATATAAAAACCCTTATCTTCCAAATCATCTAATCAACAAACTTCTCATTTATAACGAACAAAATATTTGCATATATTTTTTAACAAAATAAAATACTTTGAAACAAGGTTTGAAGACACAGAGTTAGAAATGAGAGGTTGAAAATAGGAAAAGACTTTGAAATAAGGTTTTAAGACACAAAGAGTTGGAAATGAGATGTTAAAAAGCTCAAAAACTTTTTTGAAACTCCAAAAGATACGTTACTTTTTGAATATAGATGATCATTTCTATTCTAGTTATATAATTCCAATGCGCACGCCACATTTTAGAAGTAAAACCACATCTTACCTCGGATTTTATTATAACCGAGGGAAAAGACAATTCAGGAAGCTTTCTTTTTTTAATATTTTTTATTTGTAATAAAATGATCTATCTCGTCGATTTTCCTAATATTCAAGGGATAAAATATTTTACTGTAAAAGCACTCCTTAAACAGATTTTACCCTAATCCTAACTCGTACGCATCATTCTTTGGGATGGATTGCAAGATAATGAAATCTTGGAACTTAAGAAGCTTGAAAAAGTTATCTATGATGGATTGCAAGGGAAGAAAAATATTTTCAAATATTTGGAAACGATAACTCCTTTAGAAGTTGGATGCATGCAATCCATATAACATTTTTCAATGTTTGGAACAGAGATCTCCTTAGAGCAAATATGTGTTGTTCTTCAAGAATCTGGATTTGTTGTAATATTGTGTTTTAAAATTATGTGTAAACAATGTAAGGTAAAAAAAATTCACCTTGATCTTTAATAAAACCAACGGGATAATTTTTCTTTATAATTGAGGATATTGATCATCATCCTTAAATAAATTTGTGTCGTCCATTTCATGAGTATCAACACTCAAGACACTATCATTAGTGATCTGCATGAAACCTAAAAAACTTCTATTATAAAAGCATTATGATATCTAAAATTGATAAAGAAACATCATGAAGCACTTGAAATTATCTACATCATCCACTTTAAGATTTGCAAGAGTATTTGCTATGAAGAGTTATCTATGATGGATTGCAATAGTAGAAAATTATTTGGGTTTAAGGTTTGTGTTTTTAAATATTTATTTGAGCAGAAAATCATTTATTTATCTAATTTTTTTTGTTTATATCATAAACAAGTGCAAGCAAAAGCAATTGAAAATATAGTGGTATCCAACATTTAATCTTTCCCAAATATCAAGGATTCTAAGATCTAACATATGATATTCATGGACAAATTAACTTTTATTTTATTATTCGTTGTAAACAATGTAATATTTTGGGTAAAATGTATAGTTTGTAAACAACTTTTTTATTAATTTTTTGTATAAACAATGTAACGAGTTTTAATTTAAAAAAAATATAGTTTATCTTACCTGTTGGTTTAATTAATAAATCGAGATATAACGGACACTAGTTTTGTAAATTATCGAACACATACGCATATAAATTAACACCTCAGTGTTTTAAAAATCGAGGTGTTAAGTCGTTACTTTTCATGACACCCTTCGTTACCTCGCTTCTGCAGCCGAGTTAAAATTCATTTCGCGTCTGAGGTTAAAAGCGCTTTTTATAGTAGTGAAAGAAGTGATAGGTTAAAATTCTCTATGTTCCTAAGTCCCAAACCACCCTCCTCTTTTGGTCTACAAATATTACTCCACTTTATCCAATTGATTCGCCTGCCAAAATCGTGTGAGATCTCAGATCGTCCCATAGGAGTGAGAGATGGAATGTGAAACGGTGGTGTTTGGATTGTTCTTTCTCGCGATGGAGGGAGAATTAGATATGGTTGTTGAAGAGAGTTAGTATTAAGGTTCACATTTCCGGTAGGATGAGTTGTGTTTGGTCGACTGATTGCTGATGGTTTTACACCAGTGGCCACTAAAGATGCTTCATGCATTATGGAAAAATGAGTAGTTCTTGATCCAGCCATTTTTATGGATCGAAGAAGTTTATAAGCTTTGAAAATCATAGATTTGGAGAGTCGGTATATCGGTGTCGAATTTGATTTAATTGAGCATAAATGAACTTTCTTCGATTTATTGAATCCTCTGTTTTGAAGTTGAGGAAAACTTCACACTAGAAGATTGAACATATAGATGGACAATTGTAGGATACATGTGAATCAAGAGTCGACTCCCACAGACGGTGCCGTAATTCCATTATGAAACCAAAAATATGTAGGGTTGTGGAAGCTGCGGCGGAGGAGACCTTCCGATGCGACAGAGTGTGGGTGTACATGTAAAGTTAGCACTCAAACGCTCAATCATATAAAACATCCTTAATGATATATATATATATATATATATATATATATATATATATATATATATATATATATATATATATATATATATATATATATATATATATATATATATATATATATATATATATATATATATATATATATATATATATATATATATATATATATATATATATATATTTGATCATTCCTAGATAGCTAGTATCATGAAACATTAAAATCTGATGCAACAATCCCAAAAGTTTTTGTTACCTCATTAAAATCCATATATGAAATATCACACCTATTATTGGTAAGTCAGTTTGTTCTTCGTGAATATTAGAGTTAACTAAAAATAGTATAACTTTTTGGTACGTTGTTTAAATTAGTTAGGTTGGATAGACAAGTTTTTTATATGTAAATTATATTAAAAAGAGTACAAAGATACTCTAGCTCAAACTCGACTTCCTCCATACTCCATCGTGGCACTCTCATATCCTATGTCATTGATCCTAGCATCTGGATTTGCATACTCCTAGATAAGAACTGGGAAAATAAACCCCAATGGTTTACAACCAAGTAATCTAAATTTCTAGAATAGCACCCTACTGCCAGAGCCTAGTCTGCAAGAAATTAGATTAGAAAACCAATCATCTTCATGTGAAACTTTTCTGCCAATTTGTTGAATGTCATTCCATCACATGGAAGATTTCCTTGCTCCTTTCATAGCATCACTACACAATAACTTTTCCTGCAGGTTTCCATATTTGAATGATAAAATATCCCTCCAAAATGTCTCATCTTCATACACCATCCTCCATTTTCATTTGCAAACACTACTACAAATAACACTTTTTATGACGAAGTTTTCACCTCGAACATGATAAAAATCGAGAGTATAGGTTCTGGGAGCGCTATGATTGCTTTTTTTTTTAAAATAAACAATATTTTTTCCTCTGTTTATTGATAACGTAGCCATAAGTGAGCGTCATTTTTATCAATAAAATAATAATAAATCTATTCTCTCGTTTTTTTGGAAAAACGAGGGAATGTAGCTATCAGGGATCTCACTTCGAATCCATGTTATTGCATTTAAATTTTTTTTCAACAATTTCTCACTTGACGTATTTTCAGATTCCATGTGTTTCTTTGTTAATTAGTAATTCTCAATCTTTGTTATCAATAAACTAGAATAGGCAATAATAGAAAAGGAAATATTTCATTGATAATAAAAAACAAGACAACACATATAACTATTTCACATATTCAAATATCTGACTCCATTCAACTTCAACATTACCCCTAATGATGTCTAACTGAGAGAAAAGTTCAAAAAGAACTCTCCCATATTGTATGGGGAAATTCAATTTCTCCCGAGAGATACTTATCGTTTCCTTTAAGAAGGTAAAAAGGGTAAGAGAAAGATTAACTCTGACGTTGTAGGTAAGGAAGTACAAGAGATGTTTGTCATTCCAAGTAAGTGTTTCATGTTGTTTCTCTCTTGGACGAAGATTTGACACTATAAGTTGATACAAAACCTTTGCAATTGGAAGTAGAGTAGCAGAACTAGTAAGCTGATTGTAGTTAGCATAAATTTAGTGAAGGTTGGTTGATTAGACATTGTTGAATCTATAATGCTCAACACAACTACTTGTGTCTTTATAATTTATTGTCTTAGAAATAAGTGATGGAGTAATGAATATATGAGAGCCATTGACATAGGACTGGATTAATTCATCATGACCACATAGCACAATAGAGGCATTCAACTAGAACTCTTTAATGAGATTGGTGTAGATGGGGCCATGAAGATTATCAAAGTAACCATTTAACTTTTGTTTGGAAATAGTTTTCTTAAATCAAAACCTTTTTCTTCCAAATCATCTAAATCAACAAACTTTTCAATGATAATGAACAAAAGTTCTACATATATTTTTAAATAAAAAAAAGACTTTGAAATAAGATTTGAAGACACAAAGAGTTGGAAATGAGACATTGAAAATATGAAAAGACTTTGAAACAAGGTTTGAAGACACATAGAGTTTGAAATTATACATTAAATAGCTCAAAAGCTTCCTTGAAACTCCAAAAGATACGTTACTTTTTGAATATAGATGATCATTTATATTCTAGTGATATGATTCTAATGTGCACGTGCCACGTTTTAGAAGTAAAACCACATCTTACCTCAGATTTTATTATAACTGAGGGAAAAAACATTTCATGATGCTTTCTTTTTTTATATATTTTTATTTGTAAATTAAATTATCTATCTTGTCGGTTTTTCTAATAATCAAGGGATAAAATATTTTACTGTAAAAGCACTCCTTAAACAGATTTTACCTTAATCCTAACTCGTATGCATCATTATTTGGGATGGATTACAAGATAATGAAATCTTAGAACTTAAGAATCTTGAAAAAGTTATCTATGATGGATTGCAAGGAAAGAAAAATATTTTCAAATATTTGGAAACGATAACTTCTTTAAAAGTTGGATGCATACAATCCATATAACATTTTCCAATGTTTGGAACAAAGACCTCCTTAGAGCCAAGATTTGTTTTTCTCCAAAAATCTGGATTTGTTGTAATATTGTGTTTTAATATTATTTGTAAACAATGTAATGTAAAAAAAAATTCACCTCGGTCTTTAACAAAACCGACGGGGTAATTTAGCATTATAATTGAGGATACTGATCATCGTGTCGTAACCAGCAAAAAATACAGAGAGTCCCCACCCTTACTTTTTGTCCTAGGAACTGAGAAGGAACGGAAAAACCCTAAATGTTTAGAGATTACTGGATTCACGAGTTGATTATATGAAGGAAAGTTTTAGGCACCATTTATCTCCCTTGTACTCAAGGGTACTATTTTTAGGTTTAGGACTTAATGAGAATTTTCTACTTATGTTATTTCCATGTATATATGAAAAGATTTAGTTTTTTAGTTAGGGGATGATAACGCGAAAATACATAGCTTATTCGACCCGATTTACATAAATAAAGTTACTGTTTTATCTCAATTATGTTGCATTTTGTTGGTATTTCAAGTTTGTTTCAGGTAATTATCTCATCCAAGGCATACATGAGAAAAGGAGAAGAAAAGGAAAATAAACGGAATGAAAATCAGAAAATAGCAAAAAATAGCAGAGATTTCATATCAGAAGGCTGTGAAGGTCGTCACACTTTCCCTGACGCTCGACACAAGTTAAATATGTATGCCCCTCGGTGCACTTGCCATGACGATCAACAGAAGATTAAAATATGTGTGCCCTACGGTACACAATCCATGCCACTCGACACAAGCTATTTTCTATTTGACGCATGCAGTTTTCTCCATAATCCTCCATGTTGTCAGTACCAACGACTCCTGCATTATTTCCTCTGGTCTTTGTTCATGCACGGAATTTTCTGAGGCCATGAAGTCACAACTCCTATATTCTCTCAAGAAGTTTGTAACACAAAAAGCACTATAAGAGAAGGGCAGTTTGACAACAGAAGGGTCTCTCGTCTCCGCTATCTTTCGTTTTGTTACCCTGTTTCGCATTTTCTCTTTTTCACGCTACTATTCCAGTTTCAACAGTTCAGAGCTTTGTTTAGAACTTAAGCAGATAAAACCTTCACCTAAACAGCAATAGTTATATACACCGGAAATTTATTGCATCATTAGTTTCTTTGCATAGCCTCCTGAATTTTGCTTTAAGTTTTATAGTTTTTGATCTACATTAGAGTTATTTTTCCACAAGAAAATTTTTCCAGCTTATTGTAGAGGATTTCTATCAGTACTTGAAGTGTTGCATAAATTCTATTTTTCCATTATTTAATTCCAGGTTTTTAATTCAATTATATTATTGTTTTCTATTTATCAATCATGGTTGAATCATTATATGTTTGCCACTATTTTTTTGTTTGTAATAAATAGTATGTCCGGCTAACTTCCCTGATACCGGTATGTGGGGTCACAAACTGAAGGAGTTCGGTAATAATTTAGCATAAAACTTTTATAAAATACTTTTCTGGTCTGGTTTCCAATTTTATTATTAAAACTATTTTGTTACGAGAGTAAGAGACAAACGAATGCTAAAATCAATAATCACGAGAGTGTGAGCTTTTAACCGGATAATGGTAATCAAACATTAGTTTTAAATACGACGAGAGAGGTTTAGGATTAATTAGATTCTATTTGTTTTCAAAAAGTATTTTTGGATTTTAAATGAGACAACGAGAGCAAGCATTTAAGTTTAATTATATAATCTGAATCAATAATCACGAGAGTATGAGATAAAGGTTTTTAAACTGATAGTTTCTACTGAACAGTATTTTGAATACTCAAAGCTATATCAATGATTTACTAAATTCCCGAATTCAGACTATTATGTATTGGTGTCCCGTTATTAAATATTTCAATTAAGTCTAAGCTTATTTTCGTCTACCCAAAACCTAAGATTTATCATTAGCCTTAACTTTACACAGTAACTTTAGATAACAGTAATTCAATTATCAGCCCTTGTGGATCCGATATTGTTGTACCCCAAAATTTGCCCTCCCTTTTTCTCAAGACACTTCTCACAAAAGATCTCAAATGCTCAAGAAGTCTCAAGGGTTGATTAGACAAGCTCACGTCCTAAGCACTGGTTCAAAATTAGGGTTTTAGTTTTCTCAAGGATAATTGCACTTTTAAGGTCTCAAATGATTTTCATGGTTCTTAATAGGCCTCCAATAATTCTCATGCCAAGTTTCAAGTCTTGCATTTCAAAATTGCTCAGTCAATTGTTTAGATGAATGAAAATCAGTTGTATTGGGTAAAAAGTCAATTGTGGACAGCTTACAGTCAAACTTCATCATTTTTTGCCAACATCAACATTTTAAAGTCATATTCATCAAATTATCAAGGGTTGATCATAACTCCTCAAGAAAAACATTCAAATCATCAAAGGGGTAAAATTGTCAAAATTAGGGTTTTGATTGAGAATGACTGATCAGTGACTTTTGACCTAGTACATGACATAATGGCTTGAAGCATGATCTCAAGGACTCAAACATAATATATTGACCTAATTTCATGGATCAAATCATTTCTCAAGATCAATATATTGATAGGTGAAATTTGATCAACTGATGAAAAGTCAACTAATGAAAAGTCAACTGATACAGAAAAAGTCAAACTTTGACTTTTTGATCAACATTGAATTTCAAAGATCAAGATTCGTTAATACCTTAAAAAATATCAAACTTGATCATCAAGAATCAAGAAATTAAATAAAAGTCAACAAAATTCAAGATTTTTAATACTTAGAAAAATTCTATGTATTTTTTACCTTGATAATTTCCCTACTTCATGACAATTTTTCACCAAGATGTAAGATGATTCAAGAAAAACTTTCAACATGAAATTTGTATATATTTATGAATTCTACAACTTTGTCCCTAGGTTTGATGTCCAAAAAATTCTTAGATTTGAAAATCTAAGCTCATGAAGTCATGACATTTTTACAAAATACTTAGTGAAAATTTGAGCAAGTTTGGTCAGCTTTTTGTCCCAACTTCTTGGCAATTTTTCACCTAGTTCCAATTTGATTTAGCCAAAATGATAAACATGAAGGTTGTAGAAAATGTTTCAAGCTTTCCAAAATATCCCAGAACTTGAAGAGATCATGCTTGAGCTAAGAGAATCGAAGAGAAGAAGTTAACATGATAGACTTGAATTACAAGGCATTTTCATGAGGAACACTTGATCAAATTTCAAACCTATGCTGCATAATCTTGCTTTGCATACTTCTAACTTACAAATCACTCCATAATTTAATGTTTACACAACTATTTGAGCCATTGTCCAAGTGTTTGAGGCATTATCCAAGTTAGTTTGCCATTAAAGGAAGAAAGCCAAGACATCCATTTTGGAAAAGTGACTTTAATCATAAAGTCCACTCTCCTTGGGCCTTGCACTTGTTTCTTATGATCACACTCCATTGTAAAGTGATGAAGCAACCATCTACAAGCATGTCAATCACCCTATGAGCCTTGTACTATGCATTTGAACAATGTATGTCAAGCTAGCTTCAAAATCAAGTCACATAATCATAACATGTGATCTCTTAATTCTGATAACTTCAAGCTCTAGAACCTTTCCTATATAATAGTGAGGTTGTTTGCAAGCCATAGCACAAGTTCAATATCTCTCTAACCCCCTCATACTCCCTAAAACCATAATTTGCATCAAAACCTCCATAACTTATCATTTTTGACCTTGAATTTCAAACTCACAATTCACTCATGTGTTTTCATTCTAAATCAATCACAAAGCTTCCATACCTCACTTTGAAACTATCCAAGACCTTTCTACACAACTGTAACACCATTTTCACCATCCTCCATTTCCAAAAACTCAAACCTGTAACTTGACTTCTCCAGAAAGATTCAAGCACTTTCAGCTCAAAGTAAGCATTGCCATGGCTTCCTATGAGTTCAGTGAAGCTATCCAGATCATCACAACACCTCCAGGAGTGCTTAAACTCCAAACATGATTTCCAGTTTTGAGGTAAGTTTTCTCAACTTTGAACTCTCTATACAAGCATCATTAATGGTTACTTTGTGAATGAAAAATGTAAACACCATTGCCCTGAAGCTAACCATGCCCTTAGTTTTCATTTATGTTGCCTGAGTGATGCGAATTTTGAAGTTGAACTTTCTGAAAAAATTAGGTTTTAATTCGTTACCAACAAAATTCTCATTCATCTTTGATTTATAGCTTGTGAAATTTATATGGTTGAATTCGTGTTGAAAAATGGAACAACTTTCATGTTTACATTTTTGAAAATGGTTGAGAAATGAACAAGATCAGAAATTCAAAAATATGACAATGGTGACTGGCGTGAGGTTAGTGGTGAAGTCATTTTTAGATCTGAGTTTATTTTATATTTAGTTAAAGTTGTATTATAAACTGATGAAACAGCCACCCCTGTGGCAGAGAAGCGTGCGCTAAGGAATTCATGTATATGGACATGGGTTCGAGCCCCAATGGTACCCTTTTATTTGTTTCACATTTATTTGTTTCAGATCCAATGAAATCATGTATAAGGCGCCTACGTTGTTCCTCTCACCACCACCATATGATCCTCATGCAATCAGATCAAGCGTCCAAGAATAAATGACCATGATGCACTCTCAAAAGTTGGCCACGCTTGATCATGCATCGCTTGGGCTTTTCTGTTTTGGGCTTGTCATTTTTTCTAAATTCTCACCCCCTAAATTACTTTTCAGTGCAGGCCCAACATGGTTTTTGTACAAACATTTTCATTTCTTTTGCTGATTTCTAAAAGGGCTCATTTGGGCCCAACATTTTATTTTTTCTTTTTAACCCCCATTTTACTTTTTTAACACCCTGACCCAACTATTTTTTATACTATTTATATTTTCTTTCTTTATTTATTTTTATTTAACCAAAAATACAAAAATATATATTTTTATAAATAATTAAATTAGAAATATTTTAATTTAAGCACTTTATTTTATTTTTGTTAATTAAATTAAATTTTATTATTTCTTTTATATTGTGAAACATTTTTCTTTATTAACATTAACATATAAATCATTTTCTAAACAAATAAATTAGAATTAGATTTTATTTTAGTTAACTTAGATTTTTTAGGTTTCTATTTAAAATATTAGTTAACTTCTCTTGTAATTAAAATTAATTAATTTGATTAGGTTAATATTAAACCTTTTTCTCCATTAAAAAACCCTAAAAGCAACTTCTTTTTCTTATTTATCTTCACATTTTGTACATTCTATTATTATTCATATTCAATGGTTTGTAATAGATAATTAGGTTTTATTTATTTCTTCCCCTCATTCACAAAATTTTACCCCCATTCCCAAAGTGTTGTAATAGCGTAGGACCTTTAAATTCCACAATTTATCGTTTTCCTTATTATTGTTAGTAATTAGGGTTTGCATGACAAGATTTAAAACCAACCATATCAAAACCCAAATTCAAGATAAAAATAATTGAAATCAACACACTTTGCACACATGCACCTCTAGGGTTAACCTCACTTGTTTCCTCAGATAAAAACAGTCATGTCCCTCGAACGTGGGATGTTTTAGTAAAGACCCTCGATTAAAAGATCTTAGTCCCTCGATGAACCTTCGATGTTTCCTTCGATAAACGATCTTAGTCCCTTACGACAATTGCTAAAATATCTTACAAGTTGCCTTCTATGACTGTATGATGACCCACGCTCGTCCCTCGCATCCAATGATATGGCTCCTTACCAACCAATGGTAAAGTAGCACTATCTAAAGGAGGAGGAAAAGAACAAAGACTTTTTTAGTAGGTAGGTTGCTCGTAATTGCTTTCTCACAAACTAAAACCATTTTCACACCTCACACTTTCAAAAATAAATATCTTTTCAAACAAATATTTTCAAAATAAACGTTTTGTATATATTCTAAACGATACGAGAATCATTACAAAATTTCCGCACCAAGGCATTTTCAAAATATTTCCAAAACAAACATTTTGTATACATTCTCAAGGATACGAGAATCATTACAAAATTATCATTTTCAAAATATCTTCAAAACATCTTTCAACTTACACAAACACAAAGCATTTCAAAATGAGCTAGAAATTAAGAGCCCTTAGATAACTATGGATGAAAAGGGTGATAATACCTTCCCTTTTCATAACCTACCCCCCGAACTCAAGAAAATATCTCAAAAATGTATTTCCTGTTCTTTTCACCCTTTCCTTTATTGGATAAAAGAAAAGTCGGTGGCGACACTTGCTATCCGCAACATTTGCGATCAAATGCAAAAAAACTAAGTCAATTCTCCCACCGTATCACAAATATCTTTTAAAACTATGCGATTAAACTGTGCACTTGCAGTTAATACACCCGATAAACTCTTAAAGTCGCAATCAAGTTTTTGGCACCATTGTCGGGGACTGATTTAGTCGATATTGCGAATCCTTTGTTATGTAGTATAGACTAAAGAAACCAATTTTATTTTCCCTTATCAGTTGATTGTATGCCAAGAACTCGCTCTCAAGGCGAAGAATTAGAGCAACCGATCAACGAGAGGGGAATAAATAAACACCCAAAGAAATAAACAAACAAGAGATAGGATCGACTCTGGGATGGACTAGCAATAGGTCAATCTTATATCCCTAGTGAAGTCACCAGCTGAAACAACCGGCCGAATCGTCATCTGATAATAAAAATCAATGAAGTCGCCACCGAACATCTTTTATCCCGCCAAGAGGGGAAAGGTAAACATCAAGAAAACCTGAAGAGGGTGAAATCACGGTCTTGCGATCGAGAGATCGGGTAAGGGAGTCTGTTACACGAGGGGAAGGTATTAGCACCCCACACGCCCGTAGTACTCTACGGTATTCACTCTTGTTTGTTCTAATCTTAGGGTGTGTACAACTATATCTAAAGCTTAATAGTTAATAGAAAATGCAAAAAGAGGGAATGTATGAAAAAGAAAAGAGAAAATAATGTAGGGAAAATAAAAGTTATGCTCGCTCGGGCCCTACCCTAATGCCTACATATCCCTTTTAAGGAATCAGAGCAGTCATAGTTCGGCTCACATATTTTGGTTGGTTTGTGTTTTTTAGTTAAGGAAATAAAAGCAACAGAAAAAATGGCAAAACATCAGATAGAACAACAAAATGTCAACAATGATGATAGAATAGCAAAAAGAGATAACAAGATATCGCATGGCAACACAAACTCAGATAAGGCGGTAAAACGCCAGCATGATAGCAAATTATCAGACAAGATGATGAAACATTACACCCAACGATGATATTGAAAATCAAAGTAGGATAACAAATATGTGCGATGGTGAAACACCGGCTAAAAGAATGTGCGATGGTGAAACATCGGCTTCAAACAAATATGCGATGGCGAAACATAGGCTAAAAGATAACAGGGTATCATGGCAAAGATGGAGAGACATCAATAAACCAAATGATAAAACATCACACCTGCTATGATATTGAGAATCAAGGTAGGATAACAAACATGTGCAATGGCAAAACACCGGCTAAAAGAATTTGCGATGGAGAAACATCAATAAACTAGAGGACAAAACATCACACCTAACAATGATATTGAGAATCAAGGTAGGATAACAAACATGTGTGATGGAGAAACATCGGTTAAAAGAATGTGCGATGGAGAAACATCGGAAAAAGAATATGCGATGGAGAAACATCGGCTAAAAGATAGCAAGATAACATGGCAGAGATGGAGAAACATCAATAAGCCAGAGGAGAAAACATCACACCTAACAATGATATTGAGAATCAAAGTAGGATAACAAACATGTGCAACGATGAAACACCGGCTAAAAGAATGTGCGATGGAGAAACATCGAAAAAAGAATATGCCATGGCGAAACATCAGCGAAAAGAATATGTGATGGCGAAACATCGGCTAAAAGATGGCAAGATAACATGGAAAAGATGGTGAAACATCAATAAACCAGAGGACAAAACATCACACCTAACAATGATATTGAGAATCAAAGTAGGATAACAAACATGTGCGATTGTGAAACATCGGCTAAAAGAATATGCGATGGCGAAACATCGGCAAAAGAATATACGATGGTGAAACAACGGCGAAAAGAATATACGATCACGAAACATCGGCAAAAGATAACAACATGTCATGGCAAGGATGGCAAAACATCAATCTGATAAGATTTAAAACAAAAACCAAGAGGCGTACAAACAAATAAGATTGGTTTATATTTTTTATCTTAAAGAAGGGTTTAAGTTCATTCGAGGTATTTTATCATTTGTCAAGAAGAAGTTTTAGTTTCAAGATGCAAGAATGCAAAGGAAAAGAAAACAACTAAGGGAGACTATCCTAATCTCTAGCCCTAATGTTATAATACAATGATTGATCCTAAGATTAAGGATGAAAGAGGGAAGTTTCTACCCTAAGTTAGCATACCTGGATTCCTATCCTAAGGTCTAGCTCGAGGACTAACCCTACACAAGCAATCCTAAGTTAGCATGGTAAAAATATCACAATGACAAAACACAAGTAGATGGTGAAACATATGGACAAACAACAGCTCGAGTATCACTCGAATATCAAATACCTACAAGCCGAAGGCCTAGTAGTAGAAAGGGAGGTCCCACCATAGACAAGCAACCAAGTATCAGACAAAGGGTCAAGCCATAGACAAGGGGTTCATATCACCCAAGTCAACAAGCCATAGAAGTATAGGAATGCAAAAGGGAGGGGATCCGAGTGCGGGAGCCTTTTTCACTTGCCTTTAAAGGACTTAAACTCATTCGGAACTTGGGAACATGTTTAGAGCATCTACTTGTAGAGAGTGAGCATAGTAATGACATGGACTGGAATGTGCGGGGGTCGATTACGAACCCTTTCTGCTCGCCTCCTTTTGAGGACTTTTCACCTGTAATACAATGTGGGAACAAATGTAAACACATGTGCAGAATACCTACTTCAAAGGTAGGATTTTAAACAAACACAGATAGCATACAGAAAGCGGTGCCTACTACAGGACTTTAAACAGCGACTTCGAGTGCACGCTCTTTATTTCCTGCTTCCTACTTCACATGATTTCTAGAAAGTAATAAAGTACGAAATGAGATAAACAAGAGAAAATACCAAACGGATATTAATTTGTAGCATAGCGTTTTAAACAATGAAACCCGACGATCTTCGTGAAAGCTTCACCAATAATCAACTGGACTAATCCTCAAGCGCTCAATGTCACAAACCAAACTTTTACCAAGAACTCATGGAAATAAAATAATAACAAAATGAGTATTAGCATGGAAAGAATAATTTGGAAACTTCAATAAAATTCTAAAGTCCTAAAAAAAACTCTAAAATATTCTATCATTTTTGTATCATTTTTATCATCAAACTATTAAAAAAAAAATTCCATGAGAAAACCAATGACAAACCTCTTCCTTCTTCGATTGGCTTCAATTCTGCCTTCTTCGATTAGATTCAACCTGCAACAGTAGCATCCTTCGATTGGCTTCAACCTGCATGTTGTACCCTAAAATTTGCCCTCCCATATTTCTCAATACATTTCAAGTGAGCTCCTCAAATTGCTCAAGGAAGTCCAAGAGTTGACCAGACAAACTCTCTCCTAAGGCAGTGTACCTCAAATTAGAGTTTCATTTTGCACCAAGGTACTTGAGTCCCAAAGGATCCCAAATGCTCACCAATGTCCTAATATGTTCTCAAGATCATCCGTGTCAAGTTTCAAGCCTTGCAGAGGAAGTTTGCTCAGTCAATTGCTCAAAGGCCTGAAAATCGACTGTGCTAGGGCAAAAGTCAACTGTGGCCCATATACAATCAAACCTCAATATTTTTAGTCAACATCAACATTTTGAAGTGATATCCATAATTTTATCAAGGGTTGATCATGATTCCTCAAGAAATTCTCTTAATTCATCAAAAGTCAAGAATTGCTAAATTAGGGTTTCTATAGGAGAAGTCAACTAAACTTTGACCAGGCATAACTTTCACATACTTCATCCATTTTTCCCCAACCAAATCTCATTGTGAATAAAATCCAGTTCCATACAACTTTTGTTTTTCTCTCAAGTCCAAGAAATGCATCATTTGGAAGTTATAAGCTCATACATTACATGTCACTTTTAGAAAGTCAACAAAAACACCTTTTGGGTCAAAGCTTCATACATGAACATTGAAGACTCAATTGAGATGATACTAAATGGGTTGCTTAGAGGACATCTTAAGCTTTCTAAAAAGTCCAAGAACACATCTCTAGGGTCAAAATTGAGAGAGCTATGCATTGGTAAAGTTGACCCTTTTTTGCAAAATTTTCAAAAGTCAAATGTGGCCAAAATTGCAATTTTTGTCAAATGGGCCCAACTTTTTATGATTGCATTGAGTTTGTAATGTGACGCACGACCCATGATCCCTTCCACTTGTCATTCTTTTATTTTTTCATTTATTTTGATTTTATTTCATTTAAATCAAATCAAATCAAAATAAAATAGTAAAAATATCAAAAGCTAATCAAATCTTGAGATTTTGTGCATGTTTAGGTCTATTAAACAGCTGGAAGTGAGATCAAATCGTGCAAGGTTCATTTGGATACAAAAAGATTTCATTTTGCTTGATTTGGAAAGATTTGCACAAGGATCAAATCATAAATCAATAATCATAATTGGAGAAGATTTGAAACCAAGTTGCAACCCTAATTCATTCTTGGGTACATAAAGAACAAGTACAGACCAAAAACAAAAGGGGGGGGGGGGGGGGGGGGGGGGGAAGCGTGCAAAACGGAAAACAAAGTTTCAAAAAAATTCAAGAAAAGTTGCAAACTGATCTCCAAGTTACATATCACTTCAAGGCATTCTAGTCATCCCAATCGTTTGCTGGACATCCCTGGATCGTATTGCAACCATTAGCAAGCTTCCTCACGCTCAGAATCACGTTGTAAGAGTCATACGGTTCTTCTCTTTTCTTGAATTCGAACACATTAATTTTGACATATTTAGCATGTTTGATTGGTATATTCATGATCCTTGAGTTATTTGCAAACTAATGGTTATGATTAATTGCATTTTTATGGATTGTATGTCAAGTTGCCTTGGCTAGGGTTCATGTTCCATTTTTAGGGATTTTTCATACAGGACCAATTGTCCCTAATGGAGGAGACCATTGTGATCAGCAGGTCAAACCCAGTTGATCCATGGTCTTGAATTTTATTTATATTGCTTGTATGCAATTTCTGAAATGCATAGGGTTATAGCTACAGCGCCATGTCTTTAGGTAAAGGTTCAGAGTTTTAAACGACAGATCCAGGGAAGAAGATGATGGCGTGTCACAACTTTACTAGCGGGTTTAAATTCTGGCGCGTTTATTCTGGCCAGAAGCCTGTAGTTCTGATCTATTTGTTTGTTTCTATTGTATTGATAAACTAACACCTAGCGCAGTTGGTCAGAAGAAGGAAGACAGAAGCTCATGATTCTGGATTCGATCCAAGGCGTGAGCTTTTGGCATTTCCCCCTTTGTGTTCACCAGATCCAGCGTCTGCACTTTCTGAGTGTCATCTTTTGGACTCATCAACCAGAACCAGATCAAGCATCCTCTGGTCATCTTCTGGACTCATCAACCAGGACCAGATCAAGCATCCTCTGGTCATCTTCTGTACTCATCAACCAGGACCAGATCAAGCATCCTCTGGTCATGATCTGTTGGATCCACCAGCCAAGAGCAGGCCCAGTATCATCATCCTCTAGACCACTATCCTCTGGACCATCATCCTCTGATCAGAGCCACTGACAGCAGCCCCTTGGGTTATTTCTTATTTTTCTTTAATTTTCCTTTCTTTAGTTATTCTGCTTTTCTTTTTATCAACACCAAAATTACCCTTTTTAAAATAACCAACAAAAAAAATCATAAAATCAAATTTCACAAAATTTAGGATTAGGTTTTTCTTTTATTTCCATCAAATTTAATTTAATATTAGTTTAAATTTAATTTAGGGTAATTCTAACTTTTTATATATATTTAAAATCAATTAGAAAAAATTAGGGTTAGCTTGATTTATTTCTTTTCTCAAAACATAAAAAAGTACAAAATAGGTTAATTTAATTATTTTTCTTAATTAAAATCATTTAGTAATTATGTTTTTTATTTTATTCAATTAAACTTTACTTTTCTCAAAATAATCAAAAACCACAAAAAATGATTTTTTTCTTGTAAATTACAATTAGGCTTAGTCGGGGTCAAAACCCTAAATCTCTCATTTTCGATTCATCGCGCGCGTTTATTACTGTTTTTGCAATATTAATGTAACTGCTCACGGTATGTAATAGTTTAATTAGGATTTTCTTTATTTATCGTTTTACGGGTTTTGTGGCTATGTAACTAATCCCACTCCCCGAAGCCTTGTAATAGCGTAGTTTTTATTTCTCGCATTTTAATTCTCGCAAATATTAACTGTTTAGATGTATGTTAATAGGATTGTATGACAAGATTGCATGATAATTTTAAAATGGATAGAAAATCATAATGTGCAAAGATAATAACTGAAATCAAATCACTCGCACATGTGCACTCTTAGGGTATACTCTCACTTCGGTTGCCTTCGGTAAACGGTCATTAAGTATAGGGTGTCTTAGTGGTTTGCCTCCTGTCTAAACAAAGATCAAATGTCCCGTTCGGAAATGTTGCCTCGGAAAGGTTGCCTCGGAAATGTTGCCTCGAACATGATCTTAAGACTTTAGGGTTATTACTAAGACATCCTAAGATTGCTTTAGTGATCGTACGTCCCTTTCGAATTGACCCTTACAACTCCAACGACGGTGCTTCCTATTTATAAATAGTAGGATAGTGTTGTCTAAAGGAAACAAGAACAGAAACAATCGTTTTTCGAGTAGGTAGATGCTAGTAGGTACTTGCTCAAATCAAACAAACTTTTCACACCAAACACTTTTCAAACAAAGTTTTCAAAACAACTTCGTAACACTCTTGAAGACAGAAGCAAGGGTTAAAATGAAGTAAAACAAAACTTTTCAAAACAAACACACACAAGCAATTTTAAAAAGATGAGAAAGTACCTAAGATCCCATGGAAAACCATGGATAGAAAGGGTGCTAATACCTTCCCTTTCTATAATCTACCCCTCGTACTCAAAATCTCAAAAAGGAATTTTTCTGTGCTTTTTTCCTTTCCGGTTGGATAAAATAAAAGTCGGTGGTGACTCTTGCTTACCGCGACATTTTGCAAATAAAAAAATGCAAAATGCAAACCATCATTTTTCCAAAACAGTCGGTTCTGACACCGTATCACAGAACTGGCGACTCTGCTGGGGATTATTTAATAAGTGAGGTATACATTAGGATTTAGGTCATCATAAATTTCTTCTCTTGTTTGTTTTGGTTACTTTACTTTTAAGGGTTTTGTTTGGGAGTTACTATAGATCCTAACCCGGATCTGGGGACACCTTTTAGGTAAGTGGCAATAAACTGTGAGGGAACTGTACGGTGTAGACCGATACAGTTGAAGCAGTAGCTACGTTGATGTGGCATATTGGTTGGTACCGGTATCCCTTGTGGAGAAACGAGGAGAATACGGGGCCACTATGTGTGTCGTTAAGCATCAACTGACCTTAGAACCTTTAATCGACCAACTTGGCCATTAGAAAGTAGTGAGATAGATGGCCTCGGTGTAAAGCTGAGAACTGGTTGATACACGATGCTACACTCATTGAGACCATACTCTCGAGATAGTTCCGGCTGCAAGAAAAGATTGTGTGAGCTGAAACCATGACCGATGGAGGATGGTCAGTGATATTGAGAACCTCTAGAACCCGGTTACTTTTGTTAGGACAGGTTGAAACCAACTGAACTTCAAGAGGTTAATACCTTTGACGCCATGCAAGCCTTAAACTTAAGGGCTTTTGTGTGACTTGTTTGTCTTTGCCATGCCTGTTATCTGCTATACTTGTTGTTTTTATCATGACATCATGCATCATAACATAGCATGCATACTTCATTATACTAACCATTTCAAAGACCGAGGGGATTTATCTTTGTTCTGTTTTGCAGATTATGGCCTTCGTACGCAGAAATACCATCTGAGTTAACTTTGTGCAAATACCTGGTCAACTTAAAGAGTTAGCCTCGAGAGTTTCTGAGACTTCTATGTTCATTAAGAGGCATGGCCAGCTTCTTAGCCTTGTTACCTCAAAGTTTGATGAGCATATGATGAGTGTGCTTTTCCAGTTCTTCGATCCTGTGCATCATTGCTTCACCTTTCCAGATTACCAGCTGGTTCCCACTTTGGAAGAGTTCTCTCACTTATTGGGCATATCCATCCTTAAGCAGATGCCCTTCACAGGTATGGAAGAGACTCCTAGACCAAAAGACATTACTTCTGCTCTGCATCTAAAACGGGATGATGTAGTATCTAATTGGGAAACACGAAGTTGGGTCAAAGGTTTCTTAGCCAAGTTTCTAATGGATCAGGCTCAACTGTTCTGGGATAACTTGGACTTTCAGGCTTTCGAAGATATCTACGGTTTGGTTCTCTTCCCGAATCCAGATTCCATTATAGATGTGAATGCAGTTAAGATCTTCCTGTCTCACAATCCAGTGCCTACTATACTGGGTGATATCTTGCATGCCCTTTACACTCGTACTGTGCGAAGAAGAGGGACTCTTATGTGTTGCATGCTGTTACTATCGAGGTGGTTTATTTTGCACCTCCCTAAGTCTGTGCTGAAGAACGAAGAAGGTTTGGGATGGTCCTATAGAATAATGTCGCTTGCCCATACAGACATTCTTTGGAGTTCCAAGGCTATGCAAAACACTACTGTCATTGATCGTTGTGGGGGATACCCTAATGTCCCGTTGCTTGGAATCAGAGGGGGAATAACCTACAATCCTTGTCTAGCTTTGCAACAATTTGGTCGTGCTCAGAGAGATGGTCCTCATGAGCTACTTCTTACGGATATTGCATTTGACTACAAGGAAGACATTGACGAGCATCGCCGAAAGTTTATACAAGCTTGGGGCATGGTGAACAGATCTGACCCTCAAGATCTAGGACCAAGGACTTCCCTTCCTATGCAACCTTACTAACAATGGGTCGGAGCTCGTGCCCAGAAGCTTGGGATGCCTTATGAAGCCGTATTGCCAATGATTGTGGATCCCACTAATGAAGAAGGTGTTCCTTACACAGTTCTTTATCCTTACATGCCCATTGATCATGGGGCATTGCAGAGGTCTTAGATTCAGCTAAAAGAGGAAAGAGATACTTACCGGGAGAAGTATCATGAACAAGAAAGGAATATCTTGAAGCTCACCAGGCAGCTCGAGGAAGAAAGAACGATCAATGACTACGTCAACACAAAGAGAAAGCGTCCATGGGACTTTTGATTTTGCTTTTCTAGTTTTAGATTTGTTTTCCATTTACTTATTTGTAACGCCTTAAAGGCATTGTTGAACCTTTTACAAATTGATCTAATAAAGTTTGTTTATTTTTGGTTTGCAAATTTAAATTTCCCAAAGTCTTTGAAATCATTACATACGCATCCTATTATCATGCACACCATTACAGGTTTCTCATCTTCTTCGCTGTTTATTTTAGCACGATATGTCTTCTGATCAAGCCATCAAAGATCTTCAGGCACAAAACGCCCAATTCCAGCAGATGTTCTTAAGCTTGGCTAAAGGGAAAGAGGATTTGAAAACTCTCATTCTGAAAGAGAAGAAGAAGAAGAAGAAGAAGAAGAAGAAGAAGAAGAAGAAGGTCGTTCTTCTGAATATGGGCAAAAGGTTTGGGGATAGGTTGAAACAGCAAGCTGATCTGACCTCTTCATCCAAGTAAGGGAAGAACCAAGAAGAAGAAAAGGGCCCCAGTCCTGCCATCTCTGATGATGATACAGATTATGATGAGGAGTAATATCCTCCTGCCGAGGATAGGTACAAGCAACTTGAAGACCGTCTGAGTGCTATGGAGATTCAGAAGATCCCTGGTTTGGATTTCGGAGAGCTGCGACTGGTATCCGAAGTAGTGATCCCTCATAAGTTCAAAGCTCCGATTTTTTCCAAGTACGATGGAGTATCCTGTCCAAAGCTCCATCTCCGCTCGTACGTCAGGAAAATCCAACCCCACACTGCTGATAGAAATTTGTGGGTACATTTATTTCAAGATAGTCTGTCAGGGACTCAACTTGAATGGTTTTATCAATTGGAAGGAGCTAATGTTCGGAATTGGGAAGACCTTGCTGCTGCTTTTTACAGGCAGTATCAGTATAACGCCGACCTTGCTCCCACTCGTACTCAGCTCTAGGGTATGTCTATGGGTGCAAGCGAAGGTTTTAAAGACTATGCTCAGAAGTGGAGAGATTTAGCTGGAAGAGTCAAACCCCCTTTGTCTGACAGGGAGTTGGTTGACATGTTTCTAGGTACGTTATCTGGTCCATTTTTTAATCATCTGATTGGCAGTTCGTCATCTGGGTTTACTGAGTTGATCTTGACGGGAGAGAGAGTAGAAACTGGTATTCGAAGTGGTAAGATACAGAAGGACACTTCATCAAGTGCAGTAAAGAAGCCTTTCACTGGTAAGAAAGAAGCTAGTGCAGTCTATGGCTCGAGGAGCCAAAGGAGACTTGAACACCGTCAAGCAGTGAATGCGGTAGTGATATCAAGACCTGCAGTTTCTCCATAATGCAACAATCAACAAAGGGTGGAAAGACCACAGAGTCAGTACACTCGGCTCAGTATGACCTTGTCTCAAATTCTACCACAATTATTAAAGACCAATCTGGTAACTCTGAGGGAAGCCCCGAAGAACCCCAACACCACTTCTCCTCATTATAACTTGAATGCCCGCTGCGATTATCACTCTGAAGGTCCAGGTCATGATACAAACAAATGTTGGGCCTTGAAAAACAAAGTGCAAGATTTGATCAAAGCCAAAGAGATTGAGTTTGACGCTTCGGAGAAACCCAATGTCATAACTGCACCCATGCCCAAGCATGACGCGGGAATCAATGCTATTGAGGTTGTCTCCGCCACAGAAGATGCTGATGATGAGAACCCGGATGTTGATAGTTGGACCTACCCAACAACCAATGGTGGATTGAACAACTGGACGGCGAAGGACTTCATACCTGTTTCTTTTATTCCACAATAATTGACTTTTTTTTTGAAAGTTGTAATAAACAGTTTAAAACTTTACGTCCCGGTGCCTTGCCCGAGGCACCTTGGCTTTGCTTGTGAGGGCTTATTATTTGTTATTTCATATATCATTAATAAAGCATTAGACCTTTCTTGCATTACAAATTTTTCGCTCCTTGTTTTTCTTTTTTCTGTCTCTCGCTTTATCAAAAAACAGCTATTCTCTTACACACACTCACGTATCATAATGCAGATCCATATCCACTCTAGATCCCATTGATAAAAACTTTGCTACTGCCAGTTATGACTTCGAAAATCCGATCAACCAAGCCGAGGACGAAGTTGAGGATGATTGTGAGGTTCTTGGAGAACTTGCTAGACTGTTACTACAGGAAGAAAGGGCCATACAGCCCCATGAAGAGCCAGTTGAAACAGTGAATTTGGGTACAGAGGAAGACAAGAAAGAGGTTAAGGTAGGTGTGAATCTGGAGTTCAGTGTCAAACAATGGTTGATACAGATGCTACGCGAGTATGTTGAGATCTTCGCTTGGTCTTATGAAGATATGCCCGGTTTGGACACTGATATTATGGTTCATCGCTTGCCAACTAAAGAAGGCTGCCCTCCGGTAAAACAGAAGGTTCGCCGTAGGCTCCCTGAGATGTCTGAGAAAATCAAAGCGGAGGTAATGAAACAGTTCGACGCGGGATTTTTAGCTGTCACTTCTTATCCACAGTGGGTTTCCAACGTGGTTCCCGTGCCTAAGAAGGATGGTAAGGTACGGATGTGTGTGGACTATAGAGATCTGAACAAGGCAAGCCCCAAGGATGACTTCCCACTTCCTCACATTGATGTTCTGGTCGACAACACTGTGCAGCATAAGATCTTCTCCTTCATGGATGGTTTTTATGGTTATAATCAGATCAAGATGGCTCCTGAGGACATGGAGAAGACAACCTTCGTTACACAATAGGGCACCTTCTGTTACAAGGTAATGCCTTTCGGGTTGAAGAATACTGGGGCAACTTATCAACGCGCCATGGTCGCTTTGTTCCACGACATGATTCACCATGAGATTGAGGTTTATGTTGATGATATGATCGCAAGGTCCCAGACTGAGGAAGAGCACCTTGACCATCTCCAGAAGTTGTTCGACAGGTTTAAAACGTATAAGTTGAGGTTGAACCCGAACAAGTGCACCTTCGAGGTAAGGTCTGGTAAGCTACTGGGTTTCGTCGTTAGTGATAAAGGTATTCAGGTGGATCCTGCAAAGGTAAAAGCCATACAGGAGATGCCGGCTCCCCGCACTGAAAAGGAAGTTAGAGGCTTTTTAGGACGTCTGAATTACATCTCCAGGTTCATTTCACACCTGACCGCTACTTGTGAGCCAATCTTCAAGCTGCTAAAGAAAGATCAAGTGGTAGAATGGAATGATGAATGTCAGACCGCCTTCGAAAGGATAAAGGAATACCTCCAAGAGCCACCTATTCTGATGCCTCCAGTTGAAGGAAGACCTTTGATCTTATACTTGACAGTACTTGATAATTCAATGGGGTGCATGTTGGGGCAGCATGACGAGTCTGGCTGAAAAGAGCACGTTATTTACTACCTTAGCAAAAAGTTTACCGACTGTGAGACCCGATACTCATTGCTCGAGAAAACTTGTTATGCTTTGGCATGGGCTGCTCGCCGGCTGAGACAGTATATGTTGACTCACACCACTCTATTGATATCCAAGATGGGTCCAATCAAGTATATCTTCGAAAATCCTGCCTTGTCCGGAAGAATAGCAAGATTGCAGATGATCTTAACTGAGTATGACATCCAATACACAACCCAAAAGGCAATCAAGAGGAGTGTATTGGCGGATCATTTGGCGCATCAGGCTGTGGATGACTACCAGTCCATGAATTTTGAGTTCCCGGATGAGAACATCATGTTGGTGACTGACTGTGAAGAACCCGGACCGGATGAAGGACTTGAGGAAGGATCCTGATGGTCTATGCATTTTGACGGAGCATCAAACGCGTTGGGTAATGGCATTGGCACTGTGATCATATCTCCTGAGGGTTGTCATACTCCGTTCACCGCCCGATTATGTTTTAACTGCACCAATAATATGGCAGATTATGAAGCATGTATTATGGGTCTTCGAGCTGCTATTGACCTGAGGATTAAGTTCTTGAGTGTATTCGGAGATTCTGCTCTAGTGATCAGTCAGATCAAAGGCGAGTGGGATACGAAGCACCCAAATCTTATTCCTTACAAAGAGTACGTACTGACATTGCTCCCACATTTTGAGGAGATAACATTTGAACACTTCCCCAGAGAGGAGAACCAGTTAGCGGACGCGCTAGCTACCATGTCTTCTATGTTCAAGGTCAGGTGGGACAATGAAGCTCCCCAGATTACCATCGAGAGGTTGGACGAACCCGCACATTGCTGTGACATTGAGACTGAGGAGGTAACAGATAAACCCTGGTTTCACGAGATAAAAAGGTATCTTGAGGCTCAAGAGTACCCCAAGGGTGCATCTGTTAAAGATAAGAAGTTCTTGAGAAGGTTCGCTGCGAAGTTCTTCATCAGTAATGGTGTCCTTTACAAGCATAACCATGATTCAACCTTACTGTGATGTATGGACAAAAGCGAGGTAGAAAGGATCATGGCAGAGTTACGTGAAGGTACCTTCGGAACTCATTCTAGTGGACATACCATGGCAAAGAAGATCTTACGGGCTGGATATTATTGGTCTACTATGGAAGCCGATTGTTATCATAATTCTCGAACCTTTCATAAGTGCCAAGTCTATGTTGATAAGGTGCACGTACCTCCGGTTCCTCTGAATGTTTTGACAGCTCCTTGGCCTTTTGCAATGTGGGGCATCGATATGATCAGCGAGATCAGACCTACTACGTCTAACGGGCATCGTTTCATTCTGGTAGCTATTGATTATTTTACGAAGTGGGTTGAGGCAGCTTCCTTTGCTACAGTAACCAAGAACGTCGTGGCGCGGTTTATCCGACACAATATGATCTATCGATATGGTGTACCAGAGAGGATTATTATGGTCAATAGTACAAATCTCAACAATACAATGGTCACCGAGCTCTGCAAACAGTTTAAGATTCAACATCAGAACTCTTCTCCTTACCGGACGAAGATGAATGGGGCCATTGAAGCAGCTAATAAGAACATTAAGAAGATTGTGCAGAAGATGACAGTGACATACAAAGACTGGCACGAGATGTTACCATTCGCTCTTCATGGGTATCGCACCTCAGCGTGGACGTCAACAGGGGCAACACCCTATTCTCTGGTGTATGGCATGGAGGTTGTCTTACCCATCGAAGTCCAGGTACCCTCTCTCCGGATTATGAAGGATGCAGGTTTGAGTGAAGACGACTGGATCCAGACCCGGCTTGATCAGCTGAACTTAATCGATGAAAAGAGACTTACTGCTATTTGTCATGGTCATACATATCAAAAGCGAATGATCAAGCCTTTTAACAAGAAAGTCAGACGTCAAGAATATCAAGTCGGGGATCTGGTGATCAAACGCATCATACTGCCGCAAGGTGATCCCAGGGGAAAATGGACCCCCACATACGAAGGCCCATTTGTGGTTAAGAACATTTTCTCGGGAGGAGCTATGATTCTAACCACCATGGATGGTGACGACCTTCCTCACCCCGTCAATGAAGACATAGTGAAAAGATACTACGCATAATCAAAGACCCACTAGGTTGACTAGCCTAGGCAAAAATAAGGGCTTCCCGGCGAACTAGAAGGGTTCGGGCAAAAGTAAGGGATGAAAATGAAAAAAAATTATACACCCGGCAAGTCGAAAACCTGAAAAGGCGGCTTGGGCAAAAAAGGGTATCCTGGTGGACCGAAAACCAGAAATGGCGGTTCAGGCAAAAATTAGGGATTAAAGCGTAATACTATGTCTCATTGGATCATCTTGCGACCAGACTTCAGTATCGACTATCAAGCTCGGACGGCGCCAATCAGTCTGATCTACCTTCGACCATGTAGCAAAGTGATGAGACGCTCGAAGATATAAAGGCAATAGCAGAGTTGAAACCCAATGTGATTGTTTCATATAGCTGTTTTTCTTTCTTTTTCACAAATTGTATAAATTCTATCCTCCGGCGGTGTTCTCTTACTAGGACGTCAGCCTCTTTGTACAAAACGCCTGTTACAGGCCAATTTCAAAAATCAATACAATTCATTTTCACAAGAAATTTCAACTTTCTTTTTTCTTCTTCTGTTTTGTTTTGCAAGAACGTCCAATGGTTCATTTTTGATATATGCATTTGAAAATAATTTCTGCTCATAAATATTTACATACGAAACAAAAGACAATTACTCATAATTCCAGGAACAGGGGAAAACAAGAAGTGTCCAAACCTTACAGTTGCTCTACCCATCGGGTCCAGGGATAGAACCAACTTGAGCATATAACTAAAGATACATACACTCCCCGCAGAGTAGGAAGTATCTAAAGACAGTGGTGTTAACTTTCCCCAGCTGAGGTTCATAATCGCGAATGAGTCGGAGAAATTCTCCCCAAGCAGGGTTCATCATCACCAGCCACGGCAATTCATCCCCAGCTGAGTTTATTTCTCAAAATAGGAAGATCGTCCAACAGAGTATCTCTCTTCCCCACAGAGTCATTCTCCTACAAGGTTATTCTCAAACAGAGTCTCTCCCGGCGATTTGTTCTCGAGCAGAACGGACGCAAGTCTCCAGCTAATCATCTTCGGTCACCATCCCTAGCGAGAACGAAGAACTCAACTCCTTAAACTCTCTAGCGGCAGTCCAGGATTTATTCTCCCCAGTCGGATAATATCACAAGAACATTGCATATCCATACATTGTGGCATACACATGTGCATCATACAACACAATCTCATTTATTTTGAGAACATCATTACTCAATACATTTCATACATCATGACATACCACTAACTCTTTACCTTTCAGGGAAAGATACAATCAAGTTCTCACAAATTTTCTCTGGTTCAGTCAAATCGATACTAAGATTTCTATTCCAGTTCAAGCTATAAAGCCCAGAAATTGTCCGGATAATATCTTGATATCTCCAGAATACTACGAAGCCTGGAATCGACCAGATAGTGGTATATCTTAAATACAAGCTTTGAAGCCCGGAAATCGACCAGAAAACAGCTTAACCCTCGGCAAGTTATTGTGAAGCCTGGAAATCGACCAGATAGCAATAAAAGATACCATGAAGCCTGGAATTGACCAGATAATGGTATAAGACACTTTGAAGATTGGTGCACGACCAGATAACGGCAAAAGACACTAAAGCCTGGGACACGACTAGATAACAGTATAAGGTACTGCGAAGCTTGGAATTCTACCAAATAGCAGTTTACCCGGCCAATTACTATGAAGCCCGGAAATCGACTGGATATTGGTATGCCTTAAATTCAAGTTGAAGCCCGGATGCGACCGGATAACCACTTGATTCCTTCTGAAGCCTGGAGCGTGACCAGATAAGAATTTAGAAATTGCAAAACCTGGAGCACGACCAGATAGCAAGTTTAATCTCATCTCCCCAGTAAGTCGCTACGAAACCTGGAGCACGACCAGATAGTAGTCGGTCTTATTTTCCCCAGTAAGTCACTGTAAAGCCTGGAGCACGACCAGATAGTAGTGCATTTTCACCTCCTCGATTAAGAGATGATTCCCCAGTGCATTAACGGACAACTGAAGTTCCTAAAACTCTATTTCTCTTAAGACAAAGACCAGCATTCCCCAGCGAAGTCCTCCTCAACAACAGGTATACGGGTTCTCGCAAAGGAATCTCTTATGCGATCGACACTTCTCCCAATGGCATCTTTAAGACCATCTTCCTTCGTTGACTTCTAAATGGCATCTATAAGACCATTCTCAATATCGCGAGACCGTTATCACTTCATGCGAGTGCAAATTTCTAGGCAATATAGTGTTCAATCATCTTCCACCTTCGGATCACGAAAGGCAGACAAGCCAATATACATCCTCAGGTTTAAGAAGATTGAACAGGGGCAGTTGTTGTACCCCAAAATTTTCCCTCCCATATTTCTCAATACATTTCAAGTGAGGTCCTCAAATTCCTCAAGGAAGTCTAAGAGTTGACCAGACAAACTCTCTCCTAAGGCAGTGTACCTCAAATTAGGGTTTCATTTTGCACCAAGGTACTTGAGTCCCAAAGGATCCCAAATTATAACCATTGTCCTAATATGTTCTCAAGATCATCTGTGTCAAGTTTCAAGCCTTGCAGAGGAAGTTTGCTCAGTCAATTGCTCAAAGGCCTGAAAATCGACTGTGCTAGGGAAAAAGTCAATTGTGGCCCATATACAATCAAACCTCAATATTTTTAGTAAACATCAACATTTTGAAGTGATATCCATAATTTGATCAATGGTTGATCATGATTCCTCAAGAAATTCTCTTAATTTATCAAAAGTCAAGAATTGATAAATTGGGGTTTATATAGGAGAAGTCAACTAAACTTTGACCAGGCATAACTTTCAAATACTTCATCTATTTTGCCCCAACCAAATCTCATTGTGAATAAAATTAAGTTCCATACAACTTTTCTTTTGCTCTCAAGTCCAAAAAATGTATCATTTGGAAGATATAAGCTCATACATTACATGTCACTTTTAGAAAGTCAACAAAAACACCTTTTGGGTCGGAGATTCATACATGAACATGGAAGACTCAATTGAGATGATACCAAGATGGTTGCTTAGAGGACATCTTAAGATTTCTAAAAAGTCCAAGAACACGTCTCTAGGGTCAAAATTGAGAGATCTATGCATTGGTAAAGTTGACCCTTTTTTGAAAAATTGCCAAAAGTCAAATGTGGCCAAAATTGCAATTTTTGTCAAATGGGCCCAACTTTTTATGCTTGCATTGAGTTTGTAATGTTACCCATGACCCATGATCCCTTCCACTTGTCATTATTTTATTTTTGTCATTTATTTTGATTTTATTTCATTTAAATCAAATAAAATCAAAATAAAATAGTAAAAATATCAAAAGCTAATCAAATCTTGAGATTTTGTGCATGTTTAGGTCTATTAAACAGCTGGAAGTGAGATCAAATCGTACAAGGTTCATATGGATACAAAAAGATTGCATTTTGCTTGATTTGGAAAGATTTACACAAGGATCAAATCATGAATCAATAATCATAATTGGTGAAGATTTGAAACCAAGTTGCAACCCTAATTCATTCTTGGGTACATAAAGAACAAGTGCATACCAAAAACAAAAGGGGGGGAAGCGTGCAAAACAGAAAACAAAGTTTCAAAAAAATTCAAGAAAAGTTGCAAACTGATCTCCAAGTTACAGATCACTTCAAGGCATTCTAGTCATCCCAATCGTTTGCTGGACATCCTTGGATCGTATTGCAACCATTAGCAACCTTCCTCACGATCAGAATCACGCTGTAAGAGTCATACGGTTCTTCTCTTTTCTTGAATTCGAATACATTAATTTTGACATATTTAGCATGTTTTATTGGTATATTCACGATCCTTGAGTTATTTTCAAGCTAATGGTTATGATTAATTGCATTTTTATGGACTGTATGTCAAGTTGCCATGGCTAGGGTTCATGTTCCGTTTTTAGGGATTTTTCATACAGGATCAATTGGCCCTAATGGAGGAGACCATTGTGATCAGGGGGTCAAACCCAGTTGATCCATGGTCTTGAATTTTATTTATATTGCTTGTATGTAATTTCTAAAATGCACAGGGTTATAGCTACGACGCCATGTCTGTAGGTAAAGGTTTAGAGTTTTAAACGACAGATCCAGGGAAGAAGACGATGGCGTGTCACAACTTTACTGGCAGGTTTAAATTCTGGCACGTTTATTCTGGCTAGAAGCCTGTAGTTCTGATCTATTTGTTTGTTTCTATTGTATTGATAAACTAACACCTAGCGCAGTTGGTCAGAAGAAGGAAGTCAGAAGCTCATGATTTTGGATTCGATCCCAGGTGTGAGCTTTTGGCATTTTTCCCCTTTGTGTTCACCAGATCCAGCGCCTGCACTTTCTGAGGGTCATCTTCTGGACTCATTAACCAGGACCATATCAAGCATCCTCTGGTCATCTTCTAGACTCATCAACCAGGACCAGATCAAGCATCCTCTGGTCATCTTCTGGACCCTACAACCAGGACCAGATCAAGCATCCTCTAGTCATGATCTGCTGGATCCACCAGCCAGGAGCAGGCCCAGTATCATCATTCTCTGGACCACCATCCTCTGGACCATCATCTTCTGATCAGAGCCGCTGACAGCAGCCCCTTGGGTTATTTCTTATTTTTCTTTAATTTTCCTTTCTTTAGTTATTCTGCTTTTCTTTTTATCAACACCAAAATTACCCTTTTTAAAATAACCAACAAAAAAAAATCATAAAATCAAATTTCACAAAATTTAGGATTAGGTTTTTTTTATTTCCATCAAATTTAATTTAATATTAGTTTAAATTTAATTTAGGGTAATTCTAACTTTTTTTATATATTTAAAATCAATTAGAAAAAATTAGGGTTAGCTTGATTTATTTCTTTTCTCAAAACATAAAAAAGTACAAAATAGGTTAATTTAATTATTTTTCTTAATTAAAATCATTTAGTAATTATGTTTTTTATTTTATTCAATTAAACTTTACTTTTCTCAAAATAATCAAAAACCACAAAAATGATTTTTTTCTTGTAAATTACAATTAGGCTTAGTCGGGGTCAAAACCCTAAATCTCTCATTTTCGACTCATCGCGCGCGTTTATTACTATTTTTGCAATATTAATGTAACTGCTCACGGTATGTAATAGTTTAATTAGGATTTTCTTTATTTATCGTTTTACGGGTTTTGTGGCTATGTAACTAATCCCACTCCCCGAAGCCTTGTAATAGCGTAGTTTTTATTTCTCGCATTTTAATTCTCGCAAATATTAACTGTTTAGATGTATGTTAATAGGATTGTATGACAATATTGCATGATAATTTTAAAATGGCTAGAAAATCCTAATGTGCAAAGATAATAACTGAAATCAAATCACTCGCACATGTGCACTCTTAGGGTATACTCTCACTTTGGTTGCCTTCGGTAAACGGTCATTAAGTATAGGGTGTCTTAGTGGTTTCCCTCCTGTCTAAATAAAGATCAAATGTCCCGTTCGGAAATGTTGCCTCGGAAAGGTTGCCTCGGAAATGTTGCCTCGAACATGATCTTAAGACTCTAGGGTTATTACTAAGACGTCCTAACATTGCTTTAGTGATCGTACGTCCCTTTCGAATTGACCCTTACAACTCCAACGACGGTGCTTCATATTTCTCAATAGTAGGATAGCGCTGTCTAAAGGAAACAAGAACAGAAACAATCTTTTTTCGAGTAGGTAGATGCTAGTAGGTACTTGCTCAAATCAAACAAACTTTTCACAACAAACACTTTTCAAACAAAGTTTTCAAAACAACTTCATAACACTCTTGAAGACAGAAGCAAGGGTTAAAACGAAGTAAAATGAAACTTTTCAAAACAAACACACACAAGCAATTTTAAAAAGATGATTAAGTACCTAAGAGCCCATGGAAAACCATGGATAGAAAGGGTGCTAATACCTTCCCTTTCTATAATCTACCCCCCGTACTCAAAATCTCGAAAAAGGAATTTTTCCGTGCTTTTTCCTTTCCGGTTGGATAAAATAAAAGTCGGTGGTGACTCTTGCTTACCGCAACATTTTGCAAATAAAAAAACATAAACGCAAACCAACATTTTTCCAAAACAGTCGGTTCTGCCACCGTATCACACTGCAGTAGTAACATCCTTCAATTGGCTTTAATTCTGCCTTCTTCAATTGCCTTCAACCTGCAGTAGAAGCATCCTTCAATTGGCTTCAACCTGCAGTAGCAACCATCTGGGATTGGCTTCAACCTGTAGTAACATGCAGCCTTCTTCGATTGGCTTCAATTCTGCAGCAGAAGTGCTCTTCTTCGTTTGGCTTCAACCTGCCGCAATATCCTTCTTCAATTGGCTTCAACCTTGCAGCATCAATACCCTCCTTCGTTTAGCTTCAACCTACAGCAACATCCTTCTTCGATTGGCCTTAACCTATAGCAACAGCAACCTTCTTCGATTGGCCTCAACCTTGCAGCCGTAGTATCCTTCGATTGGCTTCAACCTGCAGCAGTAGCATCCTTAGATTGGCTTCAACCTGCAAGCAGTAGCATCTTCATTTGGCTTCAACCTGCAGTAGCATCCTTCTTCGATTGACCTCCACCTTCCTGCAGCAGTAGCATCTTCGAACGAAGCTCCTCCGGCTTTGGATTTCGAAGCTATCATCCTTCGAAGCTTCATAGATTCTGGACTTCGAAGCTTCACAGACTCTAACCTCTAGCACAAGTGAAACTTGCGCATAGACTCAATGCAAGGGCTCATGCTCAGGTCATTCAAATGAACTCAATTTTCCAATAGATTTAGTAAAATCAAATGCAATCGAAAGCTAGCAAAACACTCTACATCATGTAACTCACGAACTCAATTCTCAATTAGATTTAGTAAAATCAAATGCAATCGAAAGCTAGCAAAACACTCTACATCATGCAACTCAAATCATCTCCAATCATTAAGCACGGATCAAGAACAAAACTCATTAAAACTCAAAGAAAATCATTTGTACACACAATTCCAGAAACTCCACCATTCGATATAAGCATCAAACAAAGAAAAATATATACATCAGACCTATAGTCCGGTCAGCTAAAACACAATGCACAAGAGCTACATCATTAATTCAAGCTGAATCACACAAATTGAAGTCCAAGAAAACTTACCTTGATGAAAAATCCGGAAACTCGGATCCACTACTCCATATGCAAACCAATGCTTCCACTATGATCTACTCTCTTCAATGAAGATAAATCAACAAGAAAATGAAAGAATAATCCCGGAAAATGAGAGAATTCAAGAACTAGACTTCCTGAGAGAAAATTGAACTTCAGATTTGAAATTCTTGACCAATACTACTCCCTTTCGACTGAGGATGTAGGATTGAGGAGAAGAGTTGCTTTAAGTTCTTGATGTTGTTGCACGTGAATCAATTCCAGTTTTGTCTACAAGTTGATTATAGTGCGATGAACGAAGCAGTGAGGTAGATAATGCATTTTGGGATGAACAAAATTGTGATGTTGTTGTTGCTTGCGATGATGATGAAGATTACGGAAGATTGAAGAAGTTGTAGTGGTGTAAAGAATGTCGTTGAAGATTGATGTGAGGATGATGAAGGTTTGAGGAGGTTGAAGCAGTTGTAGAGAGAATTTTTGGTTGAAGATTGAAGAAGAAAGCAGAGAGAAGATGAGAGCTCTTTTTGGTGATTCTTCCAACGACTGAAGAATGAATGAGATTCAAAGAGAAAGTTTGTTATATAGCAACAAAAGTTTGTTACAGTTGAAGTGATCCTGGCCTTTGAATCAGAAAATCCAGCTGGAAAATAGATGGTGAAGATCAAAATAATTGTGAGGTTCGTTTATGATTTTTTGTTTTCTCTGATTTTATCTAAAATCCAAAAAGTGGAAATGAGAGGAAATAAGTGTGAATGCTGAGGTGTCCAACTGATGCGCATGGAATATGTGATGTTTTGGAGAGAAAGTTGCCAAAAATGGCAAGGCACGAGGGAAGTGAGGTGAGGCATGGTGTGTGAGAATGTTTAGCCAAATGAGGTAAGAAGTGATGTGGGAGCTGAGTGCACACGTGAGAAACTCGTGTGTGATGAAATCAAATCACAAAAATGCATTTTGTGTTAAATTCGGTGCTGATGTGCAGTTGGCTTAGACATGCCTTGCATCTTGCGTGCCATGCCTGATCAGTTGAGGATGCTCACTTTCAGCATTCATAACTTGATCAAACCCTTACCATCTCCAATAATTCCTCTCACAAAGGAAAGCCAACATGTAATACTTCTAATTAAACCTAAAATCAAATCAAAACCTAGCTTCAGTTACAAGAAAAGGGATTGCATATTTGGTGTGCCACCTGCTCGATGAAATTCTTGGGCAAGATGCCTCAGGATGGCCGTGTGGCTTGCCCATGAGGCCCAACATTTGACCAACTTGCCCAGAAATTCAAAATCTCATAACTTTTATTTTGAGTAAGAAGTGTGTTTTTGTCCTCTGTTGGCCCTTGTAGATCTTTTTCCCCTCTTCAATTGGCAAAAATAACCACCAAATACCCCTGAAAAATGAGAAAGTTATGCCTTTGCAAAGTCAGGCTAAGAATCAAGGGCACTTAGTGAAATTTTCAATCACCAAGATAACTTTAAATCCAAGTAACCTCTCAAACTTGCAATTCTCATAAAAATTAATCATTAATGATCATCCCACATGAAAATACATGTCAAATGCTTCATGTTGACCAAAAGTCCACTTGGTCAACTTTGACTTTGTTACTTTTGAGTAAAATTATTGTTTTACCCCTTTGATTCAATTGAACCACTTCTCTTCAAAATTGATGATCAAAATTTCAAACATATGATATTCCAAACACATAGAGGCTATGGAAGGAGTTTCCACTAAAAAATTCCAAAGAATCCCTGATTAAAACTCAAACCCTAGTTTTGACTGATGAATCAAAAGGAAGTGATTCTCCTTATAACAGTACAATACTCAATCTTCTGATGATCAAATGAGGTGGATAAGATATCTTGAGATATGTGACACCTTTGGGCTTGAAAGATCCAGAGGTTTAGATAATAGGGCCCTCCTTGAGCAACTTATCAATACAATCAATCTTCCAAAGCTTAAGGCATGCTTGATAAACCAAAATACCTTAATCCCTACACCATGTATGAATGCAATGCAATATGATGTTTATGATGAAACATAGGCCTAAATCAAGAGGGTAAATTTTGGGGTGCAACAATTGCCCCTATTCAATTATCTTTAACATGATAAGTGAGAAAAGTGACAACTTTCGAGCGTTCAGAGTTGAAGATGATTGAATACAAAAGAACCCGAAAATTTACACTCTTGAAGAAAAAGCATAACCTCCCAAAGGAAAAGAATGTAAATAGACGCAGGATTAAGAAGATACCAAATGAAATTGGATTTAGCAAACAACGGGTTTAATGAACATTGGACCTCCCAAGACATGCATAAGAATGAAGTTGTGACGTAGATTTTAATAAAGTTGAAACAGAGCTAAAACTTAGAAAAGTAGACGCAACTAAACTTCAGAATAAATGTGCCAGGGCAAAGCCGGGCTTCAAACCACAGAGAATAAGAGAAACTAAACTCTGGAAAAGAAAAAGAACTCGGGGTAAAGTGACTAGAGTGTGTGATTCTAGGAGCACCTGCAAATCTCAACCAAAGATAGACAGTTTGAAGGAACTGAAATAATCCCAGGAGTGAGGAACAAAATGAGACGAAACTCGACACAAAAACTAGTTAGGCGAAACTAAACTAGATGAGTACTAAGACGAAACTGGATTTCATGCATGGGTAACGAGGCAAAACTCGACCCATAGCAAGAGTGGTGAGAGTGCATGTTTCTCAGAGCACCTTCTGGTCTCAGATCAATGGATAATATTGATGAAGACTGATAGAAAAATCCAAGGAACAAAAGAGACTGATTTTAACCAGGGACGCAACACGAACACTGCACTCGGTAAACGAACACCGTCAAAGGGTCCAAGGTATGAAAACAAAAACGAGACGAAACTCGACTCATTAACTAGTTAGGCGAAACTAAACTAGATGAGTACCAGGACAAAACTAGATTTCATGCATAGGCGACGAGGTCGAAACTCTCCCCAAAGCAAAGTGAAGAGAGCGCATGTTTCTCAGAGCACCTATTGGTCTCAGATCAATGGATAATAGTGACGAAGACTGATAGAAGAATCCAAGGAACAAAAGAGACTGATTTCAACCAGGGATGCAACACGAACACTACACTCGGTAAACGAACACCATCAAGGGTCCAAGGTATGAAAACAAAAACGAGACAAAACTTGACTCATTAACTAGTTAGGTAAAACTAAACTAGAAGAGTACCAGGACGAAACTGGATTTCATGCACAGGCGACGAGGTTGAAACTCGCCCCAAAGCAAAGTGATGAGAGTGCATGTTTCTTAGAGCACTTGCTGGTCTCAGATCAATGGATAAACAGTGACAAGAACTGATAGAAGAATCCAATGATCAAAACAGACTGATTTCAACTAGGGACGCAGCACGAACGCTGCACTCAGTAAACGAACACGGTCAAAGGGTCCAAGGTATGAAAATAAAAACGAGGCGAAACTCGACTCAATAACTAGTTAGGAGAAACTAAACTAGATGAGTACCAAGACGAAACTGGATTTCATGCGCGGGTGAGGAGACAGAACTCTGAGCTCAACCCAAAGCAAGGAGATTAGCGCGTACACCTAAAAACTTGCTGAAAGCGAATACCAGGGAGAAACATCTATTCAAAAGGTACATCAATAGACATTGAAATGAACCGACGAAGGTAGTGAAGACCCGAGAAGACTGTGCCAGGGAAAAACTGAACTACAATCAAGAGTGGACACTCAAACAATCAAATGATTATTCATCAAAAGGATATTTGTAAGGGGTGAAACTGAGATAATGAGGGTAAAGTCCTTGCTGGGGATATAATCTGAAGAATTAGAAAATTCACTGGGGAAAACAAACAGTAGTGGCTTATGTTCCGATGCATGTTTAAAATTTTTTTATATAGCGTAATGCTCCATATAATGGAAATGTTACGCGTTTTTGGTAGATGTAATGTAATGATGCATGTTTAAGCATTTCACTGGGGAATGGCCAAACGATAAGCCAACAACCAAGAAGTCAGAATATGGCAAGACTTGCAAAAATAAATTGCAAAATCTGTTGTAGAAAAGAAGATATAAGGAACCGCTGAGGAACGTTTGAAGAGCTGGAACTTCATGGGGAGTAATAACTGAGCAACCAATAGAAATAGGCTGCAAACACCGAGAGGAGTTGCAAAAATAAATTGCAAACTCTACTGGAGAAGACCGGGTCAAAATTGATCAACTTCAAGAAGGAATGCCAAATGAAGATTGGGCATTGTGGGAGAAGATCAGTGCGAGACTGTAGCTTCTGAAGGAGAATGCCAAATAGAAATCAGCTGGTGTTGGAGAAGATCAAGGTAAGACTGTAATCTCTGGAAAATACGGAATTCATCCGTGTTGAGGATGTTACCAAGATAACGAACCAGATGTGAGAATCAAAACCCTCGCTGGGGAAACTTCCTTTGAAAAGTCCTCTACTGTTTGCCGAAGATTAACAAGATCTCAACTAATTGACCAATACGACTACACTGAGGGTAAGGAAAAATCCTTAAATAAGGATTCCTCAAGCAACAAATTAGTTGGGAAATGAGAGATCAGGACGAGGAATCTCTGATATGAAACTCTGCTAGGGAATTGAAACATCTTCAGACTGTAGATTCTTATCTAAAAAACTCCATCGGGGATATGAGACGTCTTCAAACTTAAAGTCTCAGAACGAAGCCTTTCTCTTGAAAAAGATTTCTGGGAAATAAAACTCTGTTGAGGATACAAAACTCCACTGGGGATACCAAACTCTGTCGGGGAGTATTTTGCTGGGGACTCCAGAACCTTCGGCATGCAACTGTAAAATAGACCATGAAGATAGTCAAACAGTATTGACTTTACTGGGGATATGGAAATCTCAGCCAACATCAACTCTACTGATGATAACATATTCTTTTGATAAAGAAATGCCCCAAGTCATAAATCAAATGGGAAAAAGAGAACTTCTGAATGCGAACTTCAATGATAATTCAAATCGGAAGATAAACTATGTTGGGAATAGTCTCTATTAAGGAACGAGATAAAGCTCATCCAGACTTGGTTGAGGAATGAAGGTATCCAAAAACCTTATCTGCCTCGAGAATCTCTCACATGACAATGTTGAGGAGAAGCAACCCTAGGGGGAATTCCCTATTCCAAGATTCAACAGTTAGAGGTAAGACTCTTCCATAGGTGCTGACAAGCTTCAACTTACAGGGTGAATGACAATTCCTCGAGAGGACTTCATGGGATCCGTACCATCGTTGATATGCTGCCCTTGAGTAGCAGATCTTTGAGAGGGGAAACATCTTGACCGCCTCAGATTGGTGAAACGAAAATACTAATAACCATATTCTGAACCCTGATAAGACTTGCGAAAATAAATTTCAAATTCCGTTAGAGAATATCAGATCAAAACATGCTTTTGTTTGATAACTTGTCAATTTCTCACTGGGGATAACTTCCTGGGGAGAATACTGTAAAAATAAATCACAGTGCAGAAGGAATCTTGACATATGTTCCACCTCTTGACCTTCTGGGGAAAAGATCCAATATCTCCTTCCATGGATAAAGAGAACATTGTTGGGAGCTGGGACTTTCTGATGTAAGTCCTTAATGAAAGCGAATTTGACTGGGGAATCATAGAAATTCTTAGACAAAAGAATTCTAATTAGACCAACCCGGTGATACTACCGCTGGGGAGTACCAATCTTCACCTGGGGAAAATGAGGGTATCTTTAAACCATAAGCTTGAGGTTCAGAACTCGCCTGAGGAAATATTTCACTCATACTATATCACTAGGGATAAAGAGCCCTTATATTTATTACCAAGGATATGAAGATCCATGCTGGGGTAAGCGACCTTATAAAAAGAACTCTTGTCAGGAGTAAGATATTCTTCGTACGAGAAACTCAACAAAGTATATTACTGCTGGAAATATGAGAATCTTCGGCTCCACTGGGGAATGAGAATGTGCTTCAACCAGAATGAAATCCAGCTATGATGCTCTATCCCGGAGCTAGCAACTACAATAGCGCACTCTTTTAGAGAAGTAACACTTATCAACATCCAGGATTGAGATCTACTGGGGAAAGAGAGAATCTGTGAATAAGTACTTTCGATGAAACGACTCCATTGGAGATATGAGAATTCCTGAATAGGAGATTTCTTGATAAGGCAACTTCATAGAGGAGATGAGGATTTCTGAATAAGAGATTTCCAAAGGCAGCTCCGCTAGAGAAAGGAGAAATTTTGAACAAGAGAGCTCCAACAATGGTCTTTTCCAAAGATACGAAATAAACCCTAACACAAATTAGTTGGGGGAATGAAAATTCTTGAGAAAGAGATCTCTAATAAAGCAGTTCCATTGGGGAATGAGAAACCTTGGACAAGAGATCCTCATAAACAGCCTACTCTAAAGAAGTGAGATGATGCTCCCATGATTTCCCTAAGAAGCAGGACAGACTTGAATAGTTTTTACTAGGGATGACAAAAGATTCTCAGCATAACGAACTTCAAACCATGCTTCTGCTATGGAGGGAAATGGAAAATTCTTGAACAAAAAATCTTTATAAAGTGACTTCACCGAGGAGCAGGAGAAATTTCTGAAGGAACTCTCGACTTCAGATGGGGATGAGAACACTTCCCTTTAGGGAATATACATTCTCTTTGCTAGGTGATACTGGGGAGACAAAACTTCCAGCACTTGGAGGATAAGACTCTTCTTAATCAAAAATTCCCATTATTCAATCCTTAAAATTTTCTTCGCTTTGGGAGATTCACTGGGGATCAATAGAACCTTTAGTGTTGCTTCGGAGGAAACGATCCAGGTTAGGGACACTTTAATTATCTTGAAAGATGTTGCTATGGTAATGGGGAATTACGCAGATAAGCAAAGCGCATGAAAACTCATGCAAAACAGATCAATGAACGTGCCCCAGGCATAGTATGACAACCTCGCCGGAGAGGGTCCTTTTGACTTGATATAATCTGCCCCAGATTATTTGAGCTTTGAATAATTCTCTGTCACAACAGGTCCATGGAGAGATTCGTTGAATCTCGACGTAACTGCTTTAGTTTGACTAACCTTTGAAAAGACTCGCCTCAAGAAGACTTCTTGAGATCTGTGCTAAGGATAGAAATCCTGAATTTAGTCGGAGACAGGGATCTCAACTTCTAATGGAGGAACATTAATACCAAGCCTTAAAATTCTGATGAACTGAGGATAACAATTACGACTTCTTGTCATGATCTTCAAATTCACAAGTTATTTAGCTTGTGACTGGAACTAACATGATCAACTATGAGGTGGAGAGATGCCCCTGCATAATTCCTTTCCCTAGTGTGTAGGGCTGTTAAAGAACGTGCCTTGGAAGGACTTCTTGAGATCTGTACCATCCAGATAAACTTCCCCAGTGTTACAAACTTTGAAACATGGATTCCGACTAACCAACATTAGAAGTGGCTTCAATAAATCCTGGGCAAAGGACCCTGACCACCCGACACTTTGAGAGCTTTGTCAAATCTCGACATAACTTCCCCATGTTGACGGAACTTTGAGAGTCACTGGATCTTGACTTGATTGCCCCGGATTGACAAAATCTTGGCGCACCGTCTCCTTATCTCATGCTCCCAGCGGAATAAGAAGTTCACAGAGTTTGGAAGATAACACCTCCTCAGGATAATTGACTTACATCTTCAAAACAAGCCAGTACACAATCATACTTTTCAACTCGAACTGCTCCGCGTTCAAGCATATGCTTAAAGAAAGTTGTCCTTCGGGACCAACTGGAAACGATACACCATTGCTCAAGAGAGATTTGGGGGCAGACAAAACTTCCTCACAATCATTAAACAAATACTTATTAATTAATCTCTCAAACTAGTCTTGTTCAATTCAAAGGAGTAGCTAGAAAGCATGCCCCAGATCAAGATCATTCTTTTCAAAAGATTCCTGAAGCATTTCGTCCCTCGGGATAATCAAACTCTTTGTCTGATGTTCATTATGCAAGCTCACTTGATGTTTAAGCACCTTTTCATATGCAAAGAATTTTTTATCCTATGAATGATAAATATAATGCAAATCATATACTTGCCTTGAAGTTAGAAAACTTTTTTTTGAAAAGATGCCGAAACATCGAAAAAAATTTAGTTCAAAGAAAGTAAAAGGGGGAGTGATACCAACTCAAAAGGTTTTTAGCAAGTCTCCTAGGAGTCAGGTTACCGTACTTCTCGTAACAACTTTGCTATCGAATTAACCCATGCTTCAATTAGGACTTTCAAGGGTTGTAACGTGGTTTGGTTCACGGTTTTTAGAAAAAGGGATTTAAGGCTCAAAATTTTTGGTGCCCACCCATTCTCCATGATATTCTCCAGTCCTACATTCAGTTAATTCGACACGAGCATTCATCTCTCAAAAGAGGAGTTTTAGAAAGATTGATGAGTCAAACGAGGTTTTTGGACAAGACAATCACTCACCTCTTTTGTTCTTTTATGCTTCTGGTCACACGACTTTGTTCTTTGCTGAGGATTTTTGTAATCCCTTTTGTGCCTTTTAGACTTTCCATTTACCTTTCGCTTGCCCTGGCTTTTTCCTAAGCGACTTGTTTCCAAGTTTCGACTTAGCGGGGATTTTTGTTTCTTTCCTTTTTTTTACTTTCATTTTGAACAAATCGTGTGATCCTAAGGCTTTTGGCTTGTTGGAAGTTGAGTGACTGCCTTATTTCTTGGTTGATGAGGGATAACCATTGTTGTATCATCAACTTTCGTCCTCCTGTCATGCGAGAGATACTCATTGGGATATAGCTCTCTTTATTGCACACTGTTGATATGAGGGTTAACCATTGCAGTTTTGTTCTTCCTTAACTTTTTGAAGGATAACCATTATTGTATCCTTTGATGCACACTCCTGATGAGTTTTGAATGCTTGATCAGATTAACTGAAATCTATCCTGACCCGGGTTAAAAATAAGGGTTTTTTTCAAACAAAAAAGAAACTCCTACTTCAAAGGCTCAGAGGGGTTAACAAGGGTCTATCTCCCTTATATCTCCAGTGTTTGGGGATTGAAACAAGGCTTGTACATCGTCAGCAAGGTTTTTTACTCGAAAGCATACCATTTGAGATTCTAGGTAAATTTCGTCATCCTCCCTCCAGATTTATTGCTTTACTAACAAGAGTTAGGTATCAAAAACATAGTAAAACAAATAAGAGTGATAACGAATGGGTTAATTCAAGACAAACATATTCAATGCATTATGATTAACATTCAAAAATATGAGCATGTTTGCATACAAGATAGTACTAAACAAAACAATTAAGATTGCAAATGAAAATGCAAATGAAATTTGAATTTCCATGTTGAGGAGACTTGACTCCGTGTGGACTGATTGCTTCAAACAATCTTCGGCAACCTCGAGGCTCACTTGGATAAGAGATTCCCCACTGATCTGGACACCACTGTCTCTGAATTTCTCCAATCTTGGACTTTATCTTCAGATGACAAACTGTCTTCGACTGAATAGCCGAGTGCCCTCGAATATACTTACAGAAAATTCTCTCAAAAGAGAGGGTGAAAGTTGTACCAAACTAAAAGTTCGAAATTGTCCGCCACATTAGAAATTAGACTTTGAGAAAGACGCCAGGCAAGAGATGGACTTTACTCAAACCTCTTGAAATCTTCAACATCACAGACAAATGCCCCGTAATGAGAGACATACCTAGCATTTACATCAGGAGAGAGATTAATAAACTGAATAGTCTCCAAAGCATGAAGCTTAATCAACTGAATTTCCAATAGACAAGGAAGTGTCTGGATGTAAGGCATTCATATGGTATCAACATACTTCTCAGTCTTCTTCTATCTTTGCTTAAGAGCTTTTCCCCGTGGATTCACTTGGGGGAACTAACACTGACTGCTGACGAGAAGATTGGAGAGCTCAAAGCTGTGGAGAGTGCCCCTGATTAAATAATTGGGTACCCCGGTGTGGTAACCACATACGGTGTTGATAACAAGATTTGGGAAGAGAATTGTAGATGGTACTGAAGTACGGAGCCTAACCCACTGTAGCTCAAACAAGCATGGAAACAAACGAGAATAAAGCACTTAGATGGGATCACAACCTCTCTCTAGACCTATTCTTCCCTTGCTAATAAAAGATAACCTCTTGAATTCCACTGGGGAATGGGAACCATCTGCTGATACAACATTCCAGGTACTCAAGATAATAGATGAGACCCACAAGGCACTCCATGGTTTGAAAGAGATCCCAAAAGATGAGGAGAAAGAATAACTCATGTTGCAACAGTCAGTGTAGGTTTGCCGACACTATCATCAAGACTTCCATGACCCGTCTCCACTGAGTCTTCAACTGATCATCTTCCTTTTTGAAAAGTTCCTGATTACGGGCCAAGGCTTGCATGTACACCACAACCAATCTTATCTGAATATTCATCCCGGCCAATACCCCCACGAAGTCATTCCATAACTGATTTCTGAACATGCAACAATGGTGAGTCAAGTATCATTCTGAAGAGAATACCAAGTCTGAATACAAAATCCCCAACTCTGAGTACCTGTTATGAATGGATGAATATGAATGAGGTGCGTGAGTGGATGCAATGCCATGTTCGATCATTTCCAAGGAACCCACGTGCTTTTAATTTTGATTTTAAACCAGTAAGAGGTGGAGAAGCGCAACACAAAGCTCACGAGCATGGTTCCTTGGAAACGGAAAGGACATGTGTGTTAAATGATGTTAACAGATTATGTATGCAAGAACACGGGATCAAGGTTCCATAAACATGGAAAATGGTTGCACTGCCTCTACACTGAATAATGAATATCACCAGATCAAAGGTCCGACATCACCTTGGAACACAAATGAACCAAGTACCAAGTATATCAGCAACTGCATGAGCCCAAGATCTCCCTATCTTACAAGATAAGTGATGAACTGCCGAAATAAACGGCCATCACAGGGTGAGAAGTTCGGAGCAAAACCGAGAAAACACATAGTCACCAACAGTATCAAGTCACCATAAAAAACATATAGTAACTATCAGAACATGGTCACCAATAGAACTTAAGTCACCAACATAACCAGAGTTACCAATAAAACTCAAGTCACCAAAATAACCGGAGTCACCGTCAGAACTAGAGTCACCATCTGTACCTGTAAGAATAAATCATCCCTCCCCACTCACGGGCAAAACTAGGTCAGGGTAAGGCAAGGGTAACTCAGAATCATGGGTACGCTTGAAGCCATTATCGTCGAAGCACCTATGTGAAATGATAGCACCCCATTTGTAATCTCATCTGAGCGTGGACGACATGAGCGCACCACAAAACCAAAGTCGACTAGCCGTTCAAGTTCAACTCTATTCCTAGGGTTCCTATGATTGTCACTTGGTCTGGGTATTGGGCCTTTTACCTCTTGTAACACCCACCAACATGATAGCAAAGCCATCACAGTAGATAACCAAATATATGGAAAGCGATAAAATGCATGCACAAACATATGCAAGCAGTGTATATAAAGCTGTAAATAACTGGAAATAAATATACACCCAAACAAATAAACAAACAAGAGATAGGATCGACTCTGGGATGGAGCAGCAATAGGTCAATCTTATATCCCCAATGAAGTCGCCAGCTGAAACAGCCGGCCAAATCGTCATCTGATAATAAAAATCAACAAAGTCGCCACTGAACGTCTTTTATCTCGTCGAGAGGGGAAAGGTAAACATCGAGAAAACATGAAGAGAGTGAAATAGCGGTCTTGCGAATGAGATCGGGTAAGGAAGTTTGTTACGCAAGGGGGAGGTATTAGCACCCTACACACCTGTAGTACTCTACGATATCCACTCTTGTTTGTTCTAATCCAAGGGTGTGTACATCTATATCTAAAGCTTAATAGTTAAAAGAAATTGAAAAGAGGGAATGTATGAAAAATAAAAGAGAAAATAATGTAGGGAAAATAAAATTTGTGCTCGCTCGGGCCCTACCCCAATGCCTATGTATCCCTTTTAAGGAATCAGAGCAGCCGTAGTTCAGCTCATATATTTTGGTTGGTTTGTGTTTTTTAGTTAAGGAAATAAAAGCAACAGACAAAATGGCAAAACATCAGATAGAACAACAAAATATCAACAATGATGATAGAATAGCAAAAAGAGATGACAAGACATCGCATGGTGTGATACGGTGGGAGAACTGACTTTGGTGTTTTGCGTTTTATCGCAAATGTTTCCGTTAGCATGAGTCGCCACCGACTTTTCTTTTATCCAAAAGGAAAGGCTGAAAAGAACAGGAAATACCTTTGAGATTATTTCTTGAGTTCGGGGGGTAGATTCTGAAAAGGGAAGGTGTTAGCACCCTTTTCATCCATAATTATCTATGGGCTATTAGTTGCTTGCTAGATCACTTGCTTTTGTTTGAAAATGTGCTTTGTGTGGTTTTTGAAAGTATTTTGAAAAGGTGCCTTCGTTTAGGCCAACTTTGTAATAGTTCTCGTTCGTAAGAACGTATACAAAGTGTTGAGCTTTTTGAAAATATTCATGTTTGGAAAATGTTTTGAAAGTGTTTTTGAAAGTGTTGGTGTTTGTTTTGAAAATAAGCAAGAGTATTTGATTTGAAATTGAGCAAGCAACTAGGAACAATCTACCTACTCAAAAGTCTTAGTTCATTTCTTCCTTTCCTTTGATATTGCTATCTTACCATTTATTGGTAAGAAGCTTTATCTTTGGATGTAGAGGGACGGGCGTGGGTCATCGTATAGCCATGATAGCAATATTGTGAGATGTCTTAGAATTTTCTTTGAGGGACTAAGATCTATTTTGAAAGGCAACATTAATAGCGTCATCGAGGAACTATGATCTTGTATTTTTGATTGCTTTTTGCTAAGATACCCCACATGCATAACATGGTCATTTTTGTAAGGCAACAAAGTGGAATTACCCTAAGGGTGCAAGTGTGCAAGTGTGTTGGATTTACATGTTTGTTTATCTTGAATTAGGGTTTGCTAACTTATTGATTTTAGTTTTTCCATACAAGCCCTAATTACTAGCATTTATATAAAGCGATAAATTGTGAAAAGTAAAAATACTAAGCTATTACATCATTAGGGGAGGGATTATACAAATTTACAAATGGGGATTTGCAAGAAAATTAAACCTAATTAACTATTACAACCATATTGAATAAATGTACAAGAATTGAATAAATAATATACAAATGCAAATGGAAAAAAGAAATGATTTTTGTTTTATTTTCATGAAAGGGGTTTTAACCTAATTGAACAAAACTAAGTTTAAACTAATTAAGAAAAGAAATTGACTTAAAAAGGATTTTTAGGGTTTTTTTATGAAAAGGTTTTAAATTAATAAAAATAAAATGAAAGTTAATCAGTTAAAATAAACCTAAGTTCTAAATTAATTTTAATTTACAAGAGGATAATATAATAATTAAACCTAATTATCTAAATATTAATTATTTAAGAATAGAAATTAATTTGTTTTGAAGAAAATAATGTTTTTTAGTCTTTTTGTTTTTATAGAGAAAATAAAATATATAAATATAAATAATAAATAAAAATATTTTGTATTCTTCTTTATTAATAATAATAATAATAAAAGTATAATAAGAAAAAAAAGAAATAAAAATAAAATAAGAAGAAAAAAAGAAAATAACAAAGAACATGGGCCAGGGGTGCAAAACTAATCACGAGGTTAGAAAAAGCAAAAAATGGAAAGCCCAAAGGTTTGGGGCCCAGTGCCTGCTTGCTGAAACAAAAAGAGAAGGAAAATGTGAAAAATGAACAAAAGGGTACCACTGGGACTCGAACCCAGGTCCCAAAGGTTAATAGGCGCGCGCTTTACCACTAGGGTGGCTATACATCCGTTGATATAAACAAAACAATAAATATGTAACATAAAATCAAGTCCTGAATAAACTTCATCTTCAACCTCCGTCCAGAGAACCTGTAACTCATTCATTTCTCATCCATTCACAAAACTTCCAACATCAAACTTGTTAGAAATTTCCTCACGATTTTGAATATGTAAATAACTTAAGCTAATTCTCAAATATGAGCATGAATTTCTAACAGTACCAAATTATGACCTAAATATTTTCAGAGGTTCAAACTCAAAATTCTCCCTACTCAAGCAACATAAATGAAACCTATGGACATGTATAGTTTCAGGGTAATGATGTCTACATTTTATCTTCACAAATGCAAGCCTAACAATGCCTAAATGAGAAGATAGAAGTTCAATAAAAATACCTCAAAACTGAAAATCATGAAATGAGTTTGAACTTGATTCAAGGTGCTGCAATGATCAGGTTAACTTCCTTGAGTCTCTAGGAAGCTAATGCAATGCTTATCTTGAGTTAAGAGTGGTTGTAATGTCCTTGAGAAGTCAATGTGCAGTGCTCTGTTTTTGGTTATGGAGGATGATGGAAATGGAGTTACAGACGTGTAATATGGACAGGGATGGTTTGTATTTGATGCAAGGAAGCTTTATCAATTAAAAGGCCAAAGAACGCATGAGGGAAATGGAAGTTTGAAGTTCAAAGTCAGAAATTGTGCAACAATGGAGTTTTTGGGCAATTTCTGATTTGAGGGAGTTTGGCAGTGTTTCAGGGTGCTAATGCTCGTGTTCTAGCTCACAAATAGTGACTTTATTTATAAGCAACAAGTTTGGAGACTTGTCCTTGATCAGAATTCAAAATCACATGTTATGGCTCTTTTTCTTGTTTTTGAAGCAAGCTTGATATACATTGTCCCAATGCATAGTACAAGGCTGTCTAGAGTGGTTACAAACTTTAAACATGTTTATCTGACTTTGTATGTTGAGTGTGTGCTGAACAAACAAGTTAGAGGCTCAAGAAGAGTGGACTTTATGCATTAAGCCACTTTTCCAAAATGGCAATGCTTCCTTTCTTCCTAAAATGCTATTAAGCATGGGCAATGCATTGAATGCTTGGATTAAAGCTTCTAGCATTTGTGAAAAACATTAATTATGTAGTGAAAAATAAGTTTGAGGCCTGAAAAGCAAAGATTATGCAGCCTAGCATGGATTTGGTTCATGTGTTCATCAAGAAATGGCTTCTAATTCATGTTTGAAAACCCTAACTTCTTGCCTTCGATTCTCCTTGCTCAAGTATGATCTTAATGAGTTCTTGGACATTTAGGAAATCTTGTAACATCCTCTACAACCTCTATGTTGGACTTTTTTTAAATTCATCTTGGAACTATGTGAAAATTTCCATGAAGTTAGGTTAAAATCCTGCCTAAACTAGGGCAAAATTTTACTAAGTTTCCAAGTTTCATGAACATGTATTCACAAAATCATAACTTGAAATCCATGCATTTCTAGGAGAAGTTGTGTTCTACAATGTTTTATATATCATTGAGATATACAACTTTCATTTTGGAAGTTTCCTTTGTATCATCTTACATCATGGAGGAAATTTGGCTCAAAGTTATGAAAAAATGTATGAAATTTTCAACACTTAGAAAAATTTCTAAGTTTAGAAATTTTGACTTTTCAAAATGAAATCTTGACTTTTTGATTTCTTGATGAACAAGTTTCATATTTTGACATGTTTTGATGAATTGTGATCTTTGATACTTGATTTTGACCAAAAAGTCAAAGTTTGACTTTTCAGTTGTACAGTTGACTTTTCATCAGTTGACTGAAATACATCTGTCAATCAGTTGATCTTGAGAAATGTTTTGAGCCATGAAATTAGGTCAAAATGAATTATTTGAAACCTTGAGATCATGTCTCAAAACAATTAATCATTTGCTAGGTCAAAAATCAGAAATTACATCTTCTCAATCAAAACCCTAATTTTGACCATTTTGCCCTTTTGATGATCTGATCAAAAAAATTGTGGAATTGTGATCCAAACTTGATCAAAAGACATATATGAGTTCATAATGTTGATATGGACAAAAAATCATGAAGTTTGACTATAAATTGACAACATTTGACTTTTTCCCCAATACAGCTGATTTTAGGTCAACTGATCAATTGACTGAGCAAAAATGTGATCTAAGACTTGAAACTTGACATGAGAAATCTTGAGGGTCCAAAATGATCCATGAAAGTCATATGGGGCATTAAAAGTCCATTTGTCCTTGTGCAATCTCAAACGCTAATTTTCAGTCATCAGTGCTAGAGGAGGTGTCTTGAGCTGATCAACCCTGTGCAGTCTTGAATCTAAGGAGATCTTGTGAGATTATTTGATAAATGAGAGGGAAAATTTTGGGGTACAACAGCTGCCCCTGTTCAATCTTCTTAAACCTGAAGAGTTAGATTGGCGGATCCGCCATTCGTGACTTGAAGGTGGAAGATGATTGAACACTAGAGTGCCCAGAAATTTGCACTCGAAGATAAATTGTGAATGGGCTTATAGATGCCATTTGGAGGAATGTTGGTAAACACTGGAAGAAGTATCAAAACAATTCTTTGGTAGATTTATACTAAAACTTGATGTTTTACCTGTGGAAAAAAAAGGTTAGTTAAATGCAGATGTATGCATGATGTTCATAGGATGTGGTATTATGTTGAATGCATTTTGCATGTACGTGCTATGATGTATGAATGTGATATGTATATTTGTCTGGGAAAATAAATCCCTGACTGATGCTGAGGAGTTCTGAATCCCGGATTGCTGTTGGGGATTAAGAATATGCACATCTTCAAATTTGTTAAAAGAATGCCTCCGATGGGGATTGTCTTTTGAATGTCAGTTGTTATCCGGTCGGATCCAGACTTCAAAATTTGTTGAGAATGAGGAAGTCAACTTCTATCTGGTGGGTTCCAGGCTTCACGGTAACTTATTAGGGAAGGATAAATTAACTGTTATTTGGTCGGATCCAGGCTTTGCAGAAAATCTCTTGAAATTGAATTGTTATCTGGTCGGATCCAGGCTTTACAACAACTTGCTGGGGATAAGGAAGTTAACTGTTATCTAGTCGGTTTCCAGGCTTTGCAGTAACTTGATAGAAAAGATGAAGTTGAACTGATATCGGGTCAGGTCCAGGCTTCATAGTAACTTGAAGTGGTAACTACTATCTGGTCGGGTCCAAGCTTCATAGTTTTTTGAAATGTTGTACTATTATCTGGTCGGGTCCAGGCTTCATAGTGTCTTACTGAGGGTTGTAGCTAGTTGTTATCTGGTCAAATTCCAGGCTTCACAATAAGCTTGCTTGAATAGACAAAGTTGAACTGATATTTGGTCGGATCCAGGCTTTACAGTAACTTGCTTGGGAATTTAGTTGTTATCTGGTCGGATTCCAGGTTTCACAACAAACTTCTGAGGGAATTGCTATTTGGTCGGATCCAGGCTTACTTGAAATTGAAAACTGATATCTGGTCGAATCCAGGCTTCATAGTAACTTATTGGGGTAGAGGCAAACTCTTTTGGGCAAAAGAAGGTTAAACCCTTGTCTGGTTGAGTCCAGGTTCTTCTATATCTTTGAAGAGTTTAACTATTATCTGGTTGGGTCCAGGTTTCATAGTTTTTGAAAGTATGCTATTATCTGGTCGGGGCCAGGCTTCATAGTATCTTAAAGTTGTACTAATATTTGGTCGGGTCCAGACTTCATAGTATCTTTTGGAGATAGTAAAGGTTTTATTGACGACTTTACTGTGGATTAGGGGTTGTGGCCCTAAGATTTGCAATAGTCTGAAAGGCAAACTCAAGCTGGAGAATGTAGACTCACTTGGGGAGGACAGACTCAACTTGGGGAGGATACACTCAGCTGGGGATAACAGGCTCAGCTGGGGAAGATAGACTAAGATGGGGAATTTTGTACTTGGCTAGGGAGTTATGCTACTCGTTGTTTGTTGGGGAAATAAACCCTGTTGGGGAAATAAACCTTGTTGGGGAAACAAACCATGTTGATGAATACCTGATGAATTGCTGACGAGGTGAGTTCTTTGAGGAAGAGGTTCACAAGGCTTCTACTTGTAGGATCAACTTAGCTGGGGAGATCGTTGGCAAGAGATTGAGACTCTGGTTGGAGATTATCATATGCAAAGAGACTGTGAGTAACTTTGTTGAGGATGATATTAATGAAATACTCTGGGGATATTCCATATACATTAAAGAGGTGTTGTTACTGCTTAGGTCATATGCGCCAAACAGTTTTAATTATGTTCATATGCATATGTTCGTTCAATTTTAGTCATTGGACAAATTTGCATTCAAAACAAAGACAGAAATTTTACACTTCAAAGTATATTTGTATTGATATTTTGCCCATGAATAGGCGTTTTTGTACAAAGAGACAGAGATCCTAGTAAGAGGAAATCGTCGAAAGGAAAACAAAATTGAAAACAAAAACAAATAGCCATGTGACATGATCTCATTGCCTTCCAACTCTACTATTGACTCAATGTATTTGAATGCCCCTTGCCGTTGATAGAAGTTGATTAGATTGATTTTGGACCATTTGAACTCGAGCCTCAGTGATATAATTGACAGTGGTGATTCCACGGGACATAGTCATACGCTTTCAATCCTTAACTTTTGCCTAGACCGCCCTTTTGGGTTTTCATCCCACCAGGATACCCATTTTTGCCCAAGTTGCCCCTTTGGGTTTTCAACTTGCCAGGTGTACAATCTTTTGCATATATCCCTAACTTTTGCCTAAAACTTTTGGTTTGCCGGGATGCCCTTATTTTGCCTAGGTGTGTCAACCTAGCGGGTCCTTTATGCGTAGTATTTTTTAACTATGCCCGTATTTATAGGATGTGAGAAGTCTTCACCATCCATGGTAGTAAGCATCATGGCACTACCAGAGAAAACTCTCTTTACAACAAATGGCCCTTCGTAGGTGGGAGTCCATTTGCCTCTGGGGTCGCCTTGTGGTAGAATGATGCGCTTTATCACCAAGTCGCCATCTTGATATACTCGAGGCTTGATCTTTTTGTTGAAAGCCTTGATCATCTGTTTTTGGTACGTCTGACCATGACAAACAGCAGCCATTCACTTCTCATTGATCAAGTTCAGCTGATCCAATATCGTTTGAATCCACTCATCTTCGCCTAAACCTGCTTCATTCATAATCCTTAATGAGGGAATTTGAACTTCCACTGGCAGAACAGCTTCCATGCTATAGACTAAAGAAAAGGGAGTTTCCCCACTTGATTTCCTAGCTGACGTACGATAGTCATGTAGAGCAAACGGTAACATCTCATGCCAGTCCTTATAGGTTACTACCATCTTTTGCATAATCTTCTTAATGTTTTTATTGGCTGCTTCGACTGCGTCATTCATTTTAGGTCTATATGGAGAAGAATTGTGATTCTTGATCTTAAACTGAGTGCAAAGCTCAGTAATCATATCATTGTTGAGGTTAGTCCCATTTTCGGTGGTGATCCTTTCAGGGTACCATAGCGGAAGATGAGGTTGTGTTTGATGAATATGGCTACTACATTCTTTGTGACTGAGGCAAACGAGACGTCTTCGACCCATTTGGTGAAATAGTCAATAGCGACCAGAATGAAGCGATGTCCATTGGAAGCGGTTGGCTTGATTTCTCCAATCATGTCAATGCCCCACTGTTGTACCCCAGAACTTTCCCTCTCACTTATCAAATATTTTCTCACAAAGATCTCTCTTGGTTCAAGACTGCACTAGGGTTGATCAGCTCAAGACACCTCCTTAAGCACTGATGACCAAAATTAGGGTTTGAGATTGCACAAGGATAATTGAACTTTCAATGCTTCATATGACTTTCATGGATCATTATGGACCCCTAATATTACTCATGTCAAGTTTCAAGCCTTGGATCACACTTTTGCTCAGTCAATTGAGCAGTTGACCTAAAAATCATATATATTGGGGAAAAAGTCAACTATGGCCAATTTACAGTCAAACTTCATAATTTTTTATCCACATCAACATTATAGACTCATATGTATCATTTTATCAAGTTTGGACCATAATTCCTCAAGAAATTTAATCAAATCATCAAAAGGGCAAAATAGTCAAAATTAGGGTTTTGACTGAGAAAGAGCAATTTTTTATTTTTGACCTAGAAAATGATCAATTGGCTTGAAGCATGATATCAAGAGTTCAAATGAATCATTTTGACCTAATGACATGACCTAAAATATTTCTCAAGATCGATTGGATTGATAGTGAATTTTCAGTCAACCAATCAAAAGTCAATTGTACACTGAAAAGTCAAACTTTGGTTTTTTGGTCAAAATCCAATGTCAAAGATCACAATTCATCAAAAAATGTCAAAATATGAAAATTATTCATCAAGAAATCAAAAATTCAAGATTTCATTTTGAAAAGTCAAGGTTCTCTAACTTCAAAAAATTTCTAAGTGTTTAAAACTTCAGGTTTTTTCATAACTTTGAGCTAATTTTTCACCATGATGCAAGATGATTCAGAAGAAACTTTCAACATGAAAGTTGTAGATATCCATGATATCTAAAACATTGCTTTACAAAACATCTTATAAAATTGCTTAGATATCAAGTTATTAATTCATAAAGTCATGGTCATGAAATTGAACACTTAGTGAAATTTTCCCCTAGTTTTGGTCAGAATTTTGACCTAAATTCATGGCACTTTTTCATATAGTTCCAAGGGGAATTTTCAAAAGTGATTCAAAGAGGGGTTGTAGAGAACATTACAAGCTTTCCAAAATGTCCAAGAACTCCTTGAGATCATTCTTGAGCAGGGAGAATCGAAGAGAGGAAGTTAGGGTTTTCAAACTTAAATTACAAGCCATTTCATGATGAAAAAAATTCAAATCCAAGCCTAGGCTACACAAGTCTATTTCAACATAACACATGAATGCTAAGACCCCAAAACACTCCCAAGCACTCTGCAACTCAGAATCGGCCATAACTTGACAGTTTTGAACCTCACATAGCCATCTCTAAATCCATTCGTGCGTATTGAGTTTTAACCATCCAAACACTTAATATACATCATATCAAAGTGATCCAGACCCCTGTTTCTTGACTGTAACTCCTCCATCAATATCCACCATTTCTAAATTTGAAGCTTGCAACTTGACTTGAGTTGGGAGTTTCAGCCATCCTCAAAGCAAAGTAGGGGTTGGAACATACTCAAGGAGGTCCAGGTAAGCTACAGAAATCATCAGGCCATCACAAAGGTTGCTCAAACTCCATACACGACTCCAGCTGCAAGAGGTAAGCTTTCAAACTTCTATCTCTTCATATAAGCATCATTTGATTTTGATTTGTGAAGATAAAATCTAGATACCATTACTACGAAGCTGTACATATCCATAGTTTGCATTTATATGGCCTGAGCTTAGAGAATTTTAGAGTTGAAGTTTTCTGAAATTTTTAGGTTTTAAATTAGGGCCAAAAAAATTCTCATTCATATTTGATTGTTAGCTTAAGTTATTTACATGGTTGGATTCGTGGGAAGAAATTCCACAACTTTCATGTTTGAACTTTTCAGTTTTGTTGAGAGATGAAGAAGTTACAGATCCTTTGGCTGGAGGTTGAAGATGAAGTGTAATCAGGGCGCATTTTGTGTTATGTATTTATCCTTTCACACGAGTTAACAGATGTAGCACCACCCCAGTGGTTAAAGTGCGCGCTTGTCACCTTTAGATCCTGGGTTCAAGCCCCAGCGTGACCTTTTGTTATTTTTTTCACTATTTTCTGACTTTTTGTGCTTTTTTGGCAGCGCCTGAGCTTTCATGTGGGCCTAATCTTTTTTTTATTCACAACACCTCTTACATTACTAATCCACCTCCCTGACTTATTTTTATTTTCATTTCATTTATTTTATTTTATTTATTATTGTTATTAATACTATTGTTATTATTATTATTATTATCATTATTATTATTATTTCATAAATCATATAAAAATCTAAAAATATTTTTATTTCTTAGTAATATTATATATTTATTTTCTCTATAAACAAAAAGATTAAAAAAACATTTTCTTAAACAAATTAATTTCTTTTTTCTTAAATAATTAATTTTTAGACTTGGGATAAATTAGTATATTATTTTATTTTCTTAGTTAAAATTAATTTAGAACTTAGGTTTATTTTAATTAATTAATCTTCATTTTATTTTCATTAATTTAAAACCTTTTCATAAAAAACCTAAAAATCCTTTTCAAGTTAATTTCTTTCCTTAATTAGCTTAAGTTAATTTTATTTAATTTTAATTAATCATTTTCTTTAATTAGGTCAAGAAAAAAAAACCCTTTCATAAAAAACAACAAAAATAATTTCTTTTTCCATTTATATTCTTGCATTTTATTTTCAATTTTGTACAATATTCAATATGGTTGTAATAGATAATTAGGTTTAATTGTCTTGCAATCCCCATTTGTAAATTTGTACACCCCCTTCCCCTAATGATGTAATAGCGTAGTAATTTTACTTTTCGCAGTTTATCGCTTTATATAAATGCTAGTAATTAGGGTTGTATGAGAAGATAAAATCATAAAGTAGCAAACCCTAATCAAAGACTAAACAAAGCATGAAAATCAATACACTTGCACACAAGCACCCCTAGGGTAAAATCCACTTGGTTGCCTTATAAAAAATGGCCATATTATGCATTTGAGGTGTCTTAGCAAAAACAAGCAAAAATACAAGATCATAGGCCCTCGATGATGCTATCTATGTTGCCTTTTCTAAATGATCTTAGTCCCTAAAGAAAGATGCTAAGATACCTTTCAACATTGCTAATCATGGTTATACCATGACCCACGCACGTCCTGTTTACATCCAAAGATAGGGTTACTTACCAAATCAATGGTAAGATAACAATGTCAAAGGAAAGAGGAAATAAACATGAAAGACTTTTGAGTAGGTAGAATGTTCCTAGTTACTTGCTCAGTTTCAAAACAAAACATCCTTTCTATTTTTAAAACAAACACTTACACTTTCAAAACATCTTACAAACTGGAAAACATTTTCAAAACATCAACATCTTTGTATACATTCTTACGAACGAAAATCATTATAAAGTTTTCCTAAATCAATGCCTCTTTACAAAATAATTTCAAAAACCGCACAAAACACAATTTCAAACAAAAGCAAGTGATCTAGCAAGTAACTAAGAGCCCATGGAAAACCATGGATGAAAAGGATGCTAATACCTTCCCTTTTCATAATCTACCCCCCGAACTCAAGAAATAATCTCAAAGGTCTTTCCTGTGCTTTTTCACCTTTCCTTTTGGATAAAACAATAGTCGGTGGAGACTCTTGCTAACTGCAACATTTGCGATCAAACGTAAAACACTCAAGTCAGTTCCCCCACCGTATCAGAGACCTGGCGACTCTGCTGGGGATTATTCTAAAAGTGGGGTTACCTTAGGGTTAGATCACATTCACTTGCTTTTTTTGTTAGACTTGTATGCTTTACATTATGGCTCTTTGTTTGGGTTTGAATCCTCTACCCGGATTTGGGATACTTTATAAGTAAGTAGCAATACATTGTGGAAACTGTGCGGGGTATACCGACATGGTCTAAGCAATAGCTACTTTAGTGCGACATATTTGTGGGTACCGGTAGCCCTTGAGTAGTCAAGGAGAATACGGAGTCGCTGAGTGATGTCATGAAGCAATAATGAACTTTTAGAACCTTTACTTGACCAACTTGGCCTTTAGGATGTAGTGAGATGATCGGCTTTGGTGCAGTCCGAAGTTGGTAGATACTCGATACTACACTCATTGAGGTTTGGTTTTTTTAGGATATTTCGGTCGCCATTAAAGAGGCTTGTGCTAAAATAATGACCAAAGAAACAAATCGGTGATATTGAGCTTCTTAGAACCCGGTTACTATTACTAGGACAGGTTTGAGCCAACTAAACTTCAAGAGGGTACTTACCTATGAGACCTATGCAAGCCTAAACCTAAGTACTTGTTTGCTTTGTTTGTGTATATTTACTTGTACATAACATCATAAACATCATAACATCATACTCACATTCACTAACCATTTCAAGGATCTCGGGATTTATCTTTGCTCTGTTTTGTAGGACATGGATTCTATTCACAGGAAAACTATTCAAGTCAATCTTGTAAGGATCCCTCCTCAACTTAAAGAGCTAGCATCAAGGATTCCTGAAAATTATCCATTCACCGAAAGACATGTTCACCTACTAAACTTGGTCACCTCCAACACTGATGAAGACATGATGAAGGTGCTCTTTCAGTTCTTTGATCCCTTACACCATTGCTTCACATTTCCCGATTATCAACTTGTGCCAACTTTAGAAGAATTCTCCCAACTCTTGAGGATTCCCATTTTCAATCAACTACCTTTCAACGGTACGGAAAGAGATCCAAAGCCAGAAGATATTGCTCAAGCTCTACACTTGCAACCATCTGATATCACAACTAATTGGGAAACAAGGAGTGGTGTCAAAGGTTTCCTAGTAAAGTTCTTGTTTGAGAAAGCCCAAAACAGTTGGAACTCATTGGATTTGCAAGCTTTTGAGGAAATTGTGGCTCTCCTCATCAATGGGATGGTTTTGTTTCCAAATCTTGACCAACTCATAGATGTGAACACCGTCAAAATCTTCATGTCTCGTAACTCGGTGCCTACTTTGCTAGGAGATATCCTATATCCCTTTCACACTCGCACTATGAGGAAAAGAGGTATCCTTATGTGTTGTACTCCTCTTTTGGAAAGATGGTTTATTTCACATCTTCCCCAATCTGTATTGAAGAACGAGCAAGGTTCAAGGTGGTCACATAGGTTGATGACGCTCAAATATTCAGACATTCATTGGTGTTCCCGGTCCATAGAGAATGTTACTATTGTCGACCGTTATGGAGAATTCCCTAATGTCCCTTTGCTTGGAATTAGAGGAGGTATCACCTACAACCCCTGCTTAGCCTTAAGACAGTTTGGTTACGCCCGAAGGGATGGCCCACATGAGATGCTCATTCAAGGTTTGGTGTTTGACTACGACAACGATGATCAAGGTCATCGCCAAAGATTTATCTGGGCTTGGAGGATGTTGAACAAGGTAGATAGCAAGACATTGGGGCATAATAATTCCATCCCTCTTGAGCCTTACCTCAAAGGGGTATGAGCTCGTGCTCAAAGTCTTATGATGCCTTACCCCTCCATTCTCCCGGTAATCATGGAGCCTATTATGGAAGGAGATGTTTCGTACACTATCCTACATCCTGACATGCCCACTTCTCTTGAAGACTTATAAAGGGATTGGATACAGCTTAAGGGGGAGCGAGACACTTTCGAGGCCCAATTCTACGCCAGCGAGAAGAAGGTTTTGGAACTCACTAAGCAACTTCATGAGGAGCGAAGCCTGAATTCCTACATCGCACCAAAGAGGATGCGTACAACTTTTTAATCTTAGAGTCTTTTGTACTTCTTTGTAAGCCCAAAATAGGAATGATTTACTCAAGCTTTAATTTATTAATATAACGTGTGTTCCTTTTTGGTCTAAAGCAATTTTAAATCTCTAATTTCCTTGAAATCATTGCATATGCATTTACCATTCATCATAACATAAGCAGGTTTCTTAAGACAAGTCTCCTCATCTTGCTACTGTTTATTTCAGTAAGATGGATCTTAAATAGACGGTAAAAGACCTTCAAGCACAGAATGCTCAGTTTTAGCAGTTGTTCTTAACTCTAGCCAAAGGACAAGAAGATCTGAAAACCTTGCTGATTGAAGAAAAGAAGAAGAAAAAGAAAGTAACAGGAGTTCTGAATATGGGAAGAAGATTCCAAGGACAAGCAAGAAGGACCCTAGACTTTGCAACGTCATCTAGTGAGAAACACAATCAAGATGGGAAAGGCAAGGAAATAGTTGTCCAGCAAGAGTCCGAAGAGGAAGAAGAGGAGGATTACTCTGAAGAGCGGTATCCCCCGGCCGATGACAAATACAAACATCTAGAAGAACGACTAAGCGCAATGGAAATATAGAAAGTGCATGGGCTAGACTTTGAGGAGCTAGGTCTGGTGTCTGGGATTATCATTCCACCAAAATTTAAGGCGCCGATATTTGCTAAATAGGACGGAGTTCCGTTCCCTAAAATGCATCTCCGGTCCTATGTGAGGAAGATACAACCTCACACTGCGGACAGAGATTTATGGGTCCACTTTTTCCAAGACAATCTATCTAGAACTCAACTTGATTGGTTCTATCAACTAGAAAGGGCCAACACCCATAATTGGGAAGACCTTGTCGCTGCCTTCTATACACAATATTAGTACAACACAGACCTTGCTCCTACCCGTACTCAACTCCAGAGTATGGCCATGGCTTCAAATGAAGGTTTCAAAGACTATGCTCAGAAATGGAGGGACTTAGCAGGAAGAGTCCAGCCTCCCCTTTCTGAAAGAAAACTAGTAGACATGTTTTTGGGTACCCTGTCTGGTCCTTTCTTTAATCATTTAATTGGAAGCTCCTCAGCAAGCTTCACTGAACTAATCTTGACCAGAGAAAGAGTGGAAGCTGGGATTAAGAGTGGGAAGATCCAGAAAGACGCATCCTCTTCCGATGTAACAAAACCATTTATTGGGAAGAAAGAAGTTGGTGTTGTGTATCCTCAAAGGAATCCAGAAAAAGCTGAACGCGGTCTAATGGTGGGGGCTGTCATGATCCCTAAGCCTGTGCCTACTCGACAAAGGAACGGTCAGCCTAGAACAGAAAGACCAGTAAGACAATTTACTCAGATTAATATGACACTATCTCAAGTACTGTCACATTTGTTGAGATCCAATCTAGTAACTTTGAAAGAAGCTCCGAAGAATCCTAACACCACATCTCCTCACTACCATCCCAATGCTCGCTGTGCACACCATTCAGAAAGCCCAGGACATGACACTAACAAATGTTGGGCTTTGAAAAACAAGGTGCAAGACCTTCTCGAAGCAAAAGAAATTGAGTTTGATGCTCCTGAAATCCCGAATGCTATCACCGCTCCTATGCCCAAGCATGGGTGCGGTGTTAACGTTGTTGAAGATGATATGTTTGTTTCTACTGTTGATGAGCTTATTACTCCTCTCCTCACCGTCAAGAAGAACCTTTTAAAAGCCGATTTATTTACGGGTTGTGATGAAAGATGCTACCTCTGTTAATCCCTACCAATCGGTTGTCATTTATTAAAAGCAGGTGTTCAATGCCTAATGGATGACAAAGAGATTTTGTTTGAGAAGACTCTGGTTCCAACTGTTTCTTACAAAGATGTTTCAATAGTAACCATTTCCGCCAATACTTCCAGGGTCTCCACCAAAAGACCCGTTAGGATTACATCAGTTCCTAAAGTAGCTCCATTGATAATCATTATGCCAGGTCCAATCCCGTACTCATCAGATAAAATTGTCCCATGGAACTATGGGGGCGACATCTACTATCACGGTGTCAAGCAAGATTGGCTGGCTGGCGAAGACTCAATTCTTGAGAAGGCTGACCCCGACATCAGTAACATTGCGGGAACCAGTAAGATAACTCGAAGTGGCAGAGTTTTCTCTCCCAAGATTGCTCCTCCAAAGACTGTTATCGGCCCTAAAATCATCCATGTTCTTGTTCCTGCTAACACTACTACTACTACAATCCCTTTGATTACCCATGCTGACACTACTACTACTACAATTCCTATAGTCATACCTGCTGACACTCCTACCTCCGAGTCGACCGAGGTTCGAGGCAAAGGCATTCTAGTTGAGCATGTCCGGATGAAGGCGCAAAAAGTATCTATCCCTGAGGCCTTCAAAAACGAGATGGAAGAAATTCTGAAGATTATAAAGAGGAGCGACTACAACGTAGTTGAGCAGCTAGGGCAGACTCCGTCAAAGATTTCCATGTTGGCTTTATTGTTGTGTTCTGAGGCTCGTGCAAAGGCCTTGGTGAAATTCCTTAAAACTGCCCATGTACCACAAGAAACCTCCGTTGATCAGTTCCAAGACTGTGTGGCCAGCTTGACCGTGGGCAATGGTTTAGGCTTTTCTGATGTTGACTTGACACCTAGAAGGAGGAAGCACAGTGAGGCATTGCATGTCTCTGTCGAATGCAGGGGCACAACCTTGTCCCATGTCTTGGTTGATACCGGTTCGTCTTTGAATGTGCTGCCTAAGAAGGCTCTTGATAGACTCGACTGTGAAGGTTTGACCTTAAAACCCAGCAACATAGTGGTAAGGGCCTTCGACGGTTCAAAGAAAATGGTGCATGGGGAGGTAGACATCCCCATAAAAGTTGGAACCCAAACCTTTGATTCAACTTTTTATGTGATGGACATTCGCCCTTCTTACTCCTGCTTATTGGGCCGACCATGGATTCACAATGCTAATGTTGTCACCTCTATGTTACATCAAATGTTGAAATACCCAACCAAGGGGAAGATCATTACTGTCCACGGAGAAGAGAAATATATGATCAGTCATTTAAACTCCTTCAGATACGTGGAATTGGACGGCGAATTCATTGAAACTCTGTTTCAGCATTTCGAGGAAGTCCCACCAACCGTGGAAGTAACCAAAGTTATTCCCCAAATCCCAAATATTACAAGGCCTCCGCTAAAGATGTCTTCCCTGAAAGATGCCAAGGCAGTGATAGAAGAAGGTGGGTGCACTATTTGGGGCCAACTCCCGGATATCCCATACAAGTCTGACAAATCTGGTTTAGGTTTCACTTCAGGAGCCCAGAAAGTTGTACTCCGTGCTCGCGCCAGGGGACCACCCTTGAAGATCAGCCACCACGGAGTTAACGCAATGGAAGACGATGAGGATAGCTACGACCTGGAGGAATGGATTTTCCCAACTGTCAACGGAGGACTCAGCAACTGGTAAGCTAAAGATTTTGTCCCAATTACTTTTATCCAACAGTAATTGTCTTTTAATTTTGTCGGATCTGTAATAATTAAACAATTTAGACTTTTTAATCCTTGTGTCTTACCCGAGGCACAATGGTCCATTTGTAAGGGTTGTTATCTCATTTTCATATGTCATCAATGAATCATGGACGTTTTTTCATACAAACTTTGTGTTCTTTGTCTTTCTTTTTTACATTTTTTTCTTTCTTTCAAAGATAGCTATACTCTTAAACACACTCACAATGCAGGACCACATCCACTCAGGATCCCATAGGTAACGATTCCTTTATGGCCTTCTGTGACTCTGAAAATCTAATCTACCAAGCCGAAGACGAAGGTGAGGAAGATTGTGAAGTGCCAGGGGAACTAGCCAGGTTACTACAACAAGAAGAGAGGACCATTCAGCCCCATGAAGAACCAGTGGATACAGTTAACCTAGGTACCGAAGAGGAAAAGAAAGAAGCTAAAGTGGGTGCCAATCTGGAATCCAGTGTCAAGAAGCGTCTGATTCAGTTACTACATGATTATGTTGAGGTCTTTGCCTGGTCGTATGAAGACATGGCAGGACTTGATGCAGATATCGTGGTACATCGTCTACCAACAAAAGAAGACTTCCCTCCGATAAAACAAAAGGTTCGTCGCATGAAACTCGACATGTCAGAGAAGTTCAAAGCGGAAGTCATGAAACAATTTAATGCCAGATTCTTGGCTGTCACCTCCTATCCACAATTGGTCCCCAATGTTGTTCCTGTGCCTAAAAAGGATGACAAAGTGTGAATGTGCATGGACTACAGAGATTTGAATAGGGCAATCCCTAAGGATGATTTCCCACTTCCCCACATCGATATTCTGGTTAACAATACAGCACAGCATAAGGTGTTTTCCTTCATGGATGGTTTCTCAGGCTATAACCAAATCAAAATGGCGCCTGAGGACATGGAGAAAACAACCTTTGTCACACAGTGGGGCACATTTTGTTACAAGGTTATGCCATTCGGGATGAAGAATGTTGGGGCAACCTATCAACGTGCCATGGTGGCTTTATTTCACGACATGTTACATCATGAAATAGAGGTTTATATGGACGATATGATAGCCAGATCTCAAACCGAGGAGGAACATCTTGACCATTTGTAGAAGCTGTTTGAGAGACTAAAGAAATATAAGTTGAGGTTGAACCCGAATAAATGCACATTATGGGTGAGGTCCGGTAAACTCCTAGGTTTTATCTCCAGTGGTAAGGGTATCGAAGTGGATCCTGCCAAGGTGAAAGCAATATAAGAAATACCTGCTCCTTGTAATGAGAAGGAAGTCAGAGGGTTCTTGGGACGATTAAACTACATTTCCAGATTCATTTCTCACCTAACAGCTACTTGTGAACCAATCTTCAAATTACTGAAGAAAGACCAAGTAGTCAAATGGAATGACGAGTGCCAAACTGCTTTCGATAAGATCAAAGAGTACTTACAAGAGCCTCCTGTTTTGATGCCACCAGTCGAGGGAAGACAATTGATCATGTATCTAACTGTTTTAGAATATTCAATGGGGTGTGTGATGGGGCAGCATGACGAGTCTGGCCGAAAAGAGCATGCTATTTATTACCTGAGCAAAAAGTTTACCGACTGTGAAACAAGATATTCACTGCTCGATAAAACTTGTTGCGCTCTGGCATGGGCTGCCCGTCGGCTAAGACAGTACATGCTAACCCATACTACCTTATTGATATCTAAAATGGATCCAATAAAATACATCTTCGAGAAACCTGCCCTCTCTGGGAGAATAGCGAGATGGAAGATGATCTTGACAGAATATGACATACAGTATACTACCCAGAAAGCAATAAAGGGAGGTGTACTAGATGATCACCTTTCTCATCAAGCTGTGGATGACTACCATTCCATGAAGTTTGAATTCCCAAATGAAGACATCATGATGGTAAACAACTATAAAGAATCCAGGCCATATGACGGACCTGAACAAGGATCCCGATGGACCCTGGTTTTTGATGGGGCGTCCAACACACTCAGCAATGGTATAAGTGCTATAATCATATCTCCTTAAGGATGTCATACTCCCTTTACGGCAAGACTCTACTTCAATTGTAAAAATAACATGGTAGAATATGAAGCGTGCATTTTTGGTCTCAAAGTTGCCCTAGATTTGGGGATCAAATCCTTAAATGTATTCGGAGATTCAGCTTTGGTCATCAGCCAGATCAAAGGGGAATGGGACACCAAACACCCTAACCTTATCCCCTACAAAGAACATGTGTTGACATTGATCCCACATTTTGAGAAGATTACCTTTGAGCATTTCTCACAAGAAGAAAATCAGCTAGCAGACGCACTACCCACAATGTCATCCATGTTTAAACTTAAATGGGATAACGAGGATCCCCAGATCACCATTGAACGAATGGATGAACCAGCTCACTATCACGAGATTAATACTGAAGAAGTAGTGGACCGGCCTTGGTTTCACGAAGTCAAGAGGTATCTCGAGGCTCAAGAATATTCGGAAGGAGCTTCAGTCAATGATAAGAAGTTCTTAAGGAGATTCTCTGCTAAGTTATTCCTTAGTAACGAAATTCTCTACAAACGCAACCATGACTGTGTTTTGCTCCGTTGTGTAGACAAGGTTGAGGCAGAAAAGATCATGGCTGATATACATGAGGGAACTTTTGGCACCCATTCCAGTGGGCATACGATGGTAAAGAAAATCCTACAGGTAGGTTATTACCGATCTACCATGGAAGCAGATTTCTATCAACACTCTCGAACTTGTCATAAGTGTCAGATCTATGCTGACAAGGTGCACGTACCTCTGGTTCCTCTGAATGTCTTGACGGCTCCTTGGCTCTTTTCTATGTGGGGCATCGATATGATTGGGGAAATCAAGCCAACAGTCTCTAATGAACATCACTTCATATTTGTGGCCATTGACTATTTCACAAAGTGGGTTGAGGCAGCTTATTTCGCTTATGTTACCAAGAATGTTGTCGCCCAGTTCATCAAGCAAAATCTCATCTATCGGTACGGTATCCCGAAGAGGATCATCGCAGATAATGGTACGAATCTTAACAACACTATAATCACCGCACTGTGCGTGCAATTCATGATCCAGCACCATAATTCTTCCCCTTACCGGCCAAAGATGAATGGTGTTGTTGAAGCCGCAAATAAGAACATCAAATATATCATACAGAAAATGACAGTCACGTATAAAGACTGGCAGGATATGCTACCATTCGCCCTCCACGGTTACCGTACCACGGCACGCACATCAACCGGGGCAACACCCTACTCTCTGGTATACGGCATGGAGGCTGTTTTTCCTATTGAGGTCCAGATCCCCTCTCTGAGAATTATGAAGGATGCAGGTTTGAATGAAGAAGATTGGATCCAAACTCGTCTTGATCAACTGAATTTGATTGATGAGAAAAGGCTTACTGCTGTCTCTCATGGTCAAATGTATCAAAAACGGATGATCAAGGCTTTCAACAAAAAGGTCAGACGCCAAGTATACCAAGTCGGGGATTTGGTGATCAAGCACATCATACTTCCGCAAGGTGATCCCAGGGGAAAATGGACTCATACATATGAAGGAACATTTGTAATCAAAAGCATATTCTCTGGTGGAGCAATGATCTTGACCACTATGGATGGCGACGATCTTCCACACCCTGTGAACACGGACATAGTCAGAAGATACTACGCGTAAGAAACCCGCTAGGTTGACACACCTAGGCAAAACAAGGGCATCTTAGTGAACCAAAAAGGTTCGGGAAAAAATTAGGGATAAAACAAAAAAATCTGTACACCCGGCAAGTTGAAAACCCGAAAGGGCGACTGGGCAAAAAAGGGTATCCCGGTGGACTGAAAACCAGAAACGGCGGTCTAGGAAAAGTTAGGGAATTAAAGCGTACGACTATGTCCCGTTTAATCACCTTTTTGGATAACCTTTGGCTTCGACTGACAAACTCAGCGGTTCTGATCAATCCAATCAACTTCGGACAAGGCAGCAAGTGGACAAGATGCTCAGAGGCACGAAGGCTATAGCAGAATGGGAACCCCATAGGATTATTGCACATAGCTATCTTTTATTTGTATTAAATTCCCATTTTTTACGACGACATTCTCTTACTAGGATGATTCGTCTCATTGTACTAAACACCTATTCAAGTTAATACAAAGATTTCCTTTGAAAGTGCAAAACCATCTGTTTTTCTTTATTTATGTGGTTTGTTTACAAGAACGTCCAATGATTTATTTTTGAGCATATGCCTTTGAACATAACTACTGTTTACAGATGAGCAAAAATAGAAAGACAATCGCTGATGGCTTTAAGATATAGGATAATATATTTAGACTATTCCATAAAATTCCCCAAAGTGTGCAGCTTAATCCCCAGCGGAACAAGACCTCCAGTTATCACTCCCCGGTAGAAGTCGCGCAAATTTCTCAGGATTCCCTAACAGGATTTCACAGGCAATACACGACATTTTCCTTACAATAGAGTTTATTTCTCTAACAAATAGGAGCTCATCAGCTCGTCAGTACTTCGAAACATGAAGACATACACTCCATGTTCCCAACAACAGTCAGGGATTTATTTTCCCTAATCCAACAGTGTTGCAGCAACATAGCTTATATGCCTATACATCACATCCATACGCCATGACATTGACAAAATGAGCGCATACGACATGATTTCATTCATTTTATTAAGAACATCATTATATAATGCATTTCATACATCATGACATTTCATACAACTAAACTTTCATATTTTCAGGAAAGATCAGTCAACAGATGGCTATCATCAACAATTTACAAAGGTCAGAGATTGATACCTGTGATAAGCCAGGACAATTATCTACACGACCAGATGAAGCAATTCTACACGGGTTTCTTCTGAATCGACTTTCAGATACAGTTCAGATATGCTCCAGACACGGATGCCATTTTGATACTCATTCAGATTCAGCTCTCGGATACAGTTCAGATATGCTTCAGACACGGACGCCATTCTGATACTCATTCAGATTCAGCTCTCAGATACAGTTCAGATACGCTCCAGACACGAAAGCCCTTCTGATACTCATTCAAATTCAGCTCTCAAATACAATTCAGATACTCTCCAGACACGGATGCCATTCTGATACTCATTCTGATTCTCTCTCAGATATAGTTCTGATACGCTCCAGACACGGACGTTATTCTGATACTCATTCAGATCCAGCTCTCGGATAAAGTTCAGATATGCTCTAGACACAGATTTCATTCTGATACTCATTCAGATTCTCTCTCAGATACATTTTAGATACACTCCAGACACGGGCGCCATTATGATACTCGTTCAGATTCAGCCTTCAGATACAGTTCAGATACGCTCTAGACATGGACGCCATTCCGATACTCATTCAGATTCTCTTTCAGATACAGTCCAGCAACCATTTTGGATGGCATCTGCAAGCCTATCTCTGACAACTTCTCATCTCCTCTCCAAATGGCATCTTTAATCCTATTCCCTACACTATTAACCATCACATCCTCGAGTGCAAATTTCTGAGCACTTTAGTGTCCAATCCTCTTCCACCTTCAAGTCACGAATGGCAAATCCGCAAATCTAACTCTTCAAGTTTAAGAAGATTGAACAGGGTCAGTTGTTTAAGAAGTCACTTATCAAATATTTTCTCACAAAGATCTCACTTGGTTCAAGACTGCACTAGGGTTGATCAGCTCAAGACACCTCCTTAAGCACTGATGACCAAAATTAGGGTTTGAGATTGCACAAGGATAATTGAACTTTCAATGCTTCATATGACTTTCATGGATCATTATGGACCCCCAATATTACTCATGTCAAGTTTCAAGCCTTGGATCACACTTTTGCTCAGTCAATTGAGCAGTTGACCTAAAAATCAGCTATATTGGGGAAAAGTCAACTATGGCCAATTTACAGTCAAACTTCATAATTTTTTATCCACATCAACATTATAGACTCATATGTATCATTTGATCAAGTTTGGACCACAATTCCTCAAGAAATTTGATCAAATCATCAAAAGGGCAAAATGGTCAAAATTAGGGTTTTGACTGAGAAAGGGCAATTTGTTATTTTTGACCTAGCAAATGATCAATTGGCTTGAAGCGTGACCTCAAGAGTTCATATGCATAATTTTGACTTAATGGCATGACCTAAAACATTGCTCAAGATCGATTGGATTGATAGTGAATTTTCAGTCAACTAATCAAAAGTCAATTGTATACTGAAAAGTCAAACTTTGGCTTTTTGGTCAAAATCCAATGTCAAAGATCACAATTCATCAAAACATGCCAAAATATGAAAATTATTCATCAAGAAATCAAAAAGTCAAGATTTCATTTTGAAAAGTCAAAGTTTTCTAACTTAGAAATTTTTCTAAGTGTTTAAAACTTCATGTTTTTTCATAACTTTGAGCCAATTTTTCACCATGATGCAAGATGATTCAGAAGAAACTTTCAACATGAAAGTTGTAGATCTCCATGATATCTACAAAATTGTTTTAATAAAATTCTTCTAAAAGTTCTTGGATCTCAAGTTATTAATTCATAAAGTCATGGTCATGAAATTGAACACTTAGTGAAATTTTGCCCTAGTTTTGGTCAGGATTTTGACCTAACTTCATGGCACTTTTTCATATAGTTCCAAGGGGAATTTTCAAAATTGATTCAAATAGGGGTTATATAGCACATTATAAGCTTTCCAAAATGTCCAAGAACTCCTTGAGATCATTCTTGAGCAGGGAGAATCGAAGAGAGGAAGTTAGGGTTTTCAAACTTAAATTACAAGCCATTTCATGATGAACAAAAATTCAAATCCAAGCCTAGGATGTAGAATCTTTGCTTTGCAGGCATCAAACTTTTTTGTCAATCCATTATTAAATGTTTACACAGCTGATAGAGCTTTAATCCAAGCACTTGAGCCTTTATCCAAGTTATATTTCCATTTATGGCACAAAGTTGCCATTTCCATTTTGATAAAGCACTATTTTTGCAATTGTCAACTTCTTGAGCTTTGCACTTGTTCTTTCTGCATACACAACCCCTATAAACCAAAAGCAATGTGTATAAAGCCTCTTTGAGCTCATAACACGCTTGTATAATACTTTGAGTTTTGTCTTCTCACTTTTCTTCAAAAGCAAGTCATAGAGCCAAAAGGCTAGAACTCAGAAACCTTGAGTGCATTTGATCTCTAACTTTTTCCATACATATACACAAGTCTATTGCAACATAGCACACGAATGCTAAGACCCCAAAACACTCCCAAGCACTCTGCAACTTAGAATCTGCCATAACTTGATAGTTTTGAACCTCACGTAGCCATCTCTAAATCCACTTGTGTGTATTGAGTTTTAACCATCCAAACACTTAATATACATCATATCAAAGTGATCCAGACCCCTATTTCTTGACTGTAACTCCTCCATCACTATCCACCATTTCCAAATTTGAAGCTTGCAACTTGACTTGAGTTGGGAGTTTGAGCCATCCTCAAAGCAAATTAGGAGTTGGAACACACTCAAGGAGGTTCAGGAAAGCTATAGAAATCATCAAGCCATCACAAAGGTTGCTCAAACTCCATACATGATTCCAGCTGCAAGAGGTAAGTTTTCAAACTTATATCTCTTCATATAAGCATCATATGATTTTTATTTGTGAAGATAAAATGTAGATACCATTGCTACGAAGCTGTACATATCCATAGTTTGCATTTAGATGGCCTGAGCTTAGAGAATTTTAGAGTTGAAGTTTTCTGAAATTTTTAGATTTTAAATTAGGGCCAGAAAAATTCTCATTCATCTTTGATTGTTAGCTTAAGTTATTTACATGGTTGGATTCGTGGGAAGAAATGCCACAACTTTCATGTTAGAACTTTTCATTTTTGTTGAGAGATGAAGAAGTTACAGATCATTTGGCTGGAGGTTGAAGATGAAGTGTAATCAGGGCACGTTTTGTGTTATGTATTTATCCTTTCACACAAGTTAACGGATGTATCACCACCCCAATGATTAAAGCGAGCGCATGTCACCTTTAGGTCCTGGGTTCAAGCCCCAGCGTGACCTTTTGTTATTTTTTTCACTATTTTCTGACTTTTTTGTGTTTTTTTGACAGCGCCTGGGCTTTCATGTGGGCCTAATCTTTTTTTTCTTCACAACACCTGTTGCATTACTAATCCACCTCCCTGACTTATTTTTTTTTCATTTCATTTTTTTATTTTATTTATTATTGTTATTAATACTATTGTTATTATTATTATTATTATTATTATTTCATAAATCATATAAAAATCTAAAAATATTTTTATTTATTAGTCATACTTATATATTTATTTTGTCTATAAAACAAAAAGATTAAAAAAACATTTTCTTAAACAAATTAATTTATTTTTTCTTAAATAATTAATTTTTAGACTTAGGATAAATTAGTATATTATTTTATTTTCTTAGTTAAAATTAATTTAGAACTTAGGTTTATTTTATTTAATTAATCTTCATTTTATTTTCATTAATTTAAAACCTTTTCATAAAAAACCTAAAAATCCTTTTCAAGTTAATTTCTTTCCTTAATTAGTTTAAGTTAATTTTATTTAATTTTAATTAATCATTTTCTTTAATTAGGTCAAGACAAAAAACCCCTTTCATAAAAAACAACAAAAATCAATTCTTTTTCCATTTATATTCTTGCATTTTATTTTCAATTTTGTACAATATTCAATATGGTTGTAATAGATAATTAGGTTTAATTTTCTTGCAATCCCCATTTGTAAATTTGTACACCCCCTTCCCTAATGATGTAATAGCGTAGTAATTTTATTTTTCGCAACTTATCGCTTTATATAAATGCTAGTAATTAGGGTTTGTATGAGAAGATAAAATCAACAATTAGCAAACCCTAATCAAAGACTAAACAAAGCATGAAAATCAATACACTTGCACACAAGCACCCCTAGGGTAATATCCACTTGGTTTCCTTATAAAAAATAGCCATATTATGCATGTGAGGTGTCTTAGCAAAAACAAGCAAAAATACAAGATCATAGTCCCTCGATGACGCTATCTATGTTGCCTTTTCTAAATGATCTTAGTTCCTTAAGAAAGATGCTAAGATACCTTGCAACATTGCTAATCATGGTTATACAATGACCCACGCCCGTCCCGTTTACATCCAAAGATAGGGTTACTTACCAAAACAATGGTAAGATAACAATGTCAAAGGAAAGAGGAAATGAACATGAAAGACTTTTAAGTAGGTAGAATGTTCCTAGTTACTTGCTCACTTTCAAAACAAAACATCCTTGCTATTTTCAAAACAAACATTTACACTTTCAAAACATCTTATAAACTTGAAAACATTTTCAAAAGATCAACATCTTTGTATACATTTTTACGAATGAGAATCATTACAAAGATTGCCTAAACAATGGCCTATTTACAAAATACTTTCAAAAACCACACAAAGCACAATTTCAAACAAAAGCAAGTGATCTAGCAAGTAACTAAGAGCCCATGGATAACCATGGATGAAAAGGATGGTAATACCTTCCCTTTTCATAATCTATCCCCCGAACTCAAGAAATAATCTCAAAGGTATTTCCTGTGCTTTTTCACCTTTCCTTTTGGATAAAATAAAAGTCGATGGCGACTCTTGCTAACCGCAACATTTGCGCTCAAACGTAAAACACCCAAGTCAGTTCTTCCATCGTATCACACCCACATTATAAATGACCACGGAGCGGTCATGAAGTTCAGAGGGATAGGAGGCACATGGACCTTGTCAGCATAGGTTTGGCATTTGTGACAAGTTCTAGAGTGTTGATGGAAATCAGTCTTCATTGTTGGCCAATAGTAGCCAGCTCTCAATATTTTATTGGCCATCGTATGTCCACTTGAGTGAGTGCCAAAGAGTCCATCGTGCATGTCTTCCATAATTTCCTCTTCCTCCTTCTTGTCCTCACATCGGAGTAGAGCAGAGTCATGGTTACGCTTGTACAATATTCTGTTACTTAGTAAGAATTTGGCTGAAAATCTTCGTAAGAATCTTCTGTCATTGATGGATGCTCCCTCAGGATACTCTTGTGCTTCAAGGTATCTCTTCACCTCATGGTACCAAGATTTTTATGTGTTAGTTTCAAGCTCACAGCAGTGCGCAGGTTCGTCAAATCTTTAAATTGTAATCATAGGGGCTTCGTTGTCCCATCTGACCTTGAACATTGAAGACATGGTTGCCAAAGCATCAGCCAACTGATTTTCTTCCCTAGGGAAGTGCTCAAAGTGGATCTCTTCAAAGTAGGGAATCAGGGATAGCACAAGTTCCTTGTAAGGGATGAGATTAGGATGTTTAGTGTCCCAATCTCCTTTTACTTGGCTGATCACTAGAGCGGAATCCCCAAACACATTCAAATGCTTAATCCTCAAATCAATGGCAACTTTCAGACCCAAAATGCATGCTTCGTATTCATCCATGTTATTCGTGCAATCGAAGCATATTTTGGCAGTGAAAGGAGTGTGGCAACCTTCAGGAGAGATGATCACAACACCAATTATGTTACCCAAGGCGTTGGAAGCCCCTTCAAACACCATAGTCCATCGAGATCCTTGTTCAGGTCTGTCATACATTCCAGGTTTCGTGCAGTCGGTCACCAACATAATGTTTTCATCAGGGAAGTCGAAGTTCATAGACTGATAATTATCAACAGCTTGATGGGCCAAATGATCTGCTAGTACGCTTCCTTTAATGGCCTTTTGTGTTGTGTATTAAATGTCGTACTCAGTCAAGATCATTTTCCATCTGGCTATCTGTCCAGAAAGAGCAGGTTTCTCGAAGATGTACTTGATTGGGTCCATCTTAGAAATCAACGGAGTGGTATGAGTCAACATATACTGTCTTAGACGGCGAGCAGCCCATGCCAGAGCATAGCAAGTTTTCTCGAGCAGTAGATATCTAGTTTCACAGTCAGTAAACGTTTTTCTCAGGTAATAAATAGCATACTCTTTTCGGCCAGACTCGTCATGTTGGCCCAAAAACACCCCATAGAGTTCTCTAGTACTATCAAATACATGATCAAGGGTCTTCCTTTAACTGGAGGCATGAGAATAGGAGGCTCTTGCAGATATTCTTTGATTTTGTCGAAGGCAGCTTGGCATTCATCATTCCATCTGACTACTTGATCTTTCTTCAACAGTTTGAAGATTGGCTCACAAGTAGAAGTCAAGTGAGATATGAAGCGGGGGATGTAATTGAGACGACCCAAGAATATCTAACTTCCTTTTAAGAATGAGGGACTGGCATTTCTTGGATGGCCTTTACCTTGGCAGGATCAACTTTAATGCCTTTATTGCTGACAACAAAACCTAGAAGCTTTCCAGATCGTACTCCAAACATGCACTTGCTAGGGTTTAACCTCAGCTTGTACTTTTTCAGCCTTGTGAATAGTTTGTACAGGTGATCGAGATGTTCCTCTTCAGTTTGTGATCTGGAAATCATATCATCCATATATACCTCTATCTCATGATGAATCATGTCATGAAATAAAGCTACCATAGCCTTTTGATATGTTGCCCCTGCATTGTTCAGTCCAAACGACATGACCTTGTAGCAAAAGGTGCCCCATTGCGTAACGAAAGTAGTTTTTTCCATGTCTTCGGGAGCCATCCTTATCTGATTATAGCCTGAGAAGCCTTCCATGAAAGAGAAGACTTTATACTGAGCAGTGTTATCGACCAAGACGTCAATGTGTGGTAGAGGGAAGTAATCATTGGGGCTTGCCCTATTCAGATCCCTATAGTCTACGCACATGCGAACCTTTCTGTCTTTCTTCGGCACTGGCACCACATTGGCAACCCATTGGAGATAGGATGTCATAGTTAGGAACCCTGCACTAAATTGTTTCATCACTTCAGCTTTAATCTTTTTAGACATGGCAGGCCTCATGCAACGAACCTTTTGTTTGACAGGAGGATAGTCTTCTTTTGTCGGCAGACGATGAACTACGATGTCGGTATCCAACCCTGGCATATCTTCATAAGACCAAGCAAATACTTCCACATAATCATGCAATATCTGAACCAACCTGCTCTTGACACTGCTTTCCAAGTTAGCGCCGATCTTGATTTCCTTCTTATCTGACTCAATACCCAGATTGACGACTTCGACTGACTCTTCATGTGGTTGAATAGCTTTTTCCTCTTGTAAAAGAAGTCTGGCTAGTTCTCCCGGTATTTCACAATCTTCCTCGCCTTCATCTTCGGCTTGGTTGATTAGACATTCAAAGTCATAGTCGGCAATAGTTGAGTCATTAGTAATAAGATCCAGAGTGGATGAGGACCTGCAAGAGTGTATGTATGTGTGTGTGTGTGCATGTAAGATACATGGCTATTTTGAAAAATGTATTTGAAGGAAAAGAAAGACAATGAACACAAAGAATTGAATGCAAAAGAGTCCAATATATTGAATGATCATATGATTAGATGAACATAAATAAAACCCTTGACAAATGGACCAAAATGCCCCGGGCTAGGCACATGGCTTAAAAGTCATTGTTAAATATTACAGACAAAATGTTCTTGAATTGAAATAAAGCAATAAACAAGTAGATTACTCCTCAATGAAGGAGATGGGCACAAAGTCCTTTGCATGCCAATTCTTCAGCTCCGTTGTAGTTGGATACACCCAATCTTCAATTGCAGCTTCTTCATCAGAATCACCCACAACATTGACCTCATGGCTTCCAATGCGGAGAGGTGGCTTTCCTGCACGAGCATTCCTCACTTCCTTATGAGCCTTGACGGTGAAGCCCAAACCAAACTTGTCCGCTTTAAATGGGATATCGATGAGTTTCCCCCAAGTATCACAGTTTCCTTCTTCAATTATCGCACGAGCATCTTTGACTGAAACCATCTTCGGCACGGCCTTAACAGCTTTGGATTCATCAGAGGAACATTTGGTAGCAGCAATCATTGGTGGCATGACTTCAAAGGCCTCACGCGGGGTCTTAATGAATTCTCCATCCATCTCTACATACTTGAAATAGTTGAGGTGGCTTACCATAAACTCTTCCTCTCCACGGACGGTGACAATTCTTCCCTTGATCAACGCCTCTCAAATAGAATTTAGTGGCTATCCATCAGGCGTTGAATGCCTTTCTTCAGCCCTTCGCATCCATTGAGTTGTCTTGTACAACACACACAGTCTTTCACACAGCCAGGGAAGATCCCGACCTTCAATAGATTCTTTTTGATGATATTTAGTGGAGTAGTCAAGTCTTCAATAGAAGCAACAAAAATTGTATCTTCAACAACATTAACACCCTTGCCATGATTTGGCATAGGCGCGGTGATTACATTTGGAGTCGGAGGAGGATTAAACTCAATAGTCTTGTTATCGATCAAATCCTGGATTTTATTCTTCAAGGCCCAGCATTGGTCAGTCTCATGCATGGGGCTGCTTGAGTGGTAGGCACATTTAGCATTCGGATTATACTTTGGTGAAGAGGTATCTGGGTTGGCTGGAGGATCGTGTAATGTCACCAAATTAGCCTTGAGTAAGTGTTGTAAGGCTTGAGACGGTGACATTCCTAACCTCGTAAATTGTCTTCTTGGAGTTTCAAAATGTTGATGATTTGCAGATGGTCTTGGAGCAGGAGTTGGATTGGAGATTTGGACAGCATTGACAGATGGATGATCATTCTTCTTGGTACGGGCCCTTGCCCCGTACACAACATTGATTTCCTTCTTTGCAGCAAAAGGTTTCTTCACAGGATTAGAAGTGGAGGCAGATGCCACAGAGATCTTCCCACTTTTGATGCCGCTTTCAACTCTTTCACCAGTTAAGATTAATTCAGTGAAACTAGAAGAAGAGCATTCAACCAACAGATTAAAGAAGGGACCAGATAAAGTGCCCATGAACATGTCAATGTGCTCCCTATCATTCAAAGGTGGTTGAACCCTACTAGCAAGGTCTCCCCACTTTTGTTCATATTCTTTAAATCCTTCGTTCTTCCCCATAGTCATATCTTGTAACTGAACTCTCGTTGGCGCCAAGTCGTCATTATACTGATACTGATGGTAGAATGCGGTAGCTAAATATTCCCAGGTATTGATACGGGAACCATCTAACTGATAAAACCATTCAACTTGTGTTCCGGCCAAGCTCTCTTGGAAAAAGTGAACCCAGAGTTTCTTATCAGTAGTGTGCAGTTGTATCTTACGTACATAAGATCTCGGGTGAAGTTTTGGACAAGAAACTCCATCGTACTTTGCAAAGACTGGTATTTTGAATTTGTGGGGAATGACAACCCCATAGATCAAACCTAAATCATCAAAATATAAATCGGGGACGGCCTGGATTTCAACAACTTTCAATTTGTCTTCTAACTGCTTGTATTTGACATCGGCGGGTGGATACTTCTCGTCAAAATAATCATCATCAGACGCTTGATCACTAACGCAGTCAGCCTGGGTACTCTTAACCTCACCAATATGGTTCTCGTCTTCTTCATATGAGTCTTCCACTACCAGGATCTGACGAACTGACTCTTTGAGCCTTCTACCCATGTTGAGCAGAGCTTTATTCTTTGGCTTCATCTTAAATGCGAGCAATGCCATCATATCTTGCTGCCCCTTGGCTAGGGCCATTAGAGTCTCTTGGAATTGAGAATTTTGTGCCTGAAGATCCTTCATAGTTTTCTATAGGTCCATCTTGCTGAAATAAACAGCAGAAAGATAAGGAAACTTTTTAAGTGAAAACCTGTCATGTTATGATGCATGGAATATGTATATGTAGATGATTTCAAGGATTTATTGAAATTTAAATTTGCATAGACAAAAGAGTGAACAAACGTCAATTTCATTAATTAGTTTGAAAAGATTACAACATGCCTCTTGGGCTTACAAAATAACTCTCTAAGATAAAAAGACTGAACGCATCCTCTTCGGTGCAAGGTAGGCGTTCACTCTTTGTCTTCTTGTAGCTGCTTTGTAAGCTCCAATACCCTCTTCTCACTAGCATAGAATTGAGCTTCGAAAGTATCTCGTTCTTCCTTCAGCTGAATCCAACCCTTTTGCAAGTCTTCGAGAGAGGCAGGCATGTAGGGATGGAGGACAGTGTATGGGATATCTCCTTCAACCACGGGCTCCATGATAACTGGTAAGATGGAGGGATAAGGCATCACAAGTTTCTGAGCACAAGCTCGTACCCACCTAAGGTAAGGCTCAAGGGGAATGGAATTCTTGATCATCACTTTCATAGTCGAATACCACTCCTTGGATAAGCATCTCATGTGGACCATCCCTTCCAGCATAACCAAATTATCGTAAGGCTAAGAAGGGGTTGTAAGTGATACCTCCTCTAATGCCAAGAAATGGGACATTAGGTAATTCTCCATAACGGTCTATGATAGTAACATTCTCTAAGGATCAAGAACACCAATGAACATCTGAATATCTGAGCGTCATCAACCTATGAGACCACCTCAAACCTTGATCATTCTTCAATACAGATCGGGGAAGATGCGAAATAAACCATCTTTCCAAGAGAGGAGTGCAACACATGAGGATCCCTCTCTTCCTCATAGTGCGAGAGTGAAAGTAATGTAGGATATCTCCCAATAGAGTAGGCACCGGGTTTCGAGACATGAAGATTTTGACAGCATTTACATCTATGAGTTGGTCAGGGTTTGGAAACAAAACCATCCCTTAGATGAGAAGGGCCATAATTTCTTCAAAAGCTTGTAAGTCCAAGGAGTTCCAACAATCTTGAGCTTTCTGGAACAAGAACTTGGCTAAGAAACCTTTGATACCACTCCTTGTTTCCCAATTAGTTGTGACATCAGATTGTTGCAAGTGTAGTGCTTGGGAAATCTCTTCAGGTTTTGGATCTCTTTCTGTACCGTTGAAGGGTAGTTAATTGAGAATGGGAATCCTCAAAAGTTATGAGAATTCTTCTAGAGTTGGCACAAGTTGATAATTGGGAAAATTGAAGCAATGGTGTAGAGGATCAAAGAATTCGAAAAGCACCTTCATCATATCTTCATCACTGTTGGAGGTAACCAAGTTTAGGAGGCGACCATGTCTTTCGGTGAATGAAGAATTTTCAGGGACCCTTGATGCTAACTCTTTGAGTTGAGGAGGAATCCTTACGAGATTGACTTGGATAGTATTCCTGCAGATAGAAGCCATGTCTTACAAAACAGAACAAAGATAAATCCCAATAATCCTTGAAATGGTTAGAATGAGTATGATGTTATGATGTTTATGATGTCATGTACAAGTAAATATATACAAACAAGGCAAACAAGTCCTTAGGTTTAGGCTTGCATGGAGTCTCATAGGTAAGTACCCTCTTGAAGTTTAGTTGGCTTAAACCTGTCCTAGAAATAGTGATTGGGTTCTAAAGGATCTCAATATTACTGATATGTCTTCTCGGGCATTGTTTCAGCGCAAGCCTCTTTCACAAAGATCGAAATATCCCAAAAAGCCAAACCTCAATGAGTGTAGTATCGAGTATCTACCAAATTCGAACTGCACTAAAGCCGGTCATCTCACTACGTCCTAATGGTCAAGTTGATCAAGTAAAGGTTCTAAAGTCAGTTAGTGCTTCATGACATCACTCAGCGGCTCTGTATTCTCCTTGACTACTCAAGGGCTACTGGTACCCACAAATATGTCACACTAACATAGCTATTTCTTAGACCATGTCGGTATACCCTGCATAGTTTCCACAACGTATTGCTACTTACCTATAAGGTATCCCAAATCCGGGTGGAGGATTTAAACAAGCCCAAACAAGGAACCCAAAATGTAAAGCAAACAAATTAAATAATGAAAGCAAATAAAGGTGATCTAGCCCTAAGGTAACCCCACTTTGAAGTTTGTCCCCAGCAGAGTCTCCAGTTTTGTGATATGGTGGGAGAACTGACTTGGGTATTTTGCGTTTTATCGCAAATGTTGTGGTTAGCAAGAGTCGCCACCGATTTTTATTTTATCCAAAAGGAAAGGCTGGAAAGAATAGGAAAGACCTTTGAGATTATTTCTTGAGTTTGGGGTGTAGATTATGAAAAGGGAAGGTGTTAGCACCATTTTCATCCATAGTTATCTATGGGCTCTTAGTTGTTTGCTAGATCTCTTGCTTTTGTTTGAAAATGTGCTTTGTGTGGTTTTTGAAAGTATTTTGAAAAGGTGCCTTCGTTTAGGCCAACTTTGTAATAGTTCTCATTCATAAGAACGTATACAAAGTGTTGAGATTTTTGAAAATGTTTCAAATTTGGAAAATGTTTTGAAAGTGTTTTTGAAAGTGTTGGTGTTTGTTTTGAAAATAAGCAAGAGTGTTTGATTTGAAATTGAGAAAGCATCTAGGAACAACCTACCTACTCAAAAGTCTTAGTTAATTTCTTCCTTTCCTTTGACATTGCTATCTTACCATTGATTGGTAATAAGCTTGATCTTTGGATGTAGAGGGACGGGCGTGGGTCATCGTATAGCCATGATAGCAATGATGTTAGACATCTTAGCATTTTCTTTGAGGGACTAGCTCATTTTTGAAAGGCAACATTGATAGCGTCATCGAGGGACTATGATCTTGTATTTTTTATTGCTTTTTGCTAAGATACCCCACATGCATAACATGGCCATTTTTGTAAGGCAACAAAGTGGAATTACCCTAAGGGTGTAAGTGTGCAAGTGTGTTTGATTTATATGCTTGTTTATCTTGAATTAGGGTTTGCTAACTTGTTGATTTTAGTTTTTCCATACAAGTCCTAATTACTAGCATTTATATAAAGCGATAAATTACGGAAAGTAAAAATACTAAGCTATTACATCATTAGGGGAGGGGGTATACAAATTTACAAATAGGGATTTGCAATAAAATTAAACATAATTAACTATTACAACCATATTGAATAAATATACAAGAATTGAATAAATAATGTACAAATGCAAATGGAAAAAAGAAATGATTTTTATTTTATTTTCATGAAAGGGGTTTTAACCTAATTAAGAGAGATGATTATTAAAAATTGAACAAACTAAGTTTAAACTAATTAAGAAAAGAAATTGACTTAAAAAGGATTTTTAGGATTTTTTTATGAAAAGGTTTTAAATTAATAAAAATAAAAAGAAAGTTAATCAATTAAAATAAACCTAAGTTCTAAATTAATTTTAATTTATAAGAGGATAATATAATAATTAAACCTAATTATCTAAATATTAATTATTTAAGAAAAGAAATTAATTTGTTTTAAGAAAAATGTTTTTTTAGTCTTTTTGTTTTTATAGAGAAAATAAAATATATAAATATAAATAATAAATAAAAATATTTTGGATTTTTCTTTAATAATAATAATAATACAAGTATAATAAGAAGAAAAAAAGAAATAAAAATAAAATAAGAAAAAAAAGAAAATAATAAAGAACATGGGCCAGGGGTGCAAAACTAATCAGGAGGTTAGAAAAAGCAAAAAACTGGAAAGCCCAAAGGTTTGGGGCCCAGCGCCTGCTTGCTGAAACAAAAAGAGAAGGAAAAATGTGGAAAATGAACAAAAGGGTACCATTGGGGCTCGAACCCAGGTCCCAAAGGTTAACAGGTACGCGCTTTACCACCGGGGTGGCTATACATCCGTTCATATAAACAAAACAATAAATATGTAACATAAATCAAGTCCTGAATGAACTTCATCTTCAACCTCCAGCCAGAGAACCTGTAACTCATTCATTTCTCATCCATTCACAAAACTTCCAACATCAAACTTGTTAGAAATTTCCTCACGATTCTGAATATGTAAATAACTTAAGCTAATTCTCAAACTCAAATTCTGACCTAAATATTTTCAGAGGTTCAAAATCAAAATTCTCCCTACTCAAGCAACATAAATGAAATCTATGGACATGCATAGTTTCAGGGTAATGATGTCTACATTCTATCTTCACAAATGCAAGCCTAACAATGCCTAAATGAGAAGATAAAAGTTCAAGAAAAATACCTCAAAACTGGAAATCGTGAAATGAGTTTGAGCTTGATTCAAGGTGCTGCAATGATCAGGTTAGCTTCCTTGAGTCTCTAGGAAGCTAATGCAATGCTTAGCTTGAGTTGAGAGTGACTGAAATGGCATGGAGAAGTCAATGTGCAGTGCTCTGTTTTTGGTTAAGGAGGATGATAGAAATGGAGTTACATTCGTGTAACAGGGACGGGGATGGTTTGTATTTGATGCAAGGAAGCTTTAGGAACTAAAAGGCCAAAGAACGCACGAGGGAAATGGAAGTTTGAAGTTCAAAGTCAGAAACTGTGCAACAATGGAGTTTTTGGGCAATTTCTGATTTGAGGGAGTTTGGGAGTGTTTCAGGGTGCTAATGCTCGTGTTCTAGCTCACAAATAGTGACTCTATTTATAAGGAACAAGTTTGGAGACTTGTCCTTGATCAGAATTCAAAATCACATGTTATGGCTCTTTTTCTTGTTTTTGAAGCAAGCTTGATACACATTGTCCCAATGCATAGTACAAGGCTGTCTAGAATGGTTACAAACTTTAAACATGTTTATCTGACTTTGTATGTTGAGTGTGTGCTGAACAAACAAGTTAGAGGCTCAAGAAGAGTGGACTTTGTGCATAAAGCCACTTTTCCAAAATGGCAATGTTGCCTTTCTTCCTAAAATGGTATTAAGCACGGGCAACGCATTGAATGCTTGGGTTAAAGCTTCTAGCAGTTGTGAAAAGTATTAATTATGGAGTAACAAACAAGTTTGAGGCTTGCAAATCAAAGATTATGAATCCTAGCATGGATTTGGTTCATGTGTTCATCAAGAAATGGCTTGTAATTGAAGTTTGATAACCATAACTTCTTTCCTTCGATTCTCCTTACTCAAGTATGATCTTAATGAGTTATTGGACATTTTGGAAAGTTTGTAACATCCTCTACAACCTATATGTTGGACATTTTTTAAAATTCATCTTGGAACTATGTGAAAAATTTTCATGAAGTTAGGTCAAAATCCTGCCTAAAGTAGGGCAAAATTTTACTAAGTTTCCAAGTTTCATGAACATGTATTCACAAAATCATAACTTGAAATCCATGAATTTATAGAAGAAGTTGTGTTCTAAAATGTTTTAGATCTCATTGAGATCTACAACTTTCATGTTGGAAGTTTCCTTTGAATCATCTTGCATCATGGTGGAAATTTGGCTCAAAGTTATGAACAAATATGAAATTTTCAACACTTAGAAAAATTTCTAAGTTTAGAAATTTTGACTTTTCAAAATGAAATCTTGACTTTTTGATTTCTTGATGAGCAAGTTTCATATTTTGACATGTTTTAATGAATTGTGATCTTTGATACTTGATTTTGACAAAAAGTCAAAGTTTGACTTTTTAGTTGTACAGTTGACTTTTCATCATTTGACTAAAATTCATCTGTCAAACAATTGATCTTGAGCAATGTTTTGAGCATGCCATTAGGTAAAAATGAAGTATTTGAAACCTTGAGATCATTTCTCAAACCAATCCATCATTTTCTAGGTCAAAAATCAGAAATTGCATCTTCTCAGTCAAAACCCTAATTTTGACCATTTTGCCCTTTTGATGATCTGATCAAATTTCTTGTGGAATTGTGATCCAAACTTGATCAAATGACATATATGAGTTCATAATGTTGATATGAACCAAAAATCATAAATTTTGACTTTAAATTGACCACAGTTAACTTTTTCCTCAATATAGTTGATTTTAGGTCAACTAATCAATTGACTGAGCAAAAATGTGATCCAAGACTTGAAACTTTACATGAGCAATCTTGAGGGTCCAAAATGATCCATGAAATTCATATGGGGCATTAAAAGTCCATTTGTCCTTGTGCAATCTCAAACCCTAATTTTCAGTCATCAGTGCTAGAGGAGGTGTCTTGAGCTGATTAACCTTGTGCAGTCTTGAATCCAAGGAGATCTTGTGAGATTATTTGATAAATGAAAGGAAAATTTTGGTGTATAACACATGGCAACACAAACTCAGATAAGACGGTAAAACGCCAGCATGATAGCAAAATATCAGACAAGATGATGAAACATTACACCTAACGATGATATTGAAAATCAAAGTAGGATAACAAACATGTGCAATGGCAAAACACCGGCTAAAAGAATGTGCGATGGCGAAACATCGACTTTAAACAATTATGCGATGGAGAAACATAGGCTAAAAGATAATAGGGTATCATGGCAAAGATGGCGAAAGATTAATAAACCAAATGATAAAACATCACACCTACTATGATATTGAAAATCAAGGTAGGATAACAAACATGTGCGATGGTGAAACACCGGCGAAAAGAATGTGCGATGGAGAAACATCAATAAACCAGGGGACAAAAAATCACACCTAACAATGATATTGAGAACAAGGTAGGATACTAAACATGTGCGATGGCGAAATATCGGCTAAAAGAATGTGCGATGGCGAAACATCGGCAAAAGAATATGTGATGGTGAAACATCAGCTAAAAGATAGCAAGATAACATGGCAGAGATGGCGAAACATCAATAAACCAAAGGATAAAACATCACACCTAACAATGATATTGAGAATCAAAGTAGGATAACAAACATGTGCGATGGTGAAACATCGGCTAAAAGAATGTGCGATGGCGAAACATCGGCAAAAGAACATGCGATGGCGAAACATCGGCGAAAAGAATATGCGATGGTGAAAGATCGGCTAAAGATGGAAAAGATGGTGAAACATCAATAAACCAGAGGACAAAACATCACACCAAACAATGATATTGAGATTCAGAGTAGGATAATAAACATGTGCGATGATGAAACATTGGCTAAAAGAATATGCGATGGCGAAACATCGGCAAAAGAATATGCGATGGCGAAACATCAGCAAAAAGAATATACGATGGAAAAACATTGGCAAAAGATAACAAAATGTCATGGAAAGGATGGCAAAATATCAATCTGACAAGATTTAAAACAAAAGCCAAAAGGCGTACAAACAAATAAGATTGGTTTTTATTTTTTACCTTAAAGAAGGGTTTAAGTTCATTATAGGTATTTTATGATTTGCCAAGAAGAAGTTTTAATTTTAAGATGCAAGAATGCAAAGGAAAAGAAAACAACTAAGGGAGACTATCCTAATATCTACCCCTAATGTTATCATACAATGATTGATCCTAAGGTTGAGGATGAAAGAGGGAAGTTTCTACCATATGTTAGCATACATGGATTCCTATCCTAAGGTCTAGCTCGAGGACTAACCCTACACAAGCAATCCTAAGGGAGCATGGTAAAAATGTTATAGTGATAAAACGCAAGCAAATGGTGAAACATCTGGACAAAAAACAGCTCGACCATCACTTGAATATCAAATACCTACAAGGCGCTAGCCTAGTAGTAGAAAGGGAGGTCCCGCCATAGACAAACAACCAAGCATCAGACCAAGGGTCAAGCCATATCCAAGGGGAGCGTATCACCCGATTCAACAAGCCATAGAAGTATAGGAATGCAAAAGGGTCCTTAACCATGGTATCAATTACTAGGGAAAGAAAGATCTGGGGGAAAATACATAATGCATGCGTACACTAAGCATTAGTGTTGGTCAACACGAGCTAAAGAAAGCGTGGGGATCCAACTGCGGGAACCCTTTTCACTTGCCTTTAAAGGACTTAAACTCATTCGGATCTTGGGCACATGTTCAGAGCATCTACTTGTAGAAAGTGAGCATAGGAACGACATGGACTGGAATGTGCGGGGGTCGATTACAAACCCTTTCTGCTCGCCTCCTTTTGAGGAATTTTCACCTGTAATACAATGTGGGCACAAATGTAAACACATGTGCAAATTACCTACTTCAAAGGTAGGATTTTAAACAAACACAAATAGCATACAGAAAGTGGTTCCTGCTACAGGACATTAAACAGCGACTTCAGGCGCACGCTCTTTATTTCCTGCTTCCTACTTCACATGATTTCTAGAAAGAAATAAAGTACGAAATGAGATAAACAAGAGAAAATACCAAAAGGATATTAATCTGTAGCAGAGCGTTTTAAAAAAAGAAACCTGACGATCTTCGCAAAAGCTTCACCAATAATCAACTAGACTAATCCTCAAGGGCTCAATATCACAAACCAAACTTTTACCACGAACTCATGGAAATAAAATAATAAAAAAATGTGTGTTAACATGGAAAGAATAATTTGAAAACTTCAATTAAATTCTAAAGTCCTAAAAATAACTCTAAAATATTCTATCATTTTTATCATCAAACTATAAATAAATAAAAAATTCCATGAGAAAACCAATGACAAAGCTTTGCCTTCTTCGATTGGCTTCAATTCTGCCTTCTTCAATAAGCTTTAACTTGTAGAAGTAGCATCCTTCGATTGGCTTCAACCTGCAGTAGTAGCATCCTTCAATTGGCTTCAATTCTGCCTTCTTCGATTGGCTTCAACCTGCAGCAGTAGCATCCTTTGATTGGCTTCAACTTGCAGTAGCAACCATTTGGGATTGGCTTCAACCTGCAGTAACATGCAACCTTCTTTGATTGGCTTCAATTCTGCAGTAGTAGTGCCCTTCTTCGTTTGGCTTCAACCTGCAGCAACAACATTCTTCGATTGGCTTCAACTTTGCAGCAGCAATTCCCTCCTTCGTTTGGCTTCAACCTGCAGCAACATCCTTCTTCAATTGGCCTCAACCTACAGCAGCAGCAACCTTCTTCGATTGGACTCAACCTTGCAGCAGTATCATCCTTTTATTGGCTTCAACCCGCAGCAGTAGCATCCCTCGATTGGCTTTAACCTGCAAGCAGTAGCATCTTCGATTGGCTTCAACCTGATGTAGCATCCTTCTTCGATTGACCTCCACCTGCAGCAGTAGCATCTTCGAACAAAGCTCCTCATGCTTTGGATTTTGAAGCTATCATCCTTTGAAGCTTCATAGATTCTGGACTTCGAAGCTTCACAGACTCTAACCTCTAGCACAAGTGAAACTTGTGCGTAGACTTAATGCAAGGGCTCATGCTCAGATCATTTAAACAAACTCAATTCTCCATTAGATTTAGTAAAATTAAATGCAATCGAAAGCTAGCAAAACACTCTACATCATGCAACTCATGAACTTAATTCTCAATTAGATTTAGTAAAATCAAATGCAATCGAAAGCTAGCGAAACACTCTATATCATGCAACTCAAATCATCTCCAATCATTAGCACAGATCAAGAACAAAACTCATGAAAACTCAAAGAAAATCATTTGTACACAGAATTCCAGAAACTCCACCATTCAATATAAGCATCAAACAAAGAAAAATATATACATCAGACCTATAGTCCAATCAGCTAAAACACAATGCACAAGAGCTACATCATTAATTCAAGCTGAATCACACAAATCGAAGTCCCAGAAAACTTACCTTGATGAAAAATCTGGAAACTCGAATCCGCTACTCTAGATGCAAACCAATGTTTCCACTATGATCTACTCTATTAAATGAAGATAAATCAACAAGAAAATGAAAGAATAATCCAGAAAAATGAGAGAATTCGAGAACTAGACTTCCTGAGAGAAAATTGAACTTTAGATCTGAAATTCTTGACCAATACTGCTCCCTTTCGACTGAGGCTATAGGATTGAGGAGAAGAGTTTATTCAAGTTCTTGATGTTGTTACACGTCCCAGTTTTATCTATAAGTTTATTATAGTGTGATGAACGAAGCAGTGAGGTAGATAATGCATTCTGAGATGAACAAAACTGTGATGTTGTTGTTGCTTGCAATGATGATAAAGATTCCAGAAGATTGAAGAAGTTGCAGTGGTGTAAAGAATGTTGTTGAAGATTGATGAGAGGATGATGAAGGTTTGAGGAGGTTGAAGCAGTTGCAGAGAGAATTTTTGGGTGAAGATTGAAAAAGAAACCAGAGAGAAGATGAGAGCTCTTTTTGGTGATTCTTCCAACGACTGAAGAAAGAATAATATTCAAAGAGAAAGTTTGTTATATAGCGGCAAAAGTTTGTTACAATTGAAGTGATCCTGGCCTTTGAATTAGAAAATCCAGCTGGAAAATGGATGGTGAAGATCAAAATAATTGTGAGGTTCGTTTGAGATTTTTTGTTTTCTTTGATTTCATCTAAAATCCAAAAAGTGGAAATGAGAGGAAATAAGTGTGAATGTTGAGGTGTCCAACTGATGCACATGGAATATGTGATTTTTGGAGAGAAAGTTGCCAAAAATGGCAAGGCACGAGGGAAGTGAGGTGAGGCATGGTGTATGAGAATGTTTAGCAAAATGAGGTAAGAAGTGATGTGGGAGCTGAGTGCACACGTGAGACATTCGTGTGTGATGAAATCAAATCACAAAAATGAATTTTGTGTTAAATCTGGTGCTGATGTGCGGCTGGCTTAGCCATGCCTTGCATCTTGCGTGCCATGCTTGATCAGCTGAGGATGCTCACTTTCAGCATTCATAACTTGATCAAAACCTAACCATCTCCAATAATTCCTCTCACAATGGAAAGCCAACGTGTAATACTTCTAATTAAACCCAAAATTAAATCAAAACCTAGCTTGAGTTACAAGAAAATGGATTGCACATTTGGTGTGCCACCTGCTCGATGAAATTCCTGGGCAAGATGCCTCAGGATGGCCATGTGGCTTGCCCATGACGCCCAACATTTGACCAACTTGCCCAGAACTTCAAAGGCTCATAACTTTTGATTTTAAGTAAGAAGTGTGTTTTAGTCCTCTGTGGGCCCTTGTAGATCTTTTTCCCCTCTTCAATTGGAAAAAAAACCACCAAAATCCCCTGAAAATTGAGAAAGTTATGCCCTTGCAAAGTCAGGCCAAGAATCAATGGCCCTTAGTGAAAGTTTCAATCACCAAGATAACTTCAAATCCAAGTAACCTCTCAAACTTGCAATTCTCATCAAAATCAATCATTAATGATCATCCCACATGAAAGTACATGTCAAATGCTTCATGTTGACCAAAAGTCCACTTGGTCAACTTTGACTTTGTTGACTTTGAGTAAAATGACTGTTTTACCCATTTGATTCAATTGAACCACTTCTCTTCAAAATTGATGATCAAAATTTCAAACATATTATATTCCAAACACATAGAGGCCATGGAAGGAGTTTCCACTCAAAAATTCCAAAGAATCCCTGATTAAAACTCAAACCCTAGTTTTGACTAATGATTCAAAAGGAAGTGATTCTCCTTATAACAGCACAATACTCAATCTTCTGATGATCAAATGAGGTGGATAAGATATCTTGATATATATGACACCTTTGGACTTGAAATATCTAGAGGTTTAGATAATAAGGCCCTCCTTGAGCAACTTATCAATACAATCAATCTTCCAAAGCTTAAGGGAGGCTTGATAAACCAAAATACCTTGATCCTTACACCATGTATGAATGCAATGCAATATGATGTTTATGATGAAACATAAGCCTAAATCAAGAGAGTAAATTTTGGGGTGCAACAATTATGCTTCCCCATCGCAAGAGGAACCTCACAACAACATTTTTGCCCCCGCTATCATTCTGAAGGATTTCGAATTGAAACCTTTGTTATTATAAGTTGTCCAACAAAATCAGTTTTCAAGATGTCTTACTGACGACCCGAACCTACATTTATCCATGTTTGTAGTATGTAGACACATTGAAAGCAAATGGTGTCATCCTCGAAGCAATAAGACTTCGTCTTTTCCCCTTTTCATTGCGAGATAGATCTAGAGCTAGAGCTTGGCTCCAGTCTCTACCATCCAACTCTGTTACCAAATGGAATGAGTTGAAGAAAAATTTCCTAGTACGATATTTTCTGCCGAGTAAGACAGTTATGCTAAGAGAAAATATCAATGGTTTTAAACAAAAGGAAAGAGAATATCTCTTTGAAGCATGGGAAAGATACAAAGACATGTTGTGACTTTGTCCACATCATGGTCTAGAAGAATGGCTGATCATCCACACCTTTTACAGTGGTCTCTTGTACAACACAAGACTAACGATTGACGATGCAGCTGGCAGCGCATTGATGGATAAACCTTATCATGACGCTTATCAACTTATAGAAAGTATGGCTCAAAACCATTACCCGTGGGGAAGCAATAGAACCATTATGGAACCTCAAACGAAAGGCGGTATGTACGAAGTTAGCAGTTTAAACCAAGTTAACGCTAAGGTAGAAGCTCTTACCCAAAAGATAGAAAAATTGACCACAACTCCCGCAGCCACCGTGGCTTTAGTAGCTCCAACCTGCGATTTATGCAGAATTCACGCACATGTTGCGCCTGGATGTCCACTTTTAACAGGAGTAACAGTTGATCAAGTGAAATACGCTCAAGGAAACCCATACGGGAATACCTACAATCTTACCTGGAAGAACCATCTGAACTTTTTGTACAAGAACAACAATGCACTATATGCACCTGGACAAGCTCCTACTATACCACCAGGATACCAAGAAGCCACCCTAATTACTCCAAATGTTCCTAGGAAATCCAATATAGAAATCATGATAGAAAACTTCATAGCCACTCAAGCTCAACAAAACAAAGATTTTCTAAACCAAAACATACACACTAGTGAACAAATAAAGCAGCTACCAAACAAGGTTGATACCCTAGCCACTCATAACAAAATTCTTAAAATTAAAATATCTCAAGTGGCTCAACAACAAGAAGCTACAGCTGCCCCAACTAGCATTTTTCTCGGCCAACCACAACCAAATCCGAAAGGTCATGCTAATGCTATAATACTTCGAAGTGGAAAGGAAGTAGAAGGACCAACTGACCCAAGAACCAAAAATCCAGCCATGTACTAGGGCACTGGTAAACCAACTAAGAAGGAAAACGAACCAAGAGAAGATGAGAAGGGAGATGAAAGCGCAGAGGTAGAAGATAAAGAAAAACCCTACTTACCTCCACCACCGTACAAACTACTGATACCATACCCTCAACGATTAGCTAAATCTAAAAATATAGGGAAATTTAAGAAATTTGTTGAACTTCTAAAACAGCTAAATACCACTATACCTTTTACAGAAGCCATCACGCAAATGCCCTCTTATGTTAATTTCCTTAAATAAATCTTATCCAATAAGAAAAAGCTCGAGGACAATGAAATTGTTATGCTTACTGCAGAGTGTAGCACTATAATCCAAAATAACATGTTCCCTAAGTTGAAAGACCCTGGTAGCTTTTCAATACCATGTGTAATCGGAAAAAATTTCATAGACAAAGCTTTGCGCGACTTGGGAGCCAATATAAGTCTAATGCCTTTATCAATCTGCAAAAGACTAAATATGGGAGAATTGCGACCAACAAGAATGTCTGTACAACTAGCTAATCGTTCAGTGAAGTTTCCTTTAGGAATGCTCGAAAATGTTCTTGTACGTATTGGACAGTTTTATATCCCCATTGATTTCATTATTATGGATATCAAGGAAGATTCCAACATCCCTATTATATTAGTAAGACCATTCCTCGCCACCTCCGGAGCCATCATAAATGTAAAAAGAGGTAAACTCACATTTGAGGTTGGCGAAGAAAAAGTCGAATTCATCCTGTCACAATTCTTCAAAGCACCAACTATAGATGATTCGTGTTGTTTCTTGGACGTCATTGATGAATGCGTTAAAGAAATGGAGAAACAACAGACCGAATATTCAGAAGCTCTAAAAATTCCAATTCCTCCAATCCTTGAAGATGATAATTGGTGTGATGAATACAGAGATGACAATATAAGTGAATGTATCGCGCTAACTCCTGACCCTATACCTTGCTTAAGGAAACCAATTGTCAAACTTTAAACATTACCAAAAGATTTAAGATATGAATTCCTAGATATAAAACTCGAACAACCTATCATAGTCAATACAGATTTAGGACAGATAGAAACAGAAAAACTACTACATGTCCTAAGGAAATACCCAACTGCTTTAGGCTATAACATCTCTGATCTAAAAGGAATAAGCCCCTCAATTTGCATGCATCGTATTATGCTTGAGGAAGACTGCAAGATCTCGAGAGAACATCAGGGAAGAATAAATCAAGTTTTAAGTGATATAGTTAAGAAAGAAGTACAAAATTTATTAGAAGCAGGAATCATATACTCAATATTTGACAGTAAATGGGTTAGCCTGGTACATGTTGTACTAAAGAAAGGAGGTGTTACAGTGGTCGCAATGCAAAAGGTGAAGCCGTAGCACAACGTACCCAAACCGGATGGAGAATATGCATTGACTATAGGAAGTTAGACAAAGCCACTCAAAAATATCATTTTATTTTACCTTTCATTGATCAAATGCTCGAACGACTAGCTAAGCATTCCCATTTTTTCTATCTGGATGGCTAATTGAGATTTTTTCAAATCTTTATACACCCCGAAGATCAATAAAAGACTACATTCACTTGTCCTTATGGTATATTTTCCTATAGATGAATGTCGTTTGGATTATGCAATGCTCCCGTAACATTCCAAAGGTGCATGATGTAAATTTTTGCTGATTTTATATATGACATCATAGAAGTATTTATGGATGATTTCTCTGTCTGTGGGCAAAGCTTTGAAGGATTCTTATTGTTGAAGCGGTAAAGCGGCAAGCAAAAAGTAAGTTATTAATTTATTGGGTTATATTTAGGTTATATCATATCGTGTCCACAGAGATTGGTGTATTGTAATTTCGTTCGACAAATTTATCGTTAATGAGTTTGGGGCTTGAATGGGTTGTATGGAAAAGGTATCAACAAAAAAATAAATGTAAATAAAAACTATAAAAGATAAACAACTTATCTGGTATGAATGTACACTACTCAACACAAACTTAAATCTATCGATTTGTTACACTCAACCTACTGTACTCATCAAAATCATCATGGACATCATGAGATATACCCACAATGGAGGTTATGTCTAACGCCAAGTTGCGAGACTAATTGTATTACTCTATTGGTAATGTCTTGCACGCTACAATAACATGGATGCATTAAGCTTTAGCACCCAAAGTGAGTATTAGCTCTAAATCTATCTCTAGAATCTAAAAATTAATAGATATTCATCCCTAATCAAGATTTGTGACGTATATGTCTATAACAACCCAAATCCAAACATAAAGCATAAAGATCAAAGAAGACATCAAGATTGATTTGTAAAGCAAGCTTTATACAACACCGTGATCAACAAATATACATATGTTCAAAGTAAATATACAAACAATACCCAACAAAAGAGAAATACAAAAAGGGGAGAAGAGATAAACCACAAATCTTCCAATTTGTCAACGCCGGTCAAAGAGAAATCCACCTCCAATCATCCATAAGCAAGGCCCTAATGTTGTTTTCTAAGCTAATCTATCAAAAAATGAAGGTTTAATGAGTTGGGAACAAATACCCTAAAACATGACCTAAAAAATATGTATTTTGGCCCTTTTAACGCAATTCTATCCAGGGACCGCGCTAAGCGGCACAATCCCGCTAAGCGCACTCTACTGTCATGAGTAAAAAAATCAGATTTTTGTTTTCGCCGTAACTTGAGAATCATAACTTCGATTTACGCCCGGTTCGAAGAATTGGAAATCTTATTCAATTATCTATCTAATAATGCCTAAATATCAACCAAATTGTTGATTTCTTATTCTTTGATTTTGAGCTTTATCCATTGATGAGCTGCTCAAAATCGCGCGTTTGAAGCCTTGTCTTTGACACTTATTGCTCATGCTCCAAATACGCATCAATACATATAAAATGAATGGAAAACTATCAAACGGTATACAAATACACAAAAAATTCGATTAAATACAATTTATACATAATTTATACAAAAAATGGGGAATTATACAACGATATTAACAACAAAAAGTCGAAGTACAACAAAAAGTATATACAAAAATAGCTACAATTTGCACTTACCAAAACTCTCCCCAACTTGAACTTGCTTGTCCTCAAACAAAGCCAAACAACTCAAAGAACCAAAAGTAATCAACCAAAATATTGTGAATCAACAAGTTTTGAAAACGGAAAACAATTTCAATGGTTCAAATGAAAAATGGTACACACGATGAAACATACTTACCACTAAACTACGATGATAACATAAACACAAAACGAATGCTAAATACAAAAAACAAACCAAACATTCTAAAACAACACTAGTTCACAAATGAATCACACATAGCAAAAACAATCATTGGTAGATGAAAAACACACAAAATAAGGTATTTTCACTCATCCACAATCTTGTAAACAAAAGACTAAATTATGCATTCATCCAAAAACACATATTGAAAATACAAAGGCAAGAATCTCAAGGGCTTTTCAAGATTGTAATGTGGCTTGGTTAACAAACAAGGGATAAGTCCTAAAGCTACTCGAAACAAAAACTATCCTTAACCTAAGGGAGTGATCAACTCACAAAGACTCAAGCAAAATAATTTCAATCAAACTTCTTCTTCATTCCAAATTTCAAACCAACACACATCACTTATTAGCACTATTATTCGAACTCTTTTTTGTTTTTCTTTTTCAAAGCTTTTTTTTTATTTCTTTTTATTTTCACTCTTTTTTTTCATTTCATTTCTAACTTTTTTTCTCTTTTTCTTTTATATCACAACCTCATAGCAATCACCAACATAAGTGAGCAAACAAGTCTCTCCCCAAATTTAATTCAACTATATCATAATGTGAATACTCTCTACTTTCTAAGGCAAGGTAAAAATTCAAACTACAACTCATAGTTAAAGGTTCAAGAAAACAAATAATCAATATCCATACAAAAAGATGAATCAAACACTTATAGACAAGAATTTAGCAAAAATAACATGGATATCGATAAAAAAAGTCAAAAGGGGTTACTAATGATCATACACTCACAAGGTGAATTGACTATTTGGCCAATGGGTAGTTGTGCTCAAAATGGAATAAAAATTGTCTTGATCATTTTCATGATTTCATACAACCAACACAAACAAAATATTAAGCATAATAAAATCCAGTTAAAACGAGAATTGTAGCCTCCAGCATATGTGAACAATAGAAAGCTACCTCACAAAAAGGGTAGGAACTAAAGTGATTCACAAATGAACAAGTATACAAAAGAATGAATGGCATAAAAATTATAAAAAGTCTAAGTATCATGAATATGGTAAAGTATAGAAAGTGATAAACACATACCTCGAACATGTATAAATTTTTTACAAAATCATTACCACGCATTCGCAAGTTGAAACACTCAAACTTGGAAAATCACCAAAAGCGACTTCAAGCTATCAAACCAAAATTGAGTCCAAACAACAACAAAAGAATTAATTATACTAATATTATTTACTTTTTAAATCCTAGGTGGAAGTGGGAAAAAGGAAAGTCAAGCGAAAACTATAAAAAAAACTTCATTGGCGCAACACAGGAAAGCGCGTTAAGCACACTACACCAGAACAGCAAAAATCAGTCCAGCAGACAGCAGTGTAGCCTCCACATTCACCTACACAATCTTAAACATATGTACAATATTTACAACATACAAACACACTTTCAGAAGCTAAACACGACAAGTTTGCGGAAAAACAAAAATTGACATAACAAAACTAACGGGTGAAAGTGAATTAACAAGTTGAAAAGTGAAAATTTGAAATTTTAAAACAAGTCCAATTTCAACTTGTTAAAACAGAAGTCAACTCATACATAAACGAATACAAACAAGACATACTTGTTTTACGTCATAAGCTCGACACCTTTATTGTGCGAGCTAGTAACCTCCTCTCATCATGCCATGGTATTGTCACATCGTGCAAACCTAAAGAAAATGTCATAACATCTACACAACAAACGTTACGAAAACAATACAATTCACAACAATACAGGAAAACAAAGAAAAACACATATATGCACAAGTATGGAAAGTAAACACAAAACATGTACAAGTAAAAATAGACAAGTTTATGTACGCATTCTATACAACATATACATTAATTACAAAACTCAAAAACAAAGAAACTATCACAATGCAAAATAATAAACACCAATCCTCGACAACAGCGCCATTTTGTTAAAGCGGTAAAGTGGCAAGCAAAAAGTAAGTTATTAATTAACCGGGTGATATTTAGGTTATATCATATCGTGTCCATAGAGATTGGTGTATTGAAATGTCGTTTGACAAATCTATCTTTAATGAGTTTTGGGGTTGAATGAGTTGTATGGAAAAGGTATCAACAAAAAAATAAATGTAAACAAAAACTATAAAGGATAGACAACTTATCCGGTATGAATGTACACTACTCGTCACAAACTTAAATCTATCGACCAATTGCACTCAACCTATTGTACTCGTCAAAATCATCGCAAGCACCACGAGATATACCTACAATGAAGGTTATGTCTAACGCCAACTCGTGAGACCAACCTTATTACTCTATCGGTAATGTCTTGCACGCTACAACAACACGGAGGCATTAAGATTTAGCACCCAAAGTGAGTATTAGCTCTAAATCTATCTATAGAATCTAGAAACTAATAGATATTCATCCCTAATCAAGATTTGTGAGATATATGTCTATAACAATCCAAATCCAAATATAAAGCAAAAAGATCAAAGAAGACATCAAGATTGATTTGTAAAGTAAGCTTTATACAACACTATGATCAACAAATATACATATGTTCAAAGTAAATATACAAACAATACCAAACAAAAGAGAAATACAAAGAAAAGAGAAGAGATAAACCATAAATATTTCAGTTTGTCAGCGTCGGTCGAAGAGAAATCAACCTCCAATCATCCATAAGCAAGGCCCTAATGTTGTTTTCTAAGCTAATTTATCAAAAATTGAAGGTTTGGTGAGTTGGGAACAAATACCCCAAAACATGACCTAAAAATGTGTATTTTGGCCCTTTTAACATAATTATGTCCAGGGGACCGCGCTAAGCGGTACAATCTCGCTAAGCGCGCTCTACTCTCATGAGAAAAAATCAACTTTTTTTGTTTTTACCATAACTTGAGAACCCTAACTTTGATTTATGCCCAGTTTGAAGCGTTGGAAAGCTTATTCAATTATCTATCTAACAATTCCTAAATATTAACCAAATTTATGATTTATTATTCTTTCATTTCGAGCCTTATTCATTGACCAATTGCTCAAAATCGCGCGTTTGAAGCCTTGTCTCCGACACTTTATTTCTCATGCTCTAAATACGCATCAATACCTATAAAATGAATGGAAAACTATCAAACGGTACACAAATACACAAAAAATCAATTAAATACAATTTATGCATAATTATACAAAAAACGGGGAATTATTCAATGATATTAATAACAAAATTCGATAAGTGCAACAAAAAGTATATACAAAAATAGTTACAATTTGAACTTATCACTTATTGAACATAGAAATGGTACTTGAACGATGCGTAAAAGTTAATCTTGTATTAAATTGGGAAAAATGCCATTTCATGTTCGACAAGAAATCATACTTGGACACATAGTATCCGACAAAGGGATTGAGGTTGACAAAGTAAAAATAGAAGCTATAAAAAACCTTCAACCTCCAAAAACCGTAAGAGAAATACGAAGTTTCTTAGGACACGCCAGTTTATACCGATGATTCATTAAAGATTTCTCTAAAATTACCAAACTGCTAACTGGCATGTTAATGAAAGATGTTGAATTCAATTTCGACGAAAAATGCTTAAAAGCATCTGAACAATTAAAAACAACTCTTATTACCGCACCTATTACGTAACCACCTGATTGGAGATTACTGTTCGAAATCATGTGTGACTCTAGTGACTATATAGGCGCAGTTTTAGGACAACAAAAAGATAAAAAGCTTCATGCAGTCTATTATGCTAGTAGAACCTTAGATCATGCACAGATGAACTACGCTACAACCAAAAAGGAACTTTTGGATGTCATCTTCGCCCCAGATAAATTTTGTTCTTACCTAGTAGGAGCAAAGATAATTATCTATATTGATCATGCTGCGATTAGATACATATTAAGCAAAAAGGATTCCAAATCGAGATTACTCAGATGGATCTTACTCCTACAAGAAATTGGTTTAGAAATCAAAGACAAAAAAGGCACTGAAAACGTAGTAGCTGATCACTTATATAGAATGAAATTCATTAAGCCTGAACAAGTGACTATCAATGATAGTTTCCCTTACGAACAAATCATAGCCCAGTTAGAAAACAACACTATTGAACGCCCCGTAACTCTTAATACTAAGACTAACGAAGTTGCAGAAGCAGTTTAAATTAAGAACACATTGCCATGGTACGCCAACTTTGTTAACTATTTGGCCGCTGGAGTGCTTCCACCGGATATAACCTATCAACAAAAGAAGAAGTTCTTCCATGATCTTAAACAATATTATTGGGATGAGCCTCTACTATTCAAGAGAGGCGGTGATGGCATTTTCTGTCGATGTGTCCCCGAAGATGAAATAGAAAATATAATTTCCCATTGTCATGCTGCTCCCTGTGGTGGACATGCAAGCACTTCAAAGACTTGCGCTAAAATTTTACAAGTTGACCTATATTTACATAACTTATGTAAAGATGTCCATATTACAGTCATAAACTGCGACTGGTGCCAACACACTGGCAACATCTCCAAACGCGACGAAATGCCTCAAAAGGGAATTTTATAAGTAGAAGTCTTTGATGTGTGGGGAATTGATTTCATGGGACCTTTCTCATCCTATTTTTCTAATAAATATATACTCATTATTGTAGATTACGTGTCAAAATGGATCGAGGTTATAGCTTCTCCAACAAATGACGCACGAGTAGTAATTAAGCTCTTCAAAAATATAATTTTTCCTAGATTCGGTATGCCAAGACTTGTCATCAGTGATGGTGGTTCTCATTTCATTTTGAAAATCTTTGAAAAACTATTAGTGAAATATGGAGTCTGACACCGTGTAGAAACACCCTAGAATCCCCAAACAAGTGGGCAAGTAGAGGTCTCCAACAAAGAGATTGAGCAAATCTTAGAAAAAACAGTTGCCACTTCTAGGAAAGATTGGTCGTCCAAATTACACGAGGCACTTTGGGCATATAGAACATCCTATAAGACACCCATAGGAACCACACCATTCAAACTAGTTTATGGAAAATCGTGTCATCTGCCGGTAGAACTCGAGCATAAAGCTTACTGGGCAATCAAACCCCTCAACTTAAGTTACACTGTCGCATGAGAAAAGCGAATCTTAGATATCCATGAGTTAGAAGAACTTAGACTAGATGCATATTAAAATTTCAGGATCTAAAAAGAAAGAACAAATAATTGACACGACAAGCACATATCTAGGAAAAAGTTCAATGAGAGTAACATAGTGCTCCTGTTTAATTCTAAACTCAAATTGTTCCCAGAAAAACTTCGTTCTAGGTGGTCCAGTCCGTTTGAAATAACTAAGGTTTTTCCAAGTGGAGCTATTGAAATTAGAGGGAAATCTAGCGAACTGTTTATCGTAAACGGGCAGTGCTTGAAGCATTATCATTGTATAGAAAACAGAGACTATTCCGCTAGTTTCCATCTTGCAGAGCTACCCGCTCACTCCCAGATTTAATCAACTATTAAAATTATGTTGAGCATACGACATAAAACAAAGGGCTTGGTGGGAGAAACCCCACTTTCTAGTCTTTTATTTTGATTTACTAATCTTTATCTTTGCATTTTCTTACTTTTCTTTCTTTTTATTTTCATAAAAGTTTTGCAGTATTGTTCTCTAACGTTAACCACTACTAACTTAATTCTAATTATCAACTTACTTACATTACAACTTAATTTTTAGCTAACCATACTAACTAACGATTCAAGAGGTTGACACAATGGAAATAGCTTTCAGAGGAAGAGCCCAGAGGAGGCGTTTTGAGGCACTGGCTGCAAGAGAAATGGCACTAAATTTCTACCTTGATGGACCTACCATGACCACTTTAGGTATTAGTGGTAGTGTAATGTATTTGTTGAACCAAATAGTTTGGGATGCTTCTCCTTTCAGAAGAAGATTTAGTTCTTATAGAAAGGTGACCTTAGAGTTCCTAAGCTCACTCGTCTTTTTTCCTGACCATGGTTTAGGATTCAATCGAGGCCTAACCACCTTTAGAATGTTTGGTATTGGATACCATTATAATAATCGTGAACTTGCTAATCTGTTAGGATTTCCTAGTGGCCCACATGTTTTTACATGTACCCGAGAAGACCTTCTTATGGACCATGAACTTGGATACTTATAGGATAGTATAACCGGAGATAGCAACCCCGAGCCTGATAACATGTTTTCTGAAAGTATTCATAACCCTGATATCCACTACTTCCATAAGTTCCTTGCTCACACCCTTTTCAGAAAACCACAAAACATTACTTTTGTGTTCAGAGATGAGCTCTTCATCGTGTATTGTGCCTCCAAAAACTGCCCCGTTAATGGCGTTACCTATATGATAGCTAACCTTGATCGTATTGCTTAAACTGATCATGCACCTATCTTGGTGGGAGGTCTAGTGACCATGATAGAAAATGCTATCGGAATGCGACAACCACTTCTAGGACTCCACCCTTTAGGTAAATTCTGACCAATAGATATACGATTATGTTTCAACATCAGCATAATTAGAAATCTAGGCCCTATGGAATTTTAACTTCTCATCAACAACCAGGTTATGTAACTATTCACCTTACCAAATACAATAACATGTATTGATAACCGAAACAACTGGATTTTTGACCTGGAAGTGCAACCAACTTCACCTCCTGTTTCTCCCGAAACACCTCAAATTTATGACCACAATGATGCTTTCCTTTCTGATACCGAAACAGATTCCGAAACACCTCCATTTTATCACCATTTTCCAACCACCGACCCACCTACCCCTTCATGTGCTTCTTTTTCTCAAGTTTCCTCTGCACCTCCCTCAGCTGATCAAGATATTGCCTTACTTGCTGTGCAAACTGAGTTAAACTACTTAAGGGAAGAAGTCACTAAATTGCACATCGAGTTTCATGGTTTTATGGATCTAGTAACAGAGCAGATGGATCACATCTTTCAGCATATTTACTCCTCTTCTCTCAACACTAGCAGTAGTGGCTGAGATTGCTAACATTCTGCATTTCTGGATTTTATTTCTTTCTGTTTACTTTATGTTTACTTTCTATTTCAGTTTTTGCTTCTCAGACTATCGTTTAGAAAAATTCAAAGTTTCTGGATTATATTAAAATGTTTGGTATCATATCTGATATTTACATTTATGATATACTTTATTGTTACACTATTACTCTATTTCGTACTGATATAAATATCTCTGTGCCTAGACGTATCGCTTTGTCGCGTTTATTATTAAAAGCTCTGGAAATTATGAGTTTTTGTATTGTGTTATTCGCCACATGTTCTGTAGCAACCGCTGGACCCTTATGAAGTGTGTTACTCAGCACACATTCTGTGCCCCTCAGGACGGAACAAAAACATGCACGTGTATTTGTTTCAAACATATACCAGATTCATTATTTTATGTCATCCTCTTCAACTATCATTAAACCCCATTAAAACCCTTTCTCCATATTCCACAAACCTTGATCGTCCCACATCCTCTATTTCCAAAATCATCATTAAACACCATTAGAATCCAATCCCTACATTCTATATTGTTCTGTTATTTAAGCACTTGAGAAACAAAACCCATAAACCACAACCTTTTGTCAGCTCCGTAACCGAAACTTTCCACCTCCCTTGCATCTTATTATGTCTCGAAGAGTTCAACACCCAAGAGGAGAGCCTGACCTTTCCAGAATCATGTTCAGAAATGACGAAGCTGAGGTACATCAAGAAGATCAGTACCGAAAGTTTTATCAACATTCGGTTACTGCTACAAGGTATGTTGATGTTAACTATCTACGTGAGTTGGGATTGTTAGACAATGTGCAATGGCTACTTCAAAATTCTGACCTATCTTATGTCTGCACACTGAATCACCCAACTTCTAAATATTTGACCTTGGAAATTTTGAGCTCTTTCTCCTACAACACTCCAGCAGATGACAACATGTACCTCACCGACACTACAAACTTTAGATTGTCTAACGATGAATATTCTATGAATCAAGAAGCTCTGAGTGATTTTTTATGTTTCCCTCATTGAGGAGAAGTGTACTACCGAATCCCGCCAGAAGCAGATTGGGCTTCAACAACATTCGATCTATGGGAAGCATTAACTGGTGAGAGACCTTCTAGTTGGGAAGGAATTTTTGCTTCATCTATCTGTAATCCTTCTATCTGTTACTTTCATCGCATCCTTTCCAACACCATTTTCGGGAAGGCAAACAACAACAAAGTTAATTCCAAAGAAATGTTTTTCCTGCACTGCATCTTCATGCCTGGTTGGAAGATCATTTCTAGTGCATTCCTCTTGGCGCATATCCGGTCTGTCTATGCAAGAGGTACTACCCATTTCTGTATTGGAGGATTAGTCACCTCTATAAAACTTACTTTGAACTTGGGGGACAAACTAGCGAATTTGCCTTCACTACCAGCTCTATTTATTAATGTTGACAATTGTCATGATGAGCACCTAATCAAGGCTAGAGATGATGGAAGATACAATCTTATGGCGCAGAACAAAGTAGTTCCAAGTATTATTTTTCCAAATCCCAAGCTTACCAATGTAACAGATATGATCTAAGTGCTCCTGATCCTTGTGAAAATGTCCAAAATGATCAAGGTGGACGGAGCAATGTTGAGCCCGATGAAATGGAGCAAGTTCTAGAGCAAGACGCTCCATAGCCTGACACCCACCCAAATGCTGCACAAGTTCCTACCGAGAATCTTGCAGGTTCATCATCCAGGCACCAGCTCTGAAGAAGAAGAAACCAGGGGCAGCCAGCTACTCTTGGTGACATTTATGCTGAAATGTTGCGCCATAATGAAGTTGAAGCTCAACACTATCAGTGGATGGAAGCACAACATAACAAGATAATGCAAGAAGTCTGACAACTTTAAAAATATCAACACGACTATGCCTATTGGTATTATCGTAGTATGTCGGAGCTTACTAACGAGATGTAAGTATTGACTTATCAGGTTGATGGCCTGCATGATTTTGTTACTTATGTCAGACTACAAGGATATGGTGTACAGCCTTTCTAAGGCAGAGATGATGCACGTGGATGAGCACGAGCACAGGCATGTCGCAGAGCGCGTGGCCGAGGCGAAGAGTAGTCATTCATCTCATTTTCTATCTTCCTTTCTCACCTTACTTCGTGGCATTGGGGACAATGCTCAGTTTAAGTTTGGGGGAGGAAGCTTTATCACTTTCATTTACCTTTTTCTAAGTAGATTTACATTACCGCAAATTCCCTTTGAATAAAATTTATGTACTATCAAGTCGTTATATGCAGATTTTTATTCATTATTTGACTCTCTCACTTTCTTGAGCCATAACAAAAAAATTTACTTGACACATTCGAAGAGTATATAGGTTTCTCACTCTTAAAGATATGTTAGAAATTTTGAGTGAGATTTAAATAAAATTGATATTGTTTTAACACTCTAAAACCCCCGCTTACGCGAGACCGAATTAAGTACCTATTATACGGAAACCTCAATCTTTAAAGTTTCCGCAAGTAGTTTGTATAAGCAGTCAGCGTCGTCTTAAAAATAAAATACGTAGAGGGCCAATGAAAATAAGTGAATGGTCTTAAATCATTTTCCAAAAACATCTTGTAATGATGAATTGAAAACAGGGAATGCGCTAATTAAGTTAGGTGATCCTCACCCGGTTACTTAATCCAATAGTGTGGAACCTACAAATATGTTATAACTACGTGATGTAAATTGGTTCAGAGGTTTTTGGTGCTGAACTTGGTAGAGCGGACTACAGTTTGATCGCTCGCATCTTGCAATCAGATTAATAAAGGGGGTTACCAAATTTATGTACCAGAACCCCGTGCTTAAAATAACTATCACTAACAGCCTACTCTACTATATGCGTGTGTAATATGGTGGGAGAACTGACTTGGGTGTTTTGCGTTTGATTTCAATTGTTGCGGATAGCAATAGTCTCCACCAACTTTTCTTTTATGGAATAAAGGAAATGGTCAAAAGAACAGGAAAGACCTTTTGAGAATTTTCTTGACTTCGTGGGATGGGTTATGAAAAGGGAAGGTGTTAGCACCCTTTTCATCCGTAGTTATCTACAGGATCTTAGTTGCTAGATCACTTTGAAATGCTTTATAAATGTTTTTGTGTTTTATGTAAGTTTGAAAATATTTTGAAAATGCCTTTGTTTCAACAAACTTTGTAATGATTCTTATTTCGGCGAGAATGTATACAAAGTGTTGGTTTTGAAAATATTTCAAAGAGATGTTTGTTTTTGGAAATATGTTTTAAAAGGGTAAGTGTGAAGATGGTTTTATTTGTGAGAAAGCAACTACGAGCGTTCTACCTACTTAAAAAATATTAGTTCTTTTCCTCTTCCTTTAGATAGTGTTATCTTACTATTAGTTTGTAAGCAACCATATCATTCGATGCGAAGGGACATGCGTGGTTCATCGTACATTCATAGAAGGCAACATTATAGGATACCTTAGAAATTTGTCGTAAGGGTCTAAGACCATTTATCAAAGGCAACATTGAAGGGTCATCGAGGGACTACGATCTTGTATTCAAGGGTGGTTGCTAAAGTATCCCACGTTCGAAGGACATGACTATTTTATTGAAGGCAACAAGTGGGATGTACCCTAGATGTGCATGTGTGAAGGTATTTTTGATTGCATGTATTTTTGTCTTTGAAATTAGGGTTTTCTAAGATTGGTTTTATCTTGCCATACAAACCCTAATTACTAGTAATAATAAGAAAAGCGGTAAATTACGGAATTTAAATATTCTACGCTATTACAACACTTTAGGGGATGGGGGTACAAGTTTATAAATGGGGGATGAAAGCAATAAAACCCTAATTACTATTACAAATTGACAAATTGCACAAATGATTGCATAATTATAAAATAGTGTAAAAGAGTAAATAAATGTGCAAAGATGGGAAAAGGGTTGAGTGTGATAAACCCTAAAAAAGTTCTAAGTACTTTGTAAAAAAAGAAATGTTCTTGTTTATTTTTGTTTTGAGAAAAGAGTTTGAAATTTGAAATGAAAGAAATTAGAAATTTAACCTAATTATTTATTTTTAATTAAAAAAATAAAATAAAAGCAAGGTAAGATAATTTAATTTACTTATGAAAATAAATTAAATCATAAAAAGTTCTAAATGTTTTAGAAAATATCATTTTTTGGATTTTTGTTTAGGAAAAATATTTTTTAATGTAGTGTAAAAATAATAAACCTAATTCTAATTAATTCAAACAAACTAATTAATAAAATAAACCTAAGGTGTGATAAAAATAAATTAATTTTATTTGTGAAAATAAATAAATTAGTTTAAAAACCTATGTCTATATTTTCTGTGATTTTATGAATTTATTTGATAAGATAAAAAATGATTTAAAAAAAGAAAATAATCAAATTAAAAAAAAATTAAATTGGGCTTGCGGCAAAAAATAAACAGGGGTGAGAAATAGTAAAAAATCCCAGGCCCAAGACAAAGGGGCCCAGGCGCCTTTTGGTGGATTCAGTTGGGATGGCCCTTGATGGTGTATCATGGAGACAACTTCCAGGAGCTTTGGATTTGATTTGATGATGATCAAATGGCTGAGGGGAGAGGTATACCATGTACGCGCTAGGCTTGCTTGCACAAAATCTGTAAAGAAAATGTGGAAAAAATATAAAAGGAGGGTTTACATTGGTTCGAACCCTCCCCCTTATGGTTAGCAATGTCTTAGTACGTGTTTCCACTAGGGTGGATGTTTCATCCGTTCATAAAACAACAACCACTAAATATATTATAAACTCAACCCTGGATATTTGAAATCATCTTCTTCTTCCTACTTGAGCGCGCAGAATAAACAACCACCATTATCAACCTTGTAACTTTCTCATTTCTCAATCATTTTAAAAAGTACAAACATGAAATTTGCTCCATTTTTTACCATGATTTCAACCATATAAATTTCATAAGCTATAAATTAAAGATGAGTGAGAATTTTATTTGGCCCAAAATAAAACCTAACTTTTCTGGATTTTCAGTTCTAAAATTCTCAACACATGGTTAATAAAAATGAAATGTAAGCATATGGTTAGCTTCAAGGCAATGATATCTATATTTTATCTTCACAAATGAACTACTAATGATGCTTATATGAAGAGTTCAAAGTCAAGAAAACTTACCTTGAAACTGAAATTCGTGTTTTGATTTAGAGCACCTTTCAAGGTGTTGTGATGATCAAAATAGCTCCAGTGAACCTCCAGGAAGCTAATGCAATGATTAGTTTGGATTGAGGATGGTTAAATCATGCAGGAGAAGTCAACGTGAAGCACCCTGTTTTTGGTTATGGAGGATGGTGATGGAATGGGTTATATTTGATGTGAGGAAGCGATTTGGAGAAGAAACACACAAGTGGATTATCAGATGGAAGTTTTTGGGCAGAAATGACAAGTTATGGAGGTTTGAATGCAATTAGGAGTTTGAGGGAGTTTTAGGGCTTTTAATTTTGTGTCCTAGGCTTGAAAACAATGCCTCAATTTATAGGAAAATATTTGAGAGCTTGAGGTGATCAAAAGTACAAGATCACATGTTTTGGTTTCTTTACTTGTTTTTGAAGAAAGCTTGACAAGCATTGTCCCAAGGTATGCTACAAGGCTTGTAGAGTGGCTAGTAAACTTTAAACATGTTTATATGACTTTGTATGTTGAGTGTGTGCTGAACAAACAAGTTAGAAGTTCAAGACAAGTTGACTTTGTGATTAAAGCAACTTTTCAAGAATGGAATGGTAACTTTGTGCCATTAATGGAAATGCAACTTGGATAATGGCTCAAATGCTTGGAAAATGACTCTATCAGTTGTGTAATTAATTAATTATGGAGTGAAACACAAGTTAGAAGCCTACAAAGCAAGATTATGCAGCATGGCTATGAGATTGGATAAAATGTTCATCAAGAAAATGACATATAATTCAAGTTTATGAGGCCATCTTCTTCTTTTCAAAACTTCTAGCTCAAGCATGATCTCTTCAAGTTATTAGACATTTTGGAAAGCTTGAAACGTACTATACAACCTTTATTTTGACCAGTTTGACAAAATCATCTTGGAGCTTGGTGAAAATTGGCCAAGAAGTTAGGTCAAAAATCTGCCTAAACTAGGTCAAATTTTCACTAAGTGTTTTGGAAAAAGTGCATGACTTCATGAATATATAAATAAAAATCAAAGCATTTTTAGGACTTGATAAGTAAAGAAAAGTTGTAGATATCATCAAGATCTAAAACTTTCATGCTGAAAGTTTTCTTTGAATCATCTTGCATCTTGGTGAAAAATTGGCATGAAGTAATGAAATTGTCATGTATAAAACACTTAGAAAAGTTTCTAAGTCTTGAAAAGTTTGACTTTTCACATTGACTTTTGACTTTCTTGATTTCTTGGTGATCAAGCTTCATATTTTATAATTTCTTGATGAATTATGATCTTTGAAATCAAATCTTGATCAAAAAGTCAAAATTTGACTTTTTAAGCATCAGTTGACTTTTCATTAGTTGACTTTTCATCAGTTGATCAAATTTCAACTATCAATCCATTGATCTCGAGGAATGTTTTGAACTATGAAATTAGGTCAACATGTTGTATTTGAATCCTTTAGTTTATGCTTCAAGCCATTAGATCATGTATTAGGTCAAAAGTCATTGATCAGTCAATTACAATCAAAACCCTAATTTTGACCATTTTGCCCCTTTGGTAAATTGAGTGCTTTTCTTAAGGGATTGTGATCAATACTTGATCAAATGATGAATAGGACTTTAAAATGTTGATGTTGGCCAAAAATCATGAAGTTTGACTGTAGTTTGACTATAGTTTACTTTTTACCCAATATAGTTGATTTTCGGTCATCTAGTCAATTGGTTGAGAAAATTTGTGATTCAAGACTTGAAACTTGACATGAGTATTCTTAGAGGTCTGTAATGACCCATGAAGGTAATTTGAGGCATTATCAGTCCAATTATCCTTGTGAAAATCAAAACCCTAATTTGAGGCATCAGTGTTTAGGAGATGGTTTGACCTAGTCAACACTTGTGCAAACTTGAGCTTTTTGAGATCTTGTGAGAAATGTATGGAGAAAGGAGAGGGAAAATTTTGGGGTACAACAGCTGCCCCTGTTCAATCTTCTTAAACCTGAAGAGTTAGATTGGCGGGTTCGTCATTCGTAACTTGAAGGTGGAAGGTGATTGAACATTAGAGTGCCTAGAAATTTGCACTCGCACGAAATAATGTTGTTGGTTGATTGTGTCGGGCATGGGCTTAAAGATTCCATTTGGGGAGTGATGGAATGCTGTTGGAGATGGGCTTATAGATGCCATCCAAAGTGACTGATGATTGGAAGAAGTATCAGAATATATCTTTGATCGATTTATATTAAACCGAGTAGAGGTCTTAAGTAATCTTCAACTGGATAGTGAATCAGTATAAATCTTTGGAGCAATTTAACTGAACCAGAGAAAGTGTCTACCGGAACAGAATCAGGATAAATCATTGGTCGATTTAAACTGAACCAGTAGATGTCTTGAATAATCTTTAACTGGATAATGAATCAGTATAAATCTTCGGAGCGATTTAACAGAAATAGAGAAAGTGTCTAACGAAATGGAATTAGGATAAGTCATTGGTCGATTTAAATTGAACCAGCAGAGGTCTTGAATAATCTTTAACTGGATAATGAATCAGTATAAATATTTAGAGAAATTTAATTGAACCAGAGAAAGTTTCTATCGGAACGGAATGAGGATAAATCATTGGTTGATTTAAACTAAACCAACAGAGGTCTTGAATAATATTTAACTGGATAATGAATCAGTATATATCTTCGGAGCATTTTAATTGAACTAGATAAAGTTTCTACCGGAACGGAATCAGGATAAGTCATTGGTCGATTTAAACTAAACCAGCAGAGGTCTTGAATAATCTTTAGCTGGATAATGAATCAGTATAAATCTTTGGAGCGATTTAACTAAACTAGAGAAAGTGTCTACCGAAAAAGAATCGGGATAAATCATTGGTCGATTTAAACTGAACCAGCTGAGGTCTTGAATAATCTTTAACTGGATAACGAATCAGTATAAATCTTCGGAGTGATTTAACTGAACTAGAGAAAGTGTCTACCAAAATTGAATCAGGATAAAACATTGGTTGATTTAAACCGAACCAACAGATAAAATGTTTGTCACTGATGGTATTCATTTGGTGACTGTTCTTTCCTGAAAAGGTAAAGAATTAGTCGTAATGCAATTTCATGATGCATGCATTGTGTAATGATGTTCTCAAAATAAATGAGATTGTGCTATATGCATTTTGTATGCATATGTCATGATGTATTATTGTGAAATGTTATTTGAAGTGTATTTTTGTCTGGGAAAAAAAATCCTTGACAACTTCCAGGGAGTTTTTTTTTGGAAGCTAAATCCCAGACTACTATTGGAGATGAAGAGTATTTATCTCTTCAACCTTGTTTAGAATGTTTCCGCTGGGAATTCTTGTTTGTTGTTTGAGGAAACTCTGCAGGGAGTGTTGATTTCTATTTGGGGAGTAAAGTTTAGGAACCTTGATTATCCATTGCTCTACTGGGGAATTTAATTCTCATATGGCCTGATTGGGGATAAAAGAGATGATAAGACTTTTGATCGTATGGGGAAGATAAAGTTAAACTGGTATTTGGTCGGGTTCTAGGTTTTATAGCAACTTTTTGGTGATAGTATCAACTCTGCTGGGGACAAGGGGTGTTGTCCGTTGAGAAGTAAACTCAAGCTGGGGAGATTACAGTTTGTTGGGGAAATAAACCCTGTCGAGGAAGGTATTCTGAAGACCTTATTGAGGAAATGTATTCATCTGAGGAAGAATTTTTATAGGGTTTCTTTCTCAGCTTTGGAAAACTAAACTTGGAAGAGAATTTACAGGAGATATAGTGATCGACACTCTGGATGGAGAATGTATGAATTCACTCTGTGGGGATAATTTTATTGAAGTAACTCTGGGGACATCCTAAATCCTTGAGTAAATGCTTATTATTGTTCTTGTGTGTACATTTGTTAACAGTTAATCGTGTCCATATGCATATGTTCATTCAATTTTAGTCATTGGACGTTTTTGCACTCAAAACTGAAAAAACAAAAAGTTTTCACTTCAAAGTATATTTGTATTGATAATTTTCCTAAAAACAGGCGTTTTTGTACAGGGAGACAGAAATCTTAGTAAGAGGAATTCGTCGAAAAATGAAAAGAATACAAAGTGGAAACAAAAATTGTATAGCCATGTGGAAGTGATATCATTGGGTTCCAACTCCGCTATTGCCCCTATGTCTTCGAACATCATCCCTTGTCGTTGAAAGAAGTTGATTGAATTGATCTCGTACCGTTTGAACTTTTGATTTTGGTGATAAAGCTGACTGTAGTGATCCAACAGGACATAGTCGTACACTTTTATCCTTAACTTTTGCCTGGACCGCCATTTCGGGTTTTTAGTCCACCAGGATACCCATTTTTGCCCAAGTCTCCCTTTTAGGTTTTCGACTTGCCGGGTGTACAATATTTTGTATATATCCCTAATTTTTTCCTGAACCCTTTTAGTTCGTCGGGATGCCCTCATTTTTGCCTAGGTATATCAACCTAGCGGGTCATTCTTTATGCGTAGTATTTTTTGACTATGTTTGCGTTCACAGGATGCGGGAAATCTTCACCGTCCATAGTGGTTAGCATCATAGAACCACCAGAGAATACTTTCTTGACGATAAACGACCCTTCGTAAGTGGGAGTCCATTTGCCCCTGGGATCACGTTGTGGTAGAATGATGCATTTTATTACCAAGTCGCCAGCCTGGTACACTCGAGGTTTGATCTTCTTGTTGAATGCCTTGACCATATGTTTTTTATACATTTGACCATGACAGACAACAGTCAGCCTCTTTTCATCAATCAAGTTCAACTGATCCAACCTAGTCCGAATCCATTCTTCTTCGCCTAAGTCTACTTCTTTCATAATCCTTAAGGAAGGAATCTGAACTTCGATGGGAAGGACGGCTTCCATGCCATAGACTAAGGAGAATGGGGTTACCCTGGTTGATGTTCGTGCAGAGGTACGGTAGTCATGAAGAGAAAATGGTAGCATCTCATGCCAATATTTGTAGGTCACCACCATCTTTTGCATAATCTTCTTTATGTTTTTATTGGCAGCTTCCACTATACCATCCATCTTAGGTCTGTAAGGAGAAGAGTTGTGATGCTTGATTTTGAACTGCGTACAGAGTTCATTGATCATACCATTGTTGAGGTTGGTTGCATTGTCGGTGATGATCCTTTCAGGGATTCTGTACCAACAAATGAGGTTATGCTTGATAAACCGGGTTACAACATTCTTAGTGATTGAGGCAAATGAAGCAGCTTCGACCCATTTGGTGAAGTAATCAATGGCGACGAGGATGAAGTGATCCCTATTAGAGGCAGTGGTCTTGATCTATTCAATCATGTCAATTCCCCACATTGCAAATGGCCATGGAGCAGTCATGACGTTCAAGGGTATTGGAGGCACATGAACCTTGTCGGCATAGATCTAACACTTATGGCAAGTCCTTGAATTGTGGTGACAATCAGTTTCCATAGTTGACCAATAGTAACCAGCCCTCAGAATTTTCTTGGCCATAGTGTGTCCACTAGAGTGAGTTCCAAAGATACCGTCACGCATGTCCTTCATGATCTCTTCCACCTCCTTCTTATCCATACAATGGAGCATATTTGAATCATGGTTGCATTTGTACAAAATCCCATTGCTTAGGAAGAATTTGGATGAGAACCTTCGCAGGAATTTTTGTCGTTGATTGAGGCTCCATCAAGATATTCTTGTGCTTCAAGGTACCTCCTCACTTCAAGACACCAAGGCTTCTCTTCATCAGTGTCAATTTTATAATAGTGTGCAGGTTCGTCAAATCTTTCGATAGTAATTCTGGGAGCTTCGTTGTCCCAATTGAACTTGAACATAGACGACATAGTCGCTAAGACATCTGTCAACTGGTTTTCTTCCCTTAGAAAGTGTTCAAAGGTGACCTCTTCGAAGTAAGGGATCAAGGTTAGCACGTGCTCTTTGTAGGGGATCAGTTTTGGATGTTTGGCATCCCACTCTCCTTTAACTTGACTGATTACCAGGGTTGAATCTCCTTATACACTTAAGAATTTGATTTTCAGGTTAATGGCAGCCTTTAGACCCAAGATGCACACTTCATACTCGTCCATGTTGTTTGTACATTCGAAATATAGTCTGGCAGTGAAAGGTGTATAGAAACCTTTTGTAGAAATGATCACAACACTAATTCTGTTACCCAATGCATTGGAAGCTCCATCAAAAACCATAATCCATCGGAATCCTTGTTCAGGTCCTTCATATGGTCCAGGCTTTTCACAGTTGCTTATCAGCATGATATTCTCATCCTGGAACTCGAAGTTCATGGATTAGTAGTCATCAACAGCTTGTTGGGCCAAATGACCCACCAGCACACTTCCTTTGATTGCTTTTTGTGTAGTGTACTAGATATCATATTCAGTTAAAATCATTTTCCATCTAACTATTCATCCGGAGAGAGTTAGATTCTAGAAGATATACTTCATGGGATCCATCTTAGAAATCAATAAAGTGGTCTGAGTCGGCATATACTATCTTAGCCGGTGAGCATCCCATTCCAAAGCGCAACAAGTTTTCTTGAGCAGTGAATATTTGGTTTCACAGTCGGTAAACTTTTTACTGAGGTAGTATATTGCATGATCTTTTTGGTCAGACTCATCATGTTGACCCAGCACACACCCTCATTAAATTCTCTAATACAGTCATGTACATAATTAGAGGTCTTCCTTCAACTAGAGGCATCAATATTGGAGGTTCTTGCAAGTACTCTTTGATTTCGTCAAAAGTTGCTTGGCAGTCGTCATTCCATCTAACTATTTGATATTTCTTCAACAATTTGAAGATTGGCTCACAAGTAGCAATTAAGTGAGATATGAATCGAGCAATGTAGTTGAGCCGACCTAAGAAACCCCTGACCTCCTTCTCAGTACAGGGAGCTGGCATTTCTTGTATGGATTTGACTTTCACAGGGTCGACTTCGATATGTTTGCCACTGACGACAAATCCTAAGAGTTTTCCCGGTCTTACTCCGAAGGTGCATTTGTTGGGATTTAGCCTCAACTTGTATTTCTTCAACCTTTAAAATAGCTTGTGAAGATGATCAAGGTGTTCTTCCTCAGTTTGTGATCTTGCAATCATATCATCAACATAGACTTCTATTTCATGATGAATCATATCATGAAATAAAGCTACCATAGCCCGTTGATAGGTTGCGCCTGCATTCTTCAAACCGAAAGGCATGACCTTATAAAATAAGGTGCCCCACTATGTAACAAAAGTGGTTTTCTCCATGTCTTCGGGTGCCATTTTGATTTATCCATCCATGAAGGAGAAAACTTTGTGTTGAGCAGTGTTGTCAACCAAGACATCGATATGAGGTAGTGGGAAATCATCTTTGGGGCTTGCCCTATTCAAACCTCTGTAGTCTACGCACATATGGATTTTACCGTCTTTCTTCGGTACTGGAACAATATTTTCCACCCACTGAGGGTATAACGTCACTGCCAGGAAACCTGCATTGAACTGTCTCATTACCTCAGCTTTTATTTTCTCGGACATGTCTGGCCACATGCAACGAACCTTTTGCTTAACTGAAGGACAATCTTCCTTCATTGGCAGACGATGAACTACGATATTAGTATCAAGCCGTGGCATATATTCGTATGACCAAGCGAACACTTCAACATAGTCGTGTAACATCTAGACTAATCTTCTCTTGACACAGTCTTTCAAGTTGGCGCCAATCTTGACTTCCTTCTTGTCTTCCTCAGTACCTAGGCTTATCACTTCAACTGACTCCTTGTGTGGTTGAATGGTCTTTTCCTCTTGTAACAAAAGTCTGGAGAGTTCCCCAGGTATTCCACAATCTTCATCACCTTCATCTTCGACTTGATAGATTGGATTTTCAAAGTCATAGATTGCAATAGCAAAGTCGTTTTCAATGAGATCCAGAGTGGATGTGGATCTGCAAATGTGTGTGCGTGTGCATGTAAGGTCACATGGCTATTTTTGAAAATGCAATAAAGTAAAGAAAGACAAAGAGTGCAGAATTTGAATGCAAAATAGTCTAATGTTTTTCATTAAAATGAGCACATGGCATATGATAATGACAAACCCTTAACAAATGAACCACTGTGCCCCGGGCAAGGCATATGGCTTAAACTCATTGTTTTAATGGAAATTACAGACAAAGTTCTTAAAGTAATAAAAACAGTAAATGGCAATTACTCCTAGTTGAAGGAGATTGGGATGAAGTCCTTGGTCTCCCTGTTGTCGAGCCCTCCGTCAGCAGTCGGGTAGATCCAATCATCAAAGTCACAATCAGCATTAGAGCCTTCAAGGGCATTAATATCATGGTTACTAATGCGGAGAGGTGGTTTCCCTACACGAGCACGTTCAACCTCCTTTTGAGCCTTGGAAGTGAATCCCAACTCAAATTTTTTTGACTTGAAAGGGAAATCAGTAAGTTGTCCCCAAATGGTGCAACCTCCTTCTTCAATAACAGCACGAGCATCTTTGAGAGAAGCCATTATTGGTGTATCTTTAGCAACTTCAGGAGAGTCAGAAGTGCCCTTGGAAACAGCAACCATGGGAGGAACCACTTCAAAATCTTGACAGGGAGTTTCAATGAACTCGCCATCCATTTCAACATATTTGAATGAATTTAGATGACTGGTCATAAACTCTTCTTCTCTGCATACTGTGACAATTTTCCCTTTGACCGGATATTTCAGCTTTTGATGTAATGTGGAAGTTACCGCACCTATCCCATGTATCCATGGGCATCCAAGCAGGAAAGAATAAGCAGGATGGACATCCATCACATAGAATGTTGAGTTAAAGACTTGAGACCCAACTTTGATAGGGAGATCAACCTCTCCATGGACCATCCTCTTTGATCCATCAAAAGCTCTCACCACGATGTCACTAGACTTTAGTACCAAACCTTCGCAATCCAACCTTTCTAGAGCTCCTTTTGGTAAGACATTGAGAGAAGATCCAGTATCCACTAATACATTTGACAGGGTGGTGCCCTTGCATTCTATAGAAATGTGGAGAGCTCTGTTGTGTTTCTTCCCCATATGGGTCAAATCTATATCAGAGAACCCTAAACTATTGTCGGCAGTCAAGCTTGCTGCACAGTTTTCAAATTGGTTGGCCATAGTTTCTTGAGGGATATGTGCATTTTTCAAGAATTTTATCAGGGCTTGAGCATGTTCCTCGGAGCATAGCAACAAAGACAGCATGGAAATCTTCGAGGGTGTTTGCCCTAACTGTTCCACTATCTTGTAATCACTTTTCCTGATGCTTTTTAAAATCTCCTCCATCTCTTGGGTAGATGGGTCGTCAATGGTAATATCTTTTGCAGGAGCCTTCGTCAGGGAAGGCTCAATCATTTTTTCCTTTCCTCGAGTATCAGCAACAGGTTTAACAACAGTAATGCGAACGGGTGTAGTAGTGGTTGTAGGAGGTGAAATCTCTATAGAGAAGATCCTCCCCGTCCTAGTAACTTTACTTGATCCAGAAATGTTTGTAATGTCACCAATTTCATCTTTATCAATCCATGAATCATTTTTAATACCACAGTAATACACTTCCACCCCATAGTTCTATGGCACCGCCTTATTAGAAGAGTAGGGGACCGGCCCCGGTGTCGTGATGATTAGTGGAGCTATTCTGGGTTCAATGGGAATTCTAATGGGACCTTTTGAGGTGATCCTAATAGGTTTGTTTGAGATAGTAATGATGGATATGTCTTTAACTTCTTGAGATACAACTTAGGTCAAACTTTTCACAGATGGATTTCTTTCAAATAGAAACTCATGGCTTTCCATCAGGTGTTGGACACCTTTCTTCAACCATTCACAACCACTAATTTTTACAGCACAGTAGCAATAGTCTTAAAGGAAACCAGGGAATACCTCAGCTTTCAACAAATTCTCTTTAATAGTCTTCAAAGGAGTAGTCAAGTTATTGACGGAGGAAACAAGAGATGCATCTTCAATAGCATTGACACCCTTACCATGATTTGGCATGGGTGCAGTGATTACATTGGGAGTTAGTGGAGGGTCAAATTCAATTCTCTTGTTATCAATTAGGTTTTGGATTTTATTCTTTAAAGACCAACAATCATTGGTATCATGTCCGGGACTGTTTGAGTGGTAAGCACATTTGGCGTTGGGGTTGTATTTTGGAGAAGCAGTGTTAGGGTTGGAAGGTGGATCTCGCAAGGTCACCAAATCAGCTTTCAATAGGTGTTGCAGAGCTTGAGATAGTTGCATATTGATTTTAGTAAACTGTCTTCTTTCGACATCCGGTCTTGGTTGATTATTTTGTTGACGCGTTCGTTGAGTTGGAGTTGGATTGGAAATTAGTACAACCCCTACTGAATGATGACGGTCATTCTTAGCATGGCTTCTTGATCCATACACAACATTAGTCTATTTTTTACAAATAAATGGCTTTTTCACAACATTTGAGGTGGAGGCCATGCGTATCTTCCCGCTTTTGATCTCGCTTTCAACCCTTTCACCAGTCAAGATCAATTCAGTGAATCTAGATGATGAACTTCCAATTAGAAAGTTGAAAAATGGTCTAGACAATGTTCCCATAAACATATCTACCAACTCTCTATCAATTAAAGGTGGTTGTACCCTGCCAGCCAGGTCTCTCCATTTTTGGGCATATTCTTTGAAGCCCTCATTTGATCCCATAGTCATTCCTTGCAATTGCACCCTAGTTGGCACAAGAACAGCGTTATATTGATATTGGCTGTAAAAAGCAGTGGCCAAATCCTCCCAAGTATGGATGTTAGTCCCTTCCAATTGGTAAAACCACTCTAACTGCGTCACCGCTAGACTTTCTTGAAAAAAGTGCATCCACGGCTTCTTATCCATGGTATGCGGCTGAATTTTACAGACGTAAGATCTTAGGTGAAGCTTCGTACATGAAACACCATCGTACTTGGCAAAAACTGGAATATTGAATTTGTGGGGAATGACTACCCCAGGAACCAAACCCAAGTCACCAAAGTCCAAGCCAGACACAACTTGGATTTCTACAGCCTTCAATTTGTCTTCTAGTTACTTATATTTGTCATCGGCCAGTGGATATTACTCATCAAAATAATCTTCATCTTCAAAGATTTGATTGTTTCCACCTCCAGCACGGGTGCTCCTAGCATCTTCATCTTGATTCTCGTCCTCTTCAGAGGAATCCTCTTCAACATGGACTTTTCGGGCGGGGCCTTTAAACCTCTTCCCCATGTTGATCACAACTTTCTTCTTTGTCTTCTTCTTCGTAACAAGAAAAGCCATCATTTCTTGTTGCCCTTTTACTAAGTTGAGCAGAGTTTCTTGAAACTGAGAGCTTTGAGTCTGCAAGTCCTTCACAGTTTTCTCGAGATCCATCTTGTACTTAAATAAATAGTAAAAAGATAAGGATACCTATGTCGGAAAACTTGCTTATGATATGATGCATGTTATGCGAATGCAATGTTTTCAAGGATTTTATGGAATTTAAATTTTCTAGACAAAGAGAAGACAATAAACATTAATTTCATTAATAAGTTCATGAATTACAAATTCCTCTTGGGCTTACAAAGGTTACAAAATAAACTCCTAAAACAAAAAATAAAGGCTCAAGTTTCCCATGGGCGCATCCTCTTTGGTGCAATGTAGGCATTCATGCTTTTCTATTCATGAAGTTGCCTCGTGAGCTCCAAAACCTTCTTCTCGCCTGTGTAGAATTGTGCTTCAAAGCTATCTTGTTCCCCTTTGAGTTGAATCCACGATATTTGCAATTCCTCGAAGTCGGTAGGCATGTCAGGATGAAGAAGAGTTTAAGGGGTATCTCCCTCAGTAACAAGCTCCATAATCACAGGTAGGATGGTTGGGTAAGACATCATGAGACTTTAAGAACGAGTTTGTACCCACTTGAGGTAAGGCTCAAGAGTGATGGAATTTTTATACCCCAGAGTCTTGCTATCCACCTTTTTTACCATTCTCCAAGCTCGTTTGAACCTTTGATGATAGCCTTGGATGAGTGCATCATGGGGACCATCTCTTCGCGCATACCCAAAATGTCATAATGCAAGAGAAGGGTTATAGGTGATATCTCCCCTAATACCCAAGAGTGGAACATTAGGGAACTCCCCACAATAGTCAATGATGGTAATATCTTCCAAAGATCGGGAACACCAATGAATATCCGAGTGTGAGAGTGACATCATCCTTTAAAACCATGTCAAGCCTTGCTCATTCTTCAATGTTGATCGAGGTAGGTGACAAATAAACCACCTAGGCAACAATGGAATGCAACACAAAAGAGTCCCCCTCTTTTTCATGGTGCGAGTGTGGAAACAATGTAGAATGTTTCCAAGCAAAGTGGGTACGGGATTACGAGAGAGAGAAATCCTTGACGATATTCACATCTACGAGTTAGTTCGGATTGGGAAATAGAACCAAACCATATATTAGAAGGGCCAAGACATCCTCGAAAGCTTGAAAATCCATATCTTCCAAAAACAAATGAGCCTTTTCCAACAGGAACTTGGCTAAGAAACCCTTAACTCCACTCCTTGTTTCCTAATTTTCCATAATGTCGGATCTCTTCAGATTCAAGGCTTTGGAAATAACCTCAGGCTTTGGAGTTTCCTCTAAATCGGTGAATGGTATTTGATCAAGCATAGACACTCCTAGCAGTTGAGAGAATTCTTCTAATGTAGGCACCAATTGGTAGTCGGGAAATGTGAAGCAATGGTGCATAGAATAAAAGAATTGGAAGAGCACATACATAATTTCTTCTTGGAAGTTTTAGGTAGCCAAGTTGAGAAGTCGATAATATTTCTTGGTTAAGGGAGAATCTCTGGGCACCCTTGATGCTAACTCTTGAAGTTGAGGAAGCACTTTCACGAAGTTGACTCGAATGGTATTTCTACGAGTGAAAGTCATGTCCTATAAAACAGAACAAAGATAAATTCCTAAATCCTTTAAATGGTTAGTGAGAATGCTTATGATGTTATGATGTTTATGATGTCATAAATAATTAATCACAAACAAAGCACACAAATACCTTAGGTTTAGGCTTGCATGGGTTTCATAGGTAAGTACCCTCTTGAAGTTTAGTTGGTTCAACCTGTCCTAGAAAGTAAACGGGTTCTAGGGAATCTCAATATCATTGATCTTTCTTCATTGAGCATTGTTTTAGCATAATCAATCTTTTGTTGCGGCCAAAATATCCCAAAAGTCCGATCTCAATTAGTGTAATTTCGAGTATCAACTAATCTTCAGCTTTGCACCAAAGTCGACTATCTCACTACTTCCTAATTTCCAAGTTGTTCAACTAAAGGTTCTATGGTTAGTTAGTGCTTCATGACACCATACATCATCCCCGTATTCTTCTCGATTCAACACAAGGGATATCGGTACCAACAAATGTGTCACACTAACGTAGCCATTATTTCAACCATATCGGTTTATGCCATACAGTTTCCATAATCTATTGCTACTTACCTAATGGTGTTCCCAGATCTAGGTAGAGGATCTATACAAAACCTAAACACCTTTTAAGAGTAAAGCAAGCAAGTCAAACAATGAAATAATTTAAATGTGATCTAGTCTCCAAGGTAACCCCACTTTAATTAACACTCCCCAACAGAGTCGCCAGTTCTATAATATGGTGGGAGAACTGACTTGGGTGTTTTGCGTTTGATCGTAATTGTTACGGATAGCAAGAGTCGCCACCGACTTTTATTTTATCCAATAAAGGAAAGGGTGAAAAGAACAGGAAAGACCTTTTGATAATTTTCTTGAGTTCGGGGGGTAGGTTATGAAAAGGGAAGGTGTTAGCACCCTTTTCATCCTTAGTTATCTACGGGCTCTTAATTGCTATCTCACTTTGAAATGCTTTGTAAATGTTTTTGTGTTTTGTGTAAGTTTGAAAATATTTTGAAAACGCCTTTGTTTCGGAAAACTTTGTAATGATTCTCGTTTCGGCGAGAATGTATACAAAGTGTTGGTTTTAAAAATAGTTCAAAGAGATGTTTGTTTTGGAAAGATGTTTTGAAAGTGTAAGTGTGAAGATGGTTTTATTTGTGAGCAAGAAACTACGAGCGTTCTACCTACTCAAAAAGTCTTAGTTCTTTTCCTCCTCCTTTAGATAGTGTTATCTTACCATTAGTTAGTAAGAAGTCATATCATTGGATGAGAAGGGACAGGCGTGGGTCATTATACAGTCATAGAAGGAAACACTGTAGGATACATTATAGGAAACATGGGGGTACAAGTTTATGAATGTGGGATGAAAGCAATAAAACCCTAATTACTATTACAAATTGACAATTTACACAAATGATTGCATAATTATAAAATAGTGTAAAAGAGTAAATAAATGTGCAAAGATGGGAAAAGGGTTGAGTGTGATAAACCCTAAAAAAGTTCTACGTACTTTGTAAAAAAAAGAAATGTTCTTGTTTATTTTTGTTTTGAGAAAAGAGTTTGAAATTTGAAATGAAAGAAATTAGAAATTTAACCTAATTATTTATTTTTAATTATAAAAATAAAATAAAAGAAAGTTAAGTTAATTTAATTTACTTATGAAAATAAATTAAATCATAAAAAGTTCTAAATGTTTAAGAAAATATCATTTTTTGGATTTTTGTTTAGGGAAAATATTTTTTAATGTAGTGTAAAAATAATGAAACCTAATTCTAATTAATTCAAACTAACTAACTAATAAAATAAACCTAAGGTGTGATAAAAATAAATTAATTTTATTTGTGAAAATAAATTAATTAGTTTAACAACTTACGTCTATATTTTTTATGATTTTATTTGATAAGATAAAAAATGACTTAAAAAAGAAAATAATCAAATTAAAAAAACAAAAAGAAATTAAATTGGGTTTTCTGCAAAAAATAAATAGGGGGTGAGAAATAGTAAAAAATCTCAGACCCAAGACAAACGGGCATAGGCGCCTGTTGGTGGATTCAGTGGGGATGGCCCTTAATGGTGTATCATGGAGACAACTTCCAGGAGCGTTGGATTTGATTTGATGATGATTAAATGGCTGAGGGGATAGGTGTACCATGTACGCACCAGGCTTGCTTACATAAAATCTGTAAAGAAAATATGAAAAAAAAAATACAAAAGGGGGGTTCACATTGGCACGAACCTTCGTCCTTATGGTTAGCAATGCCTTAGTACGCACGCGCTTGCCACTGGGGTGGCTGTTTCATCTGTTCATAATACAACAACCACTAAATATATTCTAAACTCAACCCTTAATATTTGAAATCATCTTCTTCTTCCTCCTTGCCCGCGTAGAACAAACAGCCACCATTGTCAACCTTGTAACTTTCTCATTTCTCAATCATCTTAAAAAGTACAAACATGAAACTTGCTCCATTTTTTACTATGATTCCAACCATACAAATTTTATAAGCTATAAATTAAAGATGAGTGAGAATTTTGTTTGGCCCAAAAATAAAACCTAACTTTTCTGGATTTTCAGTTCTAAAATTCTCAACACATGCTTAATAAAAATGAAATGTAAGCATATGGTTAGCTTCAGGGCAATGATACCTACATTTTATCTTCACAAATGAACCACTAATGATGCTTGTATGAAGAGTTCAAAGTCAAGAAAACTTACCTTGAAACTGAAATTCGTGTTTTGATTTAGAGCACCTTTCAAGGTGTTGTGATGATCAAAATAGCTTTAGTGAACCTCCGGGAAGCTAATGTAATGATTAGTTTAGATTGAGGATGGCTGAATCGTGTTGGAGAAGTCAATGTGCAGCACCCTATTTTTGGTTAGAGAGGATGGTGATGGAGGTGTTACAGTTCCAAAACAGGAACAGGGATGGGTTATATTTGATGTGAGGAAGCTTCAGGATTAATTTGGAGAAGAAACACACGAGTGGATTATTAGATGGATGTTTTTGGGCAGAAATGACAAGTTATGGAGGTTTGAATTCAATTATGAGTTTGAGGGAGTTTTCGGGCTTGTAATTCCATGTCCTAGGCTTGCAAACAATGCATTAATTTAAAGGAAAATATTTGAGAGCTTGAGGTGATCAGAAGTACAAGATCACATGTTTTGGTTTCTTGACTTGTTTTTGAAGAAAGCTTGACAAGCATTTTCCCAAGGCATGGTACAAGGCTTGTAGAGTGGCTAGAAAACTTTAAACATGTTTATCTGACTTTATATGTTGAGTGTGTGCTGAACAAACAAGTTAGAAGCTCAAGACAAGTTGACTTTGTGATTAAAGCAATTTTTCAAGAATGGAATGGTAACTTTGTGCCATAAATGGAAATGCAACTTGGATAATGGATCAAATGCTTGGACAATGGCTCTATCAGTTGTGTAATTAATTAATTATGGAGTGAAACACAAGTTAGAAGTCTGCAAAGCAAGATTATGCAGCATGGCTATGAGATTGGATCAAATGTTCATCAAGAAAATGACTTATAATTCAAGTTTATGAGGCCATCGTCATCTCTTAAAAACTTCTAGCTCAAGCATGATCTCTTCAAGTTCTTGGACATTTTGGAAAGCTTGAAACATCTTATACAGCCTTTATGTTGACCAGTTTGACAAAATCATCTTGGAGCTTGGTGAAAATTGGCCAAGAAGTTAGGTCAAAAATCTGCCTAAATTAGGTCAAATTTTCACTAAGTGTTTTGGAAAAAGTGCATGATTTCATGAATTTATAACTCAAAAACCAAGCACTTCTAGGACTTGATCAGTAAATAAAAGTTGTAGATCTCATCAAGATCTACAACTTTCATGTTGAAAGTTTTCTTTGAATCATCTTGCATCTTGGTGAAAAATTGGCATGAAGTAATGAAATTGTCATGTATACAACACTTAGAAAAATTTCTAAGTCTTGAAAAGTTTTACTTTTGACTTTCTTGATTTCTTGGTGATCAAGATTTATATTTTAGAATGTCTTGATGAATTATGATCTTTGAAATCAAATCTTGATCAAAAAGTCAAAGTTTGACTTTTTATGCATTAGTTGACTTTTCATCAGTTAATCAAATTTCAACTATCAATCCATTGATCTTAAGGAATGTTTTAAACTATGAAATTAGGTCAACATGTTTTATTTGAATTCTTGAGATTATGCTTTAATCCATCAGATCATGTATTAGGTCAAAAGTCATTGATCAGTCAATTATAGTCAAAACCCTAATTTTGACCATTTTGCCCCTTTGGTAAATTGAATGCTTTTCTTAAGGGATTATGATCAATACTTGATAAAATGTTGAATAGGACTTTAAAATGTTGATGTTGGCCAAAAATCATGAAGTTTAACTATAGGTTGACTATAGTTGACTTTTTATCCAATACTGTTGATTCAGTCATCTGGTCAATTAACTGAGCAAATTTGTGATTCAAGACTTGAAACGTGACATGAGTATTCTTAGAGGTATATAATAATCCATGAAGGTCATTTGAGGCATTAGCAGTCCAATTATCCTTGTGAAAATCAAAACCCTAATTTGAGGCATCAGTGTTTAGGAGATCGTTTGACCTAGTCAACACTTGTGCAAACTTGCGCTTTTGGAGATCTTGTAAGAATTGTCTTGAGAAAGGAGAGGGGAAATTTTGGGTTACAACAGTGTGCAATGAGATAAAGGGCTTAATTTGATTGCGCTCGAACAAAACGGGTGAAATAAAGCAAAAAGAATTAGGTTGAGCTATAATAGCATGACTTGAACTGGTCTACATAAGGAGGGGTTCTCTAGTGTCATTACTACATCTTTGGTGTTGATATTGAGCTTGTGTTATTCTAACGAAAACACTGCGCAACCACATACAAATTGATTTGTATCATATGATTACTTTTAAGTTGTGCTTAAAAGATTACCATACTCCTTATTTGCTTGAGGACAAGCAAAGGTTCAAGTATAGGGGAGTTTGATAACGTGAAAATACATAACATATTCGACCCGATTTTCATAAATAAAGTTACCATTTTGTCTCAATTATGTTGTATTATGTTGGTATCTCAATTATTGTGGCGGATTGCTATCGGTACTTGAAGTGTTGCAGAAATTCTATTTTTCCATTATTTAATTCCAGGTTTTTGATTCAATTATATTATTGTTTTCTATTTATCAATCATGGTTGAATCATTATATGTTTGCCACTATTTTTTTGTTCGTAATAAATAGTATGTCCGGCTAACTTCCCTGATATCAGTATGTAAGGTCACAAACCGAAGGAGTTCGGTAATAATTTGGCATATACCTTTTATAAAATACTTTTCTGGTCTAGTTTCTAATTTTATTATTAAAATTGTTTTGTTACGAGAGTAAGAGACAAACGAAGGCTAAAATCAATAATCACTGTGCTTTTAACCAGATAGTGGTAATCAAAAATTATTTTTAAATACAACGAGAGCGGTTTAGGATTAATTAGATTCTATTTGTTTTCAAAAAGTATTTTTGGATTTTAAATGAGACAGTGAGAGCAAGCAGTTAAGTTTAATTATATAATCCGAATCAATAATCACGAGAGTGTGAGATAAAAGTTTTTAAACTGATAGTTTCTACTGAACAATGTTTTGAATACTCAAAGTTATGCCAATAATTTACTTAATTTCCAAAATCAGCCTATTACGTACCGGTGTCCCATTATTAAATATTTCAATTAAGTCTAAGCTTATTTTCGTCTACCCAAAACCTAAGATTTATTATTAGCTTTAGCTTTACACGGTAACTTTAGATAACAGTAATTCGATTATCAGTCTTTGTGGGTTCGATATCTTTTAAAACTACACGATTAAACTGTGTACTTGCAATTAATACACCCGATAGACTCTTAAAGTCGCGATCAGGGGACTCGCCTTGGTTTTAACCGTGTGCCTACGTATCCTCTTGCGAAGAAATCAGAATCCATTTCGTAGTTTGTATGTGATTGGTTAGTTTTTTTATAGGGTTGTATAGAATTTCTTTCGAATTATCCTTGAACCTTGTCTGAGTTTGAAAAATGAGTGATCGTAGACGCAGTTCAAAGTTTTGATTTGAAAGCAATGCTATTTAATCCTTTTTTTGAAAATGATCTTGAATTTTATTAAGTTAGTAAAAAAATAGTTTGATTGTTGGTTAGTTGTTTTAGTTTGGCTTGGACTGATTGAAGAAGAGTTGATCTTCTTTAGAATTAAATCATGTTAGGCGAAGTAATTGATTTGATTGATTAGTGAATTTTAATATGTTTTGATTTGATTAATCAATCGACAAGATGTTAAGCCGGCCTACTAATTGCTCAAGGATGTGAAATTCTATTATTTACAAAATATTAAATTAATTAATTTGATTAAGAAAAATATTTGAAATTACGCACCAGATTTATGATTTTAGTTACAAATGATATACACTTTAGGTTAACTAGGAGGCTAAATGATGTACAAATTAATAACCTAGTTAACCTAACATAATTATTTAAAATAAAGTTACTAATTAAAATAACTAAATAATAAAATAGGTGGTTTCTAATAATAAAATAGAATAAGATTCAAGAGAGGTGTTAATAAGAACATGAAGGTAAAGCTAGTAAAATGATAGAAAGACAAAACCCAACTTAGAAAAAACCCTAATTTAATTATAAATTAAAAATAAAAATAAAAACACAAGAGTACCTCTTGGGCGGCACTCCCACGATCAACACTTTTGATTTTCAAAATTTAAAAGAATTCAATATGAGCATGACACATGTCGTAGGTTCATTGGTAATAAGAGAAAAAACAAAGAATAGTATATAATGACATTAGGAATCATAGAAAAGAGTAAAACCAAACGCGAATCCCTTATATCTTCAGATCATCCTCTTCATCTTTTCTTCACTCCTTCTTCAAGCTTTTCTTTGCATTATCATGTCTCCCATCTCAACTACGAACAAATAAACTACACAAGGCACACAAAAATAACGAAGTAAAATGATACCTGCGGTGGTTCACGGTGATCTCGGCGTGACTGGGTGAAGGTACCGCGGTTGTTACAGGTGGAATCGGAGATGTGCAGAAACGGCGGGAAATAAAAGTGGAATAAAATATAAATATAACCATAGTGCTAAAGTAAAAATCAAAACATAATCATAGGCATAAGCACTCTCTTTTTGTTTGGTTTTCTATTTTAGATTTTTTTTAAATGAGGATATTAACAATGATAGTGATAATAGTGCTAATAACCATGGAAATTTTATAAAATAAAAGGTTAAATATATATTGTCTCTTTATTATTAGAGCGAATTTTGATTTACTCTTATTAAATAATCATGGTAATAGTAAAAAGTGTATTCCTTTAATGGATACATAAGTGAAGAGGTGTATGTCTCTCAACATCCCGGATTTGAAAATAATGAGTTTTCTAATAATGAGTTTTCTAATCATGATAGACTTAGCAAATTTCTGCTTGAACAAGGATACTCTAGAGGGAAAGTTGACACTACTCTCTTTATTAAACGTCAAGGAAAGCATATTTTATTAGTTTAAATTTATATAGATGATATCATTTTTTGATCTTCTAATTTGCATCTTGTCAAGGAGTTTTCTAAGCTTATGCAGGGAGAGTTTGAGATGAGCCTAATTGGGGAATTGAACTACTTTCTCGGGCTACAAATTAAATAAATCGATGAAGGAATGCGTGTGTGTCAAACCAAGTATTGTCTCGAATTACTTAAGAGATTTGAAATGGATAGTTCTAAGTAAATTGACACTCATATGGCAACAAATGGTAATCTAGAAAAGGATGAAAAGGTAAGGATGTTGAGGTAAAAAGGTATAGAGATATGATTGATTCACTTCTCTATATTACGGCATCTTGTGCCGATATTATGTTTAGTGTTTGTATGTGTGTATAATATCAAGAGGTTCCTAAGGAATCTCATTTAAAAGTCATCATCATATCCGCACTTGGTGTTAATGAGTTCTATCGCATTTCTCATTATCAAACCGCTAAGGCCAAAGAAACAAGCCTAGACAAGCCTATGTTGCTTGGTTAAGTGAAAGTGAATCCTCAAGCGATGAAAGCTCAAGTGAGAGTGAAGAAGAGGCAAATTATTGTTTCATGGAAAATCATCGACAAGGCAAGAAAAAGGATATAAGTTCTAAATACTCTAACATTTCCTCTTTGTCTTATAATGAATTAAAAAGTGAATTTGAAAAACTACAATTAGAGTTTTTGAATGCTAACAAAATATTGGCCTCCCAAGAAATTTTTTTCACATTTTTAGAGGCCAGGGTTGATGAAACCAATGATGAGTTAGAAGTATTAAAAGAACAAATTGTAGATAGTTCAAATCATAAAAAAGTGGATGATCCTTCTTACAAGTATGGTTGTGAGACATGTCAAATTTGGCAACAAGAAGTGAGTACTTTTGCTACCAAATTGGATAGTCTACATCATCCCATGAAGAACATGTATATTAGGTCCTTAAAGGTTGAAAAGCCTTATAAAAGCTACTCTTCGTTTAAGGAAGTTCCTAATAGCACTATTTATTCTCATTATAGGATATTTTGTCACTATTGTTGCAAAAAGGGTCACACTATTGAAAAATGCAAGTATAGGACTTTTTTTATCCCTAAAGGTGATTTTCAATGGTTTCTCAAAAGCAGCATTTATTTAACTCACTCTCAAGGACCCAATAAGAATTGGGTACCTATCACCGTTGTTTGGTTTTTGTAGGTTGAATGTCTTGATGATATGACGAGAAATTGGATTCTCGATAGTGGATGTTCAAGACATATGACGGGAGACATATCGCTCTTCTTCGACTTTATGGCAAAGAAGAAAGGATTTGTGTCCTATGGTGATCACAATAAAGGTGAGATACTTGTAAAAGGTAGTATAGGTAATCCCTCAACTATTATTATCTCAAATGTTATGCTAGTTGAAGGTCTTAGATATAATCTTCTTAGTAATTGTCAATTATGTGACAAGGGATACAAAGTGTCCTTTGCAAAATATTGTTTCATAATTGAACATAGTGAAAATGAGGATTGTATGTTTAAGGGTTTGAGGGTTAGTAACATTTATATGCTTGACTTAAATGAGATTTCCTTGAACAATTCTAAATGTATTGTTACCTTGAGTGAAGACTCTTGACTATGGCATAGACGTTTAGCTCATGTCAACTTTGACCTACTTAATAAAATTGTCTCAAAAGATTTAGTAATTGGTCTGCCAAAAATAAAATTTTCTAAAGATCACCTATGTCAGGCATGCCAAAAGGGTAAGCAAACAAGGGCCTCTTTAAATCTAAGAAAGTTATTTCTACATCAAGGCCACTTGATCTCCTTCACGCGGATTTATTTGGTCCCTCGCGGACTAAAAGCATGGGTGGAAACTATTATGGTTTAGTGATTGTAGTCGATTACTCTAGATTTTGTTGGACGTTTTTCTTACGTAGAAAGGATGAAAGATTCATAGCTTTCACACGTTTTACCAAGATTTCTCAAAATAAAATGAATTCAAAGATAGTTGTTATTCGAAGCGATCATGGAGGTGAATTCGAAAACCACCTCTTTGAAGAATATTTTGATAAGTTTGGTATTGAACATAACTTTTTAGCTCCAAGAACTCCACAACAAAATGGTGTGGTTGAGAGGAAAATTTGCATTTTAACAGAGTTGACAAGAACAATTCTCAATGATTGTGGTCTACTAAAATATTTTTGGGTCGATGCTATTAGCACGACATGTTATGTCTCTAATAGGATAATTATTCGTCCAATTTTTGACAAAACTCCTTATGAATTTTTGAAAGGTGGAAAACCAAATTTATCTCATCTTTATGTCTTTGGATGTAAATGTTTTGTTTTAAATAATGGAAAACACAATCTTGGAAATTTTGACGCGAAAACCGATTAAGGTATTTTTCTTGGATACTCTCAATCTAGTAAAGCATATAGAGTTTATAACAAGAGATTACTTATTGTTGAAGAGTCTGTTCATGTTACTTTTGATGAGACTTCCCCAAATAGTGTTGGTAAAGGTAGTTCTTTTCATGGTGTAGGTGCATCCATAGAAGACATACTCAAAAACACCGATGAAGGAGTTGATCAACCTAAAATGGTAGAGATTGAGAAGGATGGAGATAGTACTCAAGAAAAGAAGGATTAAGAAGGTCATGAAGAAAATGATGGTCTTCCTTTAGAGTTGAGAACATTCAAAGATGATCCTCTTGACAATATTATAGGTGGTATCAAAAAGGGGGTAACTACTCGCTCTAAAATAAGTAGTCTTTGTAGTCATCATGCTTATTGTGATCAGTGGATCTGGAACTGACTGTTTAAAGCTGGTTCGCGAAATGTCGCGGAAGCAAGAGTCGCCACCGTCTTTTATTTTCTCCAATATGGAAAGGACAAAAGCACAGGAAAATTCCTTATGAGATTGTTTCTCGGTTCGGGAGGTAGATTTATAGAAAGGGAAGGTATTAGCACCCTTTCTATCCATGGTTATCCATGGGCTCTTAGATACTTGCTCATTTGTGTTTTCAAAATGTTTGTTTGCTTTTCAAAGTGTGAGTGAGTTTGAAAAAGTTTCGTTTAAAGTTTCAGATCGACTCTTGTATCAGTCCTCAAGAGTGTTTGAAAAATTGTTTTTGAAAGCTTTTTGAAAAGTGTCGGTGTGAAAAGAGTTTTTTTGATTTGTTTTGAATTAGAGCGAGTATCTACGAGTCATCTACCTACCCTAAGGAATTAGGCTGTGTAAATGTCCTTAAGGTAATGCCATCCCACCATTGAGAGGTAGGTAGCACCACCGTTGGAGGTGTTCGGGTCAATTCGAGGATTAGGGACAGTGTGGTCACCGAGCAACAGTAAGACACCTTAGAAGCTACCCTTATGCCATTGATCTTTTTATTCCGAGGCAACTATTCTGAGGCAACCGTTTCGAGGCAACTTGTTTCGAGGCAACTAAATCAAGGGACATAAGGACTCACTAAGACGTCCTATACTCGACGACCACGTTTCGAGGGGCAAGGCAACAGTGAGGCGTACCCTAGGAGTGGTGTGTGAATTGTGTGTCATTTTCAGTTATTATTTGTCTTGTCATGCATTTGGTGATCTACGCTTTGATTTTATTTGGGCCATTCATTCTTTCATGCAATTATTAGCAGTTAAGGTGCGGAAATTAAAATGCGGAAAATAAAAGTCCTACGCTATTACAAGGCGCGGGTCTATACATCGCCAAATTAACAAAGACCCGATTTTGAATAAAAGTGCGGAAAGTAAATGTCCTAATTACTATTACAAGGCTTTGGGGCAATTACATTATATTTGAAATGAAAACATAAGAACAAACGCGCGAAAAGGAATTTGAATCGAGAGTGCGAGGGCGTTGGACCCTTTAAAGAAATTAAATGAAATTAATGAATTAATTAATGATTAAAGAAAGAAAAAAAAGGTTATTTTTTATGTTTTTCTGGTATTTATGAAATAAAGAGAATTAATTGAAATTAGAAATTAAATAAAACCCTAATTCTAAGTTTGTTTTTAATTATTAAAAAATGTTTAAGTTTAACCTAATTTACCCTAATTAACTAATTACAAGTTTATTTACAAAATAATTAATAGTTAGTAATAATGATGGGAATTATTTATTTATTTAAGAAAAAGGATGAAAATGTGACAAACCCTAATTTCTACATTTTTAATTATTTAAGAAAAAAAACATTAAAAATTTTAACCTAAATTAACCTAAATTGATTATTAAATTTATTTACAAAAATATAATAATGAATTAAATATTAATAAACATATTTTTATTTTTGACTTTTTCTGGATTTTATATTTATGAAAATTATTTTGGTGATTTAATTAAAACAATAAAACAAATTAAAAAGAATAAAAGGGAAAAAATAATAAAAGAAAAAGAATAAAAGATTGAGCAAACCCTGGGGGTGTTCTGACCCTTTTGGAGGTGTTTGGGAAGCATTTTGGCCCAACAGATTCCAGGCCTCTTTGACTTTCAATGATCACATGGGACTCAGTTGACTAACGCGCATGGTGAGCCACTTTTGTGGCCTTCAGATTAGAGCCTATGGACACTTGACAGGCCAGGAGATGAGGTTGTACAATGGTCCCTTATGAGCACATTGCACAGAAGCGCGTTAAAGAAAAAATTATAGAGGAAGTGGGGGACCTGGGAATCGAACCCAGGTCCCAGTACCTGCGTGACAGCACATCTACCAACCCAACCAATGCGTTTATTTGTTAACTTAGTAGAACCTGATTAATGTATATGAAAACAAATTCTATTGGTGTAAAACAAAAATTAAGCGCGAAGATTTGAATCTCCCAGTCACATCCAGACACGCAAGTATCATCTTCATCGTTTTACCTGTAACATAATCAGTTAGCGGGGGTTTTAAACCCCCACTAAGTCAAACCTGTCATAATAGCGATTAGCATATAGTTAAAAAGAAAAAGGGCGCGATGGGTGGTTTCTATCCGTTTGAAGGTCCTGATTCCAATGGTACCAGTTTCATGGCCTGATTTTTCCATATGGGGAAAGCCCCAATTCAAAGCTTCTGCAACCCTAGCAATCGTTAATGGTGATTTTTGATACAGGCAATATTAGTTCAATCAAAGCATGCTATTAGCTTCAGAACAATCATCTTAGTGTAAATCAATCATTAGAAGACATTAATATGGCATGAAAATGCAAACACGAATATGCAAAATTTTATGAACAGGGCGACTCGGTTATACCAATTCTTGAGGTCAAGGTCTATGTTATTGATTGCAATCTCTTCCTGGTAGTCTTGGCAAGCTTGTGGAATACTTTTTGAGCTTTGAATCACCCTCTAGCTATGAAAACAGTTTTGACTTTTTTGTGAAAAAATGCAAGTTTGTTCTTGAGGTTTCAGCGCAACTTGCTTGTTCTTCTCATTAGGGTTCAATTGTGCTTATGTATGTGAGTAGAACTAGGTCAAAAAACCAGCCCAAAATCCATGTTTTAATGCTTTTCAATATTTGATTTTCCATGATCTTTTTCAATCCTTTTTGCCATCAAACCATTGCCAATCATGGGAGATTCTTTCCCTTTTGGATGATACACGAATATTGAGTACATAAAGAGTGCATATGCTGCATAAAAAGATTTGAAAGGTGGCATTTGATATTTTTGTCATATTTAGTTTTAATTAAGTGAATTAATAATAATAATAATAATAATTCAAATAATTAATCAAAAATGATAAAATAACTCCCTTGGATGTCAATGGGTCGTGCATAGCTTTTGGGTGATGATTCATGGAAGAAATTGAGGCCCATTAGCAATTTTGAGGCATTTGAAGCAAAGTTGACTTTTCAAAAATTCCCAAAAATTGCCCAACTTCCACAAGGCATATCTTGCTAAATTTTTAAGCTTTGATCATGTTCTTAGAGATTTTGGAAAGGTCTTGAAGTCCTCTAACCAATGCCTTTGGTCCCATGTCATTTTGATTTACCAATCGCAAGTTATGGTCTTTGACTTAAAGTGCCTTTTTGTTGACTTTTGAAAATGACCTATAATGTTGAGATTGATAACTTTTTGTGAGAGCATTTCTTGGACTTGAAGTGTGAAGATTAGTTGTAGGAAATGTCATTATCTTCAAAATGAGCTTTGGATGGAATTTTTCTGATAAACCATGTGGAAGTTATGCCCTGGTCAAGTTACAGTTGACTTTTCCAACTGTCCAAAAATAGAAACTTTTGCATCTTGAGACTTTTTGAGCCATGCCTTGAGAATCATGATCAAGAATTGATCAAATGATGTTTGTGGCTTCAAAATAAGATGTTGACCAAAAATTTTGACTTTTGACTGTCAAATGACCATTTTGCCCCTGCAGTTGACTGTAGGGCAATTAGGGTTTTTGACTGTGCAATTTTGTGTTGTGAGTCTTGAAACTTGGCATGTGAATGCTTGACAATGTTTATAGGCGTGTGGGACTTGATTGGACCCTTGGAAACTTCAATTTCTTTGCCAGAACCAAAACCCTAATTTTTGACTGTTAGGAGGCAATTGGACTGTGCAACCCTTGGGAGATTTTGAAGCATGCCCTTAGCAAATCTTGAAGAAAATGGGAGGGAAAATTTTGGGGTACAACAGTTGCCCCTGTTCAATCTTCTTAGACCTGAGGATGTAGATTGGCTGGCGTGCCTTTCGTAATCCGAAGGTGGAAGATGATTGAACACTAGAGTGCCCAGAAATTTGCACTCACATTGTAGAGTGTCAGCAGTATGATGGTGGGAATGGGCTTACATATGCCATTTGGAGATTGATGGATAGGACGATGGGCTTACAGATGCCATGTTGAGAGGTGATGGATAGGACGATGGGCTTACAGATGTCATGTGAGTGTCGATCGCGTAAGAGTTTCCTTAGCGAGAACTTGCGTACCTAAAAAAGAAAGATAATTACCTGGTCTGTTACAGGAGTTGACCTTAAAATTCTTTATATAGACGCGCCCTAGCTGGCTACAGGTATCGAATCTTTGAACTCTTCAGACGTGCCCTGGCGAGATACAGGAATCGAGTCTGGAGCTTCAAAAGATTTTTGTTGATAATGATGTGATGAATGAATCAGGGATGGTTACTACCTCAACGGGACGATGAGAGAACTTTGGACGATTACTACCTCAACAGGAACGATGAGAGAACCTTGGGTGATTACTACCTCAATAGTAACGATGAGAGAACCTTGGGCGATTACTACCTCAACAGTAACGATGAGAGAACCTTGGGGCGATTACTACCTCAACAGTAACGATGAGAGAACCTTGGGGCGATTACTACCTCAACAGTAACGATGAGAGAACCTTGGGCAATTACTACTTCAACAGTAACGATGAGAGAACCTTGGGGCGATTACTACCTCAACAGTAACGATGAGAGAACCTCGGGGCGATTACTACCTCAACAGAATGATGAAGGAATCTTGGATGTCTTCTACTGAGTCTTCATCAGGAAAATCTTTAGGAATCGATTTAACTGGACCAGAGAAGGCCTTTGACTGGATCGGCATCAGAAAAATCTTTAGGAGTCGATTTAACTGAACCAGGCAAGGTCTTGGAATCTTCAACTGGGTCTTCATCAGTAAAATCTTTAGGAATCAATTTAACTGGACCAGAGAAGGCCTTTGACTGGATCGGCATCAGAAAAATCTTTAGGAGTCGATTTAACTGAACCAGGCAAGGTCTTGGAATCTTCAACTGGATCGGCATCAGAAAAATCTTTAGGAGTCGATTTAACTGAACCAGAGAAGGCCTTTGACTGGATCGGCATCAGAAAAATCTTTAGGAATCGATTTAACTGAACCAGACAAGGTCTTGGAATCTTCAACTGGGTCTTCATCAGGAAAATCTTTAGGAATCAATTTAACTGGACCAGAGAAGGCCTTTGACTGGATCGGCATCAGAAAAATCTTTAGGAGTCGATTTAACTGAACCAGGCAAGGTCTTGGAATATTCAACTGGATCGGCATCAGAAAAATCTTTAGGAGTCGATTTAACTGAACCAGAGAAGGCCTTTGACTGGATCGGCATCAGAAAAATCTTTAGGAATCGATTTAACTAAACCAGGCAAGGTCTTGGAATCTTCAAATGGGTCTTCATCAGGAAAATCTTTAGGAATCGACTTAACTGGACCAGAGAAGGCCTTTGACTGGGTCGGCATCAGAAAAATCTTTAGGAATCAATTTAACTGAACCAGGAAAGGTCTTGGAATCTTCAACTGGGTCTTCATCAGGAAAATCTTTAGGGATCGATTTAACTGGACCAGAGAAGGCCTTTGACTGGGTCGGCATCAGAAAAATCTTTAGGAATCGATTTAATTGAACTAGGCAAGGTCTTGGAATCTTCAACTGGGTCTTCATAAGGAAAATCTTTAGGAATCGATTTAACTGAACCAGAGGAGGTTTTGGACATAGCTGAGAACTTAACTGGATCTTTCCTGAAAGGTAAAGGTCAGTCATATGCAATGCATGATATGGATCAAGCAATGATGTTCTCAACATAAATGAGATTGTATGGTGTGATGCGTTTATGCATGCTATAATGTATGGAAATGCGATGTTTATGAATGTATGTTTTCGTCTTAGGAAAATAAATCCTTGACGGATGCCGGGAAGTTAAATCCTGGGCTGATGTAGAGCTTTTGTTTCTACTGGGGAGTGATGGTTGCAAGAATACCGGTAGGAGAAGATGACTCCATTGGGGAATAAACTTGGCGAATATATTACTCTGCGGGGAAAAAATTACTCTAGCGATCTTGCTGGGGAACAATACCCTGTGGGAAGAGAAATACTTTGCTGAGATGTTTGACGATAACTTCGCTGGGGATACCGTTGTTATGTTGGAAGTGTTAATAAACTCCGCTGGGGATAAGAAGACTTTGCCGAGGACGGTCTTTCGTGGCTTTTGGCTGAGGATAACCCAGTTATATCCTGGTAGGGAAATAACCTTTGAATAAAGCCGGGAGACGCGTTCGTGCTCTGCAGGAGGGAAAGCTTCCAGAATCTACTGGGGATAAGCTTCCTGCTGGGGAGATGATTCAGCTTTCCTGGGGAAGTTGGATTGGACTGTCTTGGGGAAAATTTTGAGATATATTGGGGGAGTGGCTCCGCTGAAGGTCTGGTATACCACCGGGGAATAATCTTAGATCAAGACTGCCGGGGATGCTTGTTAGGAATGTCTGTGTACTCTGTTGAGGAATGTTTGATATTTGCTGGAGGATGCCCAACTTCCTTAAGGCTGACAGGATAACTCTGCTTGGGGAGAGTGTGTTGACTTGCTGGCTCACTCTCTGGGGAATTAAGATATCTTGGTTATGTTCTTCAGCTGAACTTACCTTGGTACCTTGGTGGACAGAGCAATTAGATCGCTTAGAGCACTCATTATTGCCCCTGTTTCTAACGTTACCTGTAATTAATCCTTTGTTTCGTATGCAAACGTTTTATGAGTTAGCAATTATTGTCAAATGTATATATCACAAATTGAACCTTGGACGTTCTTCGCAAAACAAAACAGAAAAGCAAAAACAATTGGCAATTTTAACTGAAAAGTGATTTTTGTATTGATTTTTGAATTTGCCTATAAATAAGCGTTTTATGTACAAGAGGCTGACGTCCTAGTAGGAGAACGCCGCCGAATAAAAGAGTTTATACAATTCGTACAAAGGGAAAACAAAACAGCTATGTGAAAAGAATAATCCCACTGGGTTTCAACTCTGCTATCGCCTTTATATCTTCGAGCGTCTCATCACTTGATGACCTAGCTGAAGATGAAGCTGATTGATTGGTGCCTTTTGAACTTGATGGTTGATACCGGATTCTGGATGCAACGTGATCCAATGAGACATAGTATTACGCTTTAATCCCTAACTTTTTCCTGGACCGCCCTTTCGGGTTTTCAGTCCATCGGGATACCCACTTTTGCCCAAGCCGCCTTTTCAGGTTTTCGACTTGCCGGGTGTACAGATTTTTTCCATTTCATCCCTTCATTTTGCCCGAACCCTTTTGGTTCGCCGGGAAGCTCTAAATTTTGCCTAGGTATATCAACCTAGCGGGTCTTTTATTATGCGTAGTATCTTTTTACTATGTCTGCATTGGCAGGGTGAGGAAGGTCGTCACCATCCATGGTGGTTAGGATCATGGCTCCTCCTGAGAACACATGTTTAACCACAAATGGCCCTTCGTACGTAGGGGTCCATTTGCCCCTTGGATCACTCTGGGGAAGGATGATACGCTTGATTACCAGATCCCTAACTTGATACTCTTGTGGTCTGACCTTTTTGTTAAATGCCCTGATCATCCGTTTTTGGTATGTCTGACCATGACAAATAGCAGCGAGTCTTTTTTCGTCAATTAGATTTAGCTGATCAAGTCGTGTCTAGATCCAATCATCTTCACTCAGATCTGCATCCTTCATTATCCGGAGAGAGGGAATCTGCACTTCGATTGGTAAGACTGCCTCCATACTGTAGACCAAGGAAAAAGGAGTTGCCCCGGTTGACGTCCTTGCTGAGGTACGGTATCCATGAAGAGCGAACGGTAACATCTCGTGCCAATCTTTATAGGTCACTGTCATCTTCTGCACAATCTTCTTGATATTCTTATTCGCTGCTTCTACAGCCCCATTCATCTTCGGCCGGTAAGGAGAAGAGTTATGGTGCTGTATCTTGAACTGCTCGCAGAGCTCAGTGATCATCTTGTTATTGAGATTGGTACCATTGTCTGTAATGATCCTTTCAGGGACGCCGTACCGACAGATCAGGTTATGCCGAATGAACCGTGCCACAACATTCTTGGTTACAGTGGCGTAAGAAGCTGCTTCAACCCACTTCGTAAAGTAATCAATCGCCACCAGGATGAAGCGATGCCCGTTGGATGCCATAGGTTTAATCTCGCCGATCATATCTATGCCCCACATTGCAAACGGCCAAGGTGCAGTCAAGACATTCAGAGGAACTGGAGGAACATGCACCTTATCTGCATAAATCTGGCATTTGTGACATGTCCGAGAATGCTGGTAGCAGTCGGCTTCCATTGTGGACCAGAAATATCCTGCCCGAAGGATCTTCTTTGCCATGGTGTGTCCACTGGAATGCGTTCCGAAGGTACCTTCGTGTAGCTCTGCCATGATCCTTTCTGCCTCAGTCTTATCCATACAACGCAGTAAGGTCGAATCATGGTTTCGCTTGTACATGATGTCGTCGCTAAGGAAGAACTTCGCTGCGAACCTTCTCAAAAACTTTTTATCATTGACAGATGCACCTTCAGGGTGTTCCTGAGCTTCCAAGTACCTCTTCACCTCGTAGTACCAGGGTTTCTCAGTCACTACCTCAGCCTCAAGATCACAACAGTATGCCGGTTCGTTCAGTTTCCAGATGATGACCCGGGGAGCCTCATTATCCCATTTGACTTTGAACATGGAAGACATCGTAGCCAATGCGTCTGCCAACTGATTCTCCTCTCTTTGGAAATGTTCAAAAGTTATCTCTGTGAAATGGGGGATCAATGTCAACACACATTCTCTGTAAGGAATAAGGTTCGGATGTTTCGTATCCCACTCGCCTTTGATCTGATTGATCACGAGAGCGGAATCTCCGAAGACACTCAGAAACTTGATCCTTAAGTCAATCGCAGCTTGAAGACCCATGATGCATGCCTCATACTCCGCCATGTTGTTGGTGCAGTTGAAACATAGCCGGGAAGTGAGTGGAGTATGAGTGCCTTGGGGGGATATGATTACAGCGCCGATGCCGTTACCCAAAGCGTTGGAGGCTCCATCAAAGTGCATAGACCATCGGGATCCTTCCTCAGGTCCTTCATCCGGTCCAGGTACTTCACAATCAGTCACTATCATGATACTCTCGTCTGGAAACTCGAAGTTCATTGACTGATAGTCGTCTACTGCCTGGTGTGCCAAGTGATCTGCCAATACACTTCCCTTGATGGCTTTCTGAGTTGTGTACTGGATATCATATTCTGTCAAGATCATTTGCCATCTTGCTATTCTCCCAGACAGAGCAGGCTTTTCAAATATGTACTTTATTGGATCCATCTTTGAAATCAACAAGGTAGTGTGAGTCAGCCTATACTGTCTCAGCCGGCGAGCAGCCCATACCAAAGCGCAACAAGTTTTCTCAAGCAATGAGTATCGGGTCTCACAGTCGGTAAACTTTTTGCTAAGGTAATAAATGGCATGCTCTTTTCGGCCAGACTCGTCATGCTGGCCCAGCACACACCCCATTGAGTTATCGAGTACTGTCAGGTATAATATCAGAGGTCTCCCTTCAACCGGTGGCATAAGAATGGGTGGTTCTTGGAGATACTCTTTGATTTTGTCAAAAGCGGCCTGACATTCATCATTCCAACGTACTACCTGATCTTTCTTCAGTAGCTTGAAGATTGGTTCACAGGTAGCAGTTAGGTGCGAGATGAATCGGGCAATGTAATTCAGGCGTCCTAAAAAGCCTCTGACCTCTTTCTCTGTCTTAGGAACTGGCATCTCTTGAATAGCTTTAACCTTGGCAGGGTCCACTTGAATACCCTTATCACTTACGAAGAAGCCTAGCAACTTTCCAGATCTTACCCAGAAGGTGCACTTATTCGGGTTCAACCTCAGCTTGTACAGTTTCAGACGGTCAAACAATTTCTGCAGATGATCAAGGTGTTCCTCCTCAGTTTGGGACCTTGCGATCATGTTGTCGACATACACTTCTATCTCATGATGGATCATGTCATGAAATAAAGCAACCATGGCACGTTGGTAGGTTGCCCCAGCATTTTTCAGCCCGAATGGCATGACCTTGTAGCAGAAGGTGCCCCACTGAGTGACAAAGGTAGTCTTTTCCATGTCTTCAGGAGCCATCTTGATTTGATTGTAACCTGAAAAACCATCCATGAAGGAGAACACCTTGTGTTGAGCAGTATTGTCAACCAAAACATCAATGTGAGGTAGGGGAAGTCATCCTTGGGGCTGGCCCTGTTCAGATCCCTGTAATCAACACACATTCTGACCTTGCCATCTTTCTTTGGTACCGGCACCACATTAGCAACCCACTGAGGGTAAGAAGTCACTGCAAGAAACCCGACATTGAATTGCTTCATAACCTCAGCTTTAATCTTCTCAGACATCTCTGGACGCATACGGCGGACCTTTTGCTTAACCGGAGGGCAGTCTTCCTTGGTAGGCAAATGATGGACCACAATGTCGGTATCCAACCCAGGCATGTCTTCGTAGGACCAAGCAAAGATCTCCACATAATCATGTAACATCTGAGTCAACCGTTGCTTCACGCTGAGCTCTAGATTGGCACCAATCTTAACCTCCTTTCTGTCTGCCTCAGTACCCAGATTTATCGTTTCCACTGGCTCTTCATGTGGTTGAATTTCCCTCTCTTCCTGGAGCAACAGTCTTGCAAGCTCGCCAGGCACTTCGCAATCATCTTCACCTTCGTCTTTGGCTAAGTTGATCGGATTTTCGAAATCATAACTGGCAGTAGCAGAGTCGTTACTAGTGAGATCCAGAGTGGATTGAAACCTGTATGGGTGAGTGTGTGTAAATACAGTTGTTTTGCAATATATAAAGAAAGAAAGAAAGAAAGAAAGGGAGCACAAGATTTGAAATGCGAAAAAACGTCCAAGGTCTTTATTCATGATATATGTAAATGACAGTCACAAGCCCTCACAAATGAAGCCAACGGTGCCCTGGGTAAGACACCGGGCCATAAAGTTTCAATTCATTGTTTATTATAAATAACAAAAACAAAGGAATTCATTACTGCGTAACAAAAGTAACAGGTGTATGATCTTTTGCGGTCCAATTGTTCAATCCACCGTCAGTCGTCGGGTAGATCCAGCTATCGAACTCTGATTCTTCCACTTCGTCTTCATCCCCAATAGCATTCACTCCTGGATTGGTGATGAGCACAGGAGGTCTTCTAATCCTAGCTTTGCGCACAGCCCTCTGAGCCTCTGCAGTAAAACCCAGTCCGAACTTGTCAGTTTTAGGAGTGAAATCAGGGAGCCTGCCCCAGTTAGCACACTCACCTTTCTCGATTACAGCCCGGGCGTCCTTCAAGGAAGCCATCTTCAAGGGAAAGTCCTCTTCAACCACTGTTTCTGCTGCTGCCAATGTTGGAGGTACCTCTTCAAAATGCTGAAAGGGGGTTTCAATAAACTCCCCGTCCATCTCAATATACCGGAAGGAATTCAGATGACTAACCATATATTCTTCCTCCCCCTGCACAGTGACGATCTTCCCTCTGACAGGGTACTTGAACTTCTGGTGTAGGGTAGATGTCACTGCCCCAGCTTTGTGAATCCAAGGTCGACCCAGTAAACAGGAATAAGATGGACGAATATTCATCACATAGAAAGTTGAGTCAAAGACTTAGGAACCAACACGAATAGGAATGCCTACCTCTCCATGAACCATCCTCTTCGATCCGTTAAAGGCTCGGACAATGATGTTGCTAGGTTTCAACTCCAGGCCCTCACAATCCAACCGGTCTAAGGCCTTTTTGGGTAGCACATTCAGGGAAGAACCGGTGTCCACCAACACGTGCGCCAGAGTAGTGCCCCTGCATTCTATAGAGACATGCAGGGCATCATTGTGGTTCTTTCCCTTGGCGGTAAGGTCAGCATCCGAGAAACCCAAACCATTGTCAACTGTCAAATTGGCTACGCAATCAGTAAACTGCTCTGCAGATGTCTCCTGTGGCACATGGGCCGTCTTTAGAAATGAAATCAGGGCCTTAGCATGGGCCTCTGAGCACAGCAGCAATGAGAGCATAGAGATCTTGGAGGGGGTATGCCCCAGCTGTTCAACGACATTGAAGTCGCTCTTCTTGATTATTTTAAGAATTTCCTCCATCTCTTGCTGGGAGGCTTCAACATTCACAGATTTTGGTGCCTCCATCCGGGCAGGCTCATCATCAATCCCTTTGCCCCGAGCATTAGATGACTCGGCAGCAGGGGAAACAACTTGATCAGAAGTGGAAACAGGCGTACTTGCAGGTGTTATAATGAGAGGTCTTCGAATAGCGGGTGGCGCAATGTCAGGAGAGAAGAGCCTGCCACTGCGGGTAACTTTAGCTGGGCCGGTGATATTGCTGATGCTGGTACCGGTATTGAACTCTTGCTTTATTCCAAGTACATATACATCTGCCCCATAGTGCCATGGGACAACCTTATCAGATTCATAGGGGAGGGGCCCCGGAACAGTAATAACAATGGGTGCGACAGTCATGATTTTAACTGGCTTCCTCGGGGGAGCCTTGATTGGATTGTTGAAAATTGTAAAGACAGATACTTCTTCCACAGGAACAAAAGGAACAGCGGTCTTCTTGAACAGAATCTCTTTGCTGTCCATCAGGCTTTGGATGCCTAACTTCAGCAACGGACAACCAGTAAGGGAAACAGCACACAAAAGGCAACCCTCGCTACAACCCGGAAATAAACCGGCTAGCAACAGGTTCCTCTTAACAGTCAACAGAGGAGTAGCTACATCATTCACAGAAACGGCATATAAATATTCATCAATGGCATTTACTCCATGCTGGGGCATAGGAGCAGTCACCACATTTGGCCTCTCAGGTGCCTCAAATTGTATCTCCTTTGCATCAATAAGGTCCTGCACCTTATTTCTTAAGGCCCAGCAATCATCAGTAGAATTCCCCAGGCTATCAGAGTGATAAGCACAGCGGGCATTTGGATTATACTTAGGAGAGGTAGTGTTCACAACCTTCGGGGCCTCTCTAACAGTCACCAAGTTGGTTGATAGCAGCTGCGGCAAGATTTGCGACAAGGTCATACTTAGCTGGGTAAATTCTCTTCTGGGTCTCTCACCCCTTGGTTGATTAGTTTGCCGAGGAGCGGCAGCAGGCTTAGCAATCACCACCGCGTTGACAGATTGGCGGTGCTCTGGTTTATCTTACCTTCTAGGCCCATACACAGTGCTGGCCTCCTTCTTAAAAGGTTTCTTCTCAGAACTCGAAGACGCACCTTTCTGAATCTTTCCTGACTTCATACCAGCCTCTATCCTTTCCCCTGTCAGAATGAGGTCAGTAAACCCTGCAGACGAATTACCGATAAGATGATTGAAGAATGGCCCGGAGAGGGTCCCCAAGAACATATCCACTAGCTCACGGTCTATTAATGGAGGCTGCACCCTGCCAGCCAGGTCCCTCCACTTCTGCGCATACTCTTTAAAACCTTCGCCTGAACCTAGCGACATACCCTGGAGTTGGGTACGTGTAGGAGCAAGGTCGGCATTATATTGATACTGCTTGTAAAAAGCAGTAGCCAACTCCTCCCAGTTACGAACTTTGGTCCCATCCAGCTGATAGAACCATTCGAGATGAGTCCCTGAAAGACTCTCTTGGAAGAAGTGGATCCACAAGTTCTTGTCCACTGTATACGGCTGAATCTTCCGCACATAAGATCTGAGGTGTAGTTTAGGGCAAGACGCCCCGTCATACTTAGTGAAAGATGGTGCTTTAAACTTGTGAGGGATGATCACACCAGAAGATAAACCCAAGTCTCCGAAATCCAAACCAGGCACTTGTTGAATTTCAATGGCGTTCAGCCGGTCTTCCGACTGCTTGTATCTGTCTTCAGCCGGAGGATACTGTTCCTCATTAAAATCAGTCTCATTGTCAGATACCATCGGACTTGGAGCCCTTCCCCCCCGGGGACTGTCTTTGCCTACAGAAGAACCAGCTTCCTCATTCTGCAGAGTGTTACCAAACCTCTGACCCGAGTTGAAAAGAACAATTCTCTTCTTCTTCTTCTCCTTCTTCAGGAGCAAAGCCTTCAGCTCTTCTTGACCTTGAGCCAAACCCATGATCAGCTCCTGAAATTGTGCGTTCTGCGCCTGAAGGGCCTTGATAGACATCTCGGTAGATGATTCAGGGTTCATGATGCTGAAATAAACAGCGAAGAACGGTAAGCAACCTAAAAAGAAGAGTACCTGCTATGCACATGATGAATGATATGTGTTTATGCAATGCATTCAAGGGTTCGAAAATTCAAATTTGTTGTAGACAAAAAGGAACACACGTTATCATTAAGGAAATAATTGTTTGGTACATCAAGGCCTCATGGGCACACATTACAAAGAAAATCAATCCTAAAAGACACTGCGCATCCTCTTTGGAGCAATGTAGGTGTTGAGATTCCTCTCCTCGTGCAGTAGGCGGGTGAACTCCAAGACCTTCTTTTCACTAGCATGTAGACTGGTCTCAAGAGAATTCCGTTCTTCCTTAAGCTGGATCCAGCTCTTCTGCATCTCTTCCCAGGACGTGGGCATGTCAGGATGTTGAATGGTGTGGGACACCTCTCCTTCCAAGACTGGCTCTTTGATCACAGGGAGAACATGAGGATATGGCATCACTAACTTCTGAGAGCGGGCTCGTACCCACTTGAGATAAGGTTCCAATGGGATGGAATTCCTGTGCCCCAGGGTCTTGCTATCTATCCTACTTGGCATCCTCCAAGCTCTAATAAATCTATGGCGAAGTCCTTGTGCATCGTTGTCGAAGTCAAAAACTATGTCAGGAATTAACATGTCATGAGGGCCTTCCCTCCGAGCATAACCAAACTGTCTCCAAGCCAGGCACGGGTTGTAAGTAATACCTCCTCTGATTCCAAGTAAAGGAACATTAGGGTACTCCCCATAACGATCAATGATAGTGACCTCCTCTCTGGATCGAGAGCACCAATGTATATCAGCATGTGTAAGAGTCATCAATCGTTGTGACCATCTCAAACCCCGCTCGTTCTTCAAGACTGATTGCGGAAGGTGCGAAATAAACCACCTTCCCAGGAGAGGAGTACAGCACATAAGAACACCTCTTTTTCTCATGGTTCGAGTGTAACATGAGTGAAGGATGTCCCCGAGCAACGTAGGTATAGGATTCCTGGACATGAAGATCTGGACAGCACTGATATCTATAAGCTGATCTGGATTAGGGAACAACACCAAACCATAGACAAGGAGGGCCACAACTTCTTCAAAAGCTTGTAGGTCAAGGGAGTTCCAACATTCTTGGGCCTTCTCAAACAGAAACTTGGCTAAGAACCCTTTGATACCACTTCTAACTTCCCAATGTCCCTTGAGGTCAGATGGTTGTAGGTGTAAGGCTTTAGCAATCTCTTCAAGCTTGGGTTCCTTTTCCGTACCGTTGTAGGGTAGTTGATCAAGGATAGGGATCTTCAGAAGCCGGGAGAACTCTTCCAATGTAGGCACCAGTTGATAATCCAGGAAAGTAAAACAGTGGTGCAGAGGGTCAAAGAACTGGAACAGGACCTTTATCATATCTTCCTCAATGTTGGTGTTGACCAAGCTGATGAGTCTTCTATGTCTTTCACTGAATGAAGAGCTCTCGGGAATCCTGGATATAAGCTCCTTAAGTTGAGGAGGGATCCTTACAAGGCTGATCTGAATTGTCTTTCTGCGAACAGTTTCCATGTCCTACAAAACAAGAACAAAGATGAAGATTTGAACCCCTGAAATGGTTAGCCAATGCATATGATGTTGTATGATGTCATGATGCTATGATTAAACGCACCACAAATATTTATAAAGGCAAACATGATAAGGCACACAAGTCACACAAGACAAGCCCTTAGAGTTTAGGCCTGCATGGAGTTTGGGGTACTGCCCTCTTGAAGTTGGTGGGCTCAACCTGTCCTATCAGAAGAAATCGGGTTCTACGGGTCCCAATATCACTGGATTGCTTTCATTGTTCATCGTTTCGATTTATCCACTGAACTGGCGACCGAAATATTCCAGGAAAGCAACCCTCAATTGAGTGTAGTATCGAGTATCAACCAACCTCGGACTGCACCAAAGTCAGTTATCTCACTACCCTAAAGAGGCCAAGATGGTTCAATTAAGGTTCCTAAGGTCAGTTGATGCTTCACGACACCACGCGGCGGCCCCGTACTCTCCTTGACTGAACTCAAGGGTTACCGGTACACACCAAAGTGCCACATCAACGTAGCATACTGCTTCAACCATGTCGGTATACCCCGCACAGTTCCCTCACAGTCTTGTTGCTACTTTCTAAGAAGGTATCCCCAGATCCGGGTTAGGATCTATAGAACTCCCAAGACAGTCCCACAATAATAAAGCAAACAAGTCAAAGCAATTGAAAACACAGTTATGAACTATCCTAAGGTACACCTCACTTTAAAAGAATCCCCAGCAGAGTCGCCAGTTCTGTGATCGGTGGATCTGGAACTGACTGTTTAAAGCTGGTTCGCGAAATGTCGCGGAAGCAAGAGTCGCCACCGTCTTTTATTTTCTCCAATATGGAAAGGACAAAAGCACAGGAAAATTCCTTATGAGATTGTTTCTCGGTTCGGGAGGTAGATTTATAGAAAGGGAAGGTATTAGCACCCTTTCTATCCATGGTTATCCATGGGCTCTTAGATACTTGCTCATTTGTGTTTTCAAAATGTTTGTTTGCTTTTCAAAGTGTGAGTGAGTTTGAAAAAGTTTCGTTTAAAGTTTCAGATCGACTCTTGTATCAGTCCTCAAGAGTGTTTGAAAAATTGTTTTTGAAAGCTTTTTGAAAAGTGTCGGTGTGAAAAGAGTTTTTTTTATATGTTTTGAATTAGAGCAAGTATCTACGAGTCATCTACCTACCCTAAGGAATTAGGCTGTGTAAATGTCCTTAAGGTAATGCCATCCCACCATTGAGAGGTAGGTAGCACCACCGTTGGAGGTGTTCGGGTCAATTCGAGGATTAGGGACAGTGTGGTCACCGAGCAATAGTAAGACACCTTAGAAGCTACCCTTATGCCATTGATCTTTTTATTCCGAGGCAACTATTCTGAGGCAACCGTTTCGAGGCAACTTGTTTCGAGGCAACTAGATCAAGGGACATAAGGACTCACTAAGACGTCCTATACTCGACGACCACGTTTCGAGGGGCAAGGCAACAGTGAGGCGTACCCTAGGAGTGGTGTGTGAATTGTGTGTCATTTTCAGTTATTATTTGTCTTGTCATGCATTTGGTGATCTATGCTTTGATTTTATTTGGGCCATTCATTCTTTCATGCAATTATTACCAGTTAAGGTGCGGAAATTAAAATGCGGAAAATAAAAGTCCTACGCTATTACAAGGTGCGGGTCTATACATCGCCAAATTAACAAAGACTCGATTTTGAATAAAAGTGCGGAAAGTAAATGTCCTAATTACTATTACAAGGCTTTGGGGCAATTACATTATATTTGAAATGAAAACATAAGAACAAACGCGCGAAAAGGAATTTGAATCGAGAGTGCGAGGGCGTTGGACCCTTTAAAGAAATTAAATGAAATTAATGAATTAATTAATGATTAAAGAAAGAAAAAAAAGGTTATTTTTTATGTTTTTTTGGTATTTATGAAATAAAGAGAATTAATTGAAATTAGAAATTAAATAAAACCCTAATTCTAAGTTTGTTTTTAATTATTAAAAAATGTTTAAGTTTAACCTAATTTACCCTAATTAACTAATTACAAGTTTATTTACAAAATAATTAATAGTTAGTAATAATGATGGGAATTATTTATTTATTTAAGAAAAAGGATGAAAATGTGACAAACCCTAATTTCTACATTTTTAATTATTTAAGAAAAAAACATAAAAAATTTTAACCTAAATTAACCTAAATTGATTATTAAATTTATTTACAAAAATATAATAATGAATTAAATATTAATAAACATATTTTTATTTTTGACTTTTTCTGGATTTTATATTTATGAAAATTATTTTGGTGATTTAATTAAAACAATAAAACAAATTAAAAAGAATAAAAGGGAAAAAATAATAAAAGAAAAAGAATAAAAGATTGAGCAAACCCTGGGGGTGTTCTGACCCTTTTGGAGGTGTTTGGGAAGCATTTTGGCCCAACAGATTCAAGGCCTCTTTGACTTTCAATGATCACATGGGACTCAGTTGACTAACACGCATGGTGAGCCACTTTTGTGGCCTTCAGATCAGAGCCTATGGACACTTGGCAGGCCAGGACATGAGGTTGTACAATGGTCCCTTATGAGCACATTGCACAGAAGCGCGTTAAAGAAAAAATTATAGAGGAAGCAGGGGACCTGGGAATCGAACCCAGGTCCCAGTACCTGCGTGACAGCACATCTACCAACCCAACCAATGCGTTTATTTGTTAACTTAGTAGAACCTGATTAATGTATATGAAAACAAATGCTATTGGTGTAAAACAAAAATTAAGCGCGAAGATTTGAATCTCCCAGTCACGTCCAGACACGCAAGCATCATCTTCATCGTTTTACCTGTAACATAATCAGTTAGCGGGGGTTTTAAACCCCCACTAAGTCAAACCTGTCATAATAGCGATTAGCATATAGTTAAAAAGAAAAAGGGCGCGATGGGTGGTTTCTATCCGTTTGAAGGTCCTGATTCCAATGGTACTAGTTTCATGGCCTGGTTTTTCCATATGGGGAAAGCCCCAATTCAAAGCTTCTGCAACCCTAGCAATCGTTAATGGTGATTTTTGATACAGGCAATATTAGTTCAATCAAAGCATGCTATTAGCTTCAGAACAATCATCTTAGTGTAAATCAATCATTAGAAGACATTAATATGGCATGAAAATGCAAACACGAATATGCAAAATTTTATGAACAGGGCGACTCGGTTATACCAATTCTTGAGGTCAAGGTCTATGTTATTGATTGCAATCTCTTCCTGGTAGTCTTGGCAAGCTTGTGGAATACTTTTTGAGATTTGAATCACCCTCTAGCTATGAAAACAGTTTTGACTTTTTTGTGAAAAAATGCAAGTTTGTTCTTGAGGTTTCAGCGCAGCTTGCTTGTTCTTCTCATTAGGGTTCAATTGTGCTTATGTATGTGAGTAGAACTAGGTCAAAAAACCAGCCCAAAATCCATGTTTTAATGCTTTTCAATATTTGATTTTCCATGATCTTTTTCAATCCTTTTTGCCATCAAACCATTGCCAATCATGGGAGATTCTTTCCCTTTTGGATGATACACGAATATTGAGTACATAAAGAGTGCATATGCTGCATAAAAAGATTTGAAAGGTGGCATTTGATATTTTTGTCATATTTAATTTTAATTAAGTGAATTAATAATAATAATAATTCAAATAATTAATCAAAAATGATAAAATAACTCCCTTGGATGTCAATGGGTCGTGCATAGCTTTTGGGTGATGATTCATGGAAGAAATTGAGGCCCATTAGCAATTTTGAGGCATTTGAAGCAAAGTTGACTTTTCAAAATTCCCAAATATTTCCCAACTTCCACAAGGCATATCTTGCTCAATTTTTAAGCTTTGATCATGTTCTTGGACATTTTGGAAAGGTCTTGAAGTCCTCTAACCAATGCCTTTGGTACCATGTCATTTTGATTTACCAATCTCAAGTTATGGTCTTTGACTTAAAGTGCTTTTTTGTTGACTTTTGAAAATGACCTATAATGTTGAGATTGATAACTTTTTGTGAGAGCATTTCTTGGACTTGAAGTGTGAAGATGAGTTGTAGGAAATGTCATTCTCTTCAAAATGAGCTTTGGATGGAATTTTTCTGATAAACCATGTGGAAGTTATGCCCTGGTCAAGTTACAGTTGACTTTTCCAACTGTCCAAAAATAGAAACTTTTGCATCTTGAGACTTTTTGAGCCATGCCTTGAGAATCATGATCAAGAATTGATCAAATGATGTTTGTGGCTTCAAAATAAGATGTTGACCAAAAATTTTGACTTTTGACTGTCAAATGACCATTTTGCCCCTGCAGTTGACTGTAGGGCAATTAGGGTTTTGACTGTGCAATTTTGTGCTGTGAGTCTTGAAACTTGGCATGTGAATGCTTGACAATGTTTATAGGCATGTGGGACTTGATTGGACCCTTGGAAACTTCAATTTCTTTGCCAGAACCAAAACCCTAATTTTTGACTGTTAGGAGGCAATTGGACTGTGCAACCCTTGGGAGATTTTGAAGCATGCCCTTAGTAAATCTTGAAGAAAATGGGAGGGAAAATTTTGGGGTACAACACTTATGTATCACAAGTTGAACCTAAAAAAACTAGCGATGCCTTACTTGATGAGAATTGTCTTATTACCATTCAAGAATAATTAAACCAATTTGAAAGTAACGATGTTTGGTATCTTGTCCCTCGTCCTACCAATCATCAAATCATAGGCACCCGATGGATAGTTAGGAATAAGCTTAACGAACATAGTGTGATAACAAGAAATAAGGCACGTATTGTGGCTCAAGGGTATAACCAAGATGAGGGTATTGGCTATGAGAAGAATTATGTATCGGTGTCCCGACTTGAGGCTATACGCCTTTTGTTAGCTTATGCTTGTTCTAAGAATTTCAAAATATTTCAAATAGTAAAAAGTGTATTCCTTAATGGATACATAAGTGAAGAGGTGTGTGTGTCTCAACCTCCTAGATTTGAAAATGATGAGTTTCCTAATCATGTTTTCAAGCTTAAACGTGCATTGTACGGTCTTAAACAATCTCCTAGGGCATGGTATGATAGACTTGCAAATTTCTGCTTGAATAAGGATACTCTAGAGGGAAAGTTGACACTACTCTCTTTATTAAACATCAAGGAAAGCATATTTTATTAGTTCAAATTTATATAGATGATATCATTTTTTGATCTACTAATTTGCATCTTGTCAAGGAGTTTTCTAAGCTTTTGCAGGGAGAGTTTGAGATGAACTACTTCCTTGGGCTACAAATTAAACAACTCGATAAAGGAACGCGTGTGTGTTAAACCAATATTGTCTCGAATTACTTAAGAGATTCGGAATGGATAGTGCTAAGTAAATTGACACTGCTATGACAACAAATTAGTAATCTAGAAAAGGATGAAAAGGTAAGGATGTTGAGGTAAAAAGGTATAGAGGTATGATTGGTTCACTTCTCTATCTTACGGCATCTTGTCCTGATATTATGTTTAGTGCTTGTATGTGTGCACATAATTAAGAGGTTCCCAATGAATATCATTTAAAAGTCATCAAATGAATCTTTAGATATCTTATTGGTACCTAAAAATTTAGGCTTTGGTATTCCAATGGAAATGATTATAATTTGGTTTGTTATTCTGATTCCTACTTTTCCAGTTGCAAATTGGATAGGAAAAGTACTAGTGGAACTTGTCACTTGTTTGCAAAATCTTTGGTGAGTTGGCATAGTAAAAAGTAAGTTTCTGTAGCTTTGTCAACGGCTGAGGCAGAATACATGGCGGCCGGTAGTTGTTGTGCTCAAATATTGTGGCTCAAACAACAACTATTAGATTTTGATATTAAACTATCATGTATTCCTATTATGTGCAACAACACTAATTCCATTAATCTAACCAAAAATCTGGTGATACACTCAAGGACTAAACACATTGATATATGTCACCACTTTATTCGTGATCATGTTGAAAAAGGAGATGTTGTGTTTGAGCATGTTGATAGTAAAAATAAACTTGTCGATATTTTGACTAAACCACTCCCAACCGAATCCTTTATCAACATACACGGAGAATTGGGGATCATTGACATCTCAAATGTTACCTGGTTCTATCTCCTTATTTTCACAATAAGTATTCTCTTTAACTATGTGTTTAAGTGTGTAATACTTTATGAGTTCAACTTTCAACACTTCAAGAGTAAGGTAATGTCGTTCCAATTTCTCCTTGAACGTAAGTTTTACCTAATTGCATATTTTTAGAGTTCTTTCAAAAATGCTTCATATACTTTTAAATGATGAAAACCATAAATATTCATTTTCAAAAATTTGCGATTAATAACCATTGTGTGTTCTTAATCTATATGTTTACAATGACTTCATGTATTAATTCTTTCACATTTGTATAAATTTATTCTTAATATGCAAGTATGTGTTGTGGTTATTTCCCTTATTTTTTCCTTGCAATGTATTTTTCATGTTGTCATAGTTATGTCATTTGAAACACTTTCATTTTGGTAGTAGTAGTGAAATTATGTTTTTTCTATGGTTGGCACACGTGTGTGCGGCATCGGGAGTTCCATTATGAAATGTTAAAAGATTGTGACGCTCAAAATAACTGTTGATAGGAATTAGACTAGGTTTACGCCTGACTTTGTCTTGGAAGAAGTATCAGAATAAATCTATGCTATATTTAAACTGATCCAGAAGATGTCTACGTCCGACTTTAACTAGAAGAAGTATCAGAATAAATCTATACTCGATTTAATCTGAGTCAGAAGATGTCTACGCCTGACTTCAAATGGAAGAAGTATCAGAATAAATCTACGCTCGATTTAATTTGAGCCAAAATATGTCTACGCCCGACTTCAAATGGAAGAAGTATCAGAATAAATCTATGCTTAATTTAATCTGAGCCAGAAGATGTCTACGCCCGACTTCAAATGGAAGAAGTATCAGAATAAATCTACGCTTGATTTAATCTCAGCTAGAAGATGTCTATGCTCGACTTCAAATGGAAGAAGTATTAGAATAAATCTATGCTCGATTTAATCAGAGCCCAAATATGTCTACGCCTGACTTCAAATGGAAGAAGCATCAGAATAAATCTACGCTTGATTTAATCTGAGCCAGAAGATGTCTACGCCCGACCTTAAATGGAAGAAGTATCAAAATAAATCTATGCTCGATTTAATTTGAGCCATAAGATGTCTATTCCAGACTTCAAATAGAAGAAGTATCAAAATAAATCTACACTCGATTTAATCTGAGCTAGAAGATATCTACACCTGACTTTAACTGGAAGAAGTATCTGAATAACTCTATGCTTGATTTAATTTGAGCCATAAGATGTCTTTGCCCGACTTCAACTGGAAGATATTCCTCTTTGAGAATGACCCTCTAAGGAAATTTCTTAAGTAGTCATTTGTCAGATGTAGCGTTTGAGAAGATAGTCTGGTCATATAAGTAGTTGATGATGTTTGTCTGTTGATTGATCTTTCTTGAAAAGGTAAAAAGTTAGTTGTATGCAATGTCATGATGTATGAAATGCATTGCGTAATGACATTCTCAAATAAATGAGAGCGTGTTATATGCGTTTTGCATGCATATGCTATGTTGTTCATAAATGATGTATGAATGTGAAATATTGTTGAAGTATATTTGTAAACCCATGCATTATCTTTGTCTGGGAAAATAAATCCCTGATATTGCTGGGGATGAAGAGTATGTGTATTTTCAATCTTGATGGGTATTCTTGCTTTCTGTTTGAGGAAACTCTGCTGGAGAATGTTGATTCCTGTTTGGGTAGAAGAGTCCAAGAACATTGGTTGCTCATTGCTCTATTGGGGATTTTAGTTCTTGTATACCCTGATTGGGGATAAAAGAGATGGATAAACTTTTGAGATGTTGTCTGACTGAGTTTCCGATATGGATACCGACTCGTCTGGAGAGAATAAGGTTGAATAACATCTGATCCAATTTCAGATTCAGTAGCAACTCTATGGGGATAGCAACCCGGACTGTCCTTTGCTTGAGGTGGGAATCTTGCCGGTAATTTATGGTAGAAACAGACTCAAGCTGGGGAGACTGTAATCTGTCGGGGAAATAAACCTTATTGGGGAAATAAACCTTGTTGGGAAATAAACCATGTTGACGGAGAAATACTCTGCTGAGGAAACACCCTTGCTAAGGAAATGAGCTATGTTGGAGAAAAGAAATCTGCAGGGGGTTTTCCAATTTTGGAGGAATAAACTCAACTGGGGAAGAGAATTTCCATAAACTGTACTAATTGGGACTCTGTAGGTGGGCGATATTGTCGGGAAAAAGATCATATTCCTTTATCCTCTAGGATGATCTGATGGTGAGTATGATCATGTTAATAGCTAGAAGATGCCCTACTTTCTATCGTGAAGGCATATTAGACTTGCGGGGAATATATCTCTTGTTGAAGATGAGCTTCTGAAGGTAACTCTGTGGGGATTTATGGATGACTTGAACATTATCTCAACTTATAGGGCCCTCTATAAATGTTGATCAGGGTGATGAGTCTTCTACTGATAGACAAGAGATAACGGGACATAGTCGTACACTTTAATCCCTAACTTTTGTCTGGACCATCTTTTCAGATTTTCAGTCCATTGGGATACCCTTTTTTGCCCAAGCCGCCTTTTCAGGTTTTCGACTTGTCGTGTGTATAATTTTATTTATATATCCTTAATTTTTTCCCGAACTCTTTGGTTCGCCGGGATGCCCTTATTTTTGTCTAGGCCATTCAACCTAGCGGATCTTTTTTTCATGTGTAGTATTTTCCGACTATGTCCGTGTTTACAGGGTGAAAAGAATTGTCACTATCCATAGTAGTAAGTGTTGTAGCACTACCAGAAAATGTTTACTTGATCGTACGTGACCCTTCGTTGGAATTCATGTTTAATGCCCCAAGTGATTCAAATGGAGATTTGTCCCTGGCTATTCAGCACTTTTAAGATATTCTTTGAATCTTGACTCGACTGCCACATATGAGTTTGATAATAACATGTCACGCCCCTTAATTATGGAAGGCTTGTTATTGGAAGTGTCTTTCCATTTGAAGTGATTATGTTCATTGAGAGGATTTTCGTTCATTGAGTATTCTTCGTGTGAATTTCTCTATTGTCGAACAATTAGTTATGTGCAAATAGTGGTATTAAAATTGCAAAGCTTATGTCTGTCTTGAAGTTTTGAAAATGCATTTTTAGTAAACAAATAGAATTTTGTAAGAATATGAATTCAACTCAGGATTTATAGTAAGCCTTACAGGAGTTAGGTTACTTTTTGTAACAGTATACTTTCAAACTAACCTATGCTTCAATTAGGACTTTTAAGGGTTGTAACGTGGCCTGGTTCACGGTTTAAGAAACAAAGGATAAAGGCTCGAAATTTATTTGTACCCACCCGTTCTCCATGATCTTCTTTAGTCCTATACTCAGTTAATTATACGTTTAGATTCTAATTGAGTCTGGAATCTTTGCCCTAATATTTCGGTGATGATTCGGATACTGAAAGTTTATTTGAGAAGGCAAGCATTTTTTGTAATATTTTTATTGAGTATTTGTAGCGACCTCTATTTTGAGATTACAGTCAGTGGGATGCCCTTGTTTTTCCTAAGTCTCCTTCATAGGTTTTGACTTAGTGGGTTTTTCTTTTGAAAGATAATGACTGCTTGTTTTAATGATTACGGGGACCCATCACTGTCTTTTGATTTTATAAGAGCATCTTCAACACTATTCATTGTGTATGAAGGTAGATCTTGCGACTGAATGTGCATTTAAATTAACTGAGAAACTACCCTGCCCAGGTTACGATTACGGGTTTTAATTGTGTGAAAAAGAAAAATCCTACTCCTTAGGCTCAAAGGGGTTGACTAGGGATTACCTTCCTTATAACTCCACTATTTAGGATTTGAAACAACGTTTGTACATCGTCAACAAGGTCTGTTCAAAAGCATACTGTAGAGATTATGGTATTATTTTCGCCATCCTCCCTCTAAAGGCTTATAGCTTTTAATTGAGAGTTGAATATCACAAAAAGGAAGTAAAATCATAATTTAAGTATAGTGAAAACAAATGGATTAATTCAAGACAAACATATGCAATTCATTAATGGGGACCACCAAAGTCTGACATAAAGATAAGTGTTTGAACAAACAAAGAAATTACAAATGAAAATTTGAATGAACAAAAAGCTTCTCCGCCTGAATTTGTCACTTCATATGGTGTAACTTTGGGGATGACAGAAAACCTCAACCTGACCATCTTGTGTAAATTCCAACACTCCTTCATCAATCAAGTCTTGAATCTTATATTTCAACATCCAACAACTATCAGTATCATGCCCCAGACTGTTGGAGTGATATGCACACCTTGCATCAGGATTGTAGCTAGGAGCGGAAATATTAGGATTCCGAGGAGGATCCTTCAACGTGACCAAACTCATCTCCAACATGTGTTTCAAGGCTTGCGACATCGACATGTTGAGTTTGTTATATTGCCTTTTGGATGTATCCTGCTTACGCTGACTACCCCGTTGTTGTTGTTGGAAGGGACGTTGTTGGGCTTGCAATGTAGTAGCAATCCGAAAAGTCCTACTTTCAACCAAGCCAACTTCCTGTCTCATTAGAGGTTGATCAATTATTTGGTCTCTAATTCTAACCATTCGTCTCATACAGTTGTATTCATCCTGATGAAGTTTGCTGATGAGAATTTTCAACTCTTCTTGTCCCCGAGCTAATTTTTGGATAAGAGCCATATGACCCATAATCTGGATTCTCATATTTGCCATCTCAGCTAGCAATTGATCCTCCTTGTTGTCCTCATGATTCTTCTTGGTCATGTTCTTAGTGAGGAGTGCTTTCAATTTCTCTTGCCCCTTGGCTAAGCTTAGGAACATCTCCTAGAATTGTGCATTTTGAGTTTGGAGATCCCTGACAGACTGTTCGAGAGCCATTTTTCTGCTGAAATAAACAGCGATGAAATGAGAGACGTGTCTTGAGAACTACCTGTTATATAATGACATGCATGATATGTAGATGCAATATTTTCAAGGATCTCTCGGGATAAACAAAAAGTGAACTATTAGAAGTTGTTGCAGCTTTGACTAGAGAACTTCGCTTCGTTAAGTGTCCTTCTGTGAGAATCAAGATCACCATGTTGAGTGGGTCCTAGACTTTGACTCATAATAACGCACTTCGATCTTTGACGGCATCTAGTTAGAGGAAAACGAATCCCATTTCCCCTTGCTTATATGTCGGTTCGTGATACTTTGACAGCATTTGGTTAGAGGAAATTAAAACCTCCTGCCCCTTGCTAGGCGTATGGTTCATGATAACCTGCATCACAGGCTGTTGACATCCTTGAAATGGTTAATGAAAATTCCATAGCATGATGTCATGATGTGTATGCTATGCACCAAGAAAAATTGTAAGGTGATGAAAACAAGTAAGTCTTGCAAGAAGTCCAAGTTATTGGATAACAAATACAAAACAAGTCCTGCAAGGAATTCACGTCGTTAGATAATGAACGCAAACAAGTCACACAAGTAGCCTTAGGTTCAGGCTTGCATGGAGTTTGTAGGTAAGTACCCTCTTGAGTTTTAGTTGGATCAACCTGTCCTAAAAGAAATAACTTGGTTCTAGGAGCCTCAATATTAATGATCTTTCTCTCGAGCATTGTTTCAGCACAAGCTTCTGATTTGCGACCGAAATATCCTGAGAGTCTTATCTCAATGAGTGTAGCATCGAGTATCAACCAACTTCATTTTGCATCAAAGCCGACTATCTCACTACTTTCTAATGGCTAAGTTGTGTCAACTAAGATTCTACGGTCAGTTAGTGCTTTATGACACCACGCGGCAGCCCAGCATTCTCCTTGACTTAACTCAAGGGACAACGACACCAACCAATGTGTCACAGTAATGTAGACATTGCTTCAACCGTATCGGTATACTCCGTATAGTCTTCATAATCTATTCTAATTACCTAAAATTCCCCCAGATTCGGGTATAGGATCTACACAAGAAATAAACCCAAGCATATCCCAAAATATAAAGCATACAAGGCAAACAAGTAAAGCAATAAAGGTGATCTAGCTCTTAAGGTAACCCCGCTTTTAGTTATCCCCAGTAGAGTTTCCAGTTCTGTAATACGGTGGGAGAGCTGACTTTTAGGTTTGCATTTTATCGCAAATGTTGCGGATAGCAAGAGTCGCCACCAAATTTTCTTTTATCCAATAAAGGAAAGGGTGAAAAGAACAGGAAAGACCTTTTGAGAATTTTTCTGAGTAAGGGGCGTAGGTTATGAAAAGGGAAGGTATTAGCACCCTTTTCATCTGTAGTTATCTACAGGCTCTTAATCGCTAGCTCACTTTTTGAAATGCTTTGTGTTTGTGTATGTTTGAAAATATTTTGAAAAATGCCTAAATGCAGCAAACTTTGTAATGATTCTCGTATCGTTGAGAACGCATACAAAGTGTTTATTTTGAAAATATTTCAGAAGAGAAGTGTATTGTGTGAAAATGTTTTGAAATATTCGTGAGCAAGTGGTTAAGAACTATCTACCTACTCAAAAGTCTTTTGTGTTATTTTCCTCTTCCTTTAGATAGTGTTGTCCTACCATTTGTTAGTAGGAAGTCCTATCATTGGATGTTCGAGGGACAAGCGTGGGTCATTGTACAGTCATAAAGGCAACTCGTAGAATGCTTTAGCAATTTTATCATAAGGGACTAAGATCGTTTACCGAGGAAACATCGAAGGGTCATAGAGGGACTATGATCATTTAACCAAGGGTCTTTGCTAAATTGTCCCACGTTCGAGGGACATGACTGTTTTTATCCAAAGAAACAAGTGGGGTCACCCTAGAGGTGCGTGTGTGAAATAGTGTTATAATTTCAGTTAATTTGTCTCGGATTTATGGTTATCTAACGTTTGCTTTTAGTCTTTTCCATATAATCCTATTAGACTAGCAGTAATAAGAAAAGCAGTAAATTGCAAGAAAAATAAATCTAGACTATTACAGAGCTTCGGGGAAGGGGGTTACAAACCATAAAATGGGGGAAAAGTAAAGTAAACCTTAACTTATCTATTACATCTCTTAACAGTTACATATTTATGAAAATAATAATGTGAAAATAAATAAGCGCGCGGAGATTGTGAAAAAAAGGGAAAGATATTAAAACCTAAAATATTCTAAGCGTTAGGAAAATATTTTTTGGTGTTTTGTTTAGAAAAAGTAATAATTAACCCTAATTCTAATTACTTTACAAATTAATTATGAAATAAAATCAAAAAGTGATAAAAAAATAATTTTTTATTTATCAAAAATTAAATTAATTAAACAAAGCCTAAATCTAATTTTTAGTGATTTTTTTATTTAATAAAATTGATTAAAAAGAAATTAATTAAAACAAAAAAGAAATGGGCCTGAAACAAGTAAACTGGGGGTGTAGAATCAGAAAATATCTAAGCCCAATAACTTAGGCCCAGGCGTTGGAGGGAGGCCTTCAGAATCTGGTGCACCTCTCCAATGAGGCCTATCCTGAGTGCTCAGATCTAGAGCACTGGATTTGGATCTATTGAGATCTGATGGTGTGGAATTTGAGATGTACGATGCATGCATGGACCTGCTTCGTACCAGATCTGTAAGAGAAAAAATATGAAAAATAACATGCCAGGGGCAGGGATCGAACCCATTCCCTTGTGCACTAACACCTTTATAGACACATGCTTATCGCTGGGGCGGTTGTTACTTCCAGTATATAAATAAAACGAAAATAACAAAAACATAAAATAAAGTATATGGCCAGAGAAGCACCAGAGCCCTAGCTCCGTTCGTCTTCTCCAACAAGCTGCAAAGACAAAATCTGCACAAATTAAAATATTAATCATATGAAATAACATGTCCCCCCTAATTAGACCCTCCCGAGTTTGAATATGAGATTTGTTTTGACTAACAACGCCTGTAGCATGAGATACAAAGAAATTGCATTTGACTGCCCTAACTATGGCATCTTTCGATCCTAACGTGGAACCTTTGATTTAACCACCCATATCTGATCTATAAATTCACATAAACTCAATAAAATGTTAGTATGCCATGAAATGTGATTAAAATCAGTGATTCAAAATTCAAAACCTTACCAAACCGGTGTTGTCAAGTGGGATGTTCTGGGCACAGTGGGACATGTTGATGGACGTGAGCAGACTCCTGGGAATCTCAGCAGTGATGTTTGATTACTGGTTTGGATTGAGAACTTCTGGAAATTAGGATTCGATGCTTAACTTCTTTGAAAATTTTGTGAACAATACTTTGGCCTGGAGGCAGTAGTTGCGTCTGTCCTTTTAGTCTGAGTGTTGTGCATATATAAAGCATGGATTTAGGGTAAGAAAAGTAGTATGATATCATGTGTAATCAAGTGTATGAATTGTTTCCAAAATCCATTCAAAAACTTTCCAAAAGTGAAAATTTCATTCCCAATCCATCCCACACAGTTTCTTCATGGTTGTCAAGTGTTTATGGGCTTCCAACTTGATCCAAAAACCCAACTATGCGCCTAGGTCCATTAGTCACATATTTGTTTTTGATTTAATTTGCTTTAAATGAACAAAAATCCAAATAAAAGGAATAAAATCATGAAAAATATGGGGATGGTTTTAGGGGTCCTCTAGCATATCATGAACACATTTGAATTCTAAAACTTAGGCCCAATAGCCCAAAATCACAAATTTACTCAATTGAGATTTCATGTATTTCTCAAAAATTGCCCAACTTGTGCAACTCATAACTTGCACAATTTTCATCTTTTGAAGGTGATCTTGGACTTTTTGGAAATCTAAAGATGTCCTCTATAATTTCTCTTTCTTTTTGTATTTGGAGACTTTATATTGATGTAAGTTACCTTGACAAAAAGTGTCTTTTTGTTGACTTTTGAAATGACCTATAATGTATGGGCTCATATCTTTCAAATGAAGCACTTTTTGGACTTGAGCATACATATAAAAAGTTGTGCAGAATTTAATTTCCTTCAAAATAGGCTTTGGTTGGGGAAATTTTGATGAAGCGTGTGAAAGTTATGCTTGGTCAAAGTTCAGTTGACTTCTCCTAAGAAAACCCTAATTTGGCAACTTTGGACTTTTGATGATTTGAGGGCTTCCCTTGAGGAATCATGATCCACCCTTGATCAAATGATAAATACCACTTCAAAATGTGTATGTTGACCAAAAATCTTGAAGTTTGACTGTATGTTGACCATAGTTGACTTTTTATCTAATATAGTTGACTTTCAATCATCTGAGCTATTAATTGAGCAAGCTTGTTATGTAGGACTTGAAACTTGACATGAGCACTATTGAAGACCTATGAAGAACCATGGAAATAACTTGAAAACCTTGAAACCCTAGTTGTAGACCCATTTCTTAGGAGGAGCATTTTGACTGGTCAATTTTTGAGTAGCCTTGAGTGCTTGAGAGCCTTAGAAGAATGTCTTGAAGAAAATATGAGGGAAAATTTTCGGGTACAACATATATCTTTGGTCATTCCTAGATACCTGGTATCATGAAACATTACAATATGATGCAGAAATCCCAAAAAAAATTGTTACCTCATTCAAATCCATATATGAAATATCACATCTATTAATGGTAAGTCATTTTGTTAATCCTGAATATTAGAGTTAAATAAAAATAGTATAACTTTTTGGTAAGTTGGTTAAAATTAGTTAGATTGGTTAGACAAGTTTTTTATACGTGAAGTTTATTAAAAAAAAATACAAGGGATACTTTAGCCCAAACTCGACTTCCTTCATACTCCATCGTGCCACTCCCCTATCCTATGTCACTGATCCTAGCATCTAGATTTTCATATTCTTAGAATAGAACAGAGAAAATAAACCCCAATGGTTTATAACCAAGTCATCTAAATTTCTAGAATAACACCCTACTGCCATAGCCTAGTCTTCAAGAAATTAGATTAGAAAACCAATCATCTTCATGTGAAACTTTTCTGCCAATGTGTTGAATGTCATTCCACCATATTGAAAATTCCGTTGCTCCTTTCATAGCATCACGACACAACAACTTATCCTGCAAGTTTCCATATTCGAATGATAAAATATCCCTCCAAAGTGAGAATATATGTTCTGTGAGCACTATGATTGATTTTTTTTAAATAAAATAATTAACATCTTCCTCTGTTTATTGGTAACGTAGCTATAAGTGAGCGCCCTTTTTATCAATAAAATAATAATAAAACTATTCTCTCGTTTTTTAGGAAAACCAAGGGAATATAGTTATGAGGGATCTCGTTTCGAATCCTTCTTATTGCATTTAAAGTTTTTTCAACAACTTCTCACTTGACATCTTTTCAGATTCCATGTTTTTCTTTGTTAATTAGTAATTCTCAAAATCTTTGTTATCAATAAACAAGAATAGAAAATAATAGAAAAGGAAATATTTCATTGATAATTAAAAAAATAGGACAAGAGATACAACTATTCCACATATTCAAACATCTGACTCCATTCAACTTCAACATTACCCCTAATTATGTCTAACTGGGAGAAATGTTCAGAAAGAACTCTCCCATATGGTATGTAGAAATTCAATTTCTCTCGAGAGATATTTCTCATTTCCTTTAAGAAGTTAAAAATAGTAAGATAAATATTAACTTTGACGTTGTAGGTAAGGAAGTACAATATATGCTTGTCATTCCAAGTAAGTGTTTCCTGTCATGTCTCTATTGGATGGAGATTTGACATTATAAGTTGATACAAAACATTTGCAATTGGAAGTAGAGTAATAGGACTAGTGATTTTATTGTAGTTGGCATAAATTCGGTGAAGGTTGGTTGATTAGACATTGTTGACTCTATAATGTTTAACACAACTACCAGTGTCTTCACAATTTAATGTCTTAGAAATAAGTGATGGTGCAATGAAGATATGAGAGCCATTGACATAGGACTAGATTCCTTCATCATGACCACCTTGCACAACAGAGGCATTCAACCAGAACTTTTTAACGAGATTAGTGTAGATGAGGCCATGAAGATTATCAAAGTAACCATATTTAACTTTTGTTTGGAAATAGTTTTCCTTAGATCAAAACCTTTCTCTTCTAAATCATCTAAATCAACAAATTTTTCATTGATAACGAACAAAAGATCTGCATATAGTTTTGAATAAAATAAAAGTCTTTGAAACAAGGTTTGAAGACAGAAAGAGTTGGAAATGAGACGTTGAAAATAGGAAAAGACTTTGATACATGGTTTGAAGACACAAAGAGTTTGAAATGGGACATTAAATAGCTCAAAAGCTTCCTTGAAACTCCAAAAGATATGTTAATTTTTTAATATAAATGATCATTTCTATACTAGTGATATGATTCCAATGCGTGCACGCCACATTTTAGAAGTAAAACCACATTTTACCTCAGATTTTATTATAACCGATGGGAAAAAAATTCAGGAAGCTTTCTTTTTTTATATTTTTTATTTCTAAATTAAATGACCTATCTCGTCGGTTTTCCTAGTAACTGAGGGATAAAATATTTTACTGTAAAAGCACTCCTTAAACAGATTTTACCTTAATCCTAACTCGTATGCATCATTCTTTGGGATGGATTGCAAGATAATGAAATCTTAGAGCTTAAGAAGCTTGAAAAAGTTATGTATGATGGATTGCAAGCGTATAAAAATATTTTCAAATTTTGAAAACGATAAATCCTTTAGAAGTTGGATGCATGCAATCCATAAAACATTTTCCAATGTTTGGAACAAAGATCTCCTTAGAGCAAAGATTTGTTATTCTCCTAGAATCTGGATTTGTTGTAATATTGTGTTTTAATATTCTGTGTAAACAATATAATGTAAAAAAAACATTTTCACCTCGATCTTTAACAGAACTGACATGATCATTTTGGCGTTATAATTGAGGAAATTGGTCATTGTCCTTAAACAAATTTGTGTCGTCCATTTCATGAGTATCAAGGCTCAAGACATTATCATTAGTGATCCGCGTGAAACCTAAAAAACTTCCATTATAAAAGCATTCGTATATCTAAAATTGATAAAGAAACATCATGAAGCGCTTGAAACTATCTACATCCTCTACTTTAAGATTTACAAGAGTATTTTCCATGAAGAGTTATCTATGATGGATTGCAATAGTAGAAAATTATTTGGGTTTAAGGTTTGTGTTCTTAAATATTTATTTGAGCAGAAAATCATTGTTGTACCCCAAAATTTTCCCTCCCATATATTTCAAGATTTGTCAAGAATGATCTTCAAATTGTTCAAGATTACTCAAGAGGTAGACAGTCAGACCACCTCCTAAGACAGCTGAAATTAGGGTTTTGGTTCTTTCAAGGAATTTGAGGTTTTCAATGCTTCAATCAAATCCCATAGGCCCATATACATTCTCTAGCATCTACATGCCAAGTTTCAAGACTCACGAAGCCAATTTGCACAGTCAAAAGCCCCATTTGATCTACAGTCAACTGCAAGGGCAAAATGGTCATTTTACAGTCAAAAGTCAGAATTTTTGGTCAACATCTTATTTTGAGTCCACAGTCATCATTTGATCAAGTCTTGATCATGATTCCACAAGGATAGCTCAAAAATCATTAAGATGCAAGAAGTTACTATTTTTGGACAGTAGAAAAGTCAACTGTATCTTGACCAGGTCATAACTTTTTCTTGGTTCATCAGAAAAATCCCATCCAATGCTCATTTTGAAGGGGATGACATTTCCTACAATCCATCTTCATACTCCAAGTCCAAGAAATGCTCTCACAAAAAGTTATTAACTTCTACATTATAGATCAATTTCAAAAGTCAACAAAAATGCACTTTAAGTCAAAGGCCATAACTTGAGATTGGTAAATCCAGATGACATGGGACCAAAGGCATTGGTTATAGGACTTCAAGATCTTTCCAAAATGTCCAAAAACATGTTCATATGATCAAAATTGAGCAAGATATGCATTGGAGAAGTTGGGAAATTTTTATGAATTTGCAAAAGTCAACTTTGCTCAAAACACCTTGTTTTTGCTAATGGGCCTCAAATTTCTTGTTGAAACTTCATCCATGGCCTATGCACGACCCATCAAGCTTAATTGAATTTATTTTCTTATTTTTTATTAATTAATTGGATTTTTAATCAATATTAATTCATTTAATTAATTTAAATTGTAGGAAAATACAAAGATTTGGTTTTTCAATCTTTTTGTGAAGCAAATATGGTCAAGATATGCTGGCAATTTCGTGTACAAATCAAAGAGGCAAAAATCTCCAAAATTGGAAACTTTCTTCAATCATGAAAATGCAAAAAGATTTGATTTTCAATCAAATATTCAATCATCAATTCAATGGATTTTGGTGCAAGATTGTGACCTAATTTCATTCCTCTATAAATATGCAAGCTAACCCTGATCATGCACACGTGAGAAAGCTGCAGACAAAGCCATAGCCATATTGAAAAATTCCAAGAACAACTCAAAACTGTTTTCTGCATTTTAGGGCGATTTAAGGACATTTGTTGATTTCAATACACTGCAGGAGGTTCCCAGAACGACTGGCAATCAATTTCCAGCTTCATAGCTCAAAGAATCACTAATTACAGAACCACGGTTTGCGTTTTTTTCTCAAAATCATATTGTTGAATTCATGCATAATTAACATGTTTTATTGATTGTGTTGCATTGCCAGAGGTCATACGAAGCTAATGATATCACTTAATTGGATTAAAACGCCATAAATCAAAAGTTGCCATGATCAATTTCTAGGGTTCATGAGCTGTGAATTTGGGGCTTTGCAATCCAGGAATAATTAGGACTCCTAAGATAGATTGTTGGAATCGTTGAACCAAGACGAACAAGACTGACTATTCGCGAAATATTTATATTAATCATAGCTCTATTCGCTATTTTTCGCCACTGTAGTTTGTGGGGGTTAAAAACCCCCGCTATCTAACATTGTTTTTGCAGGTTCAGCGAGGAAGATGATGATGTGTTGATACATCATTGGGTAGTTTAAATCAGCGCGCGTGTTTTCGTTGCGTTACAGCCTATTGAATAGTTTCTCAATATATTAATTGCCTTTTATTTTATTAATGACTAAAGCGTGCAGTTGGAGTGGTTAAGGCATTGGATTGGAATCATTGGGACCTGGGTTCGAATCCCAGGTCCCCCAAAATACTTGTTATTATTTTCTTTCACATAATCACATGCAGCGTTCCAGGAGATGTCCATCATGTACCTCACTTACCAACACTCCAGGTGGCTTCAAATCCAAATCTAATGGTCCAGATGGAAGGATCATGGTACTCCCAGTCAGCACGCACCATGGAGAAGCAGGAAAGTCAAACAGGCTTGAGGTTAATGGGCCTTCAGATTTCCAGAACTTACCTCCTAAATGGGCCAGCACCCCCCCCCCCCTTGGTTTATTCTTCTTTTAATTCTTTTTTCTTCTTTATTTTATCAATTATTAATTATCATTATTATTATTTAATTAACTCACAAATTAATTATTTTCATAATAAAATCAGAAAACTAAGATATTTTTATTATTATTATTTATTAATTTCACCTTTAATTCATTATTTTTGTAAATAAATACTAACAAATTAATTTAGTCTTTTTTAATTAGTTTAGTTTCAATATTTTTTGCAATAAATAAAATAAATTAGAATTAGGGTTCTTACTAATTTTTGACTATTTTCTATTTATTTCCTCAAAACATTAAAAGATTAAAAAATATTTCCTTTTATTAATTAATTAATTAGGTTTAATTTAATTTAATTCGTAAATAATCAAACTTCTTTCTTTCTCAAAAAGGGTCAAAACCCTAAGGACTTCTCCGATTCAACTTTCTCTCGCGCGTGTGATTATTTTTTATTCATATTTTTGATCATATTTATGTAATTGCTCCGAGGATGTAACAGATAATTAGGACTTTATTTATTTATTGCTTTATTTTACTTTCCGCAATTTACTTTTCAAGGGTTGTTTTTGGCGATGTAAATACCCGACGCCTTGTAATAGCGTAGATTTATTTTCCGCAAATATAAACTGTTAGATGTATGTTAATTAGGCTATGCATGACAAGACTTATCTCTTAAAAATAAAATCAATCGTAGCTCACCATAACATGTACAAAGATAACATAATTGAAACCTGACACATTTGCACATGCCACTCCTAGGGTACCCCTCACTTGGTTGCCTCGACGTAGTCATTGAGTATAGGGTGTTTTAGAGGTCGCCCTCTTGTCTAAAGATCCAAGTTGCCTCGAAACAGTTGCCTCGGATAAAAAAGATCTAAGACATTAGGGTTACCGCTAAGGCGTTCTACTATTGCTTTGGTGACCACATGTCCCTATAATCGAATTGACCCGAAAACTCCAACGACGGTGCTACCTACTTCTCAATAGTGGGATAGTACTGTCTAAAGGACATTTACACAGCTTAATTTATGTTGAGTAGGTAGAGGTTCTCAGGTACTTGCTCTTTCAAAACAAAAATACTTTTCGCACTTACACTTTTCTGACAAAAGTTTTCAAACAAACACTTCATACACTCTTGAGGACAGATACAAGAGTTAAATCGAAGTTTTCAAACAAACTTTTTCAAACCCACAAACACAAGAAAAGCAAAACATTTTTGAAAACATAGTGAGCAAGTACCTAAGAGCCCGTGGATAACCACGGATAGAAAGGGTGTTAACACCTTCCCTTTCTATAATCTACCTCCCGAACCGAGAAACATCTCGAAAAGGAATTTTGCTATGCTTTTGTCCTTTCCTTGTTGGAGAAAATAAAAGACGGTGGCGACTCTTGCTTACCGCGACATTTCGTGAACCAGCATTTCAAAACAGTCAGTTCTATTTCCACCGATCACAGAACTGGCGACTCTGTTGGGGAATATTATAAGTGAGGTGTACCTTAGGATTAGATCATTCTATGTTTTCAATTGTATGCCTTATATGCTTTAATATTGTGGGCTTGTATCGGAGTTTCATAGATCCTAACCCGGATTTGGGGAATACCCTTTAGGTAAGTAGCAGTAAACTGTGAGGGACATGTCCGGCGTAGACCGACACGGGTGAAGCAGTAGCTACGTTGGTGTGACACCTCGGTCTGTACCGATATCCCTTGTGTTGGAACAAGGAGAATATGGGTCTTCTGAGGAGTCATTAAGCACCAACTGACCTTAGAACCTTAAATTGACCAACTTGGCCATAGAACAGTAGTAGTATGCTACACTCATTGAGGCTAAACTCTCGCGATGGTTTCGGCCGCAAGAAAAGGTTGCCAAACTGGAATTATGACCGATTGAGGGTAGTCAGTGATATTGAGATCCTCTAGAACCCTGTTACTATTCTTAGGACAGGTCTTAACCAACTGAAACTGAAAGAGGGTAGTACCTAAACTTCATGCCAGCCTGAAATCTAAGGGCTCTTGTGTGACTTGTGTGCCTTTACCATGTTTGCCTTTTGTGAATACTTGTGGTGTGCCTTTATCATAACATCATAACATCATAACATTGCATACATCCTGCATAAGGACTAACCCATTTCAAGGATCTCGAGGGTTTGTGATGCAGGTCATGATGAACCAACTGTCTAGCAAGGGGCAAATGGGATTTATTTTCCTCTAGCCAAGGTTGTTTGGAGATCAAACATGATAACCTGAGTTAGGGGCTATGACCCACTCGATATGGTGAGCTTGACTCTTGAAGAAGGACTCTTAATAACAGGAAGTTCCTTCAATCAAGCTGCAAAATTCAAATTCTAACAAGTTTTCTTTGTTTACCCCACGAGATCCTTGAAAACATTGCATACATATATCATACATATCATTGCATTACAGGTCACTTATCTTCTTCGATGTTTATTTCAACAATCATCATGTCTACCGAACCTTCCACTGAACAAGCTATCAAGGCCCTCCAGGCCCAGAATGCCCAGTTCCAAGAGTTGGTTATGAGCCTAGCCCAGGGTCAACAGGATTTGAAGACTCTGATTCTGAAAGAGAGGAAGAAGAAGAAGAAGAGGACCGTCTTGTTCAACACTAGACGCAGATTTGGGAATGGACTACAGAATGAGGTTGAGCTGACTACCTCATCTGTAGGAAAAGAAAGTCCACAAGAGAGAAGGGTTCCTAGTCCCGTAGTCTCCGACAACGAGACGGATTATGATGAAGAACAGTACCCTCCTGCTGAGGATAGGTACAAACAGTTGAAGGACCGCTTAAGTGCTATGGAAATACAGAATGTGCCTGGGTTGGACTTTGGAGACCTAGGCTTATCCTCTGGGGTGGTGATTCCCCATAAGTTCAAGGCACCTGCCTTTTCCAAATATGACGGAGCCTCCTGCCTAAAGCTGCACCTCCGGTCATATGTAAGGAAGATCCAACCTTACACCGCTGACAAGAATTTGTGGATCCATTTCTTTCAGGATAGTCTTTCAGGGACTCAACTCGAATGGTTCTATCAGTTGGATGGGGCCAGCATCCGCAACTGGGAAGACTTGGCTACTACGTTCTATAAGCAGTATCAATATAATTCTGACCTCGCTCCTACGCATACCCAACTCCAGGGTATGTCACTAGGGACGGGTGAAGGATTTAAAGAATATGCTCAAAAGTGGAGAGACCTTGCTGGAAGGGTACAGCCACCCTTAACTGGTCGTGAACTTGTCGACATGTTTCTGGGGACCCTGCCTGGTCCGTTCTTTAACCGTTTAATTGGAAACTCTTCAGCCGGGTTTACAGACCTTATCTTGAATGGTGAAAGAATTGAAGTTGGCATCAAAAGCGGGAAGATTCAAGAAGCTACACCTTCTGATACTCAGAAAAGCCCTACAATGGAATAAAAGAGTCCAATGTTGTGTCTGGTAAAAAGAGTCGTCGTGATCAACATGTAGGGGAAACCCAGATCTCCGATCCCACACCTGTTCAACAAAGACAGAGCAATAGGCGTAGGGTAAGATATCAAGAAAGGCAGTATACTGACATCAACATGCCTTTGTCTCAAGCGTTACATCAATTGCTGAAGGTGAAACTGATCACACTAAAGGATCCTCCTCAAAATCCTGATACTTCCTCTTCCAAGTATAACCCGAGTGTGAGATGTGCCTACCATTCTGACAGTCCTGGACATGACACCGAAGATTTTTGGAGTTTGAAGAACAAGATCCAAGACTTGATTGATGCCAAGGAGATCAAGTTTGATCACTGATCCTACACCAAGTCATTGAGAATGTCTTTTGTTCATTTGAATTTTCAAGTTGTATTTTTCTTTGCTTATTCAAACAATTATTGTCATGGCAAACTTTTTTATTTCATTAATGCATCGCATATGTCTGTTTTGAATCAATCCATTTGTATTCACCATATTCAAAATGCTTTCATTTTTTGTGATGTTCAACTCTCGATTAAAAATTCTAAGCCTTTTGAGGGAGGATGACGAAAACGATACCACGATCTTTACAATATGCTTTTGAACAGACCCCGTTGATGAGGTACAGGCATTGTTTCAAGTCCTAAACAGTGGAGTTATAAGGAAGATAATCCCTCGTCAACCCCTTTGAGCCAAAGAAGTCGGAGTTTTTCTTTTCACAAATTAAAACCCTTAATTATAACCTGGGGCAGGGTAGTTCTCTCAGTTGATTCAGGTGCACAATGAATGACGTCAAATAAGTCCTTCCAAAACAAGAGACAATGATGGTTCCCTATAATCGTCAAGACAGGCAGTCATTATCTCGCAAAACAAAAGCCCAATAAGTCAAAACCTATGAAGGGGACTTACAAAAACCTGGGGCATCCCGCGGACTGTAATCACAAAAGAAACAGTTCAGGCAAAAGACAGGGATAATAAAATCGAAAAGAAAGAGGTCCTACAAACCCTCAACAAAAAAAGAAATGACTGCCTATTCAAAATAAACTGTCAGTATCCGAACCATCACTGGTATATCAGAGCAAAGATTCAAACAAGATCTAACGCACGATTAGCTGAGTTTAGGTTTGAAGAACATCACGAAGAGCGGATGGGTACAAATAAATTTTGAGCCTTTATCCTTTGTTTCTTAAACCGTGAACCAGGCCACGTTATAACCCTTAAAAGTCCTAGCTGAAGCATGGGTTAGTTCGAAAGCATATTGTTACAAAAGGTGTCCTGACTCCTGTAGGGCTTGCTGTAAATCCTGAGTTAACATCAAGTTTTACAAAAATTCGCTTGTTTTATTGAAAACTGCATTTTCAAAAACTTCAAGACAGACATAAGCTTTGCATTCTTAGAATAGCATTGTTTGCATATGACTATTTGTTCGAACAACAGAGAAATTCGCACGATGAATATCTAGTGAACAAAAATCTCAAGTGGAAAAATACTTCTAACCAAGGGGCACGACATGATCATTATCCATCATCTGAGGCAGTCAAGTCAAGATTCAAGGAATCTCTCAAGATGCCAAATAGCCAGGGGCAAATCTCCGCCTGAGTCACTTGGGGCATTGGGCATGAATTCCAGCAACGAATCTGGCCTGATCAAACATCTTCTGGTAGCATGGCAACACAACACTACCGACAGTGACACCTCTCTACATCCTGAGGGAATGGACATAGTCAAAAATACCGCGCATGAACAAATACCCGCTAGGTCGACTGGCCTAGGCAAAAATAAGGGCTTCCCAACGAACCAAAAGGGTTCGGGCAAAAATAAGGGACGAAAATGAAGAAAAAAATATGTACACCCGGCAAGTCGAAAACCTGAAAAGGCGGCATGGGCAAAAAAGGGTATCCCGATGGACTGAAAACCCGAAAGGGCAGACCATGCAAAAGTTAGGGATCAAAAGCGTACCACTATGTCCCGTCATCTCGTCACTTACCTACTAGAAGAATATTTGTCGACAGTTATCAAGCTCCTCATAGGCCTTCTTCTCCCGCAGAAACTGGGGCAATAAGAATTGTCCGAACTGTACAAGCTGCTCTGTCCTCCAGGTACAAGGTAGATTCAGCTGAAGAATATGACCAAGATACCTTCACTCCCCAAGAGTAAGACAGTAATGGTAGCTCTCCCCACTGAGACTTGCAACTATGAACAAATCAACAATACTCTCCCCAAGCAGAGTTGGTCTACCATCAGCCCTAAAAAGGTTGGGTATCCCCAGTAGGTCTTAATATTCCCCAGCGGAGTATACAGATATTCCTCAACAGAGTATAAGAATATTCCCCGGCGGAATACAAGATACCCCCAGTGGAGCCATTTCCAGCGCAGTCTAAAAAAGGCTTCCCCGCCAGAGTTGAATCATCTTACCCGGTAGATTCTGGAAGCTTGTCCCCTACAGAGTATAAATGCTTCTCCCCAGCCAAATTCAGAAGATTATTCCCCACCAGAGTCTAACTGGGTTATCCTCAGCAACTTGCAACGGAAAGATCATCCCCAGCAAAGTTCTTTCTATCCCCCAGCGGAGTCCGTCAAAATCCCTAACAGAGCTTATCAATGGCTCCCCCAGTAGAGTTATCGTTAAAATCTCAGCGAAGCATCTCTTCCCACAGAGTAATTCCCCGCAGAGTAATCTCTTCACCAGGTTTATTCCCCAACGGAGTCATATTCTCCTACCGGTTTATTCCTGCAATCATCTTTGTTCATCATCCCCAGCGGAAACGAAGAATTCAACATCATGCTCCAGCAGCTATTCGGGATTTATTTTCCCAGCTAAAACATCACATTTTCATACATCATGATACATGCATATACGTATCATATCATAAATCTCATTTACTTTGAGAACATCATTACACAATGCATACATCATGACATTGCACACAACTAACTCTTTACCTTTTCAGGAAAGATCGATCAACAGATAAAAGTCATTACCTTTTGGAGTAGCAATCGTCAAATATTCCTTCATCGTCTCGTTGAGGTAGAAGTCACTCAAGATTCCTTCATTATCCCGCTGAGGTAGTAATCGTCCAAGATTCCTTCATCATCCTGTTGAGGTAGAAGTCGTCCAAGATTCCTTCATCATCCCGTTGAGGTAAAAGTCGTCAAGATTCCTTCATCATCTTGTTGAGGTAGAAGTCGTCCAAGATTCCTTCATCATCCTGCTGAGGTAGTAATCGTCCAAGATTCCTTCATCATCCTGCTGAGATAGTAATCGTCCAAGATTCCTTCATCATCCTGCTGAGGTAGTAATCGTCCCAGATTCCTTCATCATCCTGCTGAGGTAGTAATCGTCCTAGATTCCTTCATCATCCTGCTGAGGTAGTAATCATCCAAGATTCCTTCATCATCCTGCTGAGGTAGTAATCGTCCCGGCTTCCTTCATCATCCTGTTGAGGTAGTAATCGTCCTAGATTCCTTCATCATCCTGCTGAGGTAGTAATCGTCCCAGATTCCTTCATCGTCTATTTGGAGTAGCAATCATCTCAGATTCCTTCATCACATCATTATAAAAAAAAACCTTTCTTAAGTTCCAGATCAACACCTGTAACAAGCCAGGAAATATCTGTGGACGACTGATTGTAGATCTACACCTGTAACTAGCCAGGAAAGTATCTACATGAAGAGATTGAAGATCAATACCTGTAGCAATCCAGGAAGACTATCTTCTTTCTCAAGTCAGAGATTAATACCTGAAACCATCCAGGACAACTATCTCATTGACCAAACTTTTTGAAGTTCCAGATCAACACCTGTAACTAGCCAGGAAATATCTGTGAACGACTGATGGTAGATTCGATACCTGTAACCAGACAGGAAAGTTATCTACATTGAATAGATTGAAGATTAATACATGTAGCAATCCAGGAAACTATCTTTCTTTCTCAGGTCAGAGATTAATACCTGAAACCAGACAGGACAACTATCTAATTGACCATTATGAAGCAACGCTACGCCGGTTCCTTCTCTCTTTCAGATGCAGTTTTACACGGACTCATCGTCAGGAAACCCTACACAGGTTCTTTCTTTCAACCTACCAAGTTACAATTCAACAAACAATCTCCAGATGGCATCTTTAAGCCCATCTCCACAACTATCCATTACATTCCCATATGGCATCTGTAAGCCCATCCCCGACAAGATTATGTCACATCTCCAGGTGGCATCTATAAGCCCATCCTCCTATCCATCATCTCTCCAAATGGCATCTGTAAGCCCATTCCCGACATCACATTGCTGATACTACGCTATGCGAGTGCAAATTTCTGGGCACTCTAGTGTTCAATCATCTTCCACCTTTGAATCACGAAAGGCACACAAGCCAATCTACATCCTTAGGTTTAAGAAGATTGAACAGAGGCAACTGTTGTACCCCAAAATTTTCCCTCCCATATTCTTCAAGATTTGTCAAGAATGATCTTCAAATTGTTCAAGATTACTCAAGAGGTAGACAGTCAGACCACCTCCTAAGACAGCTGAAATTAGGGTTTTGGTTCTTTCAAGGAATTTGAGGTTTTCAATGCTTCAATCAAAGCCCATAGGCCCATATACATTCTCTAGCATCTACATGCCAAGTTTCAAGACTCACGATGCCAATTTGCACAGTCAAAAGCCCCATTTGATCTACAGTCAACTGCAAGGGCAAAATGGTCATTTTGCAGTCAAAAGTCAGAATTTTTGGTCAACATCTTATTTTGAGTCCACAATCATCATTTGATCAAGTCTTGATCATGATTCCACAAGGATAGCTCAAAAATCATTAAGATGCAAGAAGTTACTATTTTTCGACAGTAGAAAAGTCAACTGTATCTTGACCAGGGCATAACTTTTTCTTGGTTCATCAGAAAAATCCCATCCAATGCTCATTTTGAAGGGGATGACATTTCCTACAATCCATCTTCACACTCCAAGTCCAAGAAATTCTCTCACAAAAAGTTATCAATTTCTACATTATAGGTCAATTTCAAAAGTCAACAAAAATGCACTTTAAGTCAAAGGCCATAACTTGATATTGCTAAATCCAGATGACATGGGACCAAAGGCATTGGTTAGAGGACTTCAAGACCTTTCCAAAATGTCCAAAAACATGTTCATATGATCAAAATTGAGCAAGATATGCATTGGAGAAGTTGGGAAATTTTTATGAATTTGCAAAAAGTCAACTTTGCTCAAAACACCTTGTTTTTGCTAATGGGCCTCAAATTTCTTGTTGAAACTTCATCCATGGCCTATGCACGACCCATCAAGCTTAATTGAATTTATTTTCTTATTTTTATTAATTAATTGGATTTTTAATCAATATTAATTCATTTAATTAATTTAAATTGTAGGAAAATACAAAGATTTGGTTTTTCAATCTTTTTGTGAAGCAAATATGGTCAAGATATGCTGGCAATTTTGTGTACAAATTAAAGAGGCAAAAATCTCCAAAATTGGCAACTTTCTTCAATCATGAAAATGCAAAAAGATTTGATTTTCAATCAAATATTCAATCATCAATTCAATGGATTTTGGTGCAAGATTGTGACCTAATTTCATTCCTCTATAAATATGCAAGCTAACCCTGATCATGCACACGTGAGAAAGCTGCAGACAAAGCCATAGCCATATTGAAAAATTCCAAGAAAAACTCAAAATTGTTTTCTGCATTTTAGGGTGATTTAAGGACATTTGTTGATTTCAATACACTGCAGGAGGTTCCCAAAACGATTGGCAATCAATTTCCAGCTTCATAGCTCAAAGAATCACTAATTACAGAACCACGGTTTGTGTTTTTTTCTCAAAACCATATTGTTGAATTCATGCATAATTAACATGTTTTATTGATTGTGTTGCATTGCCAGAGGTCATACGAAGCTAATGATATCACTTAATTGGATTAAAACGCCATAAATCAAAAGTTGCCATGATCAATTTCTAGGGTTCATGAGCTGTGAATTTGGGGCTTTGCAATCCAGGAATAATTAGGACTCCTAAGATAGATGGTTGGAATCGTTGAACCAAGACGAACAAGACTGACTATTCGCGAAATATTTATATTAATCACAGCTCTATTCGCTATTTTTCGCCACTGTAGTTTGTGGGGGTTAAAAACCCCCGCTATCTAACATTGTTTTTGCAGGTTCAGTGAGGAAGATGATGATGTGTTGATACATCATTGGGTAGTTTAAATCAGCGCGCGTGTTTTCGTTGCGTTACAGCCTATTGAATAGTTTCTCAATATATTAATTGCCTTTTATTTTATTAATGACTAAAGCGTGCAGTTGGAGTGGTTAAGGCATTGGATTGGAATCATTGGGACCTGGGTTCGAATCCCAGGTCCCCCAAAATACTTGTTATTATTTTCTTTCACATAATCACATGCAGCGTTCCAGGAGATGTCCACCATGTACCTCACTTACCAACACTCCAGGTGGCTTCAAATCCAAATCTAATGGTCCAGATGGAAGGATCATGGTACTCCCAGTCAGCACGCACCATGGAGAAGCAGGAAAGTCAAACAGGCTTGAGGTTAATGGGCCTTCAGATTTCCAGAACTAACCTCCTAAATGGGCCAGCACCCCCCCCCCCTTGGTTTATTCTTCTTTTAATTCTTTTTTCTTCTTTATTTTATCAATTATTAATTATCATTATTATTATTTAATTAACTCACAAATTAATTATTTTCATAATAAAATCAGAAAACTAAGATATTTTTATTATTATTATTATTTATTAATTTCACCTTTAATTCATTATTTTTGTAAATAAATACTAACAAATTAATTTAGTCTTTTTTAATTAGATTAATTTCAATATTTTTTGCAATAAATGAAATAAATTAGAATTAGGGTTCTTACTAATTTTTGACTATTTTCTCTTTATTTCCTCAAAACATTAAAAGATTAAAAAATATTTCCTTTTATTAATTAATTAATTAATTAGGATTAATTTAATTTAATTCGTAAATAATCAAACTTCTTTCTTTCTCAAAAAGGGTCAAAACCCTAAGGACTTCTCCGATTCAACTTTCTCTCGCGCGTGTGATTATTTTTTATTCATATTTTTGATCATATTTATGTAATTGCTCCGAGGATGTAACAGATAATTAGGACTTTATTTATTTATTGCTTTATTTTACTTTCCGCAATTTACTTTTCAAGGGTTGTTTTTGGCGATGTAAATACCCGACGCTTTGTAATAGCGTAGATTTATTTTCCGCAAATATAAACTGTTAGATGTATGTTAATTAGGCTATGCATGACAAGACTTATCTCTTAAAAATAAAATCAATCGTAGCTCACCATAACATGTACAAAGATAACATAATTGAAACCTAACACATTTGCACATGCCACTCCTAGGGTACGCCTCACTTGGTTGCCTCGACGTGGTCATTGAGTATAGGGTGTTTTAGAGGTCGCCCTCTTGTCTAAAGATCCAAGTTGCCTCGAAACGGTTGCCTCGGATAAAAAAGATCTAAGACATTAGGGTTACCGCTAAGGCGTCCTACTATTGCTTTGGTGACCACATGTCTCTATAATCGAATTGACCCGAAAACTCCAACGACGGTGCTACCTACTTCTCAATAGTGGGATAGTATTGTCTAAAGGACATTTACACAGCTTAATTTCTGTTGAGTAGGTAGAGGTTCTCAGGTACTTGCTCTTTCAAAACAAAAATACTTTTCGCACTTACACTTTTCTGACAAAAGTTTTCAAACAAACACTTCATACACTCTTGAGGACAGATACAAGAGTTAAATCGAAGTTTTCAAACAAACTTTTTCAAACCCACAAACACAAGAAAAGTAAAACATTTTTGAAAATATAGTGAGAAAGTACCTAAGAGCCCGTGGATAACCACGGATAGAAAGGGTGCTAACACCTTCCCTTTCTATAATCTACCTCTCGAACCGAGAAACATCTTGAAAAGGAATTTTGTTGTGCTTTTGTCCTTTCCTTGTTGGAGAAAATAAAAGACGGTGGCGACTCTTGCTTACCGCGACATTTTGCGAACCAGCATTTCAAAACAGTCAGTTTTATTTCCACCGATCACAATCATTTTTTTATATCAGAAACAAATGCAAGCAAAAGCAATTGAAAATATAGTGGTATCTAGCATTTAATCTTTCCTAAATATCAAGGATTCGAAGATCCAACATATGATATTCATTGACAAATTAACTTCTATTTTATTATTCTGTGTAAACAACATAATATTCTGGGTAAACAGTATAGTTTGTAAAAAAAAGTTTATTAATTTTATGTGAAAACAATATAACGAGTTTTAATTTTAAAAAAAACAATTTATCTTACCTGTTGGTTTTATTGATAAACCGAGATATAGAAGGCGTTAGTTTTGTAAATAATAAAAGTGCATATGATGGGGTTCGAACACATGCGCATATGAATTAACACCTCGGTGTTTTAAAAATCGAGGTGTTAAGTCATTACTTTTCATGACGCCCTTTGTTACCTTGCTTCTACAGCCGAGGTAAAATTCATTTTGCGTCTGAGGTTAAAAGCATTTTTCTAGTAGTGAAATAAGTGATAGGTTAAAGTTCTATATATTCCTAAGTCCCAAACCATCCTCCTCTTTTGGTTTACAAATATTCCTCCACTTTATCCAATTGATTCGCCTTCCAAAATCGTTTGAGATCTCAGGTCGTTCCATAGGAATTGGAGTTGGTATTCGAAATCGTGGTGTTTAAATTGTTCTTGCTTGCGATGGAGGGAGAATTATATATGGTTGTTGAAGAGCGTCAGTATTAAGGTTCGCATCATCGGTAGGATGAATTATGTTCGATCGATTGATTATTGATGAATTTACACCAACGGCCACTAAAGAGGCTTTGTGCACTGTGCAGAATAAGTAGTTATTGATCCCGCCATTTTTATGGATCCAAGAAGTTTAGAAGCTTTGAAAATCAGAGATTTGGAGAATCGGTATGCCTCTGTCGGTTTCAAATTCAATTTAATTGAGCATAAATAAACTTTCTTTGATTTATTGTATCCTCTGTTCCTAAGTTAAGGCAAACTTCACACTAGAAGATTGAACACGGAGATAGAGAATTATAGGATACGCGAGAATCAAGAGTCGATTCCCATATACGGTGCCACTATTCTATCCAAAACCAGAAATATGTAGAGTTGTGAAAGTTGTGGCGGATGAGAGCTTCCGATGTGACAAAGTGTGGGTGTACCTACAAGGTTAGCACTATGACACTCAAACCAGTATCTGAATAATGAGGTATTCAAATTGGATTTAAAACTTGTTACCTGATATGGCGTCATCTCTTATTCTAATATTTTTAAAAATATTTTTTTAATGCTAAAACAAAGGGATTCATATTTATCTGTCAATCCATTTCAATATCTAATAAAAAAATTATATTCACTTATAAAATATTAACAATATTAATAATATAAAAATAACATAGCACGATATCACTTAAAAAGTTGATATGTTAAATATGCTAGATCTAATTGAAAATGTTAGAAGAAAATTATTCTGGTCTGGCCCAATGCTTAGGCATAGCCCAATCCACTCATACATCCAAGATGGTCCAATAGCTTTGGCCCAATCAATTGGGACAGGTAAAGGCCACCTTTTCCCTTCTGTCCATCAGCTAGGGACACGTGGTCGGTTGTTGTAACACCTATCTAAAACCCCACAATTTTCACGAATATTTTTAATAAATAAATCAACGTAAAACAACAGCAAGGATGTCACATCTTCACATAAGCATCATATAACAAACAATCCAGCTTTGTAACACGGGTTGTAACAACATTTTAAAACTTAAATAGAATCCTTGGTATTCATAACCATTTCAATTCGAAATTTGTAGTGGAAATAAAAGTCTTAAACTTCTTCATAAATAATCTCAATACCATGAAAGGTAGTTCAAATGTTAATAAAATCATCATACTTCATGTTTATAACATCATAATTTGAAACATGGCAAAAGTCATGAAAATAATACAAAATCTCAAGATAAAAAAATAATGCATGGTTCACTACCAATCAATCTCAACCCCGATGTTACATATCAAAGCAAGACTCCCTTTATTCAAAGAAATCAAATAAATGCACTCTAAAGCTATCCTCTAAGCTTCTACTAGTTATTCCTGATCACATGTGTGTTACCCACGTGGAGGCAATATTCAAATAGAAAGAGTGAGTAAATCATAATCATTCTAAAAGACATACGGAATAAATATAGTAGTTATGGCACAACAACAAGAATCCACACATCGCTACATCCTCATGTTATACTCACACCATCATATACTCATATTAGATACATCATTATATCATCATATCAATACACGTCATCAAGCATCACAATCAGCATCACATCAGCGTTATCATATAATCAATCATTATGCAATGTCACATATAATGAAAATTCACTTTGTTTGACTCGTGCATGTGGTACCAAAACTTCATTGATGACTTAGTCATCGTTTTATCCAAAGATCCCCACCAATATGATCGATTCTCACTTGGAACCAGAGCATCACAATTTTGTACTCAATCACACTATGAGATTGATGCCTTCACTGGATGATTATCCTATCATCTTCACTGGACCGAAGTCCTAATAACATCATTAGACTGAATGAAAAAGGATGAAAATCAGAAAGAGACTTAAGTACAAAGCATATTTAGAGAGATATCTCAAAAGGAAGCTCTAGATTTAAAGGTTCTTATACAAACTCTTCATGTCATATGAACATTGGACGGACTGCTTTTTGATCAATTTGAATGGATGTATCACGTATGAGTACTGGGCTCCTGTGATTTTCATGAGTTCTTGTAATGGTCGCTTGAGGTCAAGCAACGGTTTAAGTTTGGGGGAGTTTGATCAGTGGTTTTTACACAGATATTTAGCCTTTATTTTAGTTATCGTTTCTTTATTTTGTCAAGTGTTTTATTTCATTCTTCTATGTTTTATGCATTGGTTGTATATGTTGTTGTTTTCAGGCTCAGAGGAATAAAACCAGGAAAATCGGTGCAAAAAGTGAAAATTTGGAGTTTCTGAGGAATTCTCAAAAACCAAGATACAGGGTGCCTGACAGAGGCACCCATGTCACCTAACACGGGTCGTGTCAGAATGAGCGCTATTGTCAAAGAGGAAAACCAGGGGGCTGACACGGGTGCCCGTGTCACCTAACACGGCCCGTGTCAAGATGCCTGAACCAAAAGTCAAAAAATTATTTATCAGAAGGCTAACACGGGTGGGCTTGTCACCTGACACGGGCGGTGTTGGCCATTGATGTTGATTTTGAGTGTTTGTATGATTTTTTACTATTTGGGACCCAAAAGAGCGTTTTGGGAATTTCAAACTGAGGCAAATGGATTATTCACTATTTATAAAAGTTTCCACGATGAAAACGGGGACTTTTTGACGGTAAAAGATTAGGAGCGAAAAAGATTGGGGATTTCAAGAGATTTGGAGACGGAGATTCCTTCATGGGCGATCGCAATTGAAGATCGAAGAATCTCCTCATCATTTGTAATGACTAATTTTATTATTGCTTTTGTTTTTAATACTCTGAGAGGCTAAACCCCAAATTCTATGGGGTGTCCTTGATTTGTAAATGTATTGATTTTGAATTCTTGGTATTGATACAATAGTTGCTTTTCAATTTAATTGTTCAATGTTCTTATGCCTTTCCTATCGGACAAATAGGGATTGATCCATGGTTAACAATTAGGGTTGGACCTCCATTGTTAAGGTTTTTAAACAATTATACTATAATAGATATCACCTAGGACTAAGGATACCCTATAGGTCACCGGTAAAATCTTGATAACATAATTGTTTGGTTTCATCATAATTCACTAAGGACTTAGGTATTAGGATAAAGGACCAAAGGTTTTCTCACTAAGGACTTAAGGGGAAAAAAACTAAAGAATCGGTAGTTGAAAGTAATGAACTTGTTGAAGATATCAAGAATGAAAGTTGATACAAGGTCAAATAACACACTTACCCTGGCATGCTCCCATATCTGTTAAAAAGTCATTTTATCTTTTTGTTGATTAAGTGACAATTTCAAAACCTTATCCAAAAGTAAAGCTTTTGCTTAATTGAACTACGCATTATCCTCAGTACTACACGCATTCCTCAAGATCAATATCTGAGGAAAAATTCCCTATTATTACACAAAGGAAAAATAGTACACTTTCTATTTTCCCTGTCAAGTTTTTGGGTTGTTGCCGGAGACTATCCAGTTATTGAGTGTAATTTGAGTTCAATTAAATTTTGTTGCTCTGCAACTAAAATTTCGTTTCTGTAATTTTTATATTTTTGTTATTACTGATTTTTCCTAACCTTTATATGCAATGAAAGCCCTCGGTTGAATTTCCTTTTGACACGGAAATCGAAAGAAATTTTCACGCAAGGCACAGACGAGCTCGGTTAGTTAGACAGGAATCAGAAGGTTCATCAAATCATTCTGGTTCAGAGTCTGAAAAGGAAAAAACAATGGCTGAAGACCCACCACCACCAGAGAGACTTCTTGGGGATTATGGAGGAGCAAATGCTCCAGCAGGTCGGTTGACTACTATGAATCAATCGGTCAATGTTGCAAATTTTCAACTGCATCCTTCAACCATCCACCAGCTCGAGAACAGATCTTTCTCCATAAAGATCAATGAAGATGCCAATAAGCATCTGTAGAGTTTCCTCACCATGAGTACTAATTTAAAGATTGAGGGGAACTCTGAAGAAGCCAAGAAATTAAGGATGTTCCCGTTCACGCTGTCTGAAGATGCTAAAGAGTGGTTTTACTCATTGCCTGCTGGAAGTATCACCACTTGGGAACATATGGAGAAGACTTTTCTTTGTGAGTACTTTCTTGCTTCTTTTTATATTCTCAAAAGATATGATACTGTGAATTTTAAGCAGAAGGAAGGAGAGTCACTAGGTGATGCTTATAAGAGGTTCAAGAGGTTATTAGTAGCTTGTCCCACTCACAACATGGGTCAAACTGAGCAAATGTAAATGTTTGTAAATGGCCTCAGAATAAAGACAAAGCAGCTTATTGATATAGTTGTCGGTGGCTTATCCAACTTTACAACAGACATTGGTGTTAAGAAGATTATTGAAGTCATTATTGTAAATGAGCATATGGAGCTATATGACAGAGTTGTAAGCAAACCAGATGGAGTGATTGATTTGAAGTTGGAAGTGAATAAGCAACTAAAAATTTAAGAGGCTATTGCTTTAGAAGTGGAGAAAAAGTTGAAAGCAATGAACATGGGTACTCAATAGGTAGCTCAAGTTCAACAGGTACAAAAGGTTGTTTGTGAAATTTGTAGTGGATCACACCTTAATGTGTGATGTCTTGCAACTCCACAACAAATTGAGGGGATAAAAATATTGAGACAAAATAACCCATATTCTAACACCTATAATCTTGGGTGGAAGAATCATCCTAACTTCTCCTAGATAGATCAGCAGCAAAAAGCTCCTCAGAAAGCATAGTGGGAGGTGGATATTAAAAAGATGGCTGCCCACACCTCTCAATTTCAAGAAGAGACAGAGATTAATCACAGGAATACCACAACTGCAATCAAGAATTTGCAAGTTCAAATGGGACATATCACAGAACAGGTAGCGCTGCGAGCACAAGAAAATCAGAAAAATCATGAGAATGTTAATGATGTCACAACAAGGAATGAGAAAGTTATTGAAGAGAAGAAAGATGAGGTAAAATTTGATGATAATATCATAGAAGTAGAGTTAGAAGTGAGAGAGAATAGGAAAAAATAGGAAGAAGTGGTATCACCTGTGAAGCCAGTTGAAGAGAAGACTAAACCAGTGATCAAGTTACTGTATCCATCTTGAGTGGAAAAGAAGGACACAAAAGAGAAAGAGTTTGATAAATTTGTCCAGTTGTTCAAAAATCTAGAGATCAATATACCATTCTTTGAAGCACTCGAGAAAATTCCTTTGTATCCGAAATTCATGAAGAGGGCATTATCAAAGGAGAGATCAACAGGAGAGGGATCGGTACCCTGTGATGAGAAATTGTATGCAATTGCGCCCAAGAGAAAAATACCTGTCCAGCAGAAGGATCTGGGGTCAGTTGCAATACCATGCACCATAAAATATAGAGCTTTTAAGAGGGTTCTGGTTAATTATGGCTCTAGTGTGAGTTTAATGCTATTATCGATTTTCAAGAAGCTCGGTATTAAGAAGATAAGCGGGAGTGGGACAAAATTGAAATTTGAAAAGATCACACCATCAAGCAGTCATATGGGATAGCTGAAAATGTATTAGTGGAAATTGAAAATTTTATTTTCCCAGCTGATTTTCAGATCATGGACATACCTGAAGATGAAGAGACTCCTATCGTTCTTGGTCGACCATTTATGTTGACTAGTCAATGCAATCTTGATATCGAGACAGGTAATCTGACACTAAAATATTTTGATGAGGAGATAACTTTAAAGGTGTTTGAGATCAAAAAGCAGGTCGCGAGTGAAAAGAATCAAGCTTCGGCTGGTATGATTAAATTAGCAGGAGACAATAGTAGTATAAAATCACCCCCAGAAAAAGTCTCCAGCATAAGCTCTCAGATGGCATCAACAAAAACTTCTAAGTTCATCCCGCAAGTCAAGAAGAGAAAGAAAAGGAAACTCAAAGGTGAGAAGACGAAAGTTAGAAGGGACTGAAAGTACAAAGTGGTCAATGCTTTTGATCTAGATGGTTTTGGGTTGCGGAAAGGACAAGTAACAAGATGTGGAAGAGGAAGTATCCCCCATAAGGGGAAGAACCGTCGATTCATGCAACGCTAAATTAAGCTCTTTGTGGGAGGTAACCCACGCTTTTGAATAACTTTGTTTTTGTTTTTGTTTTGTTTGTAGGTAATAATAAGGGAGTCTTACTAGTGAAAGCTAGGAGGCAGCAGTTGGTGTTGCATTTCCCTCTGTGAGTCACCTTTCTCACTCTTGTTCTGAAACATTGGGGTCAATGTTTAGGCCAATGTTGCTTATTTGGTGCCTAAATAAAAATTCTTGATTAGTCGTGTGCATGTGATGATCATCATAATTCTCATTGCCTTAATTTGACTGTTCGAATGAAAAAGGAGGGAAATCGAAAATAGACTTAAGTACAAAGTATAGTTAGAGAGATATCTGAAAAGGAAGCTCTAGATTTAAAGGTTCTTAAACAAACTCTTCGCGTCATATGAATATTGAACAGACTGCTTTTTGATCAATTTGAATGGATGTATCACATATGAGTACCAGGCTTATGTGATTTTCATAATTTCTTGTAATGGTCGCTTGAGGTCAGGCAACGATTTATGTTTGGGGGAGTTTGATCATTGGTTTTTACACAGACATTTAGTATTTATTTTAGTTATCGTTTCTTTATTTTGTCAAGTATTTTATTGTATTCTTCTATTTTTTATGCGTTGGTTGTGTATGATGTTGTTTTTAGGCTCAGAGGAATAAAACCAGGAAAATTGGTGCGAAAAGTACAAATTCGGAGTTTCGGAGAAAGTCTCAAAAACTAAGATACAGGGTGCCTAACACGGGTCGTGTCACGATGAGCGCTATTGTCAAAGAGGAAAATCAGGGGGCTGACACGGGTGCCCGTCTCAGGATGCCTGAACCAAAATTTAGAAAATTATTTATCAGAAGGCCAACATGGGCGACTGTGTCACCTGACATGGACCGTGTTGGCCATTGACGCTGATTTTGAGTGTTTGTATGATTTTTCGCTATTTGGGATCCAGAGGGCGTTTTGGATATTTATGACTGAGACAAATGGATTGTTCACTATTTAACTAAGTTTCCATGATGAAAATGGTGAATTTTTTATGGGAGAAGTTTATGAATGAAAAATATTGGGGCTTTCAAGAGATTTGGAGACGGAGATTCCATCATGGGCGATCATAATTGAAGATCGAAGAATCCTCACCTTTTGTAATGTCTAATTTTATTATTGCTTTTCTTTTTAATACTATGAGAGGATAAATCTCCCAATGCTAGGGGGTTTCCATGATTTGCAAATGTATTGATTTTGAATTCTTGGTATTGATATAATAGTTGTTTTTCAATTTAATTGTTCAATGTTCTTATGTCTTTCCTATCGAACAAATAGGGATTGACCCACGGTTAACAATTAGGGTTGGAACGCCATTGTTAAGGTTTTTGAACAACTAGACTATACTAGATATCACCTAGGACTAGGGATACCCTATAGGTCACCGATAAAATCTTGATAACATAACTGCTTGGTTTCATCATAATTCACTAAGGACTTAGGTATTAGGATGAAGGACCAAAGGTTTTATCACTAAGGACTTAGAGGAAAACAAACTAAAGATTCGGTAGTTGAAAGTAATGAACTTGTTGAAGAGATCAAGAGTGAAGGTTGATACAAGGTTAAATCACACACTTATCCTAGCATGCTCCCCATATCTGTTAAAAAGTCATTTTATCTTTCTGTTGATTAAGTCACAATTTCAAAAACTTATCCCAAAGTAAAGCTTTTGTTTAATTTAACTACACATTATCCTCCGTACTACATGCAGTCCTCGAGATCGATATCCGGGGAAAAATTCCCTATTATTACTACAAGGAAAAATAGTACACTTGTTATATTAGATATCACCTAGGACTAGGGATACCATATAGTTACTGGTGCAATCTTGATAATATTGAAGGTTTGTATCATCGTAATTTTCTAATGACTTATATATTAGGATGGTTGACGAAAGGTTTTTCCACTGAGGACTTAGGGGAAAAAAACCTAAAGATCTGGTAGTTGCAGGTTATGAATTGGTTGACGAGATCAACAATCAGGGTCATTATAGGACAAATCATACTCTTACTCCTAGCATAATATTCATACTAGTAAAAAAAGTCATAATTTACATTTTGTTATTTTCATTATTATTAAGGTTAAATCTAACACCAAACCAAATGTTAAGATTTTTTCAATTGAACCATGCATTAAAGTCGGTACTATATGCAGTCCTCGAGATCGATATTCGGGGGAAATTCTCTCTTATTACTGCAAGGCAAAATAGTTCACTTGCTATTTTCCCTATCAATAACTAAAACCCACCAAAAACCTACAACTATCTAAACCTTAAATCAATTATAATAATCAAGATAAAAACTCCTCCTAGCAGCAAACCTTTGTCTTCATGTTCTACCAGAAACCCCTTTGTGTTCTTGTTCCCTAACTCTCTTTCTCCACAATGTATGTTCTTCCAATATTTTCACGATAGATCCCCCAAAAGAAATATTCTCCTTATTCCTTGTTATAACTTTAGGACCCCTAATAATGAACTTCCCATTATGCCCTCACTTAACTCTTCACTAATTACCATATTTCCCTTATTTTCTCTACACCGCTCATCATTCTATTTATTTAATTAATAATAATTCTAAACAATTAAAACTAATTATCCAAAATTACTAAAATACTCTTTCATTTATTAATTCACCACTACCCCATCACATACCACACAAAATATCGTATTAAACATCATATTCATCTCAACATCATAGTATTCCTCATATTCATCGAAACATCACAAATCATCACAAGGACTCACATAAAAACACCAAAACATCATATACATCAAATACTTCATAATGACCCATGTATTTGTTGGTGCACAAGGAAGATAAAAGGCAAAAGGAATATTTACTGATAGCTTTAAAATAAGGATTTACAATGAATTACAATAACCTACTCCACTAGGCTATTTATACACAATCAAATCTAAAATATATCTTCTACAAAGATCTAAGAAGATCTAAGATATATATCTTCTAACAAAGATATAAACAATCTAAAAGATATTCCTAAATATAAATTAATATCTAATTAAATCTAAATTAATTCTAACACCATCCCTTAATTTATATTTACCCAAAACTGACAACACCAATTTCATCCCTTAAACCAAGAAATTGATTAGTTTTGATAGCCTTTGTCAGAACATTTGCCAACTGCTTCTGAGTGCTACAGTACACAACCTCTAATATTCCATTTTGAACTTGATTCCTCAGAAAATAATACTTGGTCTAAATATTCTTGCTTCTCCCATGCAACATTGGATTCTTGGCAAGATTGATTGCAAAATTGTTATCAATCATCGGCTTCAGAGGTTTATTTACCTCAATCTTCAGATCTTTTAGCAAGTTCATAATCCACACAACTTGACATGCAGTCAGAGCACCTGCAATATATTCAGCTTCACAAGTTGATAGAGCAACAACAGGTTGCTTCTTGGAACACCAAGAAATAGGACCTCCCAGAAATTTGAATAAGTACCCAGAAGTACTTCTTCTGTCAACTCTATCTCCGTACCAATCAGAATCAGAATAACTCAGAAGTTCTGATTCGATCTTTCTTCCAAACGGAAATAACACTCCATATTTATGAGTTCTCTTCACATACCTCAAAATCTTGACTGTAGCTTGGTAATGGGACCAATTTGGTTTGCTCATAAATCTGCTAACCATTCCAACTACATAGCAAATATAAGGTATGGTATTACATAAATACCTTAGAGAACCGACCATCTGTTTGAAGGTTGTAGCATTCACATCCTCTCCATCAGAATCAGAGTCCAACTTCTGATTCGTATCAGCAGGTGTGATAGCAACCTTGCAATTTCCTAGCTTAAATCTCTTCATAAGCTCTAGTTCATACTTCATATGATGTAAAATGATTCCTTTCTCAGAGTACATAAATTCCATCCCTAGAAAGAAACTCATTTTTCCAAGATCTGTCATCTCAAATGCATTCATCAGAACGTTCTTGAACTCAACTATATCTTGTTAGAACTTCTTGTAAGTAGTATGTCATCAACGTACAAACATACCATAATCATATTATCTTCTGAAGTATGCTGAACATAAACACCATACTCCATCTCACACTTCTGAAACCCTTGTTCCTTGAAAAACGAATCAATCTTCAAATTCCAAGCTCTGGGCGCTTGCTTCAATCCATACAATGCTTTGTGTAATTTGAACACCATCCCTTCCTGATTCTTTTTCTCAAATCCAGGAGGTTGTGAAACGTACACCTCTTCTTGTAATGGACCATTCAGAAATGCAAATTTTACATATAAATGCATCAGAGGCCAATTCCTATTAACAGCTATTGCAATCACTAATCTGATTGTTTCATGTCTTGCTACAGGTGCAAACACTTTAAAGTAATCCAGCTCAGGCTTCTGTAGGAAGCCTCTTGCTACTAATCTCGCTTTGTGTTTTCCAATTGATCCATCTGGCTTTAGCTTTTGCTTGAAAACCCATCTGACTCTGATGGCTTTCTTGCCTTTTGGAAGTTCTGTCAGCTTCCAAGTCTTGTTTCTCTCCATAACATCAAGTTCTTCTTTCATGGCATGTAACCAAACTTGCTGCTTAAGATCCTCTTTCGTACTCACGGGTTCAAAGTCTACTAACATTTCACACTAAATAACTTCTCCTTCAGAGTTTACTTCAGTGTCTGGAAACATGTCAAACTCTGTAAATCTTCTTAGGATGCTTATGACTCTTTGTTGCCTCTAAACTGGACCTTCAAAACTTTGGACACCAGAACTTTCCCCTTCAGAAGCACTTGCTTCAACAATTGGACTTTCTCCAGAACCTTGACTGTCTTCATAGTCTGGATCACCATCGGAGTCATAGTCAGAATCATCTTCTCCTTCTGTATCTTCTTCAGAGTCAGAGTCTTTACCAGCTTCAGAAACATGTATTTATGACCTTTCCTCAGAAATTCTATCATCAGAGTCAGGACGAGACTTTTCCCAATTCCAAACTTCTGATTCCTCTACAACGACGTCTCTGCTAAACTCAACTTTGTTAGTTTCTGGACAATAAAGTTTGTACAAACTTGTACTATGATACCCACCAACAACATCACTTTACTTTTATCATCCAACTTCTGTCTTCTGGCTTCTAGGACATGTTTGTAACATACAGAACCAAATACCTTCAGATGAATAACACTTTGCTTATCTCCAGTCCACTTCTGAATAGGAACTATTTCCTTTAATTTCTTTATTGGACATATGTTGAGCACATAACATGCAGTTGCAACAGCTTCTTCCCAGAGTATGAGGAAGCTTCTTCTCTTTCAGCATGCTTCTCACCATATCTAGCAAAGTACGATTTCTTCTTTCAGCAAGACCGTTATGTTGAGGAGTATAGGGAGCAGTAACCTCATGCTCAATTCCATTCTCCTCACAGAAACTTCTGAATTCTGTAGAGTTATACTCACCACCACCATCAGTTCTAAGAATCTTCAGAGTCTGGCCACTCTGATTCTCAGCCTTCAGTCTGAACTTTTTGAATTCATCAAATACCTCGTGTTTGAACTTTATGAGAGATACCCATGTCATTATGGTGAACTCATCAACAAATGACACAAAATATTTATTCCCTTCAGTCGATGTTACTGGAAATGGACCGCACACATCAGAATGTACTACTCCCAAGGCATGTTTTACTCTTGGAGCTACTTCTGATGCAAAGGGTAATCTTGGTTGCTTCCCTTCCATGCACACCTTGCATGACTTTTCAGGCTTCTTGGTTGTAAGAATTCCATATACCAGATTCTTTGATTTCAGATTCCCTAAACTTCTGAAATTCAGATGACCAAATCTTTTGTGCCACAACTCACTTTCCTTGACAACACTTATTGCACTAAGACATTCAGAGTCTGCAGTTCTAACATTCACCTTGAATGTTCTGTTCCTTCCCTGTTCTGACTCCATAATCAGCTTTTGATTATAGCCATACAGCTTCAGAAGATTGTCCTTCATGGTAACTGAAAAACCTTTCTCAACCAGTTGTTCTACACTCATCAGATTGCTTTTCATGCCAGGTACATACCAAACATTCTGGATCACTGCTGCTTTTCCATTGTTTAGAATGATTCTGACATTTCCCATATCTTCTGCATTGAGGTATTTAACATCAGCACATCTGATCTTTGTACTCTTCCCAGAGTCAAAATCAACCAACCACTTCTTGTTTCCAGTAAGATGGTTTGAACACCCTGTGTTTATATACCACCATTCTGATGAATTCAGATCATCAGGTTCAGAAGTCAACAATAGCACGGGTTCATCATCAGACTCTCCTCTTTCTATATTTGCTTCTTTTGACTTCATTTCTTTGTTGGACCAGCAATCTCTAGCATAGTGACCAAAGTTCTTGCAACAGTAACATTGAACATTCTTCTTGTCAGACTTCTCCTTTCCCTTCTGGACATTCTTCTGCCTATCAGAATTTGAAGCTTCTGAATTTTGACCACCATTAGTTTTCTTCCTGGCTTCTGATCAAGTCAGTTTCTGATGCTTCTTACCAGAAGTTACCTTCAGAGCCTGCTACTCTACTTCCTTCTCAAAAGTTCTTGTAGTCATACACAACTCATGCGCCTCTAGACCACTTTGCAGCTCTTCAACTCTCATGGTGCTCAGATATTTGGGATGTTCAATTGCTACAACAATGTAATCAAACTGAGAAGTTAAAGATCTCAAGATCTTCTCAATAATTACTTGTTCAGACAAAGTTTCTCCACAAGCTTTCATCTCATTAGTGATCAGAATCACTCTAGAGATGTATTTAGAAACCTTCTCGTTGTCCTTCATGTTGAGATTCTCATATTGCTTTCTGAGAGACTGAAGCTTCACCTTCTTCACTAATGCGTCACCACCGTAACATATGACCAGTGTGTCCCACGCAGCCTTTGTTGTTTCAGAATCAACAATTTTCTCAAACACATTCACATCCACACATTGATGGATGTAGAACAATGTTTTCTGATCTTTCTTCCTTTGCGCCTTCTGTGCTATCTTCTGGTCCTCTGTTGCATCTACTTCTAACAGATTATAACCATCAGTAACAAGTTCTAACACATCTTGAGAGCCAAATAACACGTGCATCTGGATCTTCCAACGATTCCAGTTTTTGCCATCAAATACTAGAAGCTTGGAATGAATATCGTCATTGTTTCCGTTCATCTTCTACCTTATGCAATTTATGCAGAATTTCCCAAATCAATGTTTTCTAGAAACTCCCAAAATCAAAATATTGTAATTCTTCATCACAATACTTCTTTTCCCGTGGATTTCGAACCGGAGCTCTAGATACTAATTGTTGGTGCACAAGGAAGATAGAAGGCAAAAGGAATATTTACTGATAGCTTCAAAATAAGGATTTACAATGAGTTACAATAACCTACTCCACTAGGCTATTTATACACAAAATTAAATCTAAAATATATCTTCTACAAAGATCTAAGAAGATCTAATATATATCTTCTAACAAAGATATAAACAATCTAAAAGATATTCCTAAATATAAATTAATATCTAATTAAATCTAAATTAATTCTAATAGTATTCACGCTAAATTAATTAAATAAATAATCAATTATAGAATTTGAGGCGTCACAGTTGTCTCCCAGGATTAATAAGACCACTGATGCTCTCAAGTACACCTTTGTCAGCGTCAGCAACTACTTCTCATTCTGCTCGTCACACACAGAGCAATCATCCATGACCTACTACAACATAATTTCCCATGACCACACATCTACCCCTCAGTCGAGGAGATGCGTTCGGTTGAGCCCTAGGATCAACGAGACCACCTCTGCTCGCTCAAATAGGCTAGTCCATATCCTATCAGCCACACGAGGACAGCCACCCAGGAATGGTCATAATCATCTTTGCCCGTGAGCACCTCTCTGTTCGTCATAACGACTAGTTTCGAGCATCTCTGTCTGACAAGACCAATTCCTGGTAGTTACTTATTTTTTAGGAACCTAATGTCTATGCACAAAAATAGGAACTAATTGCCAAGCGTCGGGGCACTATATAAACTCTCACACTTGTGAGGGGGAGGTATCCAATATTCATTCTAAAAACTCTAATCTCTTTCTTGTATATCTTTGTGTTCCTACTGACTTTAGCATCAGAGTCTCTTGCAGGTACATTCCTCTCCTCCTCCATTTCAGGATTGAAGTCAAAGTCTCTGATCCACTTCAGATACTGATCAACCGACAAGATAAAAAATAATAATAATTGATTATATAAATAATTGATGATAAAAAAAATAAAAATAAAAGAAAAATAATATAGCATGAGATATGATAATAAAAATAAAATTAATAAAAAAAAATTTAATAAGAAACAAAATGAAACATGATGATAGAAAAAGTCTTGAGAGGATTGGGAAAAATCTCACAAATGAAAGTAAAACTGTTGGCATGTACATTTTTAAATCAAAAGTCTCAAAATTCATTTCATTCTATAATTCATTAAAATTCGTAGAGCTTTGAATATTAAGTTATGAAATATAAATTAAATATCAGTTAATATTATTTTCCTGAATCTTGATTGTTTAAATTAAATACTACAACTTTATTTAACTTTTATAAAACATTTAATTAAATATCATAATTATTATTGTATAGAAAAAATAAAATCTAAATGTGTTTGAATGAAACATTTTAATAAAGAAATATAATGTTTTGAAAAAATTTAAAATGATTTGGACAAAATCTATTAATTGAATAAAAAATATAAAGTATTGATAAAATAATAGAAATCGATAAAATATTTTGTTCTAGTTAAATTTAATAATTTTGAAATGACACCTAAAATGAAAAAATTTGAAATTTCTCTCATACTCTATAATATGTGAAATTAATTATTATTATCGTTTTAAATTTTATAAGTTGGTCTTTATATTTTCCAAAATTTTCAAATTGACCTCCAAAGTTTTTCAAAAGTCACAAATTAATCTTTAATAATTTTCAAATTTTATAAATGGATCTTTTACATTTTTTTAAAATTGCTAATTAATCTTTATTTTTATATTTAGCTTTGAAAAAGGGAATGATTGAGAGAAAACAATAAGTGAATTTAGGTGGAGAGAATTTTAAGGTTTTATTTTTATTCATAAAACAAAATCCTGCTGACCTGAGAAATTAAAAAATTATATTAGAGAATTTTGATGAGTTTAGACGAATTATTTGAATATAATCTATAACAATGTAGTATTTCAAAATTAAAATATATGTTATTGATAAACATTCTTTTATTATTTTTCACAAAATTATTCTTTTAAAAATATTAAAAATTTCTTTATATTTTTTAAAAAAATATTTTTAAAAAAAATATTTTTTAAGTCTTTCCCATTCCTCTTAACTTGCAAAGATAGCTTTAAAATTTCAATTCAATACATCATAAATCACTATATTATAGTCAAATAGAACGTGGTAGTGTTAGGACAGAGAGATGGTCAAGCTCAAGAAATAGAGAAAATTTGCACACTTCAACTGAATAGTAATTAGACTATAACTCATCATCTTACTATTAAGATTTTATGTCGTAGATATGTAGGGCTGAAAGTGAACCAAACTAATTTGAAAATAGTTTAAAAATTAGTTTAATAATTAAATTATTAAATTGGTTCATGAATTAAATAAGTTAAATATGAATTAAAAATTAAGTTTGTTAATTAAATGAGTTTAACTTGAATTATATAATTCAATTTATTATATTCATGAATCAACTCGATTATATATGAGATGGATTATATTCTCTTTAAGACTAGGTTTAAAGGTTTGTTCCAAATCTTAATCCTATATTTTCTTTTAATCTAACAGTTTTAATTAATAATTTATATTTTCAAGTGAGTAAAACATTTTTAAAAATAATTATACAAATAAAATCAACATCGTATAAATTTCAATGTTATAACCTTTATTTTATTTTTATATATTTTATTTTACAAAATATTAATTTAAAATGTCAAATATATAAAAAAAAAATAGACTTTAAAAAATAACTTTTAAGTCTGAAGTAAGCAAGTTGAATCTAACAAGATGAACCTAATGAGTTAAATCGAGTTGTTCGGGAACTGCTAACGAGTCGAGCTTGAGTTGGAAAAAAAAGTGATGAATTTGAATCATTATTTGAGTTGAGCTGAGGCGAGTTCGACTCAACTCGACTCATTTTCAATCCTATAGATATGTTACATTAAATAGATATACTACTATAAAAAAACATAAATATGACGGTTCAGAAACACTTATAATGACGGTTGTACATACGTTGTTAGGTAAGACGTAATTGTATGTATGTTGGTTTTCATAACGGGCGTGTGACCGTTGTTATAAGTTAAGTAGCGCGCTACGTATAACTACAGTTGAATATTTCAACCGTTGTAAAATAATTCATAGGTCAAAGATTTGAACCATAGCAACGCCATTATTGGTTTTATTTTTCCACTTATAACAACGGTTGAATAAAATAACTATTGTGATATTATTTATTTTTTTAATCTGAATAACCTAAATAGAAATAATACTATCTTGTTGTCTTGGCATATCTTGTCTCTTGGTGTCTAGATTGTAAACACCAAATAAAAATACTTAGAAATTATAACTTATAGTAAATTATGAATGAAGAAGAATCTACTACACAAGAATCTACCCATAGAAGGTACAAAAAAAATAGAGAAACTTTTTATGTATAGTCTTCAAGAGATAAGAATCTACACTGAGAGATAACAGAAATAGACAATTATCCACAATATCTAAGATAGTCAAAATCAGATTCTTGATGCATAGTCTTCAGGGCAGATTGTACGTTATCTAAATTTTCTTCTTATAAAAACAAATGTTTGCATAACCATCCAGATCACATTACTCTTCAGCTAAAATGGGTAAACATAAAGCAAAGCAGTATAAGGCTTAAAAGAAGGATTTTAAGAAGGAGACTACCAAGCTGATGAAGAAACAAGCAAATGAAGAGAAGTAGAAGTCTGAGGAAGCTTCAAAGGTTCAGAAGTCTGAAGAAATATGCACATCTGTTGGAACCTCTAAAGTGAAAGAAGAGAGGGATGAAGAATAAAATTATATAATATAGACACATCTGCTGAAGATCTAAAATATAATGTCTTCTTAATGAATAAAATAATTTCCTTCTCTTCGTGTTTGTTGCTATTTACTTCCTTTAACAACACCAAAACCTAATAATGAGTTTGTAACTACACAAAGTTATTGTCACAAAATTTGAATAAGGAATGAACATAATGAAGAACAACCAATACACATCACAAGGTTAAAAAAGAAATCCTAACAAAGAACGTAAACTTTCATAATGCTGTTCCAATACTACAACGAGAGAGAGAGAACAAACACAAAATGGTAATCAGTGGCAAAGCTTAGTGGGAGCCAAAGGAGGTCACTGTACCCCTCAAATAATAAATATTTCCCTTATGGTACTATATAGCGATATATAACAGCTTTATCATATTTTCTGAACATGCATTGAGTTATTTACAACTTACCCATTACCACTTTTTTTCAATTCATTGTTTTAATTAACATAATTAACAAATATATAGTTATTGATTTATTAAATATTATTAATATATTACTTGTTATTTAAACAAATTAAAAAGATTCATAGACACCAATTACCAAATGTTATAGAGTTTTATACTTTATTCCAATTTTTTTAATAAAGATATTAAAATTTATAAATAGATGTGTTAAAGTGTAACTTTTAAATTTAGACCCAATAAATTTATAATTTCGGTAATACTTAATAAATACTTTAAAAGATTTTAAATAACAATTTTAATATCTCTTTTTTATTAACATTATATATATATATATATATATATATATATATATATATATATATATATATATATATATATATATATATATATATATATATATATATATATATATATATATATATATATATATATATATATATATATATATATATATATATATATATATATATATATATATATATATATATATATATATATATATATATATATATATATATATATATAAGTATAAATAAATTTTGACTTTTTAAATTTATTGAATAAATAATGTATTTATTCTATATATAGGTTAGATATATTAATTATTCAATCAATCTAAAAAATTAAAATTTACTTATAAATAAGAATAAATGACGTATGTTTTAATAATTATGTAAAAAGATAAATAAAATAATATATAAATTTAAAGTTATATATTTTCAAAGATTTTATGGTATTTTAGAAAGGGTGGGGGCATATTCTATGATCTCATTCCTGCCGCAAATTCGCATTAGCGGATACAAATTGACATCTCTAATACATCACATGAGTTATCATCATTATTTGCTAGACCATATGGGAAAAAAACTAATTGGTATTTGCGGCTCCCCCTAAAATTTTAGGCAAGATCCGTCACTAATGGTAACGTACCGTAAGTCGAAGAGGACATGGATTTTATTTTCAGAAATGATATTAGTTTCTAGAAATGAATGAAGATGGTTAAAATTTCACTATTGTTGTCATCTCGTTCCCTAAGACACTCTTGTGTGTTATGAACGAAATAAATTGCTTGTTATGTTTTTATTAAGTTAAAAGAATTTCACAACGGTTTCAAGAAACAACAGTAGTGAAATACAAAATACATAACCACACTTGAATGAAACAACCGTGGTTGTTATACTTTCAATTTTTAAATAGTAAAAAATGTTAAGGATCACGCGGTTATTTTAATTGAAAAAATGAAGAAGAAGAAAACATTGATGTTAGGATTCGTAGTTTGTCACCCAATTTCTATGATCACGGTTAAGTTTAAAAACCGTGATGAAATGTTCTTTAATTAAATAAAATAAAATAATGCGCGTAAAAAATAAAATATTACCACAGTGAATAAATACTTGTGGTAATATATCTATATTGTAGGTATGTTTTGTAATAGTGATATTTTGTAAGTCTTCTTTATTTATTTTAAAAAACACACTTAAAAAACCAAATGTTGTCATATCTAAATTTAGAGTTTGAAAGAAGTCGTACTTTATATTAGTGTTTGAAAGAAATTGTACACAATAAATTTTATGATGTAATGTACTATGGACTTATTTTACTATTTTTCATATGTATGACAACAATGACTAATGGTACTATGAGTAAGAGCTACTTTTCAAATGCATGGCAATAGTTGTAAAATCAAACTTCACAAATAAGCTTTTGTTTTGATGAAGACAAACCATGGCTAACAAAGAAGGCAAAGATTTTGATCAAGCATCTAAGCATCTAAGGATAATATCTTCACTCAAAGCTCTCTACAACTTTAAAGGTATAATAATATTATCTACTTTGATCTTAAGATATAGATGCTCAAAAATGAAAAAGAAATGTTTAAGAATCATTACTCGAGCTTTTCAAAGATAAAATTTCACTTTTCTTCTGCATGCAATCGATTTACATCTTAGTGTAATCGATTGCACACTTCAAAAATTTCAAATCTTTTGCTTCTGTTTCTTTGTGCAATCGATTTACATTCCTATGCAATCGATTGCATACTTAAATTTTTCAAAATGTTTGCTACTGACTTTGCATGCAATCGATTATATTGTTAGTGCAATCGATTGCACTCAGTTAATTTTTGCTACTGACTTTGCATGCAATTGATTACATTGTTAATGTAATCGATTACACTCTTAAAGTTTTTGAAAAAATAGCTGTTAAAAATCTTGTGCAATCGATTTACACCAAGGGTGCAATCGATTGCATATTGCACGAATTTGAAAAATAACAGCTTTGTTCATGCCTTTTGATCATGTCTTTTCATTACATCTTTTCACTCAAACTTGGCATTTGTTCATGATACATTTCCAGATCTTCATGATGTTTCAAAAGAGTGTTATGAACATATAAATATTCAATTTCAAATCCAGATTTAACATTTTTCTTTTCATAAATATTTTCTGAACTTTCAAAATACAAACTCAAGCATTCTTCATTTTCATGCATAAGTTTTCTGCACATTTTCATACTTTAAACAGAAAACTTTGAGCAAATATATCTTGAGTCTTTGTACAATATTATTATTGAAAGAAGAAGATTATACATTGTCAAATCACTCTTAGTGATCAATATTACTCTACTCACTCAAACTCACAAATTGATATTTACTTACTTATTTTCCAAGATTGTTGGAATTAAGTTTAAGTGTTTTTGTTGAAATCTTGTCTTTCCGAGTTGTTGGATACAAGTGTAGTTACATTGAGAGGATTGTTCTCATAGATAACTTAGTGAAAATCCAAGAGAATTGTTCTTGGTCCAAGAGGATTGTTCTTGGTTTGGTTGGTAGTTCTTGTTTAAGTTTGCCACAATAAGGAAATCTCTTTCACGTTGAAAGGGGACTGGATTACTCTTAGACTGTGAGGGGAACCAGGATATATCTCCCGTGTCTCTTTAGTTTTCTGCATTTTTAAGCTTTCCTAAACTCATTTATAACCAGAAAAATAAGAACCATCATTACTAAAACCCAAAATTTTTAAAAAGTACCTAATTCACCCTCCCCCCCCCCCCCCCTCTTAGGTGCACTTCGTACTTACAATTGGTATCAGAGCAGGTTATAGGTAACCTGCTCCTAAAAGATTCAGAATGACTTCCGCAAATCATAATCCCATTTTCAGAGATGGTGGTAGTAACAACAAGCCTCCTCTATTTTGTGGTGAATATTTTGACTTCTGGAAAATACGCATGAAAGCGCATCTAGAAGCACAAGGAGAAGAAATATGGGATGCCGTCGAAAATGGTCCATTTATCCCGATAACGGTAATCAATGGTGTTGGCTCATCAAAGCCTAAAACTGCATGGGACGATGATGATAAAAAGAAAGTTCTCTATGATAAAAAGGCAATAAACCTTCTTCAAGATGCACTTAGCATGGACGAATTCTTCTGTGTCTCGGTATGCAAAACAGCAAAGGAAATATGGGATACCTTGGTACAAACTCATGAAGGAACGGTTGAAGTAAAAATATCAAGACTAAATACCCTAAGTCAAGAATACGAACTATTTCGAATGCAGCCTGGAGAAACCATTCTTGACTTACAAAAGAGATTTGTGCACTTGACAAATCATCTAAGTGCTCTTGGTAAAACTTTGACGAATGATGAATTGAATCTGAAAGTACTTAGGTCCTTAACTAGGGAATGGCAACCAAAGGTAACGGAAATTTCAGAAAAGAAAAGTCTCTCCAACATGACATCCGCAACATTATTTGGAAAACTTCAAGAATACGAAACAGAACTCAGAAGACTCGAAAAGTATGAAAATCAAGAGAAAAAATCCAAGAATATTGCTTTGAAGATAGACTCCAAGGAAGTTGAAAAGGAAAACAATCCAGAAGAAGATGAAAACTTCATGCTTCTTGTTAAAAGGCTTGGTAAGTTCTTCGGTAGAAATGACAAACCTTTTTCTCATTCAAAAGGAAAGAAACATTTTCAGAAAAAGGAAGGCTCCACATCAACACAAGAAATCACATGTTATGAATGTGGTAAGCAAGGTCATATCAAGTCGGATTGTCCAAAACTCTCCAAGAAAGGTAGCTTCAAAAGCAAGAAGGGATTCAAGAACAAAAAGGCTTATGTCGCATGGGAGGACAATGAAATAAGTTCCTCATCCGACTCCGATAGTGATGAAAGTGCAAATCTAGCATTGATGGCCTCACACCATTCCGATGATGAAGACAATGAGGCTAGTAATGAATTTTCTCTTTTTGATAGTGATGCACAAGGTGCTATAGATGAACTATTGAATGAATGCAAAATTCTGTATAAAACCATTTCATCACAAAAGAAACAAATTTCATCCTTAGAAGAAAAATATGTTTCAATGGAAAAAGATTCAAAGAAGAAAAACAAAAATCAAGTGATGAACAAAAACAGAATTTTGTATGCAAAAATTGTGATTCACTCTCTTTCCAAATTGTCCAATTAAAAAGGGTCATTGAAAGATATGAAAAAGGGCAAATTGGATTGGAAGGTGTTCTTAGCCAACAAAGATACTCCAATGACAAAAGTGGGCTTGGATATTCAAAGTTTTCAAAACCAAGTTCTAACAAAACTATCTTTGTTAAGGCAAGTAATCAATCGTCCAAAGAGAAAGTGAACAAACCTAAAATAGTTCGTCACTATCTGAAAAAGAAAACATTTTCTAAGAAGAAATCTTATCCTTCTAGATATAGAAGTAACTTTGAACCTACTTGTTTTTATTGTGGTATTAAAGGCCATACACCTAATGCTTGCTATGTTAGAAACTTCAGTGTGGCAAGTGGGCATTATGTATAGGTAAAGAAAGGCACTAATTATGAAGGACCCAAAGCAACTTGGGTATCTAACAAAACCTAATTTGTTTTGCAGGTATGCTTGAAGACCACATGCAATCTTTGGTATCTTGATAGTGGTTGTTCAAAGCATATGACAGGAGACATAAACCAATTTTCACATCTAGCACTAAAGGCCAAGGGTTTTGTCACTTATGGAGACAATAATAAGGGAAGAATCCTAGGCAAAGGCAAAGTTAGTGCTCCACCTTTCACATCCATTGAAGATGTTCTTTATGTTGAAGGACTAAAGCACAATCTTCTAAGTATTATCCAACTTTGTGACAAAGGCTTCAAAATCAAGTTCACCAAGGATGAATGTTTGATAGAAGACGAAGTCACTCATGAGGTTATACTTAAAGGTAAAAGAATCAATAATATATCTATGATTTCCCTTGATGATCCATCTTTGAAGGTTAAATGTCTCATGGCGAACAACGATGATTCATGGCTTTGGCACAAAAGAATTGCTCATATTCATTTGGAACACTTGAATAAATTAATCAAGCATGATCTTGTCATTGGATTGCCTAAGAGAAATTTTGTCAAAGATAGACTATGCGATGCTTGTCAAAAAGGGAAACAAACTAGATCAACTTTCAAATATAAGAATGTGGTGTCCACTACAAGGCCACTACAATTGTTACATATGGATCTATTTGGTCCATTGAGAACAAGGAGTTTCAGAGGCAATGTATATGCTTTGGTTATTATTGACGATTTCTCTAGATATACTTGGACTTTCTTTTTAGTGAAGAAAAGTGATGCATTCAAGGCGTTCAAGAAGTATGCTAAACAAATTCAGAATGAGAAGTCTCTAACAATTGCCTCAATAAGGAGTGACCATGGCGGAGAATTCCAAAATGATCTATTTGAAGAATTTTGTGGAGAACATGGAATATCTCACAACTTCTCGGCACCGAGGACTCCACAACAAAATGGAGTGGTTGAAAGAAAGAATAGGTCTCTTGTGGAACTTGCTAGAACAATGCTTAGCGACTCAAACCTTCCAAAATACTTTTGGGCGGATGCGGTGAGGACGGCATGCTTTGTTATAAATAGAGTTAACATTAGACCAATCTTAAAGAAAACTCCATATGAACTTTTCAAAGGGAGAAAACCAAACATTGCTTTCTTTCATATTTTCGGGTGCAAATGCTTTGTCCTAAACAATGACAAAGAAAATTTGGGTAAGTTTGATGAGAAATCCGATGAAGGTATATTTCTTGGTTACTCACTCTCTAGTAAAGCATATAGAATATACAACAAAAGAACTTTGACTATTGAAGAATCTATGCATGTTTCTTTTGATGAATCTAACCCCTCCAAGGAGGATAATATTTTTTGTGATAATGATGATGAAATTTTAGAAGGTCCTCTAGAAAATTCTTCCAAGGATCAACCCATTCAACTAGAAGAATCACCTCAACAAGAATCAAATCTCAATGATCTACCAAAATAATGGAGAACTCATAGAGATCATCCTATTGATAAAGTAATTGGTGATATAAGTCAAGGCGTGTCTACAAGATTAAATCTCAAGGATGCTTGCCTAAACATGGCGTTTGTCTCTCAAATTGAACCTTCCAAAGTTGATGAAGCTTTAGGCGATGACCAATGGATCATATCTATGCAAGAATAATTGAATCAATTTGAAAGGAATCAAGTTTGGGAACTTGTTCCTAGGCCAAGCAACAAACACATTATTGGAACAAGATGGGTGTTCAAAAATAAACTTGACGAGAATGGAATAATTGTTTGCAACAAAGCAAGATTGGTAGCACAAGGCTATAATCAATAAGAAGGAATAGACTTTGAAGAAACTTTCGCTCCAGTTGCAAGTGTGATCGGTGGATCTGGAACTGACTGTTTAACGCTGGTTCGTGAAATGTCGCGGAAGCAAGAGTCGCCACCGTCTTTTATTTTCTCCAAATGGAAAGGACAAAAGCACAGAAAAATTCCTTATAGAGATTGCTCTCGGTTCGGGAGGTAGATTATAGAAAGGGAAGGTGTTAGCACCCTTTCTATCCATGGTTATCCATGGGCTCTTAGATACTTGCTCACTTGTGTTTTCAAAAATGGTTTGTTTGCTTTTCAACTGTGGGTTTTAAAAAGTTTCTTTGAAAATTTCAGTTCGACTCTTGTATCGGTCCTCAAGAGTGTTTGAAAAATGCTTTCGAAAGCTTTTTGAAAATGTGTTGGTGTGAAAAGTATTTTTGATTTGTTTTGTTTTGAATTAGAGCAAGTATCCATGAGAACCTACCTACCCTAAGGAATTCGTCTGTGTAGATGTCCTTTAAAGTAGTGCCATCCCACCATTGAGAGGTAGGTAGCACCACCGTTGGAGGTGTTCGGGTCAATTCGAGGTTCGGGACATGGTGATCACCGGAGCAATGGGAAGACACCTTAGAAGCTACCCTCATGCCAGGTTCCCGGATCATGAGGACTTACTAAGACATCCTCTACTCGACGATCACCTTTCGAGGCAAGGCAACAGTGAGGCGTACCCTAGGGGTGGTGTGTGCGATTTGTGTGTCGTTTTCATTTGATATTTGTCTTGTCATGTTTATTGGTGTTCTACGCTTGATTTTATTTAAGTCATACATTCTTTCTTGCTTTTGTTAACAGTTCAAAATATTTGCGGAAAAGTAAATTCTAAACTATTACAAATGGCGCGGGTCCACATCGCCAAAATTAAACCGAACCCGATTTGACGGAAAGTAAATAAAGCAAAAGAAATAAAAGTGCGAGAAGTTTAAGTTACAACGCTTTGGGAGAGATACATAATTATTTAAGCAATAAAATAAATACGCAAATTAAACAATTAAAAATATGGGCGTTGGACCCTTTTGCAAAATTAAAATTAATAAGGAATTAAAATTAAAATTAAAAGAAAAATGTTTTTGGTATTTTTAGTGTTTTTAGGAATTAATGGGAAAAAGAGAATTAATCAAAATTAAAATTGAATGTAAACCCTAATTCTAATGGTTTTTAAATTTATTATGAAAAATATTGAATTTTTAACTAATTTAAACCTAAGTTAATTTACATGCATTTTTAATTATGAAAATAAATAAAATAAATATTATTATTGTAACAGAAGGGAAATTAAAAGGAATCAAAATTAATTAAACCTATTTCTACGTATTTTTTGTATTTTTGTTATTAAAAGAATTTAAAATTGTAACCTAATTAAAACTAATAATTACATGTTAATTTATTTATGAAAATATTAGAATGAAATAATTTATTACATTTTTTTATCTTTTTCTGGATTTTTTATGATGTTTTTATATTTTGTAAAAATAATAATTACTTTAAACAAATAAAAAAAAATAAAATAACAATAAAAAATAAAATAAGAAAAATATAGCAAAAGCAAACCAGGGGGGGTTCAGGCCCTAAAGTGGAGGTGTTGTTCAAGAAACTGGCCCAATAAGCTTGAAATCCACTTGACTTTTCTAGTTTGTGTGCTAACGCGTTGACCTGGGTTGAGGGTGTCCATCAATTCTCCACTCTTGGATCACTGAAGTTAACCACGTGGCCGGCTGGATTTGGTGAGTGCATGGTAGTCCTCAACAGAAGCGCTGCATAGGAGTTATTAATGAAAAATAATATTGAAATTTACACAGACCTGGGACTCGAACCCAGGTCTTGGATGCTGAAGCCTTCAACGTTTGCCAGCTGAGCTACACATGCATTCAATTAATATACCAACACATAAATAATAAAAGAAAGACCAACGCGTTAGTGGAGAGAAACGCGCGAAATTCAAACGCTCCAATCGCTTGTGGCCACGTCTTCGTCTCTTTCACGTTCCCTGTAACATAAACATTCAGCAACGGTTTTGGACGCGTTGCATTAGGCAGGCTATTGAAAAATAGCGACTAGCGCTAGGGTGTACATAAATTGATCGCGAATGGTGTTTCATGTTCGTCCAGGCTTGCTGAATACAACCATCATGGTCTTGAGGGCCAATTTTACTTGATCTTAAAAGCCCTAATTCCTCATCCTGAAAACCCTAGAATTTAAACATGGTGGAATCGAATATAACGCATAATAATTCAATCAAAACATTGGGTTAGCTTCAGAATAAGGTAATTAACATGAATCCATGAACAAAAATCACAAAGAATGTGTAAATCATGATGCACGACTCTGAAATTTTCCTTGCACAGGTACGGTTTGTTTTACCAGTTCTTGGAGTTTTGAGGGATGATTCTGATTGGAATACACTCAATAGGCCTTTAGCAAGCTTTTTGAATGAAAATTAAGCTTTGAATCGCTTTGTAACCTTGTTTTCAGAATTTGAGTTTCTTGATAAAAATCCAAGTTTGCAATGGTATTCTCTGCGCAGCTTTTAGTGTATTGACATTAGGGTTGTGTTCATGTATTTGTATGGAGTCAATTAGGTTAAGAAATTCAATCAAATCTCTTTCATTCAATGGTTTTTGCAAATTGATTTTCCAAGATCTTTCCCATATCTTTTTCATGTGCTCTTTGTGTCAATTAGCTCAAATCAAACCAAAACTTTCCATGTTGGGATGTGCACGAAATATTGAACCTAAAATGTGTACAAAAAGATTTTTTAGGTCAAGTTTTATATTTTCCACCTATTTATATAATTTAAATGAATTAATATGAATAATAATTCAAATAAATAAATAAAAAATGAGAAAATACTTCCCTTTGGGCCAAGTGGTCGTGCATAGGCTTGGGATGATGAATCATGGAAGAAAAATAGGCCCATTAGCAATTTTAGACCATTTGAATCAAAGTTGACTTTTCAAAATATCCAAAAATTTCCCAACTTCCACAAGGCATAACTTGCTCAATTTTTAAGCTTTTCTCATGTTCTTGGACATTTTGGAAAGGTCTTTGAGTCCTCTAACCAATGCCTTTGGTCCCATGTCATTTTGATTTACCAATCTCAAGTTATGGTCTTTGACTTAAAGTCCCTTTTTGTTGACTTTTAAAAATGACCTATAATGTTGAAATTGATAACTTTTTTTGAGAGCATTTCTTGGACTTGAAGTATGAACATGAGTTGTAGGAAATGTCTTTCTCTTCAAAATGAGCTTTGGATGGAATTTTTCTGATAATCCATGTGAAAGTTATGCCCTGGTCAATTTCAGTTGACTTTTTCAACTATCCAAATAAGGAAACTTTTGCATCTTGATGATTTTCTGAGCCAAACTTTGAGAATCATGATCAAGCATTGATCAAATGATGTTTGTGGCTTCAAAATGATATGTTGACCAAAAATTTGAACTTTTGACTGTCAAATGACCATTTTGCCCCTACAGTTGACTGTAGTGCAATTTAGGGTTTTGACTGTGCAATTTTGAGTTGAATGCCTTGAAACTTGATATGAGGATACTTGACCATCTTTGTAGGCATATGAGACTTGATTGGGCCTTTTAAAACTTCATTTTCTTGATCAGAACCCAAACCCTAGTTTTGACTGTGTAGGAGACAGTTGGACTGCACAACCCTTGGGGAATTTTGTGACTTGGCTTGGCAATTTCTTGAAGAATATGGGAGGGCAAATTTCGGGGTGCAACAGTTGCCCCTGTTCAATCTTCTTAGACCTGAGGATGCAGATTGGCTGACGTGCCTTTCGTAATCCGAAGGTAGAAGATGATTGAACACTAGAGTGCCCAGAAATTTGCGCTCACATAGTCGCAGTGTGGTGGGAATGGGCTTATAGATGCCATTGAGAGATTGCTGGATAGGGTGATGGGCTTATAGATGCCATCTGGATGTTGGTCGCGTAGGAGATTCCTTAGCTAGAACCTGCATACTTGCAAAAGAAAAAAAATGAGTACCTGACACGTTGCAGGAGCTGATTTTAGATGCTTGGTATAGATGTGTCCTGGATGGTTACAGGAGCTGAGTCTGGAGCTTCAAATGCTGATGAATGAACCAGGTATGGTTACTGCCTTAGCATGAATGATAAGAGAACCTTGGGCGACTTTAACTTCAACAACGCTCGTTGAGAAAATCTTGATGGGAATTATTATCTTCGCAGTATCGGAAAGAGAACCATAGGCACTTATAATCTGAAAGGGAATCACCTCACTCGCCGTCGGAGAGGGAATCATAGGAAAAGGAATTGTCACCTCACACACCGTCGGAGAGGGAACCATGGGGGACTATCACCTCACACTCACCGTCGAAGAGGGAAACATCTGAAAAGGACTTACCACCTCACGCACTGGCTGAGAGGGAACCATAGGAGACTATCACCTCACACTCACCGTCGGAGAGGGAAACATCTGAAAAAGGAATTACCACCTCACGCACTTGTCGGAGAGGGCACCATAAGAGACTATCACCTCACACTCATCGTCGGAGAGGGAAACATCTGAAGAAGGAATTACCACCTCACGCACTTGTCGGAGAGGGCACCATAAGAGACTATCACCTCACACTCATCGTCGGAGAGGGAAACATCTGAGAAAGGAATTACCACCTCACGCACTTGTCGGAGAGGGGACCATAGGAGACTATCACCTCACACTCATCGTCGGAGAGGGAAACATCTGAAGAAGGAATTACCACCTCACGCACTATCGGAGAGGGAACCATAGGAGACTATCACCTCACACTCACCGTCGGAAAGGGAAACATCTGAAAAGGACTTACCACCTCACTCACCGTCGGAGAGGGAACCATAGTAGACTATCACCTCACACTCACCGTCGGAGAGGGAAACATCTGAAAAGGACTTACCACCTCACGCACTGTCGGAGAGGGAACCATAGGAGACTATCACCTCACACTCACCGTCGGAGAGGGAAACATCTTGAAAAGGAATGATCGCCTCACTCACCGTCGGAGAGGGAACCATCTGGGATAACTTCTACTTAGTCTTTATCAGAAAAATCTGTTGGGAGTCGATTTAGCTGGACTAGAGAAGGCCTGGGACTGGATACGAAATCTTTGGAGTCGATTAACTGAACCGGTCTAGGTCTTGAAATATGATTGAGAATTTCAACTGCATCCTTCCTGAAAGGTAAAGGTCAGTCATATGCAATGCATGATATGGATCAAGCAATGATGTTCTCAATATAAATGAGATTTGTATGATATAATGCGTCTATGCCTGCTATAATGATGTATGTGGTGTTTTATGAATGTTTTTGTCTAGGAAAGTAAATCCTTGACGGGTGCCGGGAAGTCATATCCTGGGCTGATGTTGGAGAATAAGCTTTTACTTCCGCTGGGGATGATAGTTGCAAGAATACCGGTAGGAGAAGATGACTCTGTTGAGGAATAAACTTGGCAAATGGAGGATTCTGCGGGGGAGAAAAGATACTCTAGCGACCATGCCGGGAAGCAATACTCTGTGGGGAGATGCTTTGCTGAGTGTAGATAATAACTTGCTGAGGATATTTTTGCTGTACTGGAAGTATGAATAGACTTCGCTGGGGTAAGAAGATTATGTCGACGACAATCTTTCCGTGGCTTTTGGCTGAGGATAACCCAGTTATATCCTGTTAAGGAAATAACTCTTTAAATCCAGCCGGACGACGCGTTCGTTTTCTGCGAGGGGGTAAGCTTCCAGAATTTTACTGGGGATAAGCTTACTGTTTGGGGATATGGATTCCATCTTTCCTGGGGAAACTGGATTGGACTTTCCTGGGGAAGTTTTGATACGCTGGGAAAGTGATTTCTTTGAATATTGAGATACCGCCGGGGAACAATCTTTAGGCCAAGACTGCCGGGGATGCTTGTTAAGGATATATATATGCTGTTGTTGGGGGAGTATTGAGATCTACTGGAGGATACTCAATTTCCTTGAGATTTGATAACTCTGCTTGGAGAAGAATGTATTGTTTTGCTGACCCACTCTCTGGGGAATTAAGATGTACTTGGTCGTGTTCTTTAGTTGAACCTACCTTGGTACCTTGGAGGATAGAGCAATTAGACTGCTCAGACAACTCTTTATTGCCCCTGTTTCTAGTGTCACCTGCAATTAATTCCTTTGTTTCGTATGCAAATATTTATGAGTTAGCAAATTATTGTCAATGCATATATCACAAATTGAACCTTGGACGTTCTTCGCAAAACAAAACAGAAAAAAGAAAAACACTTGGCACGTTTAACTGAAAATATATTTGTATTGATTTTTGAATGGCCTGTGAATAGGCGTTTTGTATACAAGAGGCCGACGTCCTAGTAAGAGGAACGTCGCCGAACAAAAGAGTTTATACAAGTTTTGTACAAAAGAAAAGAAAACAGCTGTGTAAAATGAATGATCCACTGGGTTTCAACTCTGCTATTGCCTTTATAACTCCGAGCGTCTCATCACTTGATAACCTTGGTTGAAGGTGAAGCTGACTGATCGATGCCGTCTGAACTTGATGTAGGTACCGGATTCTGGATGCAAAGTGATCAATGAGACATAGTATTACGCTTTTATCCCTAATTTTTGCCTGGACCGCCCTTTCGGGTTTTCAGTCCACCGGGATACCCATTTTTGCCCAAGCCGCCTTTTCAGGTTTTCGACTTGCCGGGTGTACAGATTTTTTCATTTTCATCCTTTCATTTTGCCCGAACCCTTTTGGTTCGACGGGAAGCCCTGATTTTTGCCTAGGCATGTCAGCCTAGCGGGTCTTTTTTCATGCGTAGTATTTTTTAACTATGTCTGCATTGGCGGGGTGAGGAAGGTCGTCACCATCCATGTTAGTTAGAATCATGGCTCCTCCTGAGAACACATGCTTAACCACAAATGGCCCTTCGTACGTAGGGGTCCATTTGCCCCTAGGATCACTCTGAGGAAGGATGATTCTCTTGATTACCAGATCCCCAACTTGATATTCTTGTGGTCTGACCTTTTTGTTAAATGCCCTGATCATCCGTTTTTGATACGTCTGACCATGGCAGATAGCAGCAAGTCTCTTTTCATCAATAAGGTTGAGTTGATCAAGTCGTGTCTGGATCCAATCATCTTCGTTCAGATTTGCATCCTTCATTATCCGGAGAGAGGGAATTTGCACTTCGATCGGCAAGACTGCCTCCATGCCATAAACCAGAGAGAAAGGAGTTGCCCCGGTTGACGTTCTAGCTGAGGTACGGTACCCGTGCAGAGCGAATGGTAACATCTCGTGCCAATCTTTATAGGTCACTGTCATCTTCTGCACGATTTTCTTGATGTTCTTGTTAGCTGCTTCTACAGCCCCATTCATCTTCGGTCTGTAAGGAGAAGAATTATGGTGCTGTATCTTGAACTGTTCGCAGAGCTCAGCGATCATCTTATTGTTCAGATTGGTACCGTTGTCTGTAATTATCCGCTCAGGGACGCCATATCGACAGATCAGGTTATGCCGAATGAACCGTGCCACAACAGTCTTGGTTACCGTAGCATAGGATGCTGCCTCGACCCACTTCGTAAAATAATCAATCGCCACTAGGATGAAGCGATGTCCATTGGATGCCGTAGGTTTTATCTCACCAATCATGTCTATGCCCCACATTGCAAACGGCCAAGGCGCAGTAAGAACATTCAGGGGAACCGGAGGAACATGCACCTTGTCTGCGTAAATCTGGCATTTGTGGCATGTCCTGGAATGTTGGTAGCAGTCAGCTTCCATTGTGGACCAGTAATATCCTGCCCGTAGGATTTTCTTAGCCATCGTGTGCCCACTGGAATGTGTACCAAAGGTCCCTTCATGTAGCTCTTCCATGATCCTTTCTGCTTCAATTTTATCCACACAGCGTAGTAAGGTTGAATCATGGTTTCTCTTATACAGGATACCGTTGCTAAGGAAGAACTTGGCTGCGAACCTTCTCAGGAACTTCTTATCATTGATAGATGCACCTTCAGGGTATTCCTGAGCTTCCAGATATCTCTTCACTTCATGGTACCAAGGCTTCTCGGTCACCAATTCAGTTTCGAGATCACAACAGTATGTCGGTTCGTCCAGTTTCCAGATGATGATCCGGGGAGCCTCATTATCCCATTTGACCTTGAACATTGAAGACATTGTAGCTAACGCGTTCGCTAACTGATTCTCTTCTCTTGGAAAGTGCTCAAAGGTTATCTCTGTAAAGTGGGGAATCAGGGTCAACACACATTCTCTGTAAGGAATCAGGTTTGGATGTTTCGTATCCCACTCCCCTTTGATCTGATTGATCACAAGAGCGGAATCTCCGAAAACACTTAGAAATTTGATCCTTAGGTCGATCGCAGCTTGAAGACCCATGATACACGCCTCATACTCCGCCATGTTGTTGGTACAGTTGAAACACAGCCGGGCAGTGAGTGGAGTATGAGTACCTTGTGGAGATATGATTATGGCGCCGATACCGTTTCCCAAAGCATTGGAGGCTCCTTCAAAGTGCATAGACCATCGGGATCCCGGTTCAGGTCCTTCATCCGGTCCAGGTACTTCACAGTCAGTTACTATCATAATGCTTTCATCCGGAAACTCGAAGTTCATTGATTGGTAGTCATCTACAGCTTGATGAGCTAAGTGGTCTGCCAATACACTTCCCTTGATGGCTTTCTGAGTTGTGTACTGAATGTCGTATTCCGTCAAGATCATTTGCCATCTTGCAATTCTCCCAGACAGAGCAGGCTTTTCGAATATGTACTTTATGGGATCCATTTTTGAGATCAACAAGGTAGTGTGAGTCAGCATATACTGTCTCAGCCGGCGAGCAGCCCATACCAAAGCGCAGCAAGTTTTCTCAAGCAGTGAGTATCGGGTCTCACAGTCGGTAAACTTTTTGCTAAGGTAGTAAATGGCATGCTCTTTTCGGCCAGACTCGTCATGCTGCCCCAGCACACACCCCATTGAATTGTCAAGCACTGTCAGATATAGTATCAGAGGTCTCCCTTCAACCGGTGGCATAAGGATAGGTGGTTCTTGGAGATACTCTTTGATTCTGTCGAAGGCAGCCTGACATTCATCGTTCCAACGTACTACCTGATCTTTCTTCAGCAGCTTGAAGATTGGCTCACAGGTAGCAGTCAGATGAGATATGAATCGAGCGATGTAATTCAGACGTCCTAAAAAGCCTCTGACTTCCTTCTCTGTCTTAGGGACTGGCATCTCTTGAATAGCTTTGACCTTAGCAGGGTCCACTTGAATACCTTTATCACTGACCACGAAGCCTAGCAACTTCTCAGATCTTACCCCGAAGGTGCACTTGTTCGGGTTCAATCTTAGCTTGTACAGTTTCAACCGGTCAAACAACTTCTGTAGATGATCTAGATGCTCTTCCTCAGTCTGGGACCTAGCGATCATGTCGTCCACATACACCTCTATCTCGTGATGGATCATATCATGAAATAAGGCAACCATGGCACGTTGGTAGGTTGCCCCAGCATTCTTTAATCCAAATGGCATGACCTTGTAACAGAAGGTGCCCCACTGAGTGACAAATGTAGTCTTTTCCATGTCTTCAGGTGCCATCTTAATCTGATTGTAACCTGAAAAGCCATCCATGAAAGAGAATACTTTGTGTTGAGCTGTATTATCCACAAGGACATCAATGTGAGGTAAGGGGAAGTCATCCTTGGGGCTGGCCCTGTTCAGATCCCTGTAATCGACACACATTCTGACCTTACCGTCCTTCTTAGGTACCGGCACCACGTTAGCAACCCACTGAGGGTAAGAAGTTACTGCAAGGAACCCAGCATCAAACTGTTTCATGACCTCGGCTTTAATCTTCTCAGACATCTCTGGACGCATCCGACGGACCTTTTGTTTAACCGGAGGGCAGTCTTCCTTAGTTGGCAAGTGATGGACGACAATATCGGTATCCAACCCGGGCATGTCTTCGTAGGACCAGGCAAAGATCTCCATATAGTCATGTAACATCTTGGTTAACCGTTGCTTCACGCTGAGCTCTAGGTTGGCACCAATCTTTACCTCTTTCCTGTCTGCCTCAGTACCCAAGTTTATGATTTCCACTGGCTCTTCATGGGGTTGAATTGCCCTCTCTTCCTGAAGCAACAATCTTGCAAGCTCGCCAGGTACTTCGCAATCATCTTCACCTTCGTCTTCGGCTAAGTTGATCGGATTTTCGAAGTCATAATTGGCAGTAGCAGGGTTGTTATCAGTGAAATCCAGAGTGGATTAGAACCTGTATGAGTGAGTGTGTGTGTAAATACAGCTGTTTTGAAAATTATGTAAAGGAAAAGAAAGACAGAAAAGGAGCACAATATTTGCAATGCGAAAAATACGTCCAAGATTTTCATTCATGATGTATAAAATGACAGTTTGTATGCCCTCACAAATAGAACCACGGTGCCTCGGGTAAGACACCGGGCCATAGAGTTTATCATTGTTTATTACAAAATAACAAAACATAGGAATTCATTACTTAGTAACAAAAGAAACAGGGAGATTGTCCTTTGCGCTCCAATTGTTAAGTCCTTCGTCAGTTGCCGGGTAGATCCAGCTATCAAACTCAGCTTCATCAACTTCCTCTTCATTCCCGATAGCATTCACTCCATGAGCCGGCAGGGGAGCTGTCACCACATTAGGCTTGTCAGATGCCTCAAACTGTACCTCCTTAGCGTCAATGAGGTCCTGCAGCTTGTTCTTTAGTGCCCAACAGTCATCGGTAGAGTGCCCCGGGCTTTCTGAATGGTAAGCACAACGAGCATTCGGGTTGTACTTGGGAGATGTTGTATTGGGGAACTTCGGGGCTTCCCTGACAGTCACTAAGTTGGTGGCTAGCAACTGCGGCAGAATCTGTGATAGGGTCATGCTTAACCGGGTAAACTCTCGCCGGGGTCTTTCAGCCCTTTGAGGATTATTCGACCGAGGAGCGGCAGCAGGCTTAGCAATCATCACCGCGTTGACAGATTGGCGGTGCTCAGGTCTCTCTGATTTCCTAGAACCATACACGGCACTAGACTCCTTCTTGAATGGTTTCTTTTCCGAACTAGATGATGCACCCTTTGCAATCTTCCCAGATTTCAACCCAGCTTCAATTCTCTCTCCAGTCAAGATCAAATCAGTGAATCCGGCAGAAGAATTTCCAATGAGATGATTGAAAAATGGCCCAGATAGGGTCCCCAAGAACATGTCTACCAGCTCCCGATCAGTCAACGGTGGCTGCACCCTGCCAGCCAGGTCTCTCCACTTCTGAGCGTACTCCTTAAAACCTTCGCTTGCACCTAACGCCATACCCTGGAGTTGGGTACGTGTGGGGGCAAGGTCGGCATTATACTGATACTGCTTGTAGAAAGCAGTAGCCAACTCCTCCCAGTTACTAACTTTGGTCCCATCCAGCTGATAGAACCATTCGAGATGAGTCCCTGAAAGACTCTCCTGGAAGAAGTGGATCCATAAATTCTTATCCGCAGAGTACGGCTGAATTTTCCGAACATAGGACCTTAAATGCAGCTTGGGACAAGACGCCCCGTCATATTTGGAGAAGGATGGTGCTTTGAACTTATGCGGGATAATCACACCAGTCGACAAACCCAGATCTCCGAAATCCAGCCCAGGTACCTGTTGAACCTCCATAGCCTTCAACCTGTCCTCCAATTGCTTATATCTGTTGTCTGCAGGAGGGTACTGCTCTTCATCAAAATCGGTCTCGTTGTCGGAGACGACTGGACTAGGAACCTTTACTTCTGCCTGAGAAGGACTCTTGCCAACAGAAGAACCAGCCTCTTCATGTTGCAGAGTATTGTCAAACCTTCGGCCCGAGTTGAACAGAACAGTTCTTCTCTTCTTCTTCTTCTCCTTCTTCAGGAGCATAGCCTTCAGTTCTTCTTGGCCTTTAGCCAGACCCTTGATTAATTCTTGGAATTGTGCATTCTGCACCTGAAGAGCCTTGATTGATGTCTCGGTTGATGCAGATTCGGGATTCATGATGCTGAAATAAACAGCGAAGAACTGTAAGCAACCTGAAAAGAGGAAAAACCTGCTATGCACATGATGTATGAAATGCGTATGCAATGCGTTCAAGGGTTCGAAAGTTCAAATTTGTTGTAGACAAAAAGGAACACACGTTATCATTAGAGAAATCATTGTTTAATACATTAAAGCCTCATGGGCAAAAGTACAAAAATCAAATCAATCCCAAAATACGCTGCGCATCCTCTTTGGAGCTATGTAAGTGTTGAGGTTCCTCTCCTCATGTAACAGGCGGGTGAGCTCCAAGACCTTCTTTTCACTGGCATGCAGACTAGTCTCAAGAGAATTCCTTTCCTCCTTAAGCTGGATCCAGCTCTTCTGCATCTCTTCCCAGGATGTGGGCATATCAGGGTGCTGAATAATGTGGGACACTTCCCCTTCCAAAACAGGTTCTTTGATCACCGGGAGCATGTGAGGATAGGGCATTACTAGCTTCTGGGAGCGAGCTCGTACCCACTTGAGATAAGGTTCCAACGGGATGGAATTCCTGTGCCCCAGTGTCTTGCTGTCTATCCTACTGGGCATCCTCCAAGCTCTGATAAATCTCTGGCGAAGTCCTTGAGGATCGTTGTCGAAGTCAAAAACTATGTCAGGAATTAACATGTCATGAGGACCATCCCTCCGAGCATAACCAAACTGTCTCCAAGCCAGGCATGGGCTATAAGTAATACCTCCTCTGATTCCAAGTAAAGGAACATTAGGATACTCCCCGCAACGATCGATGATAGTGACATCTTCTCTGGACCTAGGACACCAATGTATATCTGCGTGTGTAAGAGTCATCAACCATTGTGACCATCTCAAACCCCGCTCATTCTTCAAGACTGATTGTGGAAGGTGCGAAATAAACCACCTTCCCAGGAGAGGAGTGCAACACATAAGGACACCTCTTTTTCTCATGGTTCGAGTGTAACATGAGTGAAGGATGTCCCCCAGCAACGTAGGTATAGGATTCCTGGACATAAAGATCTGGACAGCACTGATATCAATGAGCTGATCTGGGTTAGGAAACAACACCAAACCATAGACAAGGAGGGCCACAACCTCTTCAAAAGCTTGCAAGTCAAGGGAGTTCCAACATTCAAGGGCTTTTTCAAACAGAAACCTGGCTAAGAACCCTTTGATACCACTTCTAACTTCCCAATGTCCCTTGAGGTCAGATGACTGTAGGTGCAAGGCTTTAGCAATCTCTTCAAGTTTGGGTTCCTTTTCTGTACCGTTGAAGGGTAGCTGATCAAGGATAGGGATCTTCAGGAGCCGGGAGAACTCCTCCAATGTAGGTACCAACTGATAATCCAAGAAGGTGAAACAGTGATGCAGAGGGTCAAAGAATTGGAACAGGACCTTAATCATATCTTCCTCAATGTTGGTGTTGACCAAGCTGATGAGGCTTCCATGCCTTTCACTGAATGAAGAGTTCTTAGGAATCCTGGATATAAGCTCCTTAAGCTGAGGAGGTACCCTTACAAGACTGATTTGAATTGTCTTTCTACGAACAGTTTCCATGTCCTACAAAACAAGAACAAAGATGAAAATTCGAACCCCTGAAATGGTTAGTCAATGCATATGATGCTGGATGATGTCATGATGCTATGATTAAACACACCACAGATATTTACAAAGACAAACATGTAAGGCACACAAGGCACACAAGACAAGCCCTTAAGGTTTAAGGCCAGCATGGGGTCTGGGTAGTACCCTCTTTGAAGTTGGTGGGTTCAACCTGTCCTAATCAAAGTAACCGGGTTCTAAGGTTCCCAATATCACGGGATTGCTTTCATTGTTCATCGTTTCGATTTAGCCACTGAACTGGCAACCGAAATATTCCAGGAAAGCAACCCTCAATTGAGTGTAGTATCGAGTATCAACCAACCTCGGACTGCACCAAAGTCAGTTATCTCACTACCCTAAAGAGGCCAAGATAGTTCAATTAAGGTTCCTAAGGTCTGTTGATGCTTCACGACACCACGCGGAGGCCCCGTACTCTCCTTGACTGAACTCAAGGGTTACCGGTACACACCAAAGTGCCACATCAACGTAGCAGACTGTTTCAACCATGTCGGTATACCCCGCACAGTTCCCTCACAGCCTTGTTGCTACTTTCTAAGAAAGGTATCCCCCAGATCCGGGTTAGGATCTATAGAACTCCCAAGCAACCCACAATAATAAAGCAAGCAAAGAAGACAATTGAAAACATAGTTATGACCTTGCCCTAAGGTACACCTCACTTTAAGTTTAGTCCCCAGCAGAGTCGCCAGTTCTGTGATCGGTGGATATGGAACTGACTGTTTAACACTGGTTCGCGAAATGTCGCGGAAGCAAGAGTCGCCACCGTCTTTTATTTTCTCCAAATGGAAAGGACAAAAGCACAGAAAAATTCCTTATAGAGATTGCTCTCGGTTCGGGAGGTAGATTATAGAAAGGGAAGGTGTTAGCACCCTTTCTATCCATGGTTATCCATGGGCTCTTAGATACTTGCTCACTTGTGTTTTCAAAAATGGTTTGTTTGCTTTTCAACTGTGGGTTTTAAAAAGTTTCTTTGAAAATTTCAGTTCGACTCTTGTATCGGTCCTCAAGAGTGTTTGAAAAATGCTTTCGAAAGCTTTTTGAAAATGTGTTGGTGTGAAAAGTATTTTTGATTTGTTTTGTTTTGAATTAGAGCAAGTATCCATGAGAACCTACCTACCCTAAGGAATTCGTCTGTGTAGATGTCCTTTAAAGTAGTGCCATCCCACCATTGAGAGGTAGGTAGCACCACCGTTGGAGGTGTTCGGGTCAATTCGAGGTTCGGGACATGGTGATCACCGGAGCAATGGGAAGACACCTTAGAAGCTACCCTCATGCCAGGTTCCCGGATCATGAGGACTTACTAAGACATCCTCTACTCGACGATCACCTTTCGAGGCAAGGCAACAGTGAGGCGTACCCTAGGGGTGGTGTGTGCGATTTGTGTGTCGTTTTCATTTGATATTTGTCTTGTCATGTTTATTGGTGTTCTACGCTTGATTTTATTTAAGTCATACATTCTTTCTTGCTTTTGTTAACAGTTCAAAATATTTGCGGAAAAGTAAATTCTAAACTATTACAAATGGCGCGGGTCCACATCGCCAAAATTAAACCGAACCCGATTTGACGGAAAGTAAATAAAGCAAAAGAAATAAAAGTGCGAGAAGTTTAAGTTACAACGCTTTGGGAGAGATACATAATTATTTAAGCAATAAAATAAATACGCAAATTAAACAATTAAAAATATGGGCGTTGGACCCTTTTGCAAAATTAAAATTAATAAGGAATTAAAATTAAAATTAAAAGAAAAATGTTTTTGGTATTTTTAGTGTTTTTAGGAATTAATGGGAAAAAGAGAATTAATCAAAATTAAAATTGAATGTAAACCCTAATTCTAATGGTTTTTAAATTTATTATGAAAAATATTGAATTTTTAACTAATTTAAACCTAAGTTAATTTACATGCATTTTTAATTATGAAAATAAATAAAATAAATATTATTATTGTAACAAAAGGGAAATTAAAAGGAATCAAAATTAATTAAACCTATTTCTACGTATTTTTTGTATTTTTGTTATTAAAAGAAATTAAAATTGTAACCTAATTAAAACTAATAATTACATGTTAATTTATTTATGAAAATATTAGAATGAAATAATTTATTACATTTTTTTATCTTTTTCTGGATTTTTTATGATGTTTTTATATTTTGTAAAAATAATAATTACTTTAAACAAATAAAAAAAAATAAAATAACAATAAAAAATAAAATAAGAAAAATATAGCAAAAGCAAACCAGGGGGGTTCAGGCCCTAAAGTGGAGGTGTTGTTCAAGAAACTAGCACAATAAGCTTGAAATCCACTTGACTTTTCTAGTTTGTGTGCTAACGCGTTGACCTGGGTTGAGGGTGTCCATCAATTCTCCACTCTTGGATCACTGAAGTTAACCACGTGGCCGGCTGGATTTGGTGAGTGCATGGTAGTCCTCAACAGAAGCGCTGCATAGGAGTTATTAATGAAAAATAATATTGAAATTTACACAGACCTGGGACTCGAACCCAGGTCTTGGATGCTGAAGCCTTCAACGTTTGCCAGCTGAGCTACACATGCATTCAATTAATATACCAACACATAAATAATAAAAGAAAGACCAACGCGTTAGTGGAGAGAAACGCGCAAAATTCAAACGCTCCAATCGCTTGTGGCCACGTCTTCGTCTCTTTCACGTTCCCTGTAACATAAACATTCAGCAACGGTTTTGGACGCGTTGCATTAGGCAGGCTATTGAAAAATAGCGACTAGCGCTAGGGTGTACATAAATTGATCGCGAATGGTGTTTCATGTTCGTCCAGGCTTGCTGAATACAACCATCATGGTCTTGAGGGCCAATTTTACTTGATCTTAAAAGCCCTAATTCCTCATCCTGAAAACCCTAGAATTTAAACATGGTGGAATCGAATATAACGCATAATAATTCAATCAAAACATTGGGTTAGCTTCAGAATAAGGTAATTAACATGAATCCATGAACAAAAATCACAAAGAATGTGTAAATCATGATGCACGAATCTGAAATTTTCCTTGCACAGGTACGGTTTGTTTTACCAGTTCTTGGAGTTTTGAGGGATGATTCTGATTGGAATACACTCAATAGGCCTTTAGCAAGCTTTTTGAATGAAAATTAAGCTTTGAATCGCTTTGTAACCTTGTTTTCAGAATTTGAGTTTCTTGATAAAAATCCAAGTTTGCAATGGTATTCTCTGCGCAGCTTTTAGTGTATTGACATTAGGGTTGTGTTCATGTATTTGTATGGAGTCAATTAGGTTAAGAAATTCAATCAAATCTCTTTCATTCAATGGTTTTTGCAAATTGATTTTCCAAGATCTTTCCCATATCTTTTTCATGTGCTCTTTGTGTCAATTAGCTCAAATCAAACCAAAACTTTCCATGTTGGGATGTGCACGAAATATTGAACCTAAAATGTGTACAAAAAGATTTTTTAGGTCAAGTTTTATATTTTCCACCTATTTATATAATTTAAATGAATTAATATGAATAATAATTCAAATAAATAAATAAAAAATGAGAAAATACTTCCCTTTGGGCCAAGTGGTCGTGCATAGGCTTGGGATGATGAATCATGGAAGAAAAATAGGCCCATTAGCAATTTTAGACCATTTGAATCAAAGTTGACTTTTCAAAATATCCAAAAATTTCCCAACTTCCACAAGGCATAACTTGCTCAATTTTTAAGCTTTTCTCATGTTCTTGGACATTTTGGAAAGGTCTTTGAGTCCTCTAACCAATGCCTTTGGTCCCATGTCATTTTGATTTACCAATCTCAAGTTATGGTCTTTGACTTAAAGTCCCTTTTTGTTGACTTTTGAAAATGACCTATAATGTTGAAATTGATAACTTTTTGTGAGAGCATTTCTTGGACTTGAAGTATGAAGATGAGTTGTAGGAAATGTCTTTCTCTTCAAAATGAGCTTTGGATGGAATTTTTCTGATAATCCATGTGAAAGTTATGCCTTGGTCAATTTCAGTTGACTTTTTCAGCTGTCCAAATAAGGAAACTTTTGCATCTTGATGATTTTCTGAGCCAAACTTTGAGAATCATGATCAAGCATTGATCAAATGATGTTTGTGGCTTCAAAATGATATGTTGACCAAAAATTTGAACTTTTGACTGTCAAATGACCATTTTGCCCCTACAGTTGACTGTAGTGCAATTTAGGGTTTTGACTGTGCAATTTTGAGTTGAATGCCTTGAAACTTGATATGAGGATACTTGACCATCTTTGTAGGCATATGAGACTTGATTGGGCCTTTGAAAACTTCATTTTCTTGATCAGAACCCAAACCCTAGTTTTGACTGTGTAGGAGACAGTTGGACTGCACAACCCTTGGGGAATTTTGTGACTTGGCTTGGCAATTTCTTGAAGAATATGGGAGGGCAAATTTCGGGGTGCAACAGCAAGGTTATAAGTTATTCGTCTCTTACTTGCCTATGCTTGTTCATTAAATTTTCAGCTTTTCCAAATGGACGTCAAAAGCGCATTCTTGAATGGATATATCACTGAAGAAGTATACGTTAAGCAACCCCCGGGTTTCGAAGACTTCAAGAATCCATCTCATGTATTTAAATTAATAAAAGCTCTCTATGGATTGAAACAAGCACCAAGGGCATGGTATGATCGTTTAAGCAACTTCTTATGTGAAAAAGGTTTCGAAAAAGGCAAAGTTGACAAGACTCTATTTATCAAGAAAATCAAAGACGACACTTTGCTAGCACAAGTCTATGTTTATGACATCATCTTCGGTTCTTCAAATCAATAAATGTGTGAAGAATTCTCATCAATGATGCAAGGAGAATTTGAAATGTCCATGATGGGTAAAATGAACTATTTTCTTGGACTTCAAATCAAACAACTAAAAGATGTTGTTGGCAGTGAAGATAATGACCAAGAAGTTGAAGGCGGTGAAGCTGTGCCTCCTCCTCCTACTGCTCCCTCTGGTCCAAGCAATCAAGAGCTTATGGACTACATGTCTTAACAGTTTTCTTCTATGAACACCAACATCAACAATCAATGGAGTGCAATCAATGACTCCACTACAACCCGGATAAATGATTTTCACTCAGATGTGAACCAACAATTCTCGTACCTTTATTCTCACCTTCATATCCCACCATATGACCCAAATAACCTAGCTTCACCTCCTCCTCGTTACACAAAACCTCCACTTCAACAACAATTCCCGAACCAAGGCTCATGGTCTTTCAACCATCCAGACATTCATCACCCTTAATGTTCTGGCTGACCATTTTTTTTCTGTTATGTTATTGTCTTGCTATTTCAAATGTTCCGTTTGTTCAATTTTCTGTGTGTAACTCTTAAACAATGTGTGTTAATGTTTTAATTATATATTTTTTGTCAATATATTGCTCTATTATTATTATTTGCTTTAGGCATCTTTCCCTTCTTTTTGATAATGTCAAAGGGGGAGAAAGATGTATGGTTCTTTATGCTTGTATTTCCTGTGTCTTAACTTTCAAGGTACTCTCCAATCAAGATAAAGAATGGAAAGGGATTCCAACTCTCTCCTACATAGGGGGAGTTTTGCATCTTAGGGGGAGAAGCTCTTCTGGAAAGTACATCGCATAAAGAAAGATTGTTTGTCATCATCAAAAAGGGGGAGAATGTAAAATCAAGCTTCACAAATAAGATTTTGTTTTGATGAAGACAAACCATGGCTGTGATACGGTGGGAGAACTGACTTGAGGTTTTGCGTTTGTATTCGCACTTGTTCGGTTTAGCAAGAGTCGCCACCGACTTTTTTATTTATCCTAAGGAAAGGTCAAAAAGCACGGGAAAGACCTTTGAGATGTTTTCGTGGGTTCGGGGGGTAGATTATGAAAAGGGAAGGTGCTAGCACCCTTTTCATCCATGGTTATCCATGGGCTCTTAGTTACTTGTTTTAGATCACTTGCCTTTGCTTTTCAGTTGTGTGAAATGGTGCTTTGTGTATGTGGTTTTGAAAATGTTTTGAAAAAGATGCCTTGTCTAGGCAACCATTGTAACAATTCTTTACTCGAATGTTTTACAAAGGTGTTTGTCTTTTTGAAAAGATGTTTCAATGTTTTGAAAGTTTGTTTTGAAATTGTGTGGATGTGTGTTTTGAAAAAATGGCAAGTGTGTTTTGCAAGTTTGATCAAGTAACTAAGAGTTTGTCTACCCTATTTTACCCAAAGATCTTTCTTATGTTTTAACCCTTTTAACAGTGTTGTTTCACCATTGTATTTAGTGAACAACCTTGTGTTAGGATGTTAACGGGACAGGCGCGGGTCATCGTATACAATCATTGAAGGCAACTTTTGAGACGCTCTAGCAATTTTGTAAGGGACGAGATCGTTTTATCGAAGGAAACATCGAGGGTCATCGAGGGACTAACGATCTTTCATCGAAGGGACATTTGCTAGAGTGTCTCATACTCGAGGGACATGATTGCATTTTTCCGAGGCAACAGGCGAGGTTACCCTAGAGGTGCAAGTGTGAATTGTGTATTGATTTTCATGCTTTTGTCTTGTATTAGGTTATCTAGCGGTTGATTTTGAATCTTGGCATACAAACCCTAATTATTATACAGTATATAGAAAGCGATAAATTGCGGGAATTTAAAATCTAAGCTATTACAAATAAGTATCCGGGGATGGGGGTACAAATGTTTACAAATGGGGATGAGTCTCATCAGAATAGTAGTGTCCAAATATTATTTACAACCAAATCGAATCGTCGCATTCTCCATGTAAAAATATAATCAAGGTATAAAAATCACAGATAAACAAAAGTAATGTGCCATGCATATGATTATTTACAAATGATCGAAATATTAACCTAATGCAAAATTAAGTATTTTATTATTATTTTTGTGTTTTTAATGTTATATAAACAAAAGTTTTAAAGAAAAGAAAAGAAAAATGTTTAAGTTAAAGAAAACTATTATTCATGTATTTAGTTAATGTTTTAAAAAAGCTTATGCAAAAAGATTTATTAAACAAAAAAAGGTTTTAAACACAAGAAAATTATTTAAACTTAATAACCTAATATTTATGTATTTTTAATTGTTCTAAAATAAAAAGAAGCATTTAAGAAAATTTTGTACAAAAAAGTTAATGTATTTTTATTTACCAAAAGAAATTTAGGTTATAAAAAAGAAGAAAAAAAAGTATTAGTTATAAACATAAGAAAAAGAAATAAATGGGCTTTGAAGAACATGTTGGGCCCAAAATAAAATTAAAAGGGGACAAGAGGGGGGTGTAGCGCCAGAATTGAAATTGGGTTTAGGGTTTGTGCATGGGGCGGGCCCAACCGGGTTTGACAATGTTTTGTTGGGGGTTTGTTTTGTTTCGTTCAGAATAGGGTTTACACAATTTTACAAACGGCGCCGCTCCCTTCTTCTTCTTCGCCTCTTCATCCTTCTCCACCATGGTTTCTGATGCTCGCTTCTCCTCGCCTCAGGCTACCAGGCGCCATCTCCATTCTCCTCCCTCCATGGTCGTACCCAGGCGGTGATAAAAGGTAACGATTTCTCAGTTTTTTTCGTCTTCGTGTTTTAGGGCTTTGGATTCATGCATGTTCTTAAACTTTTACATACTCTGATCCTTATATGTTGTTTGTGTTTGCTTGAGGTGTTAGAAAAAGGAAAGAGGGACAATACCTTTATTCTGCTTTTTGGAAAGGAGAAGGGGAGTTGGACAGGAGGCGTTCTCTGGTGGCCAAGGCGGAGGGAACACGATGATGGTGATGCTAGCTTCCTGGTATTGGCGTCTTTGCTTTGTTTTATGATGAATGTTATGCTTCTGAAAACCATGTTGTTGTCTGTTTCACTATTTTCTTCTCTTGGTCTTTTTATCAATGATGATATTATGATTCTGAGATTGTTGTTATTGTTTCTGAGTTGCTTCTGACTTCTTCCTCTCTCTTGGGCTTGGCTGACTTCCAATGATGATGATAATTTCTGAGAGTTGTTTGCTTATTGTTGTTCTGTTGCTTGATGATGTTGATGATGTTGCCTTATTCTGAGATGCTTGGATTTTTGATGATTTTCAATGTTGAAATTGATTCTGAGGGTATTTGCTACTGTTGTTACTGATATGTATGATGTTGTCCCTATGATGAATCTTATTCTGGGGGCTTTTGGCTTTGCTTTGAGTTTGGTACAGGCTTGGAGTAAGTTTGAAGATTGGTTTCTGTTTTTTTTGTAACTGGTACAGGCTTATAGTTTTACTGGTTTTAGGCAGGTTTATTGAAGCTTATGAAGGTTTGTACGGCTTTGGGCAGGCTGTTGTTTGCTTGCTTCAAGGCTTTTTGATTTGTGTTATATGCAGGCTTTTCTGGCTTGTGTTATATGCTGGCTTTTGAACAGGCTTAAGGGTTTGTGCTTGTTATGCTTGCTTAGATACAGGTTACAGGTTTTTGGGTAGTTTGAAGCAGGCTTGAGGGCTTGAAGCAGGCTTGAAGTTTTTTGCTTTATGCAGGCCTGTATGCTTGCTTATTGTGCAGTTGGCTTGAGGTTTATGTGTTTACAGTTTTGTAGTATATTTTTTCTATGTGTTCTCCCCCTCTTTACAGTGTTCTGATTTGTTATATTTATCTCTAAGCCTGCCTGAAAAACTGTAAGCCTCTACTTCTCTCTCTCCTTCTCTCTCCACAAAAAAAGCATATTATATTGCTTAAATGTCCTTTTTTATGAAAAAGTGTTGGCTGGAAAATGATGAAGTGTTTTACAAGCTGCTTGCAACTTTTTGATTTTCCTCTGCATCTTTCCAGATTTCCTGCATTTGCTTTTTGTGTACTTGTTGACAGTTTTGATAGCTTTGATATCTTTCTTGACAGTTTTTGACAGCTTTGATATCTTTTGGTATCTTCTTTGACAACTTTGACAGTTTGGTTTGCCATTGTTTACACTTGTGACTTGGTTTGGCATTTTCAGTTTGCACATGTGCAGTTTGTTTGAATTTGTAACTTGGCTGTTCAGTTTGCCTTGTTTGAATTTATACATTTTTGTGCATTTTGTTTAACATGCTGCCTTGTATTTAATTAATTCATATGCTTGCAAACATATTTTCTTTCCCTCTTTGTGAACCAAGAAGAGAGTCTTCTTGCGATTTGCAGAGAGGACGAACAAACTGATTCCGGCCAACACTTTTAATGATGAGTCTTCTATTAATTGTCTGAAAAATACCTTTTTAATTCATCTGTATTGACTTCTTCCTTTTTTGTCTTTGCGGGTAAATATCAGTTGAGGCAAGGGAAGCAGCAGTAGAAGATGAAGACTTCAAGCAACTTAGGATATAGATTTAAATTATTTTTAATCATTGTAATAAATGTCATTGTAACACTGTAAATAAATTTACTGTATCAAATAAACATTTGTAACAACAATTGAAAATGAATAAAAAAAATCCTTTGTTAGTTAATTCTTTAATTCTTCTGCACTTGTTTGTTTAATCATTTAAATCTCTTGAGTTATAGTAATTGGAAGTTATCCCAATAATTTTAACTTAGAAATTATAAATAATCAACAAACGTCTGGCGTTCCAAATAAACAAAAGCATGGCACAGTTAAACAAACAAACGTCCATACGCCTTTTACCTTACTGATTAAACCAACACTTCAAACTCTCAATCAGAAGCCTCAACCCATATCCCAGATGTTTAGACTTTGAGAAACAAACAGAAATCTTGAACAAACGTCAAAACCATGTGACAGTCAATTAAGACACTGTGGATTCTTCTGAAAATGCGCGTGCAAACCCTAATTCTTGATTTATCGTCAAAGAAGCATCTGCCTGATCAAACCCTGAGCCAAACTCAACCAAATCACTAAAAACCCTAATAATCTGCTTGGACTGATTCAAAAGTTAATGGAAACCCTAATTTTTTTAACTGATAAGAAAAGTCTATTTGACCGATTCTTAAACCAATCTGAAAAATCAGGAAAAGCCCGAACCTGTGATTTCTTGTGAAAAAGAGGAGGGCAAATTTTGGGGTACAACAGTTGCCCCTGTTCAATCTTCTTGAACCTGAAGAGTTAGATTGGCAGGTTTGCCTTTTGCGACTCGAGGGTAAAAGAAGATTAGACACTAGAGTGCCCAAAAAATTTGCACTTGTCACAGCGTAGTTTGAGGGAATGGGCTTAAATATGCCATTTGGAGATGGGCTTAAAGATGCCATCTGGAGATGTGACAGAATCTTGTCGGGGGATGGGCTTAGAGATGCCATCTGGAAATTGTTGGTAGGAGGATGGGCTTATAGATGCCATCTGAAAGTGATTGTATCTTGTTGGAGATGGGCTTGTAGATGCCATCCAAGAATGTTTGTTGAACTGTATGTCGTTGGTGAGTGGGTGAGTATCAGAAAGGTATCCATGTTTGGAACATCTCTGAACTGGGGATCTGAATAAGCAATGAATTGACATCCATGTTTGGAATCATCCGTAAACTGTTTTCAGAAGTTGAATCTGGAATTGAGAAGGAACCGATGTAGGGTTGCCTGATGATGAGCCCGTGTAAAACTGCATCTGAAATTTGAGAAGGAACCGGTGTAGGGTTTCTTCCTGATGAGTCCGTGTAAAATTGCATCTGAAATTTGAGAAGGAACCGGTGTAGGGTTGCTTCATGATGAGTCCGTGTAAAACTGCATCTGAAATTTGAGAAGGAACCAGTGTAGGGTTGCTTCATGATGAGTCTGTGTAAAACTACATCTGAATAATTGTTAATGATAGCCTTTTATTCTTATCCTGAAAAGGACAAAATGTTAGCTAAACACAAAGTTATGTTGCATGATATGTATGATGCAATGAATTGCGTTTCGTCAATGTTTATGATATGAATGTGATGGATGCGCATGTAAGCTGAGTAGCTGTCAGGCTGAGGAAGACGAATCCTGGATAATGAAATCTTTGACTGCTGCTGGGGAAAGTAAATCCTTGACTGCTGCAGGGGATTGTTGGAAATGAGAAGTCCTGGAACCACTGTTGGGGAATCAGGAGGTTGGGTTGTATGCCAATCTATTGGGGATTCCTGTCTTGAGGGGATCTTCACTGGAGAATATCTGAATACTCTGTGAGGAATTGAGAATGAGAGTCTTCATTCTTCTTGGGGAATAAGAATTCAGGTTGTCTGCCACTTTGAGAATAGAATCTTCATTCTGTCGGGGATATCAGGAGCTTGGGTGTATGCCAATCTACTGGGGTTTTAAGGATAAGAGTCTTCATTCTGTTAAGGGTCAGAAATTGGGAGTATACCAATCTTCTGAGGTTTCAAGGATGAGAGTCTTCATTCTGGTGGGTCAGAGATTGGGAGCATACCAATCTTCTGAGGTTTCAAGGATGAGAATCTTCATTCTGTTTAACGGTCAGAAACTGGGAGTATACCAATCTTATGAGGTTTTAAGGATGAGAGTCTTCATTCTGGTGGGTCAGAGATTGGGAGCATACCAATCTTCTGAGGTTTCAAGGATGAGAATCTTCATTTTGTTTAACGGTCAGAAACTGGGAGTATACCAATCTTCTGAGGTTTTAAGGATGAGAGTCTTCATTCTGGTGGGTCAGAGATTGGGAGCATACCAATCTTCTGAGGTTTCAAGGATGAGAATCTTCATTCTGTTTAACGGTCAGAAACTGGGAGTATACCAATCTTCTGAGGTTTTAAGGATGAGAGTCTTCATTCTGGTGGGTCAGAGATTGGGAGCATACCAATCTTCTGAGGTTTCAAGGATGAGAATCTTCATTCTTGAGAGAAACAGATTTTTAGGAGCTTCAATTGTCCGTTATTCTGTCGGTGGTTGTAACTTCCAGCAGGTGATGAAGGAAATTCTGAACGACCTTGAATTCCAGCAGGTGATGAAGGAATTTTTGATGATGACCGCAACTTCCAGAAGGAAATTTTGAACGCTCTTGAATTCCAGCAGGTGATGAAGGAATTTTTGATGATGACCGCAACTTCCAGAAGGAAATTTTGAACGCTCTTGAATTCCAGCAGGTGATGAAGGAATTTTGATGATGACCGCAACTTCCAGAAGGAAATTTTGAACGCTCTTAAAACTTGGAATGTAATTTTGCTTTGGAGAATAAATCCTTGACAAATGTTGGGGAAATAAACCCATGACTACAGGTCTGCTAGAGAGGTGATGAACTCCTTGAGGACGCTTGAATGTCTTTTCAAAAAGATTTCGGAGAAATTTCATCACTGCCCTTAGTATTAGATGTTTGTGATATTGCCAGGACATTTGGACTGCACGTAACCCTTTGATGAGATTGACATTTAAATGCCCCAAGTGATGGTGAGGGAGACTTCCCCCAGGTGTACTGAACCTTGAAAGATTTGTTGAAATCTTGACTGGACTGCCCCAGGTTAATTGAACTTTGAAAGATTTGTTGAAATCTTGACTGGACTGCCCCAGGTGTGCTGGATAGTGACATGTCATGCCCCCTTGTTGATAGGAGATTTGTCAATGGAAGTGTCATCCTTTTTGAAGTGATTTTGCTCACTGAGAGAGCTTTCGTTCATCGGATATTCATTGTGTGAATTTCTCCGCTGTCAAACAAATAGCCAAATGCAAACAGTGATATTCAAGTAATGCAAAGTTTTATGCTTGTCTCGAAGTTTTGAAAAATGCGTTTTTTAGCAGAAAACTTTTTATAAGACAAATTCAACACAAGATTTAGGGCAAAGCCTTACAGGAGTCAGGATACCTTTTGTAACAGTATGCTTTCGAACTAACCCATGCTTCAATTAGGACTTTTGAAGGGTTGTAACGTGGCTTGGTTCACGGTTTAAGAAACAAAGGATAAAGGCTCAAAGTATATTTGTACCCACCCGCTCTTTGTGATGTTCTTCAATCCTAAACTCAGTTAATTGTGCGTCGCACTCTATTCGAGTTTGGAACGACTTTTTGGTGATGGTTCACACCAGTTGAATTTGTTGGAAGACAATCATCATCATTTTTTTGCAACATTTTTCATGTTGTTGAGGATTTGTAATGACCTCGTTCTTTTGATTTGTTATCCCTAACTTTTGCCTGACTGTTCCTGTTTTCGAGATTACAGTCAGCGGGATGCCCCAGCTTTCTTAAGCCTCCTTTATAGGTTTTGGCTCAGTGGGCTTTTCTCTTTTGAGAGATTGACTGCCTATGAGATAAAGAACCATCACTGACTTCTGGTTCCAAAGGAATGTTTTTTTTTATGTCATTCATTTGTATTATGAACTGAGAGTTTGCGACCTCAATGCACATCTTTTTTGAATTAACTGAGAGACTACCCTGCCCCAGGTCTAAATCAAAGGTTTCAATTTGTTTAGAACAGAAAACTCCTACTTCTTTGGCTCGAAGGGGTTGACTAGGGATTATCTTCCTTATAACTCCAGTGTTTGGGATTTGAAAGAAACGCCTGTACATCATCAGCAAGGTCTGTTCAAAAGCATATTGTATGAGATTATGGTATTGTTTCGTCATCCTCCCTCTAAAGGCTTGTAGCTTTTGCAAGAGTTAAGTGTCATAAAGCAATTAGAAAGCATAGTTCAAGAATAGTGAAAACGAATGGATGGATTCAAGACAAACATATGCAATGCATTAATGAAACAGAGTTTGACATCAACAGATAATTGTTCGAATAACAAAAGAAATTACAACTTGAAAATTCAAAAGGAACAAAAGTCTCTCAGTTCGAACTTTGTCATTTCAGGTGGAGAAACCCTTAACGGAAGATTTTCATCTCGCCATCCGGCATGAATTTCAACACTCCATTGTCAATCAAGTCTTGGATCTTGTTTTTTCAAGGCCCAACAGTCGTCGGTGTCATGTCCCAGACTATAGGAGTGGTATACACAAAATGCGTCAGGATGATAGCTAGGAGCAGAGGTGTTGGGATCCCGGATAGGATCCCTTAAAGCAGTCAGATTGACTTCCAACAGGCGTTCCAGTATTAGAGATGATGGTATGTCAGTCTCAGTGAAATGTCTTCCAGACGTATTTTGCTTACGCTGATTAGCCCGTTGACGCTGACGGGGTTGTTGACGGGCTTGTGACCCCGAAGCAAGTTGAGGAGCTTTTCCCTTGTCTTCTTATCTCAAAGGGGGTTGAATGATGACTTGATCTTCAACCTTAGGGGTTTGCCCCACTTGGCTATTTTGAAGCAGTTTGTTGACGAGAACCTTGAGCTCTTCTTGTCTTTGAGCTAAGTCTTGAATGAGAGCCATCTGGCCCACCAGTTGTCCCATCATCTGGATCTTCATTGTTGCCAGCTCAATCTGCAGTCCTTCCAAATGATCATTCCTGACACTGCCTGAATTCCCCAAGACCATGCCCCTTGTGAGGAGAGCTTTTATCTCTTCTTGCCCCTGGGATAGGTTCAAGAACATCTCTTGAAGTTGAGCGTTTTGAGCCTGGATGCCCTTGATAGTCTGCTCCAGAGCCATCTCTACTGAAATAAATAGTAGGAGAATAAGGAAACCTGAAAAGGAAAACCTGTTATGATGCAATGCATGATATGTGAATGCATGTTTTCAAGGATCTCTCGAGGTAAACACAAGAAAATGTTAGAGGTTGAACTCTGACCAACATCTTTGATTGGAGAACTTTGTAATGGTGGATGTCTTTCCACGAGAATCAAGCTCACCATGTCAAGTGGGTCATAGCCTCTGATTCAAGTTGTTGCCCTTGATCTTTGATGGCATTTGTTTAGAGGAGAAAACCTCTTGCCCGTCTGGTTCAACGTGACCCTGCATCAAAAGACCCTCGAGATCCTTGAAATGGTTATTGAAAATGCTATGGTATGATGTTATGATGTTATGTACGTGTATGCAAAAGCAAGTAAGTGTATATACAGGTAATCATATTCACACAAAGCAAACAAGTCCTTAGGTTTAGGCTTGCATGGGGTTTGTAGGTAAGTACCCTCTTGAAGTTAGTTGACTCATCCTGTCCTAAAATAGAAACCGGGTTCTAAGGAGCTCAATATCATTGGATTATTTTCTGTGTTCATTGTTTTGGTTTAGCCACTTAACTGGCGACCAAAATATTCCAAGAAAACAACCCTTAATGAGTGTAGTATCGAGTATCTACCAACTTCGGACTGCACCAAAGTCGGTCATCTCACTACCCCTAAAAAGGCCAAGATGGTGGGTCAAGTAAGGTTCTAGAGTTCGTTAGTGCTTCATGACATCACTCAGCGGCCCCGTATTCTCTTTGACTACTCAAGGGCTACCGGCACTCACAAATATGTCACACTAACATAGCTACCGCTTCAACCATGTCGGTATACCCCACACAGTTCCCTCACAGTTTATTGCTATTTACCTAAAAAGGTGCCCCAAATCCGGGTGTAGGATTAAACAAACCCAAACAAGGAACCCAAAAAGTAAAGCAATCAAAGCAATTAAAGCAAGTATGTAAAGGTGATCTAAAACCCTAAGGTAACCCCTCTTTTAATTTTCATCCCCAGCAGAGTCGCCAGTTCTGTGATACGGTGGGAGAACTGACTTGAGGTTTTGCGTTTGTATTCGCACTTGTTCGGTTTAGCAAGAGTCGCCACCGACTTTTTGTTTATCCTAAGGAAAGGTCAAAAAGCACAGGAAAGACCTTTGAGATGTTTTCGTGGGTTCGGGGGGTAGATTATGAAAAGGGAATGTGCTAGCACCCTTTTCATCCATGGTTATCCATGGGCTCTTAGTTACTTGTTTTAGATCACTTGCCTTTGCTTTTCAGTTGTGTGAAATAGTGCTTTGTGTATGTGGTTTTGAAAATGTTTTGAAAAAGATGCCTTGTCTAGGCAACCATTGTAACAATTCTTTACTCGAATGTTTTACAAAGGTGTTTGTCTTTTTGAAAAGATGTTTCAATGTTTTGAAAGTTTGTTTTAAAATTGTGTGGATGTGTGTTTTGAAAATATGGCAAGTGTGTTTTGCAAGTTTGATCAAGTAACTAAGAGTTTGTCTACCCTATTTTACCCAAAGATCTTTCTTATGTTTTAACCCTTTTAACAGTGTTGTTTCACCATTGTATTTGGTGAACAACCTTGTGTTAGGATGTTAACGGGACAGGCGCGGGTCATTGTATACAATCATTGAAGGCAACTTTTGAGGCGCTCTAGCAATTTTGTAAGGGACGAGATCATTTTATCGAAGGCAACATCGAGGGACTAACGATCTTTCATCGAAGGGACATTTACTAGAGTGTCTCATACTCGAAGGACATGATTGCATTTTTCCGAGGCAACGGGCGAGGTTACCCTAGAGGATTGTTCTTGGTCCAAGAGGATTGTTCTTGGTTTGGTTGGTAGTTCTTGTTTAAGTTTGCCACAATAAGGAAATCTCTTTCATGTTGAAAGGGGACTGGAGTACTCTTGGACTGTGAGGGGAACCAGGATATATCGTCGGTGTCTCTTTATTTTTCTGCATTTTTAAGCTTTCCTAAACTCACTTATAACCAGAAAAATAAGAACCATCATCACTAAAACCCAGAATTTTTAAAAAGTATCTAATTCACCCCCCTCTTAGGCGCACTTCGTACTTACAATAGTGATGAATGGTACTAGGCTAGGTTTCAGGAAGGTGATAGGTGTTTAGAAGGGATTTCAATGCTTCTAAATCAGAGGGGAAAGGAAGGGCATATCGATTACTATTCATTATGAAGAAATAGAGGCTTTTGGAGATTTTATTGATAATTTGGATTTGGTTGATCCACCGGTCACTAGTAAAAAAAATTCCTAATTTAGTTTGGATGGTATGTCCATGAGTCGCATTGATAGATTTTGGTTAACAGAGGGCTTGGTGGAGCGGTGAAAGGTGGTAGGTCAGGTTATTAGATATAGGGACCTTTCCGATCACTGTCCAATTTAGATCAAAGGTCGTATTACTAATTGGGGTCCTAAACCATTCAAATTCTTTTTTGGTTGGGCTAAGCATGATGAATTTTTACCTTTTGCTGAAAATACTTGGAAAAATTTATCGGTTGAAGGTAGTGTGACCTTTGTTCTGAAGAAAAAACTTAGGGTCTTGAAAGGTGAGTTGAGAACCTGAAATACGATGGTGTTTGGGCGTATCAATCTAGAGGTGGATGAAGCAATTAATGATTTGAATGCTTTAGACTTCGTGGCTTCGGGTGATACTATGGTTGATTTAGATGATTTGGCGTTAAGAGAGGTGTGGCTTCGAAGAAAGTGTAGACTTCTATTTTAGAAAAGGAGAGTTTTTTGCATCAAAAGGCTAGAAGTTTGTGGCTTGCAGAGGGCGACACAAATTCGTGTTTCTTTTACAAACCATGAAAGCTCGATTGAGGAGAATTTCTCTCTTGGGTTTTCACTCTTCGAGTGGTTGAATTGAGGATGTGGATAGAGTCAAGCATGGTGTTCGGAATCACTTTGATTATCGTTTCCGGGAGACTTGGTACAATCAACCAACTTTAATGGGAGTGGATTTTGGTCGGATTTTGGAGGATAAGAATGGCATTTTAGAGGCTCCTTTCTCGGAAGAAGAGATTAAGGATATGTTGTGGGGCTTCGAGGGAGATAAGAGTCTAGGTCTGGACGGTTTCAATTTTGGTTTTTTCAAAACTTGTTGGGGTTGGTGAAGGATGATATGGTTAGATTTGCTAATGAGTTTCATTCGAATTTGGTGGTCCCTAAAGCGGTAACGGCAGCTTTTCTCGCCTTGATTCCCAAATCGGAAAGTCTGACTTCCTTGGATGACTACCGTCCCATTTGTCTCATTAGTAATTTGTACTGTTTTTTGGCCAAGTTGTTAGCTAGAAGATTGAAGAGGGTAATTGGTAAGATTATTTCTCCGTGTCAATCTTCTTTTTTAGCGGGTAGTAGAGGTGTTTGCGGTGCGGTTTGAGCAGTTTTAATGCTAAAATTCATCTGAACCACAAGAGAAAAAACATGATGTTTGGTTTGGTTTGGTTGACTTTTAGAAAAAACCTAACCAAACTAATGCTCTTTGGTTCGGTTCGGTTGGTTCAACTTTTTACAAATATTTTATTGAGCCATACATACACATATAGATGACAACATAACTTTGTATTTACTCATTCATACACTGCCAAATAACAATAAAACTCATCATATTTGGACAACAACTTCTCATTTAATATGTAAAAATTAGATTATACAAAAGTGGAATAATAAACATAAAATAATAGCATAAAACAATATAAAAAATATTATAATGAAACAAAAACATATAAGAGATGAGAGATTAGTGAAGATTAAAAAGAAAGAACATAAGAGATTAGAGATTAGAGATTAGAGAAAAAGATATGTGATAAAAATGAAATTGAAAGAGGGAATATTTTGCATAAAAATGAGAAGGTGAAAAAAAAAGAATATAAGAGATTAGAGATTAGAGATGAAGAGACAAGATGTATGTGGCGAAGATGGCGCGATAATTTTTGAAGAGATTTGAGAAGACTGAAACTGAAACCATAAATATAAGTATGATAAAATTGTTAGTAATCATAAGGCTAGCATATAATAAAATTGGGGTTGGGTTGGATGTGAGTTAAGTAAAATTTAGATTGCAACATAATGTGGTTTGATTCGGTTTGGTTCGGTTTGCAAAATACAAACCATAAACCAAACCAAATCGTGCAGTTTTGTTAAAAGATGACCCAAACACACCGAACCAAATGTGGTTTTTGTGGTTTCAATTGGATTTTGGTTTAGTTTGCGGTTTTCTATTGGGTTGGTTCAGTTTTGAACACCCCTAGCAGGTAGAAATATGCTTGACGGGGTGTTGGTGTTAAATGAGGTGATGGATTTTACAAAGTGAAATAAGAAGACTTGCTTGTTAATGAAAGTTTATTTTGAAAACGCATATGATTGTGTCTTGTGGAACTTCCTGTGGTTTTTATTTGAGAAGATGGGATTTGGTTGTAAATAGGGAAGTTGGATGGAAGCGTTAGTTTTTACTAGTTCCTTATCTATTTTACTCAATAGAAGTTCGACCAAATATTTTGAGGTTTATAGAGGACTCTGCCAAGGGGACCCTCTTTCTCCTTTCCTTTTTTTGTTGGTGGCAGAGGTTCTTGCGGTTAGGATGAAGAAGGAAATTTCGGTAGGTGATTTTAATGGTTTTCGTTTGAATGATGAGGTGCATTTTGAGATTCTTCAGTTTGCAGACGATACTTGATAGGTGAAGGATCTTGGGGAAACTTATGGAGTATTAAATCCATTCTTAGGGGTTTCGAGATGGTTTCGGGTTTGCGAATTAATTTGTCTAAAAGTAGACTTGTGGGGATCAATGTTAATTCAGATTTTTTGCAAGCCACTTCTACTTTCCTTAGTTACGATATTGGAGTTCCTTCTTTTTCTTTTCTTGGTATTCTAGTTGGGGTTAATCTGAGGCGAAAGGAGGTGTGGAGGCCAATAGTGTCGAAGATTAGGAGAAGGCTTTCAAGTTGGAGGAATTAGAAGTTGTCGGGGAGGGAGAGTGGTGCTTTTAAATTCTATCTTGAAGAATATCCCGATCTATTTTTTCTCGTTTTATAAGGCTCCGAAGGCAATTGTGAAAGAAATGATTATGCTCCAATGGGTGTTTTTGTGGGGAGGTGTGGAGGAGAAGAGGAAGATTAATTGGGTTGTGTGGAATTTTATTTGTCGTTCTAAAGAAGAATGAGTCCTTGGTATTAAGCATTGTGGAAGATTCAATATTGCTCTTTGTAAGTGGAGGATTTTGAATGATGGGAACATTTTTGGGATTAACTTACTTTCTTGTAGGTACGGTGACATTTGAAGGAAAATGCTTGATGATTCTAATCCCCGATTAGAATCTAAAGTATCTCTTTAGTGGAAAGATTTGTATTCAACTGGAGCTAGCCCGATTAGCTCGGATGTGAATTGGTTTTGAAATTTTGTTTCGTGAAAATTGGGAAACGGTGAATTCTTATATTTTTGGAACGACAAATGGTTGGGTTTTATGTCATTTTACAGGTTATTTCTTGAGCTTTTCTCTCTAGATGATGTGGATAACTCGCGTATTATTGATAACAGTTATTGGCGCGATTCGGTTTAGATCTGGAATTTTGCATTTTTCGACTCCAGTTCAGCCTCAGGTCGTGGTTGTTTCTGGGGAAGAATTGTTGTCCATTATGTTTTCGGTTTAGCCCATGCAGGATCAGCAGGATTCTCTCTTTTGGTGGTGGTAGCCCGGGGGTTTTTCGATGAAGGATTGTTACGACTTGGTTCCCGCTTCTTGTGTTAATAATCTAGTCACTGTGGAAGATGTTTTGGTGGCTTTAAGATCAATGTGGAAAACAAAAATTCCAATTAAGTCTCTTTTCTTTGGTTTGATATTATTATTGAATCGTCTTCAATCTAGAGTTAATTTGTTTAAGTTTCGTGTTGTACTTCATTCCAGCACTTTGAGTTGTCCTCTTTGTATGCGGGAAGATGAAGATGTTGAACATCTTTTTGGAGGTTGTCGGGTCTATTTAGAGTGGTGGAGTAAAATGTGTGATTGACTCAATGTGGATTTTTCTAATGGTAATTTGAATCTTCTTTTGCGTCTTTCTTCCTTGGAGGCCTCTATTCGATCTAAATTCCTTATGGATTCGGGGTTGATTTTTGGGTTATCTCTTTATTGGTCAATTTGGTCGTGTAGGAATGCAATTCTTTTCGACGGAGGAGTTCTTGACTCTTTAGATGGCTTGGGTACAATGAAGCTTTTATCGTGGGAGTGGTTTCTTTCGACGTGTAAGCCGGGTAGGAATTTGTTATGGTCGGATTGGAATGTTTCCTCGACGACTTGTTTAGGAAATTCCTAACTTTGTTTGGTAGGTCTTTTTGCTTCCTTTTGTATCATACTTTTGATGGGTTGTGCACCCCTTGTGCCTTTTAATTATCAGCTTTTGCCTCTCAAAAAAAACTTTAGGGTGGGAAAATTTACCCAGAAATATTCGCTTTGAGGCTGAATTTGGGTTAGGTATTTCTCAATATCGGATTTATTAGACCGACTAATCTGATTTGTGACGAGTTATAGCTGGATCGTGGTCATCTCTACCAAGTTCAACGTTAATCATTACTTGACCAATTAACGTTTGGTTAATTTTTACTAATTTAGAATATTAAATATGTGATCGATGTTTTGATATTTTAATTTGTATTTATTATTTAAAATGTATATGAAAAAAATTTAGATTGTTTTATTTTATTATTTTTAATATAATTTAATTTTGAAAAAAATAATTATTTTTATTAAAAAAAAGTTGATTTCACTAAATAAATGGTAGTAAGACCAGAGGGGTCGGAAGTCACATTGTGGATATTGTTAAACCATCCACAACTGACTTTGATAACCTCGAAGCAAACGATGAGCTTGTTTTGGATGCAAGGTTGTTAGAGATAGTTCTTTCTGCACCTATTTTCACTGTGAATAGTATATCTCTAAGATGTTGTCTTGCTTTCTCTCAAACATTGAAAGATGCTCTTTACAAGGTGGTTGCTGATCTGGGATCCATAGATGCAGGGGTCCAGTTGTTACTTCTCCCTCGTTTTACATTACAGGTGGTTAAGTCTCATAATAGGCAGGATCGCATGTCTGGAAATCGGAAGTCCTTGCAGCAACACCATATTTTGGAGTGTTTAACTACTTTGAGAGACGTGGATAATCTTGTCAAGTTTGTTGATAAAGTGTTGGGAAGATCGGATCAAGGTGACTCGGGTTGTAGGGGTGTTCATACTCAGGAGAAAGATAAGAAAATAAGCTCTAATGTCAAGTAATGTCTCTGCAGGATTGCAGATGGCTATTTTACAGCAACTGTAAAAGTGTTATGGTCATCCGGTGTGGCCCCCTATGATGAGCATACAATGAAGGTTTTGGAGGCTAAGCAGCCATACAGACCCCTTCCCTTTATGCCGACCACCTTATTCTTAGAATCTCCCCTAGTGACTGATGCATATACTATCTTTAAGTGTATTAAATCTTTTCCCAAGGGGACGTCATGTGGTAGAGATGGTTTGCGTGCTCAACATATTTTAGATTCACTGTGTAGAGAAGGTTCTACTGTGGAGAAAGATCTTTTATACTCAATCACTCTAGTTGTTAACTTATGGCAAAGAGGAAGATGTCCCATGAGTTTGATAGAGTTTGTTGCCTTTGCACCATTGACACCGTTATTAAAGCCTGGTGATGGGATACGACCAATTGTTGTGGGTTATATTTGGAGGCGGTTGGTATCCAAGGTTGCTATGAAAAGGGTCAGTAAAGATAATGACGCGATACCTCAATGACATTTAGTTTGGGGTTGGGATATCGGGTGGTGCTGAGACCATTTTGTATATCGCCAACAGGGTGTTAAGCAAGCGACACGAAGATGGTTCCTTGGCTATGCTCACTGTAGATTTCTTGAATGCTTTTAACATGGTAGATCAATCAGCCTTATTGCGCGAGGTGAGGGTGAGATGCCCATCTATTTCTTTACGGGTTGAGTTTTTTTATGGCCAAGTATCAAGGTTGTACCTTGGGAATGGACATATCATGTCAGCCACCAGAGTGCAACAGGGTGACCCGTTAGGGTCGCGCCTTTTTGCTCTTGTGTTACACCCACTCATTCATCAGGTTAGGGACAATTGTAAGTTTCTTCTTTATTTTTGGTATCTTGATGATGAGACTATTATAGGGGATTCACAGGAGGTTGTTATAGCCTTGATATCATCTGGGAGACGTGTCCAGGATTAGGTATTGAATTGAATATTCGTAAGACCGAGATCTTTTGACCTTCATTTGATGGAAGTAAACTTCGTAATAATATGTTTCCGTCAGAAATTGGGAGGCCTCTGTTATGGACGAAGTTGCTTGGAGGGGTTATTAATCGGGATGACAATTTCATTAAGGAGTTGTCCAGGAAGAGAGCTTCCAAGGATATTGGTTTAATTCACCTTCTACCACAACTAAGGGATCCTCAGAGTGAGCTTCTTCTACTTCAATCCTGCATGGGTACTGCCAAATTGTTTTTTTGGCCTAAGAACGTGTCAACCTACTCATATGGAGGAAGCACTTGTTTGGTTTGATAAAGAGTTGTGGAAGGAAGTTGAAGACGTCATGGTTGGTGGAGGTTCATTCTTTGAGGACCTTCAATGGAGAGTGACTTCATTACTCATTAGAGTTGGGGGTTTGGGTTTGTACTCAGTTGTTGAGGCTTCCTCATATGCCTTTCTTGCTTCTAGAGCCCAATCTTTGGTGATGCAGAATCATATATTGAGACACAGTGGGGTGTATTGTATGGACTCGAATTTCGACAGAGCTTTGGATGGTCTTAGTGTTGTGATTCCAGATTTTGACCTTATCAATTTTACTAGTAAGGACATCGTCCCTCCTAAAGCACAACATGTTTTGGAGAGTGTCTTTTTTAGTAAAATTGTTAAGGACATGAATATGATGTTTGACATGATCCAAGACAGAAGGCAGTTTTTGGTTGTTTGCAAGTCGCGCATGCTTGCATGGATTTTACGGGAGTTTCTCCACTGGTGAGTTTGAGGGATGGTGGTTTTACTGTGGAACAGACAGTTGTCAAAACTGTTTCTAATAAAGTGGTCAAACATGAGAAAGCGTGTTCTGAAAACTAAAATGTTTTTATACCATTTGCCTTCGACACTTTTGATTTCCTAGTACCAGAAGCAGTTGATTTTTTACTTACAGAGTTCAAAGACTTATGAATAGCAATATTATATCTCCTAGGTCTATGAATGTAGTTTTTAAGAGGATTGATTTTGCGATCCAAAAAAGAGTAGTGGTGCAGTTTATTGTTTATCTTTTATTTATATATTGACTTAATTTTTCATTAATATAAAAATTAAACGCTTATCGTCCCATTGGAAGAACGGGACAATATACTGAAATTGTTTGAAATTTTGAATTTGTAATAGATAAAAACCGTCTCCAACTCTCCCATACACTATCTCCAGTCTCTCTCATCTCTCATTTTTAAAATGCTAATCTTCCCTCAGTTTTCCCCGCACACTCCATTTTAGGCTCAAGGTTACCTATGGGTGTGGAATTAAAAGTTAGGGAATCCACTTTGAAAAAGGATTTATTATTTCCTCACTCATGTATATGAAGAGAATCTTGATCATATTTTCATATGGTAAGTGACGCTAATGATGAAGGGGGATATGTGATGACAGATAGATGGTGTAAGAAAGTATGAAAATAGACAAATATGCCAAGTGATTGTACCAAATGACGAAAATAATGGAGAATATAGGATTAACACAAACTAACAATAATAAAAATAAAACAAGTGAAAACAAATCACCTCTAGATCAATCATGTAAATTTTTGAATAAAATGCTGCAAACTTATATAGGATTAACTTGTGAATTTTTAATGAAAAATCATGTATATTATTTGTAAACGGGTGCTGTAAATTGAGAAAATAATCATTATTCAATAACAATCAAGCTCCTTGAAGGAGATAAAACTGTTTTAAATTGAGAAAATAATCATCATTCAATAGTTATCAAACTCCCTGAAGGAGATAAAACTGTTGAGAAAATTGAAGCTTCAGCCACTTGTCTGTACCATTGTTCCTCCTTTTACAATGATAGCAGCACCCTTGATTTTCTTCTGCCCATTTTGCATCATACATTTGTCCATAATATGAAGAATGATACGATCCCTGCATGCTGATATCAATCATCCTTCTTAGTGTCCAAGAAAGCACCAGATTGAAACTTATTCTGCAATGCTTTTATAGCTAATTCAAGGCGTGCTTGGTCCTGTAACAACATTAGATCGGCTTAGCAGGAAAACTTGTGTTGTATATTTTAAAACAAAGACTAGAAATGTTGAAGTTTCGTCGTACCTTTCCTTTGAAACTTATTACAAGAGATCCATATCTGGCTTTTCGGTAACATCCTAGATGTTTCAAAAAAAAAAACATTTTAAAAAATAATGGATAATGAATCACGTATTGGTAAAACCATCATAACAATTTATAAACTTCATACCAATATAAAGGTCTGGGAATTCAAGACAGAGCTTTGACAGAGGTTGAGCAACTTCAACCTGCAGTTTAGATATTGTAAGGAATAAAACTTAAATAAAGACAAAGCATACAAAACCATAGATGTTGCATCTCTCATTAAAAATGAATTGCATTCTGCTGATACCACTAAAAATATTTTCAAGTGAAAAACAATTATTAAGCTAACAGAACGTGCATTAAAAGTGAAAAATAGGCAAAGGCATGCGTTAGTTCCAATGTACATGGCGGATTTTGTGCCAGCCACCATAGGCCACAACACCTATTAAATATGTCATGTTTCTGCAACTGGCCACAAGGCCATGTTTATATCGCAGATTTTGGCTGGAAGTCATAATCCGCCATCAGCCACTGAAAACACTGTCTTCAAGCCAAAGGGAATGGGTCATGCAAGATGTATCATAATATATGAAAGTTAACACATACATCAGATAAATTAGTTGTCATGTGCTTTGATATGAATGGCTCCAGCAATATTAGTAGGTCACTAGACTTTGTTAATTCAACCAAGCAATCCCATTGCTTTTCCATCTCCGAAACATTTGTTGCATTGAGAATTATTACATTTTGGCACTTCATCTGCAAGAAAAAGACATTACTTCAACTATTTCACTATATAAAAAACGGGAGTTCATCGCAGAAAATAATTAATTTTTATAAGCTTTCAATGTAAAATAGACTTCCGATGAATGACAAGAAAATGAAGAAGTTCTCATTAACGGGCTTCTGAAGACATACCAAGGGTACAGCCAACTTATCATGATGCAGTAATTCAGTTATGCCCTCGGGCAATTGAGCCATCTGAAAGATGAAAGACAACAAATCAATATCAATAAACTACTTACAACTGTCGCCGCATGGCATATTGAGTAATGCAAGCTAAATCTGAGACAATGATGCCTTATTTCAGACACAAGAGGAAGAAATATTGCAATCAAGATATGATTGTACCCTTAGATCTCATTGGTGTAAAAGATTGTCCTACTAATATAAACAGGTCAACTTTTTACTGCCTCCCCAACAAAAAAAAGCAGTGTTTCAGAAATTTTCTAGCAGGTAACAACCCTGGGGGACTGGCTCTACAATGTGGTGTGAAGAGTTGGGTTAAAACTTGTAATCTTTCCATTTCTGTATGCACGATCATGAAAATCACAGGTCTCTACAATCAAACAAGTGCTTTCTTCTATTTCAGCACCACAAATTATAATTTCATACACGTCTCACTTCTACTCGAATAGAAGCCATATACTTCAATTAAAGAGTTACATGACTGTGATTTTAGAAGATAACATATGTCAAATGTAATTTTAGGAAAAGGAGAGACGCGCCAGATTAGAGGTGAAAGTTGGAGGCCATAACATGCCCCAAGCCATACAGTTTAAATATCTTCAGTTCATTATGCCAAATGACAATAGAGGGAGATTAAACCATCAAATTTAAGTGGTGTGGTTGAAATGGACGAGAGCCTCGGGTTTTTGTAACAATAAAAAGGCACTACTCAGTCTAAAGGGAAAATTTTATCATACAACTATAAGACCGGGTATGTTGTATAGGAAGGAGTACTTGACGATAAAAAGGCGGCGTGAGAAAATACTCAATGTAGCAAATCATCATTGTATTAGGCGAGATATAATAGAATTAGCAATGATAACAATAGAAAGAGTGTTGGAGTAGCTCCTAGTGTAGAAAAGATGACTGAGTCTCAACTGAGGTGATTTGGGCATGAGTGGAGGAAATTTGTAACTTTAGCACTATATAGAGTAGATCAGATGGGGGAAGCTCGGTCACTAGGGGCAAGGAAAGACCAAGAAAAAACTATCAAGAGAGATTTAGAAGCCAATGGTTTTGTATATAGACATGACTTATGAAAGAAGACTATGTTATCGTTTGATCCATGTAACCGACCCCACCTTGTGGGACAATATGCTTGGTTGTTGTTGTTGTGACAACAACTACTTATTGAGGTGCCTGTAAAAGGTGGGGAGTTTAAGCCAATAGAAAGAACTCCCAGGCAGAGACAGCCTCAGTACCCATAATCACAAACCCAAAGGACGCAAGAGAAACATCATTGAATTTCCTAAAACAAATAAAAAGCATTGTTTTTCTAAAGAAAATTACCTCATTTCTATCGCCAATACACTGATCACCAATAATATGCCGTAGATATTCTTCAAATTCTTCATCAGGAGCCTACATAAAAAAATTATAAAAGAAATCATCGCACACAGAGTTGCAATGGTATAATCAAGTCAGTGAAATGGTATAAAAGGTAAGCCACCAAGCTGCTATTCCTGTATAAAGCCTAGTTAATCAAGTCAGTGAAAGCTTGACTAAAGTCAAACTTTATCTATGAAGAATGCTATGCTAACTTAAGAATCAAGAGCATATTTAAGGAATGATTAGTAGCCTCAAATTGTAAAAGTTAACAATAACAATTGAAGAAAGGAACGCACCAAACGAACATCAAAAGCTTTTGCAATGCCGGCTAAGGTAACATCTGAATGCAGTGGACCTACACCACCATATATAAATACCTACAAGCAGGCCAGAGGAATATTGTGAACCATCATTTGACTTTCAAGAAACGTCACAACATTCTAAGCATTTGTATATTACCATATCAGTCTTAGATTTCTGTCGCTCAACTTCTTCGGCCACAGAATCAATCTGTACAAAACACATGTGCCATAAAAAATAAAATGTAAGTATTACATGAATAATTCATGTATTGCAGTTTGCGTATGGTCCGTTATCCATAGACTCATAATGAAACCACCTTTTTTATTTCTGAAAAGCAAAGCCATATAAGTACATAAGTAGGACTTCTATAAAAATTAACTCACGTTATTGTGAACTACAGAACATTGCAAAACAGACCAACCAATAGAACCCAGCTTCCTACATAAATAAGGTCCCAACTGATCCTCAACAATGCCAAACCTGAGCTATGGAGCAGGGTAAAGAATAATAGAACGTTAAAAGAACAGCTGAAGGACAACAAAAAAAATTTCACAGTACTGCACAGCGAGACATGATGGAGATTAAAAATTTACGGTTTCATTTACTTTTCTTTCATTAAAAATGCTGTTTGTTCACGACTAAAACCAACTATGACAAGATATAGTAGAAAGCTCAGCAACAAATCATCCAGCATAAAATCAAAAAATTCAACAACAGGTTAAACACAAAATATTGATGATCCGAAATTCAAAAAGAGGATAAATAGTCTGGTAAAATTGAAAAATTTTCCCAATGGAAAATTATAAAGCAGAGCATACTAGTAAACAGAGCATATAGTTTCCAAAAGATTCAACATAATCCAATTATCCATGTGATATTCTGGTACTTACAGAATCTCATCTCCCACAGCAATGATTGATGCTGTGAGTGTGCTGTTTTTATGCACATCCAAGCCATTGCTATCAGCAGTAAGTTGTCCACCAGCAGAAGATTTTCTTTTAACTCTCCCTGCCCTCTCTAATCTTCCATCAGAAAGTAAATATGCTGGTTTGAATTTATTGGAAGAATTAATAATGGATAGTAAGGAGTTGGGAACTGTGTCATATATGCTCCCAATTGAAGTATATCTGCACAAGATCATAAAGTTATAACTGCACACTGAAACTATTTGAATAAACACAATCAACTGGAACATAAGATCAACAATGATGGTATGATTAGTAAATGCTACAGATACGAAATTGGTTGGGTTATTAAGTGGAATATCTTTATTACATTCAAATAAGATGGCAGAGCAAATTTATGAGACCTTGGAGCAATCATTACTCACCACGCAATGCCCTATTTGGGGTGAAGTAAAGCGAAAAGGGCAAATATGGCATGTGTATTATTAAAATACAATAATAAGGTAAAGCATGAATATCTACGAATATTACCCTTGATCATAAAGGCTGCAATACTTCACTTTGCAAGTTAAAAGGAAGGCCCAAACATCTCTGCAGAGAAATATAAGCAAGTAAATACAATAACTAAATGAAGCAATTAACATTATCAAATGAAAAGGCTTTCAAACAAGTAAGTGCCAATAACTAATATGGTGTGAAGAAAGTTTTTTTCCAGATCGCTATTTGTTTACTCATCCAGATGAGAGTTTGAAAAAACCGAGAAGAAACAACATATAACATAGGAGAAAACCTGTATGACCAATCTAAAATAGGATTGACTCTCATGAAAGGTGGCCAGCCAGGTGAACTGGGGGAGAATTGTTCTTGGCCAACCTGCAAGGAGGTAGCACACACGTATAAATATATATATGAAAATATTCCAATTATCATAGAACCATGGTAACCAAAAGCCTTGGTTTAAAGCATAAAAAATAAAAATTTAGCCTAGGCCATACATCTAACTTTTTCTAAAAACTGTTTTTGGATTTACATATTTAAAAACTTGCCTTTGGACAGTAAAGTGTTCAATCAAACTTTTAATAAGTGATTTCAAGCTTATATTTTCAGTTTCATATTTTTAAAATCATCTTCAGGTATATGCATAAGCTTCAGTAGGCACCTTCAGGTTGGTCCAACATGTCGAATATTATGCATGTTTAAAAAGAATAAAGGAGACAAATCTCCAAATAACGTATACTGTAAAACTACTTATTCACAAGCATTCAATGCTCTTTAAAAGAGATGATTTTGCTCATCTACCCTAAATCCTTTCTCAAAAGCTAAATGCTTATCTAGCCTAGATTCCAATTCCTTCTAATAGCTAGATTTTGCACAAATTGAGGAAGCCAAGGTCAGTTTTCCTTTTCTATGGATAAATTAAAACAATTTTGCACTACCTATAGAAGAAAATTTGAAATGAGATATATAAACAAACTGTTCCATATATATTAACACATAATAAATGATTATGCATCATTCATAGTGGATTTACAGTATAAAGATAATAAGATAAAAGAAAGCATGGGAACATTACGAAATTAAAACATCAACTACCGTTTTATACTATAATAATAGATAATAAGTGACAGTTATTTTATATATACTAGATTGCAGCCTATTGATTAATGATGAGTATGGAGCTTAATTTTCAACTCACAACATATGTATGCACAGTTATGATGTATGTGGTTTATGGAATGATATTTATATGTAAGATGCAAAACTTCAACTTTGCATCTCACTATTAAATTTTGCTTCTACATATCCTCAAGCACTTTCGAATAAAATTTAGCTTTCGACAAGCTTGCATAAACTTTTGTCTAAAAAAACCAATCGTGTACAAAACATGGGAATGAAGAGCGAATCAGAAAATAAGCACTTCAAAACAAACCAAAAAAGGTAGGTCAAGGTTAAAAACGAACATACCGCGGTAGGGTCTCCCATTCGAACTCCAAGGAAAATAGCTCGAATTGGCTTATCTTTCAGCAAAGTCTCCAAACCAGACTTGAAATCTAAACAGATGGTGTCAATTTGCAAACCATAGCTGCTCAAACAAAAAACATTAGTTGTTTCATCCTTAACTTTCAAAAGACAGCAGTGACAATAAAAATAAGGGCGGAAAATATCACTTTTTCGTGTTATAACAAAGGAAGAAACTTCACTCACGTGGCAGCGGTGTCATAGGTAAATGAGTTGATTTCCGGGAAGGCACTAGGACTTTCAAAATATATTATTCGGATAGGAAAATCCTTAACATCTCCATTGGCAGCAGCACTATTGTTCCCCGCTTTATGCAAGAAATAGCCAGCCCTAAGTAGGTGCAACAAAACCTACAAGCCATAGCTCAACCTCATTACTATTGGACTCAAAGATTCTGTTGAATGACAAAAGATTACATAAATTAAAACTCACCGTTGAATCCTTTCCACCATTGAAACTGAAGGCAACCTCCTCAACTCTGTAAGAAGAAATACATAAAGATTGGATTACCAAGGACGGTAAGGTTGGAGAAGATAGTCATACGAATATCACAATGAAAATGTAAAATAATCTTCTCCATTTATATGTAAATCCAAGGATGACTTATTGTATACAAAGTAGCATAAAGACAAACAAGCAGGGGGCACCACTCTATGTTCTATGGACTTATCCCTAAAACAATCAAGTTAATATCCTCATTCTGCTTCCACCAATGCAGAAACCACTGTTACGAAGCTGTAAGAATTGATCAATCATTCAGAAAATGTCTGTTTTAAAAGATAACAATTAGCAAAACCCCGTACCATTCTTTCTACACAAACCAACACAAATACATCAAAGCTATTTCTAGTTTCCAGATTACACGACGAAGCGGAACTTCATGTTCAGACAATTGTTCATTACACATTATTGTTTAAAGTTCCAACACAAATTTAGTTGACTATTTGCAAGTCAACAGACAGAACAATTTTTAACAAAGGCTTGTTTGTTCCAACATATATGAATCAAAACATAAATCCACATCGAACTCTAATTCATCATACCAGTCGAAAAACAACCACAAAATCAAATCAAACAGTACATAACATTCATTTCCATATCCAATTCAAACTATCAAACCATTGACCAAGGAGCAAGTGAATCTAACTCCACAAACAAACATAAAACTCAAACCTAATTCAAAGAAAGGGTTTAAGACCACGATAACAACAACAACAACAACAACAACAAAGACTTACGGATACAAAGCCAAAGCTCTCTGAATGACACTAGTAGCATTGTTATACTTAGTCTGAAGTCTTCGATCCTCACATCCTCTAATCGCTTCATCGATCTCCATGTTTACCAACAACCACAAAAACCTGACCAAAAAAAAAAAAATCAAACACACAATCAAAACAAGTTAGGTTAAAAATTCTAAAGACTGAAAAAAATTGAAGACTAATTTCCATAAAAACAAACCTGGATGATTTTCCTCAAATTAAATTATGTGGAGTGTGATTGTTAGTGAGGAATATATGCTAGTGGTGAAGTGAATGAACGATTGTGATGGCTTTGTTGTTTTGTGCAACAGGATTGGATTGGAAGAAGAAATGAAGAAATGAAGAAAATGAAAACTTGTTTGGTTGATAGAATAAACGAACAAACACTCAACAGAAATGGACCTATTTATATATCCATTTACTATGCTGAATGCAGTTTCTGGTTTTTTGAAGAAATGGATTCTTCAACTGAAAATTTTACAATTGGATCTAAAGAGCGCAATCATTCACAAATTTATATCAACTTAGGAATATTAATATTCGCCGTTTATTCCCAAAACTATATAATTATTTGATTTTTTTTTCTACTAATAATCAGACAAAAATATATGGGTGCATACAAATTTAATTTATATTTAATAATATTATCTAAATGGTTTTTATTAGTATAAATTTATCTAAAAAAATGAAATCTTGATCTTGTAAAAATTTAAAATAGAGTTGAAAAGGATTTCACATAGACAAAGATGGAATATATGTAAATAAAGAATAACAATATAATTTTATTTAAGTTGTTTTGATCATTTTTTAAATATAATCAATTTTTAAATAATATAACTAAAATAAATAAATTAGTTTTTAGATAAAAATTCAAAGCTGACTATTTGACTAGTCAAATAATTATACTTACTCATAAGAATGTTTGGTTTGTAAATTGATTTTTTTATTATAAGAATTAATTTGTTTTTTTATAATGCAAATATTAAAGATATTTTAGATGGTTAAATGATTGTGACTGTTTGATCATAAATATTTTTTTTATTTTTAATTTATTGAATAGATGTAATACAGTAGCAAAAAAAATTAGTAATTTGTATAAAAGTTAAAATTTTAATTTGGTTAAATTATAATTATTTGTTCGGTGGACCTATAATTTTCATGTAGTGATCAAACTATTTCTTAAATTTTCTTATTGATTGGTTTTTCTCTATTTTTTTAAACATCTGAAAAATAAAAAGTGTTATAAGAAAAATAATTAGTGTTTTTTTATTCAATAATTTAGTGATTAAAATTTTATTGTTAGATATAAAATAAATAGAATATCAGATTCGAATATGTACCCTTTTAAAAATTGAATTGGTTTAAAGTGACAATATTTTTTAAGAAGAAAAAATTTATAATATTTTTTATTATAATTACTATTAAATATTAAATGGGGAAAATGAAAATTCCAGATTTGTGAAAACAATGGTACATTTCTGGCTTTTGCTGCTTCCTTTTTAAGGGTGTCTGTTTCTTTTTCAGGATCTAAACATTAAAATTAAAATATTTTTGGTTTGGAAAAGAAAAGGAAAACGTTTTATTTGTGTCATCGACATCCGTTGCCTGCTTCCCTTTTAAGGGTGTCAATTTTTTAAGAGTTTAATTTGTGATCAAAAATTTAATTTTCAGTTCTGTAGCAACGTTTCGTACAGTAAATATTTACATTTTATCTATTCTTTTAGATTGTTGAATCATTTTCAACCTTAAAAAATTGCAATGTCTGATTTTATATAGAGAAAAAAAAATTTAAAATAGTTTTTGAAAAGAGATAAGTTAAAATTTAATCTTATTTTCTTTACACTTTATTAGTTGATGAAAAAATAAAAGAAAAGAAAGTAATAAAATAGAAAAAATAAAAGAAAGCGAAAAACTAAAAAAAATAAAAACAAGATGATTGTGTAGTCCTTTGGTGTGAAAGAAAATAAAGAAATGGGTATTTATTTATAAATGACAAAAATATTATTGAGTAAAAATAAATATTATATGAATGCGATAAATAATACAAGTATAATTCTCGTCTCACCTTTCAACTTCAACACTCGTCTCTGGTTTTTTTCTGAACCTAATACTCGTCATCGGACCAAAGTCTCAGACTCTTCATCAATTCCCCCTCTAAACCAGTAACTCGTCACTGGACTAAAGTTCGTACACTACTACAGAAAACACCTTCGATAACACAATATTACCACATTACCACGGTCGTTTATCCACTATAGTCATATCTCATAATTTACGCGCTTTTTTATTCTATTTTATTCAAAAACATTTCATCATTGTTACTTTAAAGAACTGTTGTCATATAATTTAAGTGTCAAGCCTTGAATTTCAATGTCAATATTTTTCCATTTTTTCAGTAGAAATAAGTGTGTGTTTCTTAACATTTATTTTTATTAAAAATTTGAAATTCTAACAACTACGATTGTTACAATAAGTCGTGGTTATATGCTCAATATTTCACTATGGATGATTCTTTCAACCGCTGTGAAATTGTTTCCCACAAAACTAAAACATAACAGGTATTTTATTTCTTTCATAACACACGGGGTGTCATCGCAGACGAGGTAACAGCGGTAGCGAAATCTTCACCATCATCTTCGAAGAATCACTTCTGGAAGCGTAATTCTAACCATCCTCTTCGAAATAACATTTCTGGAAGCGAAATCTTCGCCATCCTCTTTGAATATCTGGTATATTACCATTCTCTGACGCTTCTCAATATTTTGGGTTTCTGTTTACTGAATATACTTTAGATTAGTGTGCTTTCATGTTTTAATCAGATTTAGTGCATATGCTTTAGATTAGATTGTGTGTGTAGCATTAGTATGTCGTTCACAATAGTACTTTTATATAAATTTCAAAATTTGTTATGGATCGTAGTTGGATGAAAGCTGATAGATTAGGTCTGGTGTATGAGAAAGGAGTTCTTAAATTCCTTGAATTCGCTAGAAAAAATGTTCTCGACAATAATGGTATCTTTTAGTATCCTTGTGTTGTTTGCAGGAATATCAATAAATTGTCGGGAAAAAATATTCTATCATCTATGTTGTGATGGAATATGTCAAAATTATACGACATGGACGTGGCATGGAGATGTGGTTAATAATCGAAATGAGTCGTCTCAAATGGATGAATATGATGAATATATGGATGATTGACTAGATACGATCCGTGATATGGGAGACCCCTCTTATCTGAAAGCCCAATTATATGATAATTTATGCAGCGCCAAATATGCGCCCTTACATAAAGGGTGCACCAGTTTTACATGATTGTCTGTGTTATTAAAATTGTTTAATCTGAAGGCAAAAAGTGGGTGATCGAATAAAAGTTTCACAGAATTGCTTGATTTGTTGAAGCAAATGCTACTAGAAGATAACAATTTGTCGGATCGTTGTTATGAGGCCAATAAGATATTGTGTCCAATTGGTTTGCAGTATGTCAAAATACATGTATGCTCTAATGGTTACATATTATACAGGAAACAGTGTGAAAATTTAGATCAATGTCCAAAATATGGTGAGTCTCGCTACAAGTTAAAGAACAACAATGATGGACAATGATGATGACAATGACAATGTTAGTAAGAAGCATCCTTCTGCTAAAGTGTTATGGTACTTTCCAATAATTCCAAGGTTCAAGAGACTTTTTTCTAATGCAACTAACGCAAAGAATAAAAGATGGCACGCAGACAAAAGAAAAATATGATGGAAACATTCACCATGTAGCTTATTCTTTGCAATGGAAGAAAATTGATTCATTGTTTCCAAATTTTGGACTTGAGCCAAAAAAACCTTAGGCTTGGGCTTGCCACAGATGGAATGAACCCCTTTGGTAATATAAGTACGAAGAATCATCACCGACCAGAAGTTTCGATTGTTGAAAGGTACATCACAGAAGAAGCTGTTGAGGTTTGTTCAAACTATTTGTCAGAAACATAGTCTATTGGAATTCTAAAGTCTCGTCATGCTGACAGATTTGATGGTACAAGTACTAATGGTTTAAATGTTAAGACAATGAGTCGAGACGTAGTTCTTGAAGCACATTTCTGTATATTGAATAATCTTAGTGTAGTTGAACCTTACATAGAATAGCGCAAAACAATTATAAAGAAAAAAATATCCCTGAATGCTTGGCAAGTGGTTGTTGACATAGCATAACAAGAAATTCATAAGTTGGTTTAATCAGAAGATTTCTACTGATGGTGGTGCATTTGAGACACGTAAATGGTTGTCGTACATATGCCAAAATTTATTGTGATAACTTGGACGACATACGATGTTTCTAATTATTTCTTTTATACAAAAGCGAAATATTATCGTAGCATAATGCAAAATAGTGGGGTTATGGGCAAAATCCATTTATTTCTCTAGTTTGAAAGATAATAATCCTATTTTGGTAACCACCGTGTTCTATGGCGTTGTTGAGGATATTTTTGAGATTGATTATGTTACTTTCAAAGTGTCTTTATTTAAATGGTGAGTTCGGATTCACACAGGTTGACCTTAGTAAGGCAACTTATAAGACTGAACCATTCATCATGGCTACTCAAGCGAAATAAGTTTTTTATGTGAAAGACCATGCGGATTTATCAATGAAATGGTCAATTATTCTCAAAGGAAAACGCATTCCTCGTAGCGATGATGAAATCTTAAATATTGTCGTCACTCCTTCTTACGCAACACGAGTGCCTAATTCATATGAAGAAGTTGATAGAGATTATGTGCATGCAATTCGTAACGATCATCAAGAAGGAATATTGGAAAATTAACAAGTAAGTAATTTATATTCTTCATTTATAATTTATTGTTTGTTATAATTTCCAATGATGTTATTTAATTTCTAACAACTATTTTTATTTGAAAATTATAGATGTGTAAAGTGAAAACGCCAAGAGGCAAGACCCCGAGACAACAAGATAGTATAATTTGATGTAATATATTGTATGTTTTTTTGTCTCAATTTTGGTTTTATGTAATATACAAGGTTGGGTTGCTACTGGAATTGTTTCATTGATGTAATACATTTTTTTGTCTAATTCAGTTTTGGTTCTTAATTGAATTTTGGGCGTATTGTTGTTTATGGTAGATACGATTCAGAAATATTCAGGTTGCAAAATTGGATATTCTATAAATTAAAAAAATACAAACTATATGACAACAATTGTTAATTTAACAGTTGTTATAAGAATAGCGTTATCTAGAACAATAAAACTCAATAATGGCATTGTTGGGATTCGAACCCAGGATCCTTCAATGTTTTCACAAAGGTTGTTACCTACAACCGTAGTTATAAGTGGCACGCGATCTAATTTATAACAATGGCCACACACCCGTTGTGGTAACCATCATACATACAATCACACGCTACCTAACAATGGACACACTTCTGTCATTATATGTGTTTAACAACCGTTATTGTATGTCTTTTCTGTAGTAGTGGTAGATCGCCTATATAAGGCTGCAACAAATGGTTTCTCTTTGAACCAAGCACCTCGACATAATTCCATATAATATATAAACATCATCAATATAGGGCCACAACAGTGGTTCCTCTTTGAACCACACATCTCAACAAAACTCAACAATTTCATTATAACTCAACATAATAGTTAAATATATAATTTCTCAACAATACTCATCAATGGGGTAAAAATAGCATCAACAACCATAAACACTCAACAAGGTTTACTCGAAACTCAACAGAGCACACAATTAACTCTTCCACTTTTTATTCAAAAATAAAGAGTCATAAGGTGTACTCTAACCTTAATTCATTTACTCTTCAACTCTGAACATATCCGATGACTCAAAAACTCAACTCATTTGATTCACACAACTAACTCTAAACATATCAACTCAACTCTAAAACATCAAATAACTCAAAACTCAACCCTCTTGATTCAACTCTACTCTATAACATATCAAAATCAACTCTAAGATATCAAATAACTCAAATTAAAGTTATTTATAAATATATTAAATTCCTTAAATTGCTAAAGAGTTTCCCAAAACTCTGGACTTAACTCTAAAATTGTCTCACTTCACAATAACAAAAAATATTATAGACATGATAAAATTATGAAACTCTCCAATTCAAAATTTATTTAAACCCTCTTTCAAAATCAATTGATCGCATATCGATCGGAGTTACGAAAATCTAGTTCAATTCATTTCAGTTCAGCCATATCACAATATTTTTTGCATAAACTCTAAACAAAATGTCTATCATCACAGTAGCACCAAAAATTATAGACTTATTATAAAATTATGAAACTCTTAAATTTAAAAGTTATTTAAACCCTCTTTCAAACACATTTGAGTGCATCTCAATCGGAGTTACGAAACTCCAATTACGCGTGAAACAAGATGACCCACGCAGGAATGGAATTTGACTACATATTTGGTATAAAAAAACCAGAGAATTGCTACTGTTGCAACGCTCCTAACACTACAAGAAAATTGGAAAGTTGCGACAGTTAATTTTGGCAGTTTACGAAGATTTTAACCGCCTTAAATGGCAAGTCATGATAGTTATGTTTCTATCGTAAAAACACGTGTCACCATGTTGTATTGCGACGGTTGCTAAAACCCTCACTCCAACCATCGTTCTAAATTGCAACGGGTAACCAATTGACGTAATTGGCAAGTTGTGACGGTTACAAACTGTCGTGAATTTTAGTTTGAGTTCTTTCAATGCTTGTTACGACGGGTGACGGTTTCAAACCGTCGTGAATTTTATTTGGTGTTTCTTTTCTAAAGCTAATTGCGACAGTTTTAAAACAAACTCTGGAGGTTTAAAACCCCTGCTAAATTAATTAAATTTTTAAAAAAAAATTGATTGCACACACACAAACTTAAAAATAGATAATAAATTTAATATATGAACCTATTTAAATGAAACACGTGATTTCCAAAATTCAATAAACAAAGACAAACATTTCTCAAAATCAAACATAACTTAACATATATCAAAATTCATAATTAACCTGAAACATAACTTAACATACATAAAAATTCAGAATTTCATGGCAAAAAAAATACTTATTTAACCTTTGTCCAAAAATATTTCATAGAGTCTATATATCAAAGATACACCCGACATTTATTAGGAAATTGACATTCATATTCAAATTCTTGAATGTACATGTCAAATAGGCATACTTCCACACCTTCAATCTTTTGAAACAATCATTACAAGAAAATAAGCAAGTTGTGACAATTATTTTGGAAAGTTACTGATAGGAAATTCAATAATAATTAACAGTAACAACTCTAATAGAGCAATACTCAACGGATATAATTTCCCCAACTTGTTGAATCTGTGAGGAGTAACAACAAATAATGCAACAACTAAAAATCAACAACACAAAGAGACACCAAGATTTTTAACGTGGAAAAAACCTTCTCAAAGTGAGAAGTAAAACAACCACGGGCACAAGCCAGTAAACAAGCTCCACTATGATCAATGTATGGATACAAGAGAGTCTCAAATGTAGCACAAATCATGCTCAACAATCAGCCAAAATAATAAGGCAACAAAACATGAAATAGAGAACAAAGAAGAACCAGAAAACTCCAAAGGGATGCTACTGTGCATGGACAATATCTCCCACCTCAGACCTCTGATCGCCGATCACACTGTTCAAATTGAAGAACTGGATGTCAGGAACCTGCAGTTCAAATTTCGGCCAAATCGGATGGTGAACGAAGGAGATATCACAATTCTAGTGCAGTTGCTATGTGTATGTGCGAAAATCTGTTTCTCTTCCCTTCTCTCACTTTTCTCTTGCCTCTCTTGCCTAAATCAGACCTCTCCCTCTTACCCTAATTGACCCCTCTCCACTTAGATAAGTGAGACACATGGGCTTGCACAAATTGGGCCTTTCTCCACATAGGCTGGGAGCCCAAAACCCAACATATCTCCCCCTCACAACTATGTGGAGGTGACCGCCAAACCGGAAATCTCACAACAAGTTTCAAACTTGCTTCTCGGTAATGCCTTGGTCATCATATCACCGCCATTATCATCTGTATGAACCTTGGCCAATTCCAACAACCCAGCATCCAAAGCATCACGTATCCAATGATACCTAACATCAATGTGCTTGGACCTAGAATGAAAAGTTGAATTCTTACCAAGATGAGTTGCACCTTGACTATCACAAAACAACAAGTATTTGTCCTGCACAAAACCAAGCTCCTGCAAGAATTTCTTCAACCAAATCAACTCCTTGCATGCTTCTGTAATGGCAATAATCTTTGCCTCAGTAGTGGACAATGCAACACATCTCTGCAATCTGGATTGCCATGCCACAGCTCCCCCTGCAAACTTAATCAAGTAGCCTGAAGTAGACTTTCTGGAATCAATGTCTCCAGCCATATCAGAATCAGTATAGCCCACAAGAGTAGGTATATCACCTCCAAAACAAAGCCTCAAACTGGTAGTACCATGAAGATACCTCAAAATCCATTTCACAGCATTCCAATGCTCTCTACCTAGATTAGACATAAATCTACTGATTGTACTAACAGCATGTGCAATATCAGGTCTTGTACACACCATTGCATATATCAAACTCCCCACAGTAGATGCATAAGGAACCCGCTGCATATCTAATTTTTCAGCTTCATTGGAAGGACTCTGATTAACACTCAATTTGAAATGAGCAGCAAGAGGAGTACTTATAGCCTTAGCATTTTCCATCTGGAACCTCTGAAGCACCCTTTTAACATAGTGTTCCTGTGACAGCCAAAGTTTCTTCTTGTTCCTGTCACGCATGATTCTTATACCAAGAATCTGATTAGCAGCTCCCATGTCTTTCATGGCAAATGACTCGCCCAATTGCTTCTTCAACCTGTCAATCATGGAAATATTTTTCCCAATAATAAGCATGTCATCAACATACAATAATAGGATAATGAAATTATCATCAGCAAACTTTTTAACAAAGACACAGTGATCAGAAGTAGTCTTCTTGTAGCCTTGCTCACACATAACAGACTCAAACTTCTTGTACCACTGACGCAGGGCTTGCTTCAAGCCATATAGGCTCTTTCTCAATCTGCACACATAGTCTTCCTTGCCTTTAACAAGAAAACCATCGGGTTGCTTCATGTAAATCTCTTCCTCCAAATCACCATGAAGGAAAGCAGTTTTTACATCCATTTGCTCTACCTCTAGATCAAGAGTAGCAGCCAAACCCAACACGGTTCTTATGGATGACATCTTCACCAAAGGAGAAAAAATCTCATTGAAACCAACACCCTTTCTTTGTCTGAAACCTTTCACCACCAATCTGGCTTTATATCTTGGAGATGTAGAATTGCTTTCTTGCTTTACCCTGTAAATCCACCTATTTTCCAAAGCCTTCTTGCCCTTAGGCAATCTCACTAAATCAAAAGTGTGATTATCATGCAAAGACTTCATTTCATCTTGCATAGCATCCAACCACTTCTTCTTTTCATCACTCTCCATGGCCTCATTAAAACACTCAGGTTCTCCTTCATCTGTCAAGGTAACATAGTCATCAGAAGGATACCTGGTAGATGGTTTCCTCTGCCTATTAGACCTCCAAAGTTGAACTTGAGGTGGTTCGGGAGCATCACCAAGATCTTCATCTTGTGACATCTCATGTTCCTCTTCAGCATCATCAACATGAATATCTACATCATCTCCAAGCTGCTGGTCACCAACATCATCATGTTGGTCATCATTCTGAACATAATTTCAGCAGTATCTAGATCATGTACAGGCCTCCGAACTAGATCAACATCAGACAAACTATTATCAATCTCTGGTGTAGTCTTCTCCATCTTATTAATGTCTTCAATGGTTTGGTCTTCCATGAACTTCATATCACAACTTCTAACATCTTTCTTCCCAACTGGATCATATAGCTTGTAGCCAAATTCATCCTGAACATACCCGATAAAAATACACTGCCTTGTCTTCGCATCCAACTTGGATCTCTCATACTTTGGAACATGAACATGTGCTTTGCAACCGAAGACACGCAAATGATCATATTTGACATTCTTGCCAAACCAAATTTTGTCTGGCACCTCTGCATTCAAAGAAACTGCAAGACTCAGATTAATAACATGCACTGCCGTGTACAATGCTTCACTCCAGAAATGTTTAGGCAACTTTGCTTCAGAAAGTATACACCTAACTCTTTCAATAAAAGTCCTATTCATCCTCTCTGCTAAACCATTCAGCTGAGGAGTTTTAGGAGGAGTCTTTTCATGTCTGATACCGTGCTTCTTGCAATAAACATCAAATGGTCCACAATACTCACCACCATTGTCAGTACAAATGCATTTCAGCTTCTTGCCTGACTGTCTCTCCACCATAACATGGAACTCTTTGAATTTCTCCATAACTTGTTCTTTTGTCTTCAAAGCATAGACCCAAAGCTTCTTGGAACAATCATCAATAAAGGTAACAAAATAAAGTGCACCACTAAATGACTTTACCTTAAACGGGCCACAAACATCAGAGTGCACTAATTCAAGCAACTATGACTTCCTTGAGGGAGGATGCTTCTTGAAGGATACTCTAGTCTGCTTACCGGCCATGTAATGAGAACATTTCTCCAACTCTACACTCTTTAATCCCGGAAGCACATCCTTTTTAGCTAAACAATTCAGCCCCTTTTCACTGATATGACTAAGCCTGCGGTGCCACAAAGAAGCCTCCATATCCATGACATTCACACTGTCTTTAGCAATCAATGCTTTAGTCCAATACAGTTTATTATCTTTCTCCCCTCTAGCCACAACCAAGTTACCTCTGGTGAATTTCCATTTTCCAGAACCAAAGTGATTATCATAACCACCTTCATCAAGCATATGCACAGAAATCAAATTGAAGCGAACATCTGGAGCATGTTTGACTCCTCTCAGCAACAACTATACTTCCATGTTGGTCTGCAAACAAATATCACCAATACCAACTACGTTGGACACACCATCATTACCCATCTTTAACACTCCAAAGTCACCAGCAGTGTAAGATGTGAAGAACTCCTTCCTTGGTGTAACATGCAGTGTAGCAGCACTATCAACAACCCACATGCTCTCATCTGATACAAGATTGACTGAATCATGGTCATGGAGAATAATCAGATCATCATAAGTAGCAGTAGTAACACGGTCATCATCATCATGATTCTTATCTCTCTGCTTACTATTATTGTTTATGTTCTCCCTTTTCCATATGAAACGGTTTTTCTGTATGTGCCTCATTTTGTGACAATGATTGCACTCAACATTCTTGTAACTGGACTTGGACTTACTTCTGTTGTTGTCTCTACTCGTACTCTTGCTATTCTGCCGGTTCCCTTTCGGTTCCTTTTTCTGACTCCTGCCTCTGTTCTCAGTGACAAGTACCTCAGAATGAGATGAAGTACCTTGTACCTTCCTTCTCATATCCTCATTCAGAACACTTCCCTTTACACTTTGCAAAGAGACAACACCATCAGAAGTTGAGTTTGTAATTGAAACCCGAAAAGTTTCCCAAGAATCTGGTAGAGTATTCAGTAGCCATAGTCCCAAAATTTCATCATCAAATTTGATACCCATACTTGACAATTGATCTAGGAGCCCTTGAAAATCATTCAAGTGATCAGAAATAGAAGTTCCCTCCTTGTACCTCAAATTCATCAAGGAATTCAACAAATACAACTTATTATTCCCTGATTTAGAAGCATACAAAGATTCAATCTTCTTCCACAAGGATTTGGCATGTTCCTCATTAGCAATGTGTATAAACATTGTCTTCTACAAATTGCTGAATAAAACCACAAACCTGCTAATGTTCAAAATTCCACTCTTCATCAGTTTTGGATTCCGACTTCTCACTAGCAAACACAGGAAGATGCATATTTTTCACAAATAACAGATCCTTCATTTTTCCCTTCCACAAATGATAATTAGTGTCATTCAAAGAAATCATTCTATTTGTATTTGCCTCCATCATTCAAACAAGTCAAACAACCCCTTAACCAAAGAGCTATGATGCCACTCTGATAGGAAATTCAATAACAATTAACAGTAACAACTCTAATAGAGCAATACTCAGCGGATATAATTTCCCCAACTTGTTGAATCTGTGAGGAGCAACAATAAATAATGCAGGAACTAAAAATCAACAACACAAAGAGACACCAAGATTTTTAACATGGAAAAAACCTTCTCAAAGTGAGAAGTAAAACAACCACGGGCACAAGCCAGTAAACAAGCTCCAATATGGTCAATGTATGGGTACAAGAGAGTCTCAAATGTAGCACAAATCGTGCTCAACAATCAGGCAAAATAACAAGGCAACAAAACATGAAATCGAGAACAAAGAAGAACCAGAAAACTCCAAAGGGATGCTACTATGCATGGCCAATATCTCCCACCTCAGACCTCTGATCGCCGATCACACCATTCAGATTGAAGAATCGGATGTCAGGAACCTGCAGTTCAAATTTCGACCAAATCGGACGATGAACGAAGGAGATATCGCGATTCTAGTGCAGCTGCTATGTGTATGTGTGAAAATCTGTTTCTCTTCCCTTCTCTCACTTTTCTCTTGCCTCTCTTGCCTAAATCAGACCTCTCCCTCTTACCCTAATTGACCCCTCTCCACTTATATAAGTGAGACACATAGGCTTGCACAAATTGAGCCTTTCTCCACATAGGATGGGAGCCCAAAACCCAACAGTTACGACAGTTATTTTACTGGAATATCAATAACCTTCATTTTGTCATTCTTGAGTACAAACATTAGTTTTTGACATAAAACTGGATGAAAAAAATAGTCAGCCTAAAAGCTTGTTGATAAGCTCAGAGCAGTTCTCGGCGGTGCTTTCTTTTAACGGATATCTCATTAGGATCTTGCAACATCTCTTCAAATAGATCACCTTAGTTTTAAATGAATAAATATCAAAATTAGCAAACAAACTATCAGTTTGGATATTATGGATTTATATGCATTCCTTCGACACCACTAATATTGATTCCAATATTCGCTTCTAGTAGCATACCAACATCATTTGCTTTATCTCCAATAGCTAGAGTTGTGCTACCAGGTCTCATTTTAACCAATCTAGTAACAAGTGCTTTTTGCTTTGGAGACAAATGAAAACATATAATAGACAAGCATTTAATCACAAGTTCTTTACATCGTCTTCTAACGCAAGAGCTAGACACTTTCCGTCAGTAATCATAGCTAATGCCTCGGAGTTATCTTCTGATGATGATAGCAGCGCCTTTGCCTCCATTATTTGATGAACAACACTTTTAATTACCTTAATAATTATAAAAATCCAATCAAAATCAAAATTAAATTTATTGGAATATAGCTTTAGGAAAAAAAACAGAGCAACAACAACGTTGAGGAAAGTGCCAAGGCACAACAAGTATACACGACTAGAAGTTACAGAAGCATGGAGATTAATTCAACTCAAAGGATAGCAGTTATGCTGAGTTCAAACAGTTCAAAGGAGCAACAACTCACACAAATTCAGTAGGATCAGAACCCATCATGCAGTCATATGGAGCAAAATTTACAAATTTTGATAGAGCATAATGTATTGTACCAGAAAGATCAATACATGGAGAAATATTCTAGTAGTTCTAAGGAGCTTAGTGAACAAAAATCAAGCATAATGTATCTTAACATCGGCTTCTTGTGAATTACACAATAAAACATTAGTTAAATAGAAGCACAATAACATCTGTCTAACTTGTTAATTTCATTATTCCAGGTAAGTGTAACTCTGTAACTGTCTAAGAATAAACTCTACTATATCATTAACTATATATGTTAGCAGAGAAAAAGTGATGAAAAATAATAGTAATGAAAAACTTTGGTTGTATGTGTCTTGGTGAAGTAGGATATCAGCGTTAATCCATCTCATTTTGCACTGGCATCAAACGCAGAAACACAATTTTTCTCTGACCTAAAAACCTAATTCGCCACTCTAGCCATTGATATGAAACTTCGGCGAGTCACCCCTCCCTTACTTATACTTTGGTTCCTGAAGAGTACATAATCATGATCTAGGATCCAAGAGCCAAGTGAATACACAATTAACACCATGTATGTATACAACCTTAGCAAAACACTTCAAGTAACCATTTTCAAATGTGAACATAGAGTGGAAGTAGCCAAAACACCAGCTTCTGCAATCAACATATTGATGTGGAACAAGTTACTTTTGTGAATTTTACAGGCCTTTTGTGTATCAAAATGCAATTCATCACACAAAATTTGAAGGAATGTTACTTTGTTATCTGTCATTTCTAATTCACCATCTCAACAAGACTTTGCAAGGTTTTAAGTAAAGGTGAAGACTATGCAAGTATACTTTAAAATATTTGTTGATGAAGAGAAAAAAAACATGTTTCGAGATTGTCAAAAACCAGGAAGCTGAAAAGCAACATGAATGTTCGGTTTGGGCGATTCGCGAATTTCAAGTTTGACTGGTTTGATTTGCAGATCCGTTATTTAATGTTAGAATATTGGATATATATTAATTTAGAAATAGTCTAAATTAATATAAAATATATTATAAGATATTTATAATATTTTATTCTAATAATTAATGGGTTGTGTTTTTGGGCTTGGGTTTTTGCTATTATAAATATGTATCTCTTTGTTGTGTTTAAAGGGGGACAATCTTAGAGTTTACTATAAAATGGAGAGCAAAGGGTTTAAGTTCAAGTGAATGGAAACCTTAGAAGGGCAAAGGTTTAAGGACCTTTAGGGTTGTTTAAGGTTATTGTGAAACATTGGTTGCACCTTGGGTTTGAGTTATTCATATATTGAGAGTTTGAGAGGATGGAAAACACTTGGGTAGAAAATAAGGTTGTTCTTGGACGCTTTCAAGGTTGTTCTTGGGAACCTGAAGGTGAAGGCTATTTTCTTATAACTCATATGTAATCTTTTGTCATAACTTTCCGAGTATAGTGAATTGGAGAGTTTCTCTCTCCTCCATAGTAGATCTTTTGATTGAATTGGGTAAACAAACCTTCGTCTTTTTCTCGCCTTATTTTGTTATATTGTATGTGTATTAATTATTATTGTTATAGGCCATTTATTTTAGTTGTTATTGTTCTTTTTCTCACAAATTTATATTGAACCTTGTCGTAATTCACAACAACTTTAGATTCTTGAGACTGAATGAAACATTTGTTAGAGTGGAACTCAAAGCAGATATTGTTATCACTAGCTAGTATTGAAATAGAAATCAGGTTCCTAGTAATAATAAGGACATGAAGTATATCTTTTAGCATGAATACATGATTTAATAGTGTTTAAATAAATTTTATAGTGACCAACTATTTTCACCTCTAGACTATGTTCATTACCAATAACAACATTATTTGGCCCAACACAAGAATTAACATGCTGCAAATTTCTATTGTTAGATGTTATATGATTATATGCACCCGAGTTTACAAAACAGGCTTGTGGATCCAGCTCTTGGGGGATTGACAATGAATTTTTGATGAGCTAAGTAGGTTGTTGCTTATGGAGCAGGTATTTCATGTGCTTTGCTGCTTTGAGAACCAGTAGAAGCATTCTCTATATAGCTCTTAGCTTGAGCATTGGTGTATGTAGGATCAAATTTCTCATCAAATTTGTGCCAACAATCAAGGTCAGAGTGACCATACTTGTTACACAGTTCACATGTAGGTTTTTTACCAGTTATAAAATTTGGCCTGCCACGACCTCTGCCACGTGTGTTCATTCCTCTGCCAAGATAATAGTTATTACCAGTACCATTGGATGCAACATGCTTAGATCCTTCAGGTCCTAGTCCTTTAGCTATATTAGTTGTGGTATTAAGAGAGATTAGTTTTTGCTTTACTTGTCCAATTGAGCTTCTTAGACATAGAGCGGGGCTTCAACATCATAGATGTCAGGAGGCTCCACTTTTCTATAGATCATCATGATAAAGGGGTTATACTACTTAGGTGGCCCTTGAGGAACTGCATCAATTTGATCTCTTTCAGATATTGTATCTCCAATGGAAAGCAAGGAATCTGCAATGACATGAATCCTTATAACATACTAAGAGATTATTTTGTTACCTTTCTTGCTCTTTTTCAATTATAAGTGAAGTTGATGCATACAAGCCTTCATTTGATAATTGAACTAGTTGTTCACTTTGTCCCAAATTACATATGCATGCTTGCAGGATAGAAGGCGTGGTAGTATCACTTCAGATATTGTTGAGAGTATCCATGTGAAATAGGGTCTGATCTTGCACAATCCAGGCCTTAAAGTTTTTTGAGATGATGTTAGCAACTCGATCATGTTCAGTCTTCAACATTTGTGGTATTTGTGGATTCATCACAACTTTGTGCAGCTTGTGTGAAATGATCACCCCTTATACTTGTTGATTACATAATAAAAAGTTATTTTCTTGAAGCTTTATTGAGAGTGTAGGTGTAACGTGTTCTGTCGTAGTGAAAAATCGAGGAGACCAAGCTATTAAGGAACTTGACTCACAAAGACTTAAGGAAGTCCCCACCAAACTTTATTGTTTCCAAGGAAAAGGGAAAAGATCGAAACCCTATTTGTTTAACATGCAATGCAGGAAGTAAAGACTAAAAGCAGCGCATAAGGAAGAGATCCAAGGTACGGGGGTTGGTGTTGTACCCCAAAATTTGCCCTCGCATTTTACCACAAGAAATCTCAGCTTCAGGCATTTCCTGATTTTTCAAACTGGCTCAAGAATCGGACAAACGGACTTTTCTCATCAGTCAAACAAAAATTAGGGTTTTATTGATTTTTCAGGGCTCTAGATTTTTTCACACAGTTGGCTTAGGGTTTTGGTTGATTCTGGCTCAATTTTGATCAGGCGAATGCTCTTTGGCATTTAATCAGGAATTAGGGTTTGTGCGCATATTCTCAGAAAGATTAAAATTCCATAGCACTTTGCAAGTTATTCCGAGATTCGGGTTGAATTCGCATTGTTTTGATTTAATCAGTAAAAGAGGCAGTTGGTTTGAATTCACGTTGGTTTGTTTGAGCCAGTCAAAAGAAATGTGCAGTATTGGATTTACGATGCTTGGTAAGAAATCAGTAAGAAAGGAATGCGTCTGATCAGTTATTGCGTTTGACTGTGCGTTGCTTTGGATGATGGAGGCGCCAAGTTCATTTATTTTGATCAACATAGAATCAATGTTTAGTTGATTATTTATTATTCTAAGAATTAAATATCTGGAATTTAATTTTCATTTATTTTAATTTAAGGAATTATGAATAATAAGTGAATAATTGAAAAGGAATTGAAAATAATTAAATGGATCAATAGAATTTTTATTTCATATTTAATATTTGTTACAGTTATTATTTGGATACAAGTATTCATTTACGAAGTATTTATAATAATAATAGTTTACAACGATTAAATTGAAAATAAAACTATCCTATTTTTCTAAATATTTTCTAAAGTCCCCAATTCTTCATTCTTCACTTTGCTCCCCTCCATTCAATTACTCATCTGCAAAAAGAAAAGGGGAAAAGTCAGTAACTGATAAATAAATAAAGACAGATAGAAGAAATTCATCATTAAGGGCCACTGACTGGGATCAGTTAACCCTCTCTGCAAATCACGGGATTTCTCCCGGTTCACAAAGAGGGAAGAATTTTATTTAAATCATGAATGCAAAGTTGAGAAAAAATATGCAAAGTGTCAAAACTGCATAATTTCAAAATCTCAAACTCCAAGTTCAAACCAAACTGAAAATCCAAATTATAACTTGCTGTCATAATCCAAAAGGTGCAATTTACTGTCAAAATGCCAAGAAGTCTACTCAAAGTTGTCAAGAAGAGGATTTGGCAAAGATATCAAAGAAGATAAAAGTACAAAAGCTGTCAAAGAAAAGATAAAGAATGCAGAGGAAATCCATTATGCAAGCAAATCTATTCATATCATCATTTCCCATAAGGGTGGCCCTTTCAGAAAGTACAGCAGAAAACATATTTTAACATATTTAACTGTACTAAGAGAGAGAAAAAGAAGAGAAAGAATGCAGGTTTTTTAGGCTTTTAGGCAGGAAGAAAAATATACAAAAGAAAAAGCACAGTAGAATAAGAGGGGGCTCAAGAAAACCAACACAAGGGATATAAAACTGCAAAACGAGCATAACCTCAAAAAAGAGAGAACCTGCTAGGCCTCAAACCTGAAGCATAATAAACCTGTTCAAGTTCATAAAACCAGTGACCAACCAAAGCTTCAAAACCTTACCATTTCCAAAACCTGAACTACCAAACAACCAAAGCATATACCAGCCATGCACACAAACTGCTGAACCAGCATAACCTGCTGGAACAAAAACCTGCTAAAACTCAAAGCAAGCCATATAAAACTACAACATAAATCACCAAACAAGGGATACAATTTTCTATCCACTGTCAAAAGCCATGAACCTTAAGCAAGAAACCTCAAGCACCCCAACCTGCCTGAAGCAAGCCTGAAGCCTCACCTGTCAAACACTTTAAACCAGTTAAACCTGAAGCCAAACCATTACCTACTGTCAAACATAAAAACTTGCATCAGCTTAACCAGAACCTCAAAACACATAACCTGCATTAGCCTAAACCTGCAAAGAGTTAAAAAACTTACTGTCTGCAATGCCACAGCCTACCTAAGCATCACCAAAATCTTGGCCTAAACATCAAAAACCTGTTCAAGGCCAAACCTGAAACCAACTGCATAAACCCTATCAGAACCTAAAACCTTTCCTATTGCATCAAACCATTCAAAACCAGCATATGCCCTAAAAACCAGATAACCTGCATAGGCCAATACCTGTCTGAACAACCCAAAATAAAGCCTAGAGATATCCAAACCTGAGCTCTAAAAAAGGCCAAGGCCTGTGACCCTCAAGCCCTCAAAAAAGGGTTTTGTTCTTGGTAAATCGAAACAACCAACTCTAAGCCTCAGATTATCTCATCATTGGCCAACATAAACTATCAAGCTCAACAATTCCAAAGGCAAATTCGAGGCAAAAGAGAAGAAGAAAGTAAAAGGAAGTGAATCAAAAGGCAACACAGGCATCAATCTCAGAAAGCAACATTCAAAGCATACAAAGTGGCTCAACAATAACATTTCAAGCATACAGGCGAGGCCCCCTCAGAACTCTGAGTTCATCATAGGGTGGAAAAAGAAGCAGCAAGCATACAGTGGCAAAGAAGAAGAAGGAAGAAGCGAATATCAAAATTAGGTTTTCAGTTCATCATTAAACCCTAAACAAAAAAGGGTAGTACAGAAATACCAGGAAGCTCAAAGAGTCCAGCATCGCGCAAATCTTCCTCCACCGTCGAGCCTCCTAAGCACCTCCATTTTCTCCCTCTTCTCAGTCAAGGTAAAACATCTCCCTCTCCATCCTCGTTACATAAACCAAGTCAAAAAACTTAATCAAATAAACAGAAAATCACAAGCATGCAAGAACTAAAAGAAACCCCAACAAAATAAGAAAGCGAATGGTACCTTAGATCGAGTGCCCTGATACTTTCGTTAGAGGGAGGAAGGTATGATGATGCTGGTGGCTCTGTGGTGGAGGGTATCGCTCAGGAAGATGAAGAAGAATGATGAACGAACACATGAGCGGCGCTGCAAACCCTAAAACACGTTCCCAAATGAAAACAAAAGTAAACCCTAAAACTTTCTGAGCCTAAACATGGGCCTCGCCCCATTCTGCATGCCTAAGCCCAAAGCATTGTTCCAATTCACACCCCTCTTTCAGCCCATTTCTAACTTAGTTCAACCTTTTATTTATCATCATATCTTTTTCATAAATTAACATAAATCCTTTTCCTTTATACTTAAAAACATTTTTTTAAACACAATCTATTTGTTTTCTAACTTAACATATTCTTTACAATATTACATTAATACTAAAAATGCCTAAAGATATATTTTTTCTAATATACATAATTCCATTCTTGATATTTGATTAAAACACACTTTGTATATAAATTCTTTTAAAAAAAAACAAATACATTTTCCTTTCTTAAGAAATTTTTGTACATACAAATAAAGAACCATTTTTTATTACACCATGTAATTAAAATTGAAAACCTTTTTTCCCTTTCTTTTAATTAAAATATTTTTGTACATAACAAATGAAAAAAATACTTTTTTGTATACATAATTAAAACTTAGAAATATTTTCTTTTCTTAAAACATCATTTTTATACACAATATAATTAAACAGAAAACATGTTCTTTTCCTTAAAACTTTATTTTGTACATATTAAAAAATGCAAGATCATTAATTAAATTAAATAGACATTTAATTTTTCTTTAGGTTAAAACAATACTTAATAATACTCTCGTAAAAATTACATTGTCGCACCTGTAAATAATTTCACACTTACACAATACAAATACATTCACATTGTTCCTATACACACTTGTTTATCTTATACATTGATATACATCATTTACATTTGATCGCAAATTCGATTTGGTTGTAACTTATTGGATACTATAAGTCTCATCCCCATTTGTGAATATTGTACCCCCACTCCCGGATACTTAGTTTGTAATAGCGTAGATTTTACATTTTCGCAATTTACCGCTTTCAATTATACCATGGTTAGACCTAGGGTTTGCATGTACATAAAATCAAACGCTAGATAACCTAATACAAGACAAATACATGAAATTAATACACAATCACACTTGCACCCTCTAGGGTAATCCCACATGTTGCCTTCCAAAATGGGCCATGCTTGCACGTTGAGTATCTTTGGCAAAACGAATTCAAAATGATCATAAGTCCCTCGATGACGCTTTCGAAAGTTGCCTAAATGGAATGATCAAGTCCCTTCAAAGAAAATTGCCAAAGACACTTGGCACCATTGCATTCGTGGTCCATACGATGACCCGCGCCCGTCCCGAATAAACTTCCTAAACGCAAGATTGTCCACCAAATTCAATGGTGGAACAAAATTGTTAAAAAGGGTTGAAAACATAGAGAAAACCTTTGAGTACAATAGGGTAGACAAAACTCTTGGCTACTTGAGATCAACTTGCAAAAACACTTGCCTTCTTTTCAAAAACCACACTTCATAACACATTTGCGAAACAACTCTCAAAAACATTTGAAACATCTTTTCGAAAAGATCCACACTTTTGTAAAACACTCAAACACGAGTCAAATACATTGGTCGCCAAAGACAAGGCATCTCTTCAAAAACATTTTCAAAAACACACACACACACCATTTTCAAGCAATCGAAAATCAAGGCAAGTGATCTAAAAAACCAAGTAACTAAGAGCCCATGGATAACCATGGATGAAAAGGGTGCTAATACCTTCCCTTTTCATAATCTACCCCCCGAACCCACGAAATATCTCAAAAGGTTTTTGCTGTGCTTTTTTAACCTTTCCTTTAGGATAAAATAAAAAGTCGGTGGCGACTCTTGCTCAACCGCACAAGTGCGAATACGAACGCAAAACCACAGTCAGTTCTCCCACCGTATCACAGAACTGGCGACTCTGCTGGGGAAGAACTTAAAAGTGGGGTTACCTTAGGGTTTAGATCACCTTTACTTTCTTGATTTGATTGACTTGATTGCTTTATCTTTTGGGTTCTTGTTTGGGTTTGTTATAAATCCTCCACCCGGATTTGGGGCACCTTCTTAGGTAAATAGCAAAAAACTGCGAGGGAACTGTGCGGGGTATACCGACACGGTTGAAGCAGTAAGCTATGTTAGTGTGACATATTTGTAAGTACCGGTAACCCTTGAGTAGTCAACGAGAGTACGGGGCCGCTGTGTGATGTCGTGAAGCACTAACGAACTCTTAGAACCTTAATTGACCATCTTAGCCTTTTAGGGGTAGTGAGATGACCGACTTTGGTGCAGTCCGAAGTTGGTAGATCCTCGATACTACACTCTTTTGAGGATTGTTTTCTTGGAATATTTTGGTCGCCAGTAACTGGCTAAACCGAAACAATGAACACAGAAAACAATCCAATGATATTGAGCTCCTTAGGACCCGGTTACTTTTGATAGGACAGGTTTTAACCAACAAACTGAAAGAGGGTAGTACCTGAACCTCATGCAAGCCTAAACCTAAGGACTTGTCTGCTTTGTGTGAATATGTTTGCCTGTATATACACTCACTTGCTTTTTGTATACATGTACATAACATCATGACATCATACCATAGCATTTTCAATAACCATTTCAAGGATCTCGAGGGTTTTTTGAATGCAGGGTTGCGTTGAACCAGACTTCTACCAAAGGGCAAGAGGTTTCTCCTCTAAACAAAGTTCTCCAGTCAAAGATCAAGTGTAACAACTTGAATCATTGGATATGACCCACTGGACATGGTGAGCTTGATTCTCGTGGAAAGACATCCACCGATACAAAGCTCTCCAATCAAAGATCAAGCGCAACAACTTGAATCAGTGGCTATGACCCACTCGACATGGTGAGCTTGATTCTCGTGGAAAGACATCCATCGATGCAAAGTTCTCCAGTCAAAGATCAAGTATAACAACTTGAATCAGTGGCAATGACCCACTTGACATGGTGAGCTTGATTTTCGTGGAAGGACGTCCACCGGTGCAGAGATCTCCAATCCAAGAGCAAAGTTTAACCTCTAACATTTTCTTGTGTTTACCCCAAGAGATCCTTGAAAGCATGCATCCACATATCATGCATTGCATTTTGACAGTCTTTCCTTTTTCAGGTTTCCTTACTCTCCTGCTGTTTATTTCAGCAAGAGATGGCGCTAGAGAGGTCTGTCAAAGACATTCAAGACCAGACTGCTCAGCTGCAAGAAATGTTCCTGAACTTGTCTCTGGGGCAAGAAGAGATGAAAGCTCTCCTCACAAAAAGCTTGGGGAATTCCAACAAGGCCAGGAGTGATCAGCTCGCAGAGATGCAGTTTGATCTGACAACCTTGAGGACCCAAGTGATGGGACAGTTGGTGGGCTAGATGGCTCTCATCCAAGACCTATCTCAAAGACAAGAGGAACTCAGAGCTCTTGTCCGCCAACTGCTTCCAAGCAACCAATTGGGGCAAACATCTGGGGTTGAAGAGCAAGTCACCGCTCAACCTCCATCCACTCAAGAGGACAAAGGGAAAGCTCCTTTACTTATTTCAGGGTCACAAGCCCTTCAACAACCTCGCCAGCGTCAACGGGGTAATCGGCGTAAGCAAGAAACATCGGGAAGACAGTTCACGGAGACTGAAATACCATCATTTTTCATACTGAAGCGCCTGTTGGAGGTCAACTTGCTTACCGTAAAGGACCCTCCTCAGAAGCTCAATACCTCCTCTCCTAACTATCATCCCGACGCATTTTGTGTTTACCACTCCTACAGCCCGGGACACGACACCAACGACTGTTGGGCCTTGAAGAACAAAATTCAAGATCTGATCGACATTGGGGTGCTGGAATTCATGCCAGACGGCGAGATGAAAATCTTCCGTTGAAAGGTTCTCCACTTGAAGTGACGAAGCTCAAGCTGAAAGACTTTTGCTTCTTTTTGAATTTTCAAAGTTGTAATTTCTTTTGCTGTCAAACAATTATCTGTTGATGTTAAACTCTGTTTTCATTAATGCATTGCATATGTTTGTCTTGAATTCATCCATTCGTTTCACTACTCTTATGCTTTTCTTTATGATATTTGACTCTTGATAAAAAGCTGCAAGCCTTTAGAGGGAGGATGACGAAACAATACCATGATCTTATATAGTATGCTTTCGAACAGACCTTGCTGATGATGTACAGGCATTTCTTTCAATTCCCAAACACTGGAGTTATAAGGAAGTTAATCCCTAGTCAACCCCTTCGAGCCAAAGAAGTAGGAGTTTTCTGTTCTAAACAATCGAAACCTTTGATATAAACCTGGGGCAGGGTAGTATCTCAGTTAATTCAAAAGAAAATGCGCATTGAAGTCGCAAACTCTCAGTTCTTAATACAATGAACGACGTCAAAAAAGAAAGCATTCCTTTGGAATTAAAAGACAAGGGTGGTTCCCTATCACATAGACAGTCAATCTCTCAAAAGAGAAAAGCCCACCAAGCCAAAACCTATAAAGGAGGCTTAAGAAAGCTGGGGCATCCCGCTGACGGTAATCTCGAAAAACGGTATCAGTCAGGCAAAAGTTAGGGATAACAAATCAAAATCAAAATAGTGAGGTCATTACAAAATTCTCAGCAACATGAAAAATGTTGAAAAAGAAAAAGGAGATGATGACTGTCTCCCCAAATTCAACTGGTGAACCGTCGCCCAAAAGTCGTTCAAAACTCAAAATAGAGTATGACGCACAATTAACTGAGCATAGGTTGGAGAACAGCACGAAGAGCGGGTGGGTACAAATATATTTTGAGCCTTTATCCTTTGTTTCTTAAACCGTGAACCAGGCCACGTTACAACCTTTTAAAAGTCCTAATTGAAGCACGGGTTAGTTCGAAAGCATACTGTTACAAAAAGTATCCTGACTCCTGTAGGGCTTTGCTCTAAATCTTGTGTTGATTTGTCTTATGAAAAGTTTTCTGCTAAAAACGCATTCTTCAAAACTTCAAGACAAACATAAACTTTGCATTACCTGAATATCACTGTCTGCATTTGGCTTTTTGTTTAACAGCGAAGAAATTCATACAGCGAATGTTCGGAGGAACGAAAACTCTCTCAGTAAGTAAAAATCACTTCAAGAGGATAACACTTCCATTACAAATCTCCTATCAACAAGGGGCATGACATGTCGCAATTCAATTAACCTAGGGCAGTCCAGTCGAGGTCCAACAAATCTTTCAAAATTCAATTAACCTGGGGCAGTCCAGTCAAGGTCCAACAGATCTTTCAAAGTTCAGTTAACCTGGGGCAGTCCATTCAAGATTTCAAAAAAAAAATCTCTCAATATGTAGAGTAATCTGATTCAAGATTCCTTCGTCACCACTTGGGGCATTCGAATGTCAGAAGTGTTTAACAAATCAACTATTACATTTCCAGACTCGATTCCTGTATCTAGCCAGGGCACGTCTGAAGAGTTTGAAGATTTGATTCCTGTATCCAGCCAGGGCATATCTATCAACTATCACAATTCCATATTCGACTCCTGTATCCAGCCAGGGCATATCTGTTGACCACATTTCCAGATTCGATTCCTGTATCCATCCAGGGCATATCTATCAACTATCACAATTCCAGATTCGACTCCTGTATCCAGCCAGGGCATATCTGTTGACCACATTTCTAGATTCGATTCCTGTATCCAGCCAGGGCACGTCTGAAGAGTTCCAGATCAACACCTGTAACAAGCCAGGAAAACATCTGTGAACGACCGATTATAGACCAACCCCTGTAACAAGCCAGGAAATTATCTACATCACCACTTGGGGAATTCGAATGTCAGAAGTGTTCAAAAAACCGATGCAGCTTTACACGAGCTCATCATCAGGAAACCCTACACCGGTTCCTCTTCAAGACTTCTGAAAACAGTTTATGGATTCTTCCCAACAACGGATGTTAATCTATCAGCTTGTTCAGATGCAACCTTTGAAAACAGTTTACGGACGCTTCCCAACAACAGATGCTGCTCTATTGCTGATTCTCTTCAAGACTTCTGAAAACAGTTTATGGATTCTTCCCAACAACGGATGTTAATCTATCAGCTTGTTCAGATGCAACCTTTGAAAACAGTTTACAGACGCTTCCCAACAACGGATGCTGCTCTATTGCTTATTCGACTTCAAGATTTCTGAAAACAGTTCACGGGTTCTCCAAGTAACGGATGTTAACCTATCGCTTGTTCAGATTCTTCTCAAGCTAACTCCACTCAGAGTCAAGCTTCATTATCCCCAGCAAAGCTAAAACTTCGAATTATCAATCCCCAGCAGAGCCAGACCATTGAACCTTCTCCCCATAGAGTTTTGGGAGGGCAAATCTTGAGTTCCCCAGTGAAGTCGCCAGAGTTACTTCCTACCGAGCTGAAGATTCTCAATCTTACCTCCCCAGCATGAGTCTACTAGTTTGGAACTCCCCAGTAGAGGTCATCAGAAATTCTCTTCCCCCAGCAACAGCCAAGGATTTATTTTCCCGGCAGCGGTCAAGATGCTTTTATCTTCAGCCGTCCAAGATTCATTTATCCTCAGTAAGATAGCTCATCATCTCACATGCGCATTCATCACATTCGTGTCATAAACATTGATGCCACATACATTGCATCATGCATCATAACATTGCATACAACTAACCCTCTATCTTTTCAGGTGAGAGCAGTCGACAGACACAGATCATCTTCCGAGATTCATCCAGAAATAGTTCAGATGTGACCCGGACACGGAGACATTCTGATACTTATTCCAGATCCATTCAGACGCATCATCAGGAAACCCTACACCGGTTCCTCTTCAAGACTCCTGAAAATAGTTTACGGATTCTTCCCTACAACGGATGTTAATCTACCAACTTGTTCAGACTCTTCTCAACTTCCGAAAACAGTTTACAGACGCTTCCCAACGACGGATGTGGCTCTATTGCTCACTCAATCTCAACTCCTGAAAATAGTTTACGGATTCTCCAGACATGGACGTCAATCTGTTGCTTATTCGGACCCCTAATTCAAAGATGTTCCGAAACATGGATTCCCTTCTGATACTTGTCCACTCACCATTGACATACAGTTCAACATGTCCAGATGGCATCTATAAGCCCATCCTCCTATCAGCAGTCGTCAAATGGCATCTTTAAGCCCATTATCAGATGGCATCTCTAAGCCCATTCCCCGACAAGACTCTATCGTATCAGGTGGCATCTTTAAGCCCATCACCAAATGGCATCTGTAAGCCCATTCACCTCTACCATCACATCGCCGAGTGCAAATTTTTTGGGTACTTTAGTGTCCAATCTTCTTTTACCTTCAAGTCGCGAAAGGCAAACTTGCCAATCTAACTCTTCAGGTTCAAGATGATTGAACAGGGGAAACTGTGGTACCCCAAAATTTTCCCTCGCATTTTACCACAAGAAATCTCAGCTTCAGGCATTTCCTGATTTTTCAAACTGGCTCAAGAATCGGACAAACAGACTTTTCTCGTCAGTCAAACAAAAATTAGGGTTTTATTGATTTTTCAGGGCTCTGGATTTTTTCACACAGTTGGCTTAGGGTTTTGGTTGATTCTGGCTCAATTTTGATCAGGCGAATGCTCTTTGGCATTTAATCAGGAATTAGGGTTTGTGCGCATATTCTCAGAAAGATTAAAATTCCATAGCACTTTGCAAGTTATTCCGAGATTCGGGTTGAATTCGCATTGTTTTGATTTAATCAGTAAAAGAGGCAGTTGGTTTGAATTCACGTTGGTTTGTTTGAGCCAGTCAAAAGAAATGTGCAGTATTGGATTTACGGTGCTTGGTAAGAAATCAGTAAGAAAGGAATGCGTTTGATCAGTTATTGCGTTTGACTGTGCGTTGCTTTGGATGATGGAGGCGCCAAGTTCATTTATTTTGATCAACATAGAATCAATGTTTAGTTGATTATTTATTATTCTAAGAATTAAATATCTGGAATTTAATTTTCATTTATTTTAATTTAAGGAATTATGAATAATAAGTGAATAATTGAAAAGGAATTGAAAAGAATTAAATGGATCAATAGAATTTTTATTTCATATTTAATATTTGTTACAGTTATTATTTGGATACAAGTATTCATTTACGAAGTATTTATAATAATAATAGTTTACAACGATTAAATTGAAAATAAAACTATCCTATTTTTCTAAATATTTTCTAAAGTCCCCAATTCTTCATTCTTCACTTTGCTCCCCTTCATTCAATTACTCATTTGCAAAAAGAAAAGGGGAAAAGTCAGTAACTGATAAATAAATAAAGACAAATAGAAGAAATTCATCATTAAGGGCCACTGACTGGGATCAGTTAACCCTCTCTGTAAATCACGGGATTTCTCCCGGTTCACAAAGAGGGAAGAATTTTATTTAAATCATGAATGCAAAGTTGAGAAAAAAATGCAAAGTGTCAAAACTGCATAATTTCAAAATCTCAAACTCCAAGTTCAAACCAAACTGAAAATCCAAATTACAACTTGCTGTCATAATCCAAAAGGTGCAATTTACTGTCAAAATGCCAAGAAGTCTACTCAAAGTTGTCAAGAAGAGGATTTGGCAAAGATATCAAAGAAGATAAAAGTACAAAAGCTGTCAAAGAAAAGATAAAGAATGCAGAGGAAATCCATTATGCAAGCAAATCTATTCATATCATCATTTCCCATAAGGGTGGCCCTTTCAGAAAGTACAGCAGAAAACATATTTTAACATATTTAACTGTACTAAGAGAGAGAAAAAGAAGAGAAAGAATGCAGGTTTTTTAGGCTTTTAGGCAGGAAGAAAAATATACAAAAGAAAAAGCACAGTAGAATAAGAGGGGGCTCAAGAAAACCAACACAAGGGATATAAAACTGCCAAACGAGCATAACCTCAAAAAAGAGAGAACCTGCTAGGCCTCAAACCTGAAGCATAATAAACCTGTTCAAGTTCATAAAACCAGTGACCAACCAAAGCTTCAAAACCTTACCATTTCCAAAACCTGAACTACCAAACAACCAAAGCATATACCAGCCATGCACACAAACTGCTGAACCAGCATAACCTGCTGGAACAAAAACCTGCTAAAACTCAAAGCAAGCCATATAAAATTACAACATAAATCACCAAACAAGGGATACAATTTTCTATCCACTGTCAAAAGCCATGAACCTTAAGCAAGAAACCTCAAGCACCCCAACCTGCCTGAAGCAAGCCTGAAGCCTCACCTGTCAAACACTTTAAACCAGTTAAACCTGAAGCCAAACCATTACCTACTGTCAAACATAAAAACTTGCATCAGCTTAACCAGAACCTCAAAACATATAACCTGCATTAGCCTAAACCTGCAAAGAGTTAAAACACTTACTGTCTGCATTGCCACATCCTACCTAAGCATCACCAAAATCTTGGCCTAAACATCAAAAACCTGTTCAAGGCCAAACCTGAAACCAACTGCATAAACCCTATCAGAACCTAAAACCTTTCCTATTGCATCAAACCATTCAAAACCAGCATATGCCCTAAAAACCAGATAACCTGCATAGGACAATACCTGTCTGAACAACCCAAAATAAAGCCTAGAGATATCCAAACCTGAGCTCTAAAAAAGGCCAAGGCCTGTGACCCTCAAGCCCTCAAAAAAGGGTTTTGTTCTTGGTAAATCGAAACAACCAACTCTAAGCCTCAGATTATCTCATCATTGGCCAACATAAACTATCAAGCTCAACAATTCCAAAGGCAAATTCGAGGCAAAAGAGAAGAAGAAAGTAAAAGGAAGTGAATCAAAAGGCAACACATGCATCAATCTCAGAAAGCAACATTCAAAGCATACAAAGTGGCTCAACAATAACATTTCAAGCATACAGGCGAGGCCCCCTCAGAACTCTGAGTTCATCATAGGGTGGAAAAAGAAGCAGCAAGCATACAGTGGCAAAGAAGAAGAAGGAAGAAGCGAATATCAAAATTAGGTTTTCAGTTCATCATTAAACCCTAAACAAAAAAGGGTAGTACAGAAATACCAGGAAGCTCAAAGAGTCCAGCATCGCGCAAATCTTCCTCCACCGTCGAGCCTCCTAAGCACCTCCATTTTCTCCCTCTTCTCAGTCAAGGTAAAACATCTCCCTCTTCATCCTCGTTACATAAACCAAGTCAAAAAACTTAATCAAATAAACAGAAAATCACAAGCATGCAAGAACTAAAAGAAACCCCAACAAAATAAGAAAGCGAATGGTACCTTAGATCGAGTGCCCTGATACTGTCGTTAGAGGGAGGAAGGTATGATGATGCTGGTGGCTCTGTGGTGGAGGGTATCGCTCAGGAAGGCGAAGAAGAATGATGAACGAACACATGAGCGGCGCTGCAAACCCTAAAACACGTTCCCAAATGAAAAGAAAAGTAAACCCTAAAACTTTCTGAGCCTAAACGTGGGCCTCGCCCCATTCTGCATGCCTAAGCCCAAAGCATTGTTCCAATTCACACCCCTCTTTCAGCCCATTTCTAACTTAGTTCAACCTTTTATTTATCATCATATCTTTTTCATAAATTAACATAAATCCTTTTCCTTTATACTTAAAAACATTTTTTTAAACACAATCTATTTGTTTTCTAACTTAACATATTCTTTACAATATTACATTAATACTAAAAATGCCTAAAGATATATTTTTTCTAATATACATAATTCCATTCTTGATATTTGATTAAAACACACTTTGTATATAAATTCTTTTTTAAAAAAACAAATACATTTTCCTTTCTTAAGAAATTTTTGTACATACAAATAAAGAACCATTTTTTATTACACCATGTAATTAAAATTGAAAACCTTTTTTCCCTTTCTTTTAATTAAAATATTTTTGTACATAACAAATGAAAAAATACTTTTTTGTATACATAATTAAAACTTAGAAATATTTTCTTTTCTTAAAACATCATTTTTATACACAATATAATTAAACAGAAAACATGTTCTTTTCCTTAAAACTTTCTTTTGTACATATTAAAAAATGCAAGATCATTAATTAAATTAAATAGACATTTAATTTTCTTTAGGTTAAAATAATACTTAATAATACTCTCGTAAAAATTACATTGTCGCACCTGTAAATAATTTCACACTTACACAATACAAATACATTCACATTGCTCCTATACATACTTGTTTATCTTATACATTGATATACATCATTTACATTTGATCGCAAATTCGATTTGGTTGTAACTTATTGGATACTATAAGTCTCATCCCCATTTGTGAATATTGTACCCCCACTCCCGGATACTTAGTTTGTAATAGCGTAGATTTTACATTTTCGTAATTTACCGCTTTCAATTATACCATGGTTAGACCTAGGGTTTGCATGTACATAAAATCAAACGCTAGATAACCTAATAGAAGACAAATACATGAAATCAATACACAATCACACTTGCACCCTCTAGGGTAATCCCACATGTTGCCTTCCAAAATGGGCCATGCTTGCACGTTGAGTATCTTTGGCAAAACGAATTCAAAATGATCATAAGTCCCTCGATGACGCTTTCGAAAGTTGCCTAAATGGAATGATCAAGTCCCTTCAAAGCAAATTGCCAAAGACACTTGGCACCATTGCATTCGTGGTCCATACGATGACCCGCGCCCGTCCCGAATAAACTTCCTAAACACAAGATTGTCCACCAAATTCAATGGTGGAACAAAATTGTTAAAAAGGGTTGAAAACATAGAGAAAACCTTTGAGTACAATAGGGTAGACAAAACTCTTGGCTACTTGAGATCAACTTGCAAAAACACTTGCCTTCTTTTCAAAAACCACACTTCATAACACATTTGCGAAACAACTCTCAAAAACATTTGAAACATCTTTTCGAAAAGATCCACACTTTTGTAAAACACTCAAACACGATTCAAATACATTGGTCGCCTAAGACAAGGCATCTCTTCAAAAACATTTTCAAAAACACACACACACACACACCATTTTCAAGCAATCGAAAATCAAGGCAAGTGATCTAAAAAACCAAGTAACTAAGAGCCCATGGATAACCATGGATGAAAAGGGTGCTAATACCTTCCCTTTTCATAATCTACCCCCCGAACCCACGAAATATCTCAAAAGGTTTTTGCTGTGCTTTTTTAACCTTTCCTTTAGGATAAAATAAAAAGTCGGTGGCGACTCTTGCTCAATCGCACAAGTGCGAATACGAACGCAAAACCACAGTCAGTTCTCCCACCGTATCACAGTTGGTTATACAAAGGGAAGGTAATAGCACCCTGTGTATCTATAGTACTCTATAGGAACCAATTATAATATATGTTTTTTGTTTAAAATTGTTTGTTTGTTTAAATGAGTATGGAGATGGGAAAAGAAATATTTTTTAGGATATTTTTGTTTGGAAAGACAAAGTCTTATACCTACGTGTCAATTAAGGATCAAAATCTCGTAGTTCATGGTAAAAATAACAAAATAGTTTATTGTGGTTGATTTTTAGGAGAAAAAGATATTTAATCATCTTTAAGAGAGAAATATCAACTAATACCACCACGAGTATGAGAAGAATGGATATTGCATCATCATCAAGGAAGGGCTAGTAACTTAGATATAAAGATCAACAAGTTGCCAACTAACGTCTTCATATGGAAAGAATTACATTTACTTTAAAAATTACTATGGGGATAGAAGAATCATATCTCAACTATGAAGAAGATTTATATCTAATCTCTTTGAGAAAAGTTTTAAATTGAAAAGCCAAGTGGAAACAAAATTTGGGTGAGGTTAAGTCACTTTTAGTCTTTTGAAAGAGTTTTGATAAGCTTTAAGTATATTGAAGCATTTAATTAAAAAAGGAAGTTTGAAAATGTAATGACGCAAAGTCAATGTTTTTATATGAAAGTCGTGAAAGTTTGAAAATTATTTTTAGGGTTAAAAGGTTCCTTTAGAGTATATGATAACACATAGGGTGATTATTAACAATTTGCAAGGTAATATATAAAGGGGAATGCATATGCACATGACTTATAAAGTCAACAATATTATCCTTTTCCTTGGATTTTTGGGGGACAAGTATAACAAAATATTAAATGACTAACATGATAGCAAACATATACATCACAAGTGGTGAGAACAAAATCTCAAAGGCAACAATGATTTCCTTTTTTTAAGTCCTAAAAAAAGTTCACAAAAATTTAAAAGAAAATACCAAGCTTTAATCAAACTAAAACAAACTCTTTTTTTTAATACTAAAAATTAAAATTGACATAATTAAATAAAATAATAAAATATTTTTGGTGTTTTTTGAATATTAATTGACATAGCAAAATCAAGAAAAGAAAAATAAAATGAATGGGTAAGAAAACCAAAGAAGAAAAGAAAATAAGCAAGAAAACAAAAATTGTCTCGGGAAATCGATTTCCTAAAATAGGGTAATCGATTTCCCCTTCTGCGCAGACCAAAAACAGAGGCACTGGAAAAACAAATTTTAGTTGTGGAAATTGATTACCCCAGAATGGGAAATCGATTTCCTGTATGAAAATAATTTTTTTCTGGTTTTTTCAAATCACATCAAATTCAATCTCAAGCTTTAAAACATGGTGACTTTATAATTTCTCAACCAAATGTCTATTTTCACATGGGGCTTCACCAATTATATGAACATGAAATATATCAAGAATGAGTGCAAATGATAGCTTAAACTATGAGTTCAAAGTTAAGAAAATTTAACGAACAGAATGAGTCTGTTGCCCCTTTAAATGTGATTAAAGTAGAAAATGGATGATCCTCTTAGCTTACTTGGACCTCATTGAAGCTATGATGTGCTTACTTTGCTTTGAAACAAGCTCAAACTCTTTAACCAACTTAATGTGAAAACTCAAAAAGTGAGAAATGGAGGTATATATTGGGTGGTTATAGAAGCAAACTTAAGGTTATAATAGCTTCTATATGATGTATGTAAGGTGTTTGGATGGTTTGTTTGCAAAGAAATTGCAAGAATTGGGAGTTTAGTGTTTATGGTATGAAAACTTGCAACAATGGGGTTTTTGAGTCAATTTGGTGTTTGAGAGAGATTGAGGAATTTAAAAGTTGTTGTAATACGGTGGGAGAACTGTCTTGGGTGTTTTGCATTTTATCATAATTGTTGCGGATAGCAAGAGTCGCCACCGACTTTTCTTTTATCTAATAAAGGAAAGGGTGAAAAGAACAGGAAAGACCTTTTGAGAATTTTCTTGATTTCGGGGGGTAGGTTATGAAAAGGTAAGGTGTTAGCACCCTTTTCATCCGTAGTTATCTACGGGCTCTTAGTTGCTAGATCACTTTGAAATGCTTTGTTTGAAATGTGTTTGTGATTGGTTTTGAAAGTATTTTTGAAAAGTGCTTTCATTTAGGCGAACTTTGTAACGATTCTCATCTCTATAAGAATGCATACAAAGTGTTGACTTTTGAAAATATTTCATTTGAAAGTGTTGGTGTGTTTGAAATGATGTTGTTTTGAAAATGTTTATGAGCAAGAAACTACGAGCGTTCTACCTACTCGAAAAGTCTTAGTTTTTTCCTCCTCCTTTAGATATTGCTACCTTACCATTGATTGATAAGAATCCCTATCATTGGACGTGAAGGGACGGGTTTGGGTCGTCGTATAGTCATAGAAGGAAACATTGTAGGATACCTTATCAATTTTTGTAAGGGTCTAAGATCATTTACGATGGCAACATCAAAGGGTCATCGAGGGACTATGATCTTGTATTAGAGGGTCATTGCTAAAGTATCCCACGTTCGAGGGACATGACTATTTTTATCTGAGGCGACAATTGTGGGTTACCCTAGAGGTGCACGTGTGCGAGTGTATTGATTTCATGAATTTTTGTCTTGAATTAGGGTTGTCTACTTGTTGATTTTAAGTCTTTCTATACACACCCCAATTACTAGCAATAATATTGAAAGCGATAAATTGCGGAATTTTAAAGTTCTACGCTATTACATCTTTTTTTTTTGGGATGGGGATACAAGTTTATAAATGGGGAATGAAAGCAATAAAGTTATAATTATACTATTACAACCATATTGAATATTTAATTACAATAAAAATATAAAGAAATATAAAGATAATGTAAAAAAAAGAAGAAAAAAATTGGTTTAAGAAAACTTTTATGTGTTGACACATGAGCTTATGCGTTGATACGAAAATTTTATGTATTGACGCATGTGTTGGCTCATATTTGTTTTGTATTGGATCATATCATCTATTTGCCTCTGGAAATCAAAATCAACTCAGTATGAGTCGACACATAAGGGTTTTGTATCGACTCGTACTGCTTTATGTCGACACATGCAAGCTTTGTATTGACTCATACTCATTTCTAGCTCCTGGAAGTCAAAACAACTCAGTATGAGTCGACACATAAGGGTTTTGTATCGACTCATATTGCTTTGTATTAACACATACGCGTTTCGTTTCGACTCATAACCTGTTTTGTACACAATATGTGTCGACTCATAGTGTTTCGTATCGACTCATACTGCTGTTTTTTACTTCTATCAGTGTTCTGCTACGTGTAAAAGTTAGTTATCGACACATGGTTAGTGAAAATGAAAAGCAAGCATATGGTTAGCTTCAAGGAAATTATATGTACATTTTATCTTCAAAAATGAATCACTAACTATGTTTTAAATGAAGAGCTCAAAGTCAAGAAGACTTACCTTGAAACTGAATTTTGTGCTTTGAGTTTTAGTTGGAGAATTCAAGTTGCAGGTGGCTGTTTTTGAGTTTGGAAAATAGTGATGTTATAGAAGTTGTTCTTGAGTTTGAACAACTTATATATGATGTATGTGGAGTGTTTGGATGGTTTGTTTGGACAAAACTTGCAAGGCGTGAGAGGTTCAAAGGTTTTGGACTTCAAAGCTCGAAGATGGAGGTTTTTGTGGACAGTTCTGGTTTTTAGAGTATGAGGGGGGGGGGGGGGGGTTGAGGATTTTTCAATACACAAGAATCTCTCTATTTTTCTCTGACCTTTTATCTTGCAAATTCTCCCTTTATTTATAGGCAAAAGGCTTATGAACAAGGGTTGAATAAGTTTAAAAGACAACATGTTATGGTTTGGTTGGGATGCAAATATCAAATTATGTCAAGTATTCCATGGTTCCAAGATGAAGTATCAAAGTTGCTGGTACAAAGGGGCTACTTTCCATGATTTATGGTGGATTAAAATCCTAAACAAACAAGGTATGGGCTCAAGACAAGTTTTGTGCCAACAAGCTTGCTTTTCAAGAATAACAATGGTGCTTTTATGCCATAAATGGAAAGATCTTTTGGACAATGACTAAAACACTTGGGTAATAGCTCAAAAGTAGGTGTAAGCATTAAATTATGGTGATATTGGCAAGTTAGAAGGCTTGCAACACAAGATTATGCAGCATAGCATAAGGATTTTGTTATGTGTTCTTCAATAAAAGGACTTGCAATTCAAGGATGGATGCCCAACTTCATACCCTTGAATATCCTAGCTCAAGTATGATAAATTCATGTTCTTGAATGATTTGGAAAGCTTGAAACATCCTATATAACTTTCATGTTGACCATTTTGACAAAATCATTTTGGAACTATGTGAAAAAGTGCCAAGAATTTGGGATAAAATCCAGACCAAAATCTGTTAAAATTTTCTCTAAGTGTTGGATAACAATGTCATGACTTCATGGGCTCATATCTTCAAATTTAAGCATTTTTTGGACATCAAACCTCTAATACAAAGTTGTAGAAGTCATCAATATCTACAACTTTCACGTTGAAAGTTTCCTTTGAATCATTTTGCATCATGGTGAAAATTTGGTATGAAGTTATGAAATAAATATGTGCAAAACACAGAAAAATTTCCAAGTCTTGAAAAGTTTGACTTTTCAAATTGAATTTTGACTTTCTTGATTTTTTTGATGATCAAGTTTGATATTATTGAATGTCTTGATTAATTTTTATCTTTGAGACTTAATGTTGACCAAAAAGTCAACGTTTAACTTTTGGTGTATTAGTTGACTTTTCATTAGTACAACTGATTTTTGGTCATCTGGTCAATTGACTGAGCAAAATTTGTGATACAAGATTTGAAACTTGACATGAGAATTCTTGAAGGTCCATAGTGATCCATGAAAGTAATTTGAAGTATTAGAAGTCCAATTGTCCTTGTGCAAGCTCAAACCCTAATTTTGAGGCATCAGTGTTGATGAGACGTCTTAATCTAGTCAATCCTTGTGCAAGCTTGAGCTATTGAAGATCTTGTGGGAAATATCTTGAGAAATGAGAGGGAAAATTTTGGGGTTCAACAATTGTGAATTTTTATTGATTAAGTTCAAATGAGCTCTCTATTTATAGAGAAAACTCGTAGGTAAAGAGATGGACAAAGGCTAAAGTCATGGAGTTATGGTTTGGAAACTTAGTGGAGAAGAAATATTACAAATCCATGGTTTCAAGGCATAATACAAGAGGAGTTGGATGAAGATACTTTTCTTCCTCGATTCATGGTGGAGTGTAATCAGAAATATAAGTAGAGGTATGGGCTCAATACATGCTTTATACAAAAAGCTTTCTTTTCAATAATGGTATTGGTAACTTTCTTCCAAAAATGGCATGTTATTTGGACAATGGATTATATCTCTTAGGTAAAGGATTGAAAGCTTGTGTACTCTATTGATATTGTATAGATTTAGAGGTACCATGGGCTGAAAATCAAGATTGTATAGTATGGCTTGGAGATTTGGTCTTTAAGTTATCACAAAAATGACTTGTAATTCAAGCTTGGAAATGCATCTTCATAAATTCGAAACTCCTTGCTCAAGTATGATAAATTCATGCTCCTTGACTTTTTGGAAATATTAAAACATTATCTATAAATTTCATGGTGAACACTTTCCTTGAATCAATTGTGATCTTGGAGAAAAATGGCTATAAAGTCAGCTACTTAACAATGTCAGGATGCTGGAAAATTTTCTCTAAGTGTTTGAGCTTTTGACAATTTTGAGATGCTAAATTCATTAATTCATATCTCCAAATCTATGAATTTTTTGGAGATTAACCCTCATTAACAAAGTTTTAGTATGAATCATGCTCTACCACTTTCATGTTGAGAGTTTTCCTTGAATCAACTTGTACCTTGGTGAAAATTGGCCATAAAGTTAAGATGTTTTTAGGCATAAAACACTTGAAAATTTCAAAGTGTTTGGAATTCTTTCAACTTTGAATTTTGTTGAGTTTTCTTAATTCTCTTGATTCTTTATGACAAAATTGGATAGTTTATAATGTTTTAATGATTCTTGATTTTTGAAGTTCAAAGTTGATCAAAAAGTCAAAGTTTGACTTTTGTGTGACAACTGACTTTTCATCAGATGATTCCAATTCTTTCACTATCTATCCATAGTATATTTGAAAATGTATTGATCCATATAATTAGAAAAAATATGTTTCTTTTGAGTCCTTTGAACCATGCTCCAATCCATTAGGTCATGCACTTAGCACAAAGTCAGTGATCTACTTTCTTCATTCAAAACCCTGCTTGACACAAAGAGCAAGCACACAAGCTATTTTTTGTATTTTTGTTAGAGATGCAATGATGCATATAAGGTGGGATATTAGGTCAAAAATTAGGGTACAACAATGTTCATGTTGCATGAGAACGTGAACTGACTCATTGAGGCTTGTGAAGTTTGCACACCTCGTGGAGTAGGATATCAGCGTTAATCCATATCATGTTGCATTGGCATTAAACACAGGAACATAATTTTTCTCTGACCTAAAAACCTGATTCACCACTCTAGCCATTGATATAAAGCTTCAGCGAGTCAACATCCCTCCCTTACTTCTCCTCTAGTTCTCAAAGAGTACATAATCATGAGCTAGGAGCCAAGAGTCAAGTGAATACACAATTAACACCATGTATGTATACAACCTTTACAAAATACTTCAAGTAACCATTTTCAAATGTGAACATAGAGGGGAAGTGGCCAAAACACCAGCTCCGCGATTAACATGTCGATATGGAACAAGTTACTTTTGTGAATTTTACAGGCCTTTTGTGTATCAAATTGCAATTCATCACACAAATTTTGAAGGAATGCTACTTTGTTATCTGTTGTTTCTAATTCACCAACTCAAAAGGCCTTTGAAAGGTGTTTGCGATATAATTTGGATCTAACATTAATTGTAATCCCTTCTGCTTTGCGTTTACCCATTCCAAATATTCCTCAATTGAGTTAGCGCAACAAGATGAAATATATAATTAATATTCCAGAAAACACAAGAGAGATCAAAAGTTATACATATGAGGATATGTAGGTGGTCTTTGGGTAACAATGGAAATGAAAAACACTAACCTTTGACAAATTTCTATTAGCTCCATATAATAATTTTGGTATAAATGATTGGGCAGTTTGGGAGAGAGGTTCACCCCATACTGTGCACAGGCAAAAGTTTTTGACCATAACTTAAAGAAGTAGAAGGATCATTCACGAAACATGACAAAGTAAAACTATCTTGATAAGTAGTCATCGTATGTATTCCATTGATGTTGAAAAATATATTAGCAAGAGTAAAAATCCACCTAAACATCAGAATTTTATGTTACAATAAAAGGCTATAACATATTTCATATAAAGTTATGAATTTGGTCAAATACTTAATAAAACCTTTGACGTCATTTTCATAATCACAAGAGCAGTAAGCCCAAGAATTGTGAGAAATTCCTCTTACAAATGGATAGTTCACCATACTTATGATGCCATTTTAGCCCATGCAGCCCATTAGATTCCATAGCCTAATATAAATAGGTGCACAAAACTATATCAACAATGCCATTTATAACACTATCAACATCCAAAGCTTTCGAGGGGCCTCAAGAATTTTCATATCAAGAATGTATGAGATTAAAAATGAAATTAATAAGCTAACAATTACCATATTAGTCAAATCATATAAAGTATGAGTTGATATTGTTAGAACAAGATTTGGATTATGTAATTAATCTATGAATTTTGATGATAACAATACATATATTTTATATGTAAACAATTTTGTTTCTAATAGTTTCTTGAGTGTGCAGATTAGAAGTTCTAATTGATTCAGGACCGTTGTCTGAAGAATCACAAGAAATATACAAAGCATGCATCAGAAAGACTATTGCACCCGCTTCTGAAGAAACATCAGTAGTTCTAAATAATGTTGAATGCTCTCCCGAAAAGGATCTCAATGTGTACTTCTCAATAAGTTGTTGCTTCAGAAATCACAAGTATGTCTAGAAGAAAGAATTCTTGTTAGAGCTTCTGCTCAAAGATCAGAAAATAAGATTACACCAGAAACAAGTTTTTGCATCAAAGATCAGAAGTCAAGATTTGTTCATCAGAAAAGTTGATGCTTCTAATTCTGAAGACAAAGTCAAAATTCTGAATAAATCAAAGAAAAGCTTCTACTTCTAAATCAGAAGTCAAGATTTGTTGGTCAGAAAAGCTGCTGCTTCTAATTCGGAAGACAAAGTCAAAATTCTGAAGACTCGGATACTTCGTGGAATATGCATACATTACTTCATATCAGAAGCATTCCATCAGAAGACAAGATCAAGGAAAGTTAAATCTTATAGACTAATTACTATTCTACACCATATAGTCCACCAGAAGACAAGATCAAAAGATGATATCTTCTCAAGCCCATCTACTTCATCAGAAGTAATATTCATCAGAAGACAATATCATCGGAAACATACGCTAGAAAAGTTAGTACAAAGGTACAATTACACATTCCACTCAAATGGATATATTGTGTACTATTTGTCTCCCACGATTGTTTCTTACCATTGGAAACTGGAAAGATGAAAGTGACATGTGTACTACTACAACGGTCTAATTCCTTAACACCTATATAAAGGATCAACTGTTTGATTTGGAAATTAAAATACTTGAATACAAGAACAATAACACTGCCAAAATCAAAACAAGAAAAAGAAAAGGAACACAAGAGTTGTTGCTCATTATTATGTTGTTATTTTATTTTTTAGAAGACAAGAGTTGTTGCTTATTATTGTGTTACTATTGTAAATTGTTTGAACACAAGAGTTGTTGCTCAAATTTGTGTTAAACAATATGTACTTAAACATTTGTTTAATCCACTTGTAAGAAGCAATATTGTAAATACATTATTCAACTGTAATTTGATTATTCCTTGAGTGACCGAGTAGGTCAAAATACTCAAGAAGATTTAGAGAAATCTCCTTCAAGGGATCGGGTAGGTCAGAAGCCTTAAGGAGTCAGTGATCATTATATCTCTTAGGGGACCGGGTAGGTCAGAATTCTTAAGGGATCACTAACAAGTTATCTTTGTTTGTTGTTAGTCACCAGCGAGTAGCCCGTGCATTTGTAATCTTTCAAGATTAGTCAATTAAGTCATTTTCTAAGGCGAAATCACCTTGGCGGGTGGACAGGATTAGCCTTTTCTAAGGTGAAACTGTATAAACCGAAAGTGTTATTATTTCTCTCTATAGCATTGATTCTAATTTCGATAGTTTGTGTAAAGCACTTCTAAACGATTATTTTTTGAAAACCCAATTCAAACCCCCCCTTTCTTATGTTTTTCCCAACCTTTAATTGGTATTAGAGCTCCGGCTCTGTTATTGATTTTCTAATCAAACACTTAACTGTGTAGAGAGATTCAGTGTGAGAAAAATATTATAAATGGATGCTGCTAACACAAATGATAGAGATAGATATAATGTTAAACCTCTTATTTTTTATGGAGATAAATTTGACTATTGGAGAGATAAAATAAAAAGTTTCTTTCTAGGCTATGATATTGACCTTTGGGAAATGGTTACAACTGGTTATGAAGAACCTGTCAGTGCAATTTGCATTCCTATTCCCATAAAAAGAATGAATAAAGATGAAAAACGCAACTTGAACAACCATCACAAAGCCAAAAATATCTTTCTCATCATGAAAAGATTATAAACATAAAACCAACAATGAATATTCTTGATTCACTCAGAATGACACACGAAGGCAATGCACAAGTCAAAGAAACTAAGGCCTTGGACTTAATTCAGAAATATGAAGCCTTCAAAATGGAAGATGAAGAAAAAGTTGAAACTATGTTCTCATGGTTTCAAACCTTGGTAGCATAGCTTAAAATTCTGGATAAAGGATATTCTATTGCTGATCATGTCTAGAAAATTATCAGAAGTCTTCCTAAAGGATGGCGACATATGGTTATTGCTTTAAAGCTTTCTAAGGATCTAAACAGTATAACTCTTGAAGAACTAGTCAGTTTGCTTGGAATTCATGAGATAGATATAGAATAAGATGAGTGTTGTACCCCAAAGTTTGCCCTCTCATTTTATTCAAGACATTCTCCTAGGATTCCCAAATGCTCAAGGTTGCTCAAGAATTGATCAGACAAATTCTCCTCCTAAGCAATGGATCCACAACTAAGGTTTCACTTTTCACAAGGAAGTTTGGGTTTCAAAAGTCTCAAATTGAATTCATGGTATCTTATATGTCTCAAGTAATTCTCATACCAAGTTTCATGCCTTGTATCACAAGTTTGCTCAGTCAATTGCTCAGATCGTTAAAAATCAACTATATTGGGTAAAAAGTCAATTGTGGTCAACATACAGTCAAACTTCAAGATTTTTGGTCAATATCAAGATTTTAAATTCATATTCATCATTTTATTAAGGGTTGATCATGATTCATCAAGAAAAACCCCTAAATCATCAAAAGTCAAAAGTTGCCTGTGATCGGTGGATCTGGAACTGACTGTTTAACGCTGGTTCGCGAAATGTCGCAGAAGCAAGAGTCGCCACCGTCTTTTATTTTCTCCAAATGGAAAGGACAAAAGCACAGAAAAGTTCCTTATGAGATTGTTTCTTGGTTCGGGAGGTAGATTTATAGAAAGGGAAGGTGTTAGCACCCTTTCTATCCATGGTTATCCATGGGCTCTTAGATACTTGCTCATTTGTGTTTTCAAAAATGTTTGTTTTCTTTTCAGAGTGGGTTTGAAAAAGTTTCGTTTAAAATTTCAGTTCGACTCTTGTGTCAGTCCTCAAGAGTGTTTGAAAAGTTGTTTTTGAAAGCTTTTTGCAAAGTGTCGGTGTGAAAAGAAGTTTTTGATTTTTGTTTTGAATTTAGAGCAAGTATCTACGAGTCATCTACCTACCCTAAGGAATTAGCCTGTGTAAATGTCCTTAAAGTAGTGCCATCCCACCATTGAGAGGTAGGTAGCACCACCGTCGGAGGTGTTCGGGTCAATTCGAGGTTTTAGGGACAGTGTGGTCACCAGAGCAATAGGAAGACACCTTAGAAGCTACCCTCATGCCATGTTCATGGACATGAGGACTTACTAAAACATCCTCTACTCGACGACCACGTTTCGAGGGGCAATGCAACAGTGAGACGTACCCTAGGAGTGGTGTGTGAATTGTATCATTTTCAATTATGTTTATCTTGTCATGCATTGGTGATCTACGCTTTGTTTTTATTTTTGGCATTCATTCTTTCATGTGGTTATTAACAGTTAAAAGGTGCGGAATTAAAAGTCCTACGCTATTACAAAGGCGCGGGTCTACATCGCCAAATTAAACCAAGACCCGATTTGAAATAAAAAAAAATGCGGCAAGTAAATACCCTAATTAATCTATTACAAGGCTTTGGGGCAAGTACATGAAATTTATAAAAAGAAATAAAAGTAAATGCGAAAATAAATAAAATCGAGAGTGCGAGGGCGTTGGACCCTTTTAAAGAAATTAAATCGAAATCGTAAATTAATTAAATTAAATAAAGGCAAGAACTTATTTTTTGGAGTTTTTGTATTTATGGAATTTAAAAGAGTTAATTGGAATTAAAAGTTAAATAAAAACCTAGTTCTAAATTGTTTATTAATTTATTAAAAAATGTTTAAGTTTGACCTAGTTTTAACCTAATTATTTAATTACAAGTTATTTATAAAATAATTAAGAATAATAATAATGATGATAAGGAAATAAATTATTTATTAAGAAAAAGAAGGAAAATATTAAAACCCTAATCTCTACATTTTTTAGTTTATTAAGAAAGCATTAAAATTAAATCTAAAATTAAAACTAAGTTAATTATTAAATTTATTTACAAAAAGAAAAGCTATTTATGAATTAAATATTAAAACATATTTTTATTTTGACTTTCTGATTTTTGTGTTTTTATGTTATAAAATTAATTTTAAGAAAAAGAAAACAAATAAATTAAAACAAATAAAAAAAAGAGAAAAAGAAAAGAGAAAGAAATACAAACAAAAAGGGGGATTCTGCCCCAATTATGGAGGTTTATGATGAGTAATCTGGCCCAATGAATTCAGGCCCTTCGTTGACTTTTCTGGGATGCGTGTGGATCTGTTGACCAATGCGTATGGTAGTCCTCCTATGCTGGCCCTTGGATTGATGTTGTGGGACGCGTGGCCAGCTTGAGCGTAGGGTGCATGGTGGACTTCTGGGCGTGTTGGATACCTAATCATGTTATAAGAAAAAATAGAAGGAAATATGGGGGACCTGGGGATCGAACCCAGGTCCCATTGATTTCATGACAACACATTAACCACTCAGCCAAGCGCGTTGGTTTTTATGTATACTGAACAATGACCAACATATATGAAAAAAGCGTTAGTGGCTGTAATAATGAAAAAAACGCGCCAAGCTTCAAATCAACCAACCACGTGCTTATAACTTATCTTCTTCTCCACTTCTTCGCTTTGGCCTGGAAAAAAAAAGAATGGATAGCGGGGGTTTTAAACCCCCACTAAATGAAGAACATGAAAATAGCGATTAGGCCATACGCAAACATAAAAAGAGCGCGACTAGTGGGATTGAATCGTTCAGATGCCCTGAGTTCAATAGTCTTGGTCTCGTTGCCTAATTTTTCCTTATGAGAGAAACCCCAATTTCACATCTTTGAAACCCTAACGAGCTCCCATGGTAACTTTGCATACAGGCAATGATTATTCAATTAAATAGCACCAATAGATTCAGAATGTCCATGTTAGTATAAAACAATAGTTTAAATGTATGAAAAATATCCAGAAATCCAAACACGATTATGCATAATTTTGAAAGAGAAGCAACTTTGTTTTACCAATTCTTTATGTATGGTGGGTGGAAAATGATTAGGTTATGTTCAGAGAAGTCCCAACAAGCTTTTGAGATACTTCCCACGCCTTGAAATGCCTTGAAACTATGAAAACAGGTTTTAAGTTTTTAAGAAAAAAAGTGAGTTTGTATTTCTGAGTTTGGGCGCAGCTTCTAGGTCTTGAGCATTAGGGTTGTGTTTGTGTATGTATATGGAATGAATTAGGGTAGAAATCTCAACCAAAAACCTTTGCATTCATGAATCAAATATTTGGTTTTTAATGTAATCTTTTCCAATCTTTTTCATGTCCTTTTGATGCCAATCATAGCCAATTCTTGCCTTTTTAGTGATGCACGAAATCTTGAAGTTATGATGAGTAGAAATGCTGCATAAAAATATTTGAAAGGTGGCATTTAGTATTTTTTTCATATTTAATTTGAATTAAATGAATTAATAGATTTAAAAATTCAATTAATAAATTAAAAATAAGAAAATAACTCCCCTTTGGGCCAATGGGTCGTGCATAGCTTTTGGGTGATGATTCTTGGAAGAAATTGAGGCCCATTAGCAATTTTGAGGCATTTGAAGCAAAGTTGACTTTTCAAAATTCCCAAATATTTCCCAACTTCCACAAGGCATATCTTGCTCAATTATTAAGATTTGTTCATGTTCTTGGACATTTTGGAAAGGTCTTGAAGTCCTCTAACCAATGCCTTTGGTCCCATGTCATTTTGACTTACCAATCTCAAGTTATGGTCTTTTACTTAAAGTGCCTTTTTGTTGACTTTTGAAAATGACCTATAATGTTGAGATTGATAACTTTTTGTGAGAGCATTTCTTGGACTTGAAGTGTGAAGAGGAGTTGTAGGAAATTTCATTCTCTTCAAAATGAGCTTTGGATGAAATTTTTCTGATAAACCATGTGAAAGTTATGCCTTGGTCAAGTTACAGTTGAATTTTTCAACTATCCAAATATGGAAACTTTTGCATCTTGAGACTTTTTGAGCCATGCTTTGAGAATCATGATCAAGAATTGATCAAATGATGTTTGTGGCTTCAAAATAAGATGTTGATCAAAAATTTGAACTTTTGACTGTCAAATGACCATTTTGCCCCTACAGTTGACTGTTGAGCAATTTAGGGTTTTTGACTGTGCAATTTTGTGCTGTAAGTCTTGAAACTTGGCATATGGATGCTTGACCATGTTTGTAGGCATATGGGGCTTGATTGGACCCTTGGAAACTTCAATTTCTCTGCCAGAACCAAAACCCTAGTTTTTGACTGTTAGGAGGCCCTTGAACTGTGCAACCCTTGGGATATTTTGAAGCATGCTTTTGGCAAATCTTGAAGAATATGGGAGGGCAAATTTTGGGGTACAACAGTTGCCCCTGTTCAATCTTCTTAGACCTGAGGATGTAGATTGGCTGACGTGCCTTTCGTAATCCGAAGGTGGAAGATGATTGAACACTAGAGTGCCCAGAAATTTGCGCTCACATAGTAGTGTGATGATGGGAATGGGCTTACAGATGCCATTTGGAGATTGATGGATAGGATGATGGGCTTATAGATGCCATCTGGGTGTCGATCGCGTAAGAGATTCCTTAGCGAGAATTTGCGTCCCTGAAAAAGAAAGTGATTACCTGGCCTGTTACAGGAGCTGGTCTTCAAACTCTTTGTATAGATGCACCCCTGGTTGGTTACAGGAATCAGGTCTGGAGCTTCAAACGATGATGAATGAGTCAGGGATGGGTACTACCTCAGCGGGACGATGAGAGAACCTGGGGCGATTACTACCTCAACAGTAACGATGAGAGAATCTGGGGAGATTACTACCTCAACATGACGGTGAGAGAATCTGGGGTGATTACTACCTCAACAGTAACGATGAGAGAACCTGGGGCGATTACTACCTCAACAGTAATGATGAGAGAATCTTGGGCGACTTCAACCTCAACAGTAATGATGAGAGAATCATAGGCGACTTCAACCTCAACAGTAACGCTGAGAGAATCTTGGGCGACTTCAACCTCCACAGTAACGGGGAGAGAATCATAGGCGACTTCAACCTCAACAGTAACGCTGAGAGAATCTTGGGCGACTTCAACCTCCACAGTAACGGGGAGAGAATCATAGGCGACTTCAACCTCAACAGTAACGCTGAGAGAATCTTGGGCGACTTCAACCTCCACAGTAACGGGGAGAGAATCATAGGCGTCTTCAACCTCAACAGTAACGATGAGAGAATCTTGGGCGACTTCAACCTCAACAGTAACGGGGAGAGAATCATAGGCGACTTCAACCTCAACAGTAACGATGAGAGAATCTTGGGCGACTTCAACCTCAACAGTAACGATGAGAGAATCATAGGCGACTTCAACCTCAACAGTAACGCTGAGAGAATCTTGGGCGACTTCAACCTCCACAGTAACAGGGAGAGAATCATAGGCGACTTCAACCTCAACAGTAACGATGAGAGAATCTTGGGCGACTTCAACCTCCACAGTAACGGGGAGAGAATCATAGGCGACTTCAACCTTAATAGTAACGATGAGAGAATCTTGGGCGACTTCAACCTCAATAGTAATGATGAGAGAATCTTGGGCGACTTCAACCTCAACAGTAACGATGAGAGAATCATAGGCGACTTCAACCTCAACAGTAACGATGAGAGAATCATAGGCGACTTCAACCTCAACAGTAACGATGAGAGAATCATAGGCGACTTCAACCTCAACAGTAACGATGAGAGAATCATAGGCGACTTCAACCTCAATAGTAACGATGAGAGAATCATATGCGACTTCAACCTCAACAGTAACGATGAGAGAATCTTGGATGTCTTCTACTGGGATAAGAATCAGGGAGATCTTAGGGTCGATCTGACTGAACCAGAGAAGGCCTTTGACTGGATAAGAATCAGGAAAATCTTAAGGTCGATTTAACTGAACCGGACAAGGTCTTGGAATCTTCAATTGGATAAGAATCAGGGAGATCTTAGGGTCGATCTGACTGAACCAGAGAAGGCCTTTGACTGGATAAGAATCAGGAAAATCTTAGGGTCGATTTAGCTGAACCAGGCTAGGTCTTGGAATATCTTCAACTGGATAAGAATCAGGGAGATCTTAGGGTCGATCTGACTGAACCAGAGAAGGTCTAGGACATGGCTGAGAACTTAACTGGATCTTTCCTGAAAGGTAAAGGTCAGTCATATGCAATGCATGATATGGATCAAGCAATGATGTTCTCAACATAAATGAAATTGTAAGATATGATGCGTATATTCATGCTATAATGTATGAAAATGCGATGTTTATGAATGTATGTTTGTCATATAGGAAAGTAAATCCTTGACGAATGCCGGGAAGTCACATCCTGGGCTGATGTTGGAGAATAATGCTTTGTTGTCTCTGCTGGGGATGATAGTTGCAAGAATACCGGTAGGAGAAGATAACTCCGTTGGGGAATAAACTTGGCGAATGGATTACTCTGCTAGGAGAAAATTATTCTAGTGAGTTTGCTGGGGAACAGTACTCTGTGGGGAGAGAGGTACTTTGCTGGAATGTTGATGGTAACTTCGCTGGGGATACCGTTGTTACGTTGGAAGTTTTAATAGACTTCGCTGGGGGTAAGAAGACTTCGCCGAGGACGATCTTTCCGTGGCTTTTGGCTGAGGATAACCCAGTTATATCCTGGTAAGGAAATAACCTTTGAATAAAGCCGGGGACGCGTTCGTGCTATGTAGGGGGTAAACTTCCAGAATCTACTGGGGATAAGCTTCCTGCTGGAGGAGATGGATTCAAATTTTCCTGGGGAAATCTGGATTGGACTCTCCTGGGGAAATTTTGAGATGTACTGGAAGTGACTCCACTGAATGTCTGGTATACCGCCGGGGAACAGTCTTAGATCAAGACTGCCTGGGATGCTTGTTAAGAATATTCGTATCTTGTGCTGGGGAATGTTGAGATCTGCGGGGGATACCCAACTTCCTTGAGGCTGATAGGATAACTCTGCTTGGGGAGAGTGTATTGACTTGCTGGCTCACTCTCTGGGGAGTTGAGATATACTGGTTATGTTCTTCAGCTGACCTTACCTTGGTGCCTGGAGGACAGAGCAGCTTGATCGTTTAGACCATTCTTATTGCCCCAGTTTCTGTGGGAGAGGGAGGCCTGTGAGGTGTTTGATACCTGCCGATTTACGAATCTTCTTCTGGTAGGCAAGGGACGAGATGACGGAACATAGTCGTACGCTGTGATCCCTAATTTTTGCCTGGACCGCCCTTTCGGGTTTTCGGTCCACCAGGATACCCATTTTTGCCCAAGCCGCCTTTGCAGGTTTTCGACTTGCCGGGTGTACAGATTTTTCGCTTCATCCCTCATTTTGCCTGAACCCTTTTGGTTCGCCAAGAAGCCCTTATTTTTGCCTAGGTGTGTTAACCTAGCGGGTCTTTGATTACGCGTAGTATTCTTTTCGAATATATCCACGCTCTCAGAATTTAGGGAGTTGCCCCTGTTAGAAATGTTTTGTCATGCCACCAGAAGGTGTTTGATCAGGCAAGATTCGTTGTTGGAATGCCCCAAGTGACTCAGGAGGAGATTTGCCCCAGGCTGTTTGGCCTTTGAGAGATTCTCCGCATCTTGATTGGACTGCCCCAGATAATAGATCATGGTCATGTCTGCCGCTTGATTGGAAGTGCTTTTGTTCACTAGGTATTCATCGTGCGAATTTCCCTGCTGTTCAAACAAATAGTCATATGCAAACAATGTTATATCAAAAATGCAAAGCTTATGCCTGTCTTGAAGATTTTGAAAATGCATTTTTTTAGTAAAACAAGCAAGTTTTGTAAACTGTGATGTCAACTCGTTATTTTATTGCGAGCCTTAAGGAGTCAGGATACCTTTCGTAACAGTATGCTTTCGAACTAACCCATGCTTCAGCTAGGACTTTTAAGGGTTATAACGTGGCCTGGTTCATGGTTTAAGAAACAAAGGATAAAGGCTCAAATTATTTGTACCCACCCACTCTTCGTGATGTTCTTCAAACCTAAGCTCAGTTGATCGTGCATTAGACCTTGATTGAGTCTTTGTCCTGACGTTCCAATGATGGTTCAGATATTGATGATTTATTCTGAATAGGCAGTCATTCCTTTTTGTTATTGTTGAGGGTTTGTATGACCTCTTTCTTTTTGATTTTGCTATCCCTAAATTTTGCCTGAACTATTTCTTTTGTGATTACAGTCAGCGGGATGCCCCAGTTTTGTAAGTCTCCTTCATAGGTTTTGACTTATTGGGTTTTTATTTTTGAGATACAATGACTGTCTATCCTTATGATTATTTGGAACCATCACTGTCTTTCTTTGTTTTGTAAGGACCTCTTTAGTGCCATTTGTTAGGCACTTGAATCAACTGAGAAGACTACCCTGCCCCAGGTTATGATTAAGGGTTTTAATTTTCGAAAATTAAAACTCCTACTTCTTTGGCTCGAAGGGGTTGACGAGGGATTATCTTCCTTATAACTCCAGTGTTTAGGGATTGAAACAATGCCTGTACCTCATCAGCGGGGTCTGTTCAAAAGCATACTGTATATCATGGTATCGTTTTCGTCATCCTCCCTCAAGAGGCTTGGAATTTTAAATCGAGAGCTGACATCACAAAAATATGAAAACAGTTTGCATATAGTGAATACGAAATAATTACTTCAAAACAGACATATGCGATGCATTACTAAAATAACAACGTTAATCATGAGTAAATGTTTGAACAAAAGAAAATTACAACTTGAAAATCCTAATGAACAAAAGTCTTTTCATCTCAGGGCTTGTTACTTCAAATGGTGAGTCTTAGAGGGATGGTAGAAAAACTCAGCCTGACCATCTTGTGTGAACTCCAATGCTCCTTCATCAATCAGGTCCTGGATCTTGTTCTTCAGAGCCCAACACTCATTTGTATCATGTCCTGGACTGGAAGAGTGGTAGGCACACCTTTTATTGGGATGATAGGTAGGAGATGCTGTGTTGGGGTTCCGGGGATGAGCCCTTAATGTGATCAGATTCAATCTCAACAGGCGTTGTAAAGCTTGAAACAACGACATGTTGAGCTGGGTGAATTGCCTCCTGGGCTTGTCTGGCTGAAGCTGGTGAGGTTGATGCTGAATTTGTGACACTGGAGCAATTTGAGGAGCTCTCCCCTTATCTCCTTGTCTCAAAGATGGTTGAATGATGACTGGCTCTTTACCCTTAGACGTTTGCCCCAGTTGGTTACTCCGAAGCAGTTGGTTGACGAGAACCCTGAGCTTTTCTTGTCTTTGAGCTAAGCCTTGAATGATAGTCATCTGCCCCAGCATCTGGGCTCTCATTGCATCCACTTCAGCTTGCAGATGTTTCAGCCGTTCGTCCTCAGCGCTGTTCCTGACCAAAGTCCCCATGAGAAGTGTTCTCAGCTCCTCCTGCCCCTTGGATAGATTCAGAAGGATTTCCCCGAACCGAGTCTCTTGAGCATGGAAGTCCTGGTTGTATTGTTGGGAAGCCATTGCTGAAATAAACAGCGAAGATGGTGAGTGACCTGTCAAGAGGGTACCTGTAATGCAATGATATGCATGATATGTATGCAATGTTTTCAAGGACCTCGCAGGGTAAACAAGAAAATTGTTAGCATTGGAATTTGTAGCTTGATTGAAAGAAACCCATGTTGTTGAGAATTCTTCTTCAAGGGTCAAAGGCTCACCATATCCAGTGGGTCATAGCCCCTGACAACTTTGGCTAGAGGAAAATAAATCCCCTTTTCCCCTTGCTGGACATTTGGTTCATCATGACCTGCATCACAAGCCCTTGAGATCCTTGAAATGGATTAGTCCTTATGAAGGATGCATGCAATGGTATGATGTTATGTTATGCATGAGGTACTGTAGGTAAACCCTGTTATGAGTCCCAATTAAGGACATAAACAAAACCTGCAAGAAACCCAGTAAACCCTGTTATGAGTCCCAATTAAGGACTATAAACAAAACCTGCAAGAAAACTCGTGTCAGATAACAAGCATGCAAGTAGTCAAGTTGGAAGGCACACAAGTCACACAAGAGACCTTAGAGTTTAGGCCTGCATGGGGTCTGGGTATTACCCTCTTGAAGTTAGTGGGCTCAACCTGTCCTATTAGAAGTAATCGGGTTCTAAGGATCCCAATATCACTGGATTGCTTTCATTGTTCATCATTTCGATTTAGCCACTGAACTGGCGACCGAAATATTCCAGGAAAGCAACCCTCAATTGAGTGTAGTATCGAGTATCAACCAACCTCGGACTGCACCGAAGTCAGTTATCTCACTACCCTAAAGAGGCCAAGATAGTTCAATTAAGGTTCCTAAGGTCAGTTGATGCTTCACGACACCACATGGAGGCCCCATACTCTCCTTGACTGAACTCAAGGGTTACCGGTACACACCAAAGTGCCACATCAACGTAGCAGACTGCTTCAACTATGTCGGTATACCCCGCACAGTTCCCTCACAACCTTATTGCTACTTTATAAGAAGGTATCCCCAGATCCGGGTTAGGATCTACAGAACTCCCAAGATAATACCCACAATAATAAAGCAAACAATTCAGACAATTGAAAACACAAATGATCTTAGTCTAAGGTACACCTCACTTTAAGTGTCCCCAGCAGAGTCGCCAGTTCTGTGATCGGTGGATCTGGAACTGACTGTTTAACGCTGGTTCGCGAAATGTCGCAGAAGCAAGAGTCGCCACCGTCTTTTATTTTCTCCAAATGGAAAGGACAAAAGCACAAAAAAATTCCTTATGAGATTGTTTCTCGGTTCGGGAGGTAGATTTATAGAAAGGGAAGGTGTTAGCACCCTTTCTATCCATGGTTATCCGTGGGCTCTTAGATACTTGCTCATTTGTGTTTTCAAAAATGTTTGTTTGCTTTTCAGAGTGGGTTTGAAAAAGTTTTGTTTAAAATTTCAGTTCGACTCTTGTGTCAGTCCTCAAGAGTGTTTGAAAAGTTGTTTTTGAAAGCTTTTTTGCAAAGTGTCGGTGTAAAAAGAAGTTTTTGATTTTTGTTTTGAATTTAGAGCAAGTATCTACGAGTCATCTACCTACCCTAAGGAATTAGCCTGTGTAAATGTCCTTAAAGTAGTGCCATCCTGTTGTACCCCAAAATTTGCACTCCCATAATCTTCAAAGTTTTGACAAGAATCATCCACAATTGGTTCAAGTTTACTCAAGGACTACACAATCAACCATCCTCCTAAAGCCAGTCAAACTAGGGTCTTGGGTCTCACAAGGAAGCTGAAGTTTTCAAGAGCTCAATCAAGTCTCCCATGCTCATACACATTGTCAAGCACCTCCATGTCAAGTTTCAAGGCTCACAAGGTCAAGTTGCACAGTCAAAAACCCTAATTGCTCAACAGTCAACTGTAGGGGCAAAATGGTCATTTGGCAGTCAAAAGTCAAAATTTTTGGTCAACATCTTATTTTGAAGCCACAAACATCATTTGATCAATGCTTGATCATGATTCTCAAAAGTATGGCTCAAAAAGTCTCAAGATGCAAAAGTTTCTATTCTTGGACAGTTGAAAAGTCAACTGTAACTTGACCAAGGCATAACTTTTTCATGGTTCATCAGAAAAATCCCAGCCAATGCTCATATTGAAGGGGAGGACATTTCCTACAACCCATATTCACACTCCAAGTCCGAGAAATGCTCTCACAAAAAGTTATCAATTTCAACATTATAGGTCATTTTCAAAAGTCAACAAAAAGGGACTTTAAGTCAAAGACCATAACTTGAGATTGGTAAATCAAAATGACATGGGACCAAAGACATTGGTTAGAGGACTTCAAGACCTTTCTAAAATGTCCAAGAACATGATCAAAGCTTAAAAATTGAGCAAGATATGCATTGGAGAAGTTGGGAGATTTTTGTGAAATGGCCAAAATCATTTATCCTTGAAATTTCATTTTTGACAAAAGGGGCCCACTTTTTCCACTTGAATTAACTTGGCCATGCTTCCCACGTGTCCCACCTTTTATTTCAATATTTAAAATCAATTTTTTCATTTTTATTAGATTTTATTGGATTTAATTCATTTTAAATCCTTTAAAATCAAATAAAAATCAAAAAGTTTAATTAAAAGGAATATTTGGTCTTAACTAACTTTGACTCATCATTATGCAACCTACCAATTTCGTTTCAAGGCCAAATGGAGCAATAATTCAAAAAAATTGGTTCAAAATGGAAAGTTGGTTAAGGGAGTTTATGTTAAAATCTCAAGCTTGAATGCATGGTATGATGAGCCTTAATGCTGATCAGAATCACCTACATAACCTAGAGAAAACTATCACAAGGCATTAGAAGAAAGGAGAGAGAGAGGCAGCCAAGAAAAACTTCTTTTCAAAATTCCAAAGAATTGCACCAAGAACGAATTCAAGAACTCAGCCATCCACAAGGCTTCTCACCCATCCTATCGTGATCTACAGGAAAGATAAGGTATAAACACATTCTTTTCATGTAACCATGCATACTGAAACTGTAGCTATATGAACATCCATTTTGCAGAATTTCCATGGATCGTATTTCTGATTATGGCTTGATTTAATCCCTACTAACCATACCTTTGAGTTCCAGTGGATGTTTAGAGCAGGTCTGGGCTATCGCTGGGGATTTTTCATGGCCAAAACATGAACCTCCATGGCTAGGGTTCAGTTTATGTGAAGCTTCGTTTTGATGGAGATAGGCAATATTAAACTATGAAAACCTCACCATGAGAATCACCATTTTAATTTATTTAATTTGCTTTTTATTCACAAAATTAATTTTCTCTTTATTTCAAAAAAAATCACAAAATATTCTTACCCAAATAAATTTTAGATTTTTATTTTTTTCTAAATTTAATTAATTAATTAGGACTTTTTTTGTTTTAGGAAACTCCAAATTATTTTGCAATATTAAAATTGATTAGATTTAATTAGGTTCTAATTGTTAATTTAGTTAGTTTTATTTCTTAAAATAATATAAAAAAATCAGAAATCATAAAAAATACGAAAAATATTTTATTTAATTTATTAATGGTTCCATTTTTTTGTAAATAAAATTCAATAATTAATTTAGTTTTGATTTTAGGTTATTAACTTTAATGTTTCTTTTAATAACTAAAAAATATAAAAAATAGACCTTTAGCACTTTTTTATCCTTTTTTTTAATTAAATATTTTTATTATAAGTATCATTAACCATTAATTTTGTAAATAAATTTTATAATCAATTTAGTTTTAATTCTAGGTTTTAACTTTAATGCATTTTCTTTAATAAATTAAAAAACAATTAGAACTAGAATTATTTGATTTTAATTAATTTAATTTTCTTTAAATCCATAAATCCAAAAACATGAAAAAATAAGTTCTTTCTTTTTATTTTAATTAATTTAACAATTTCATTTTAATTCCTTTAAAGGGTCCAATACCCTCGCATTCGATTATATTTTCTTTTCGCGCGTTTATGTTATTTCTTTTTGTAAATATGATGTATTTGCCCCGAAGCCCTGTAATAGTTAATTAGGCATTTACTTTCTGCATTTTATTTTAAATCGGGTTTTGTATTAATTTGGCGATGTAGACCCGCGCCTTTGTAATAGCGTAGGACCTTTATCTTTTCCGCACTTTAAATTCCCGCATCTTTTAACTGTTAAACAATCACATGAAAGAATGAATGCCTAAAAATAAAATCGAAACGTAGATCACCAATGCATGACAAGACAAACAATAAACTGAAAATGACACACAAATCACACACCACTCTTAGGGTACGCCTCACTGTTGCCTTGCCCCTCGAAAGGTGGTCATCAAGTATAGGACGCCTTAGTGAGTCCTTATGTTCCATTGATCCAGTTGCCTCGAATAAGTTGCCTAGGAACGGTCGCCTCGGAATAAAAAGATCAATGGTATAAGGGTAGCTTCTAAGGTGTCCTACTATTGCTCTGGTAACCACACTGTTGCCTTGCCCCTTGAAACGTGGTCGTCGACTATAGGACATCTTAGTGAGTCCTTATGTCCCATTGATCTAGTTGCCTCGAAACGGTTGCCTCGAAACAAGTTGCCTCGGAATAGTTGCCTCGGAATAAAAGATCAATGGCATAAGGGTAGCTTCTAAGGTATCTTACCGTTGCTCGGTGACCACACTGTCCCTAACCCTCGAATTGACCCGAACACCTCCAACGATGGTGCTACCTACCTCTCAATGGTGGGATAGCACTATCTAAAGGACTCTTACACAACTTAATTCCTTAGGGTAGGTAGATGACTCATGGATACTTGCTCTTTTCAAAACAAACAAAATACTTTTCACACCTTACACTTTCAAAAAGTTTTCAAACAATACTTCATACACTCTTGAGGACTGATACCAGAGTTACCTAGAAGTTTTCAAACGAACTTTTTTTCAAAACCCACACACACTTGAAAAGCAAACAAACATTTTGAAAACACAAATGAGCAAGTATCTAAGAGCCCATGGATAACCATGGATAGAAAGGGTGCTAACACCTTCCCTTTCTATAAATCTACCTCCCGAACCGAGAACTAATATCAATAAGGAATTTTTCTGTGCTTTTGTCCTTTCCATATTGGAGAAAATAAAAGACGGTGGCGACTCTTGCTTCCGCGACATTTCGCGAACCAGCTTTAAACAGTCAGTTCCAGATCCACCGATCACAGAACTGGCGACTCTGCTGGGGATATATTATAAAGTGAGGTGTACCTTAGGACTAAGATCACTGTGTTTTCAATTGCTTTGACTTGTTTGCTTTAAATTGTGGGACTGTCTTGGGAGTTCTATAGATCCTAACCCGGATCTGGGGATACCTTCTTAGAAAGTAGCAACAAGGCTGTGAGGGAACTGTGCGGGGTATACCGACATGGTTGAAGCCGTCTGCTACGTTGATGTGGCACTTTGGTGTGTACCAGTAACCCTTGAGTCAATCAAGGAGAGTACGGGGCCTCCGCGTGGTGTCGTGAAGCATCAACAGACCTTAGGAACCTTAATTGAACCATCTTGGCCTCTTTAGGGTAGTGAGATAACTACTTTGGTGTACTCCGAAGTCGGTTGATACTCGATACTACACTCAATTGAGGGTTGTTTTCTTGGGATATTTTGATCGCCAGTCAGTGGCTAAATCGAAACGATGAACAATGAAAGCAATCCAATGATATTGAGATCCTTAGAACCCGGTTACTTCTGATAGGACAGGTTGAGCCCACCAACTTCAAGAGGGTAATACCCAGACCCCATGATGGCCTAAACTCTAAGGGCTTCTCTTGTGTGACTTGTGTGCCTTCCAACTTGACTACTTGTTATCTGACATTTGAGTTTTCTTGCAGGTCTTATTTATAGTCCTTAATTGGGACTCATAACAGGGTTACTGAGTTTTCTTGCAGGTTTTGTTTTTAGTCCTTAATTGGGACTCGTAACAGGGTTACTGAGTTTCTTGCAGGTTTTGTTTATAGTCCTTAATTGGGACTCATAACAGGGTTACTGAGTTTTCCTGCAGGTTTTGTTTTTAGTCCTTAATTGGGACTCGTAACAGGGTTACTGAGTTTCTTGCAGGTTTTGTTTATAGTCCTTAATTGGGACTCATAACAGGGTTACTGAGTTTCTTGCAGGTTTTGTTTAGAGTCCTTAATTAGGGACTCATAACAGGGTTTACCCACATTACCCCATGCATCATGACATCATACCATTGCATGCATCCTACATAAAGACTAACCCATTTCAAGGATCCCAAGGGCTTGTGATGCAGGTCATGATGAACCAACTGTCCAGCAAGGGACAAAGGGGATTTATTTTCCTCTAGACAAGGTTGTCAGGGGCTATGACCCACTGGATATGGTGAGCCTTGACCCTTGAAGAAGGACTCTCGACAACATGAAGTTCCTTCAATCAAGTTACCAGTTTCCAACTCTAACAATTTTCTTGTTTACTCTGCGAGATCCTTGAAAACATTACATGCATATCAAACATGTCATTGCATTACATGTACTCCTTTGATAGGTCACTTACCTTCATCGCTGTTTATTTCAGCAATGGCTTCCCAACAAGATAACCAGGGTCTTCGTGCTCAAGAGACTCAGTTCAGGGAGGTCTTCGTAAGCCTATCCAAGGGGCAGGAAGAGTTAAGGACACTCCTCATGGGGACTTTAGCCAGGAACAGTGCTGAAGATGACAAGGACGGACAACTGAAACGTCTACAAGCTGAAGTAGATACATTGAAAACCCAGATGCTGGGGCAAAGGGCTCTCATCCAAGGTCTAGCTCGGGAGCAAGAAGAGTTGAGGACCATGATCAGTCAGCTCCACCAAGAGAGACACCATATGAAGCAACCTGCCCAAGTCAGGGACCAGGTCTTTGATCAGCTTCCAAGAGGACAAGAACCTGGCATGGTGAAGAATAGAACTCTCCAAATTGCTACTACCTCACAGGTCCAACTACAACCTCGCCCAGAGCAACAGGTTGATCTGAGTAGGCCAAGCAGGTCCAAGAGGCAATTCACCCAGCTCAACATGCCTTTGTTTCAAGCACTGCAACACCTGCTGAGGTTGAATCTGATTACGTTAAGGGCTCCTCCCCGGAACCCCAACATCTCTGCTCCTAACTATCATCCCAACAAAAGGTGTGCATATCACTCTGATAGTCCTGGACACGACACTGCCGACTGCTGGGCTCTGAAGAACAAGGTCCAGGATCTGATTAATGAAGGAGTAGTGGATTTCACCCAAGTGGGTCAAGCTGAGGTCTTCTGCCATCCCTACAAGATGCACCAGTTGAAGTAACGAGTCCTAAGACTAGAAGACTTTTGTTCATTAGAATTTTTCAAGTTGTAATTTTCTTTTGATTGTTCAAACATTTGTTCATGTTAAACGTTGTTATTTCATTAATGCATCACATATGTCTGTTTTGAAGCAATATATTCGTATTCACTATATGCAAATTATTTTCATATTTTTTCTGGTAATCAACGCTCGATTAATAATTCTAAGCCTCTTGAGGGAGGATGACGAAAACGATACCACAATCCTTACAGTATGCTTTTGAACATACCCCGCTGATGAGGTACAGGCATTGTTTCAATCCCTAAACACTGGAGTTATAAGGAAGATAATCCCTCGTCAACCCCTCTGAGCCAAAGAAGTAGGAGTTTTTCTTTTCGAAAATTAAAACCCTTTATCATAACCTGGGGCAGGGTAGTTCTCTCAGTTGATCCAAGTGCACAACAAATGACACCAAAGAGGTCCTTACGAAAAAAAGAGAAGACAATGATGATTCCGAATAATCATAAGGATAGGCAGTCATTATATCTCAAAAAAATAAAACCCAATAAGTCAAAACCTATGAAGGAGACTTACAAAACTGGGGCATCCCGCTGACTGTAATCACAAAAGAAACAGTTCAGGCAAAATTTGGGGATAACGAAATCAAAAAGAAAGAGGTCATACAAACCCTCAACAAAACAAAAATGACTGCCTATTCAGAATAAATCATCAATATCTGAACCATCATTAGAACATCAGGACAAAGACTCAAACAAGGGCTAACGCACGATCAACTGAGCTTAGGTTTGAAGAACATCACGAAGAATGGGTGGGTACAAATAATTTGAGCCTTTATCCTTTGTTTCTTAAACCGTGAACCAGGCCACGCTACAACCTTTAAAAGTCCTAGCTGAAGCATGGGTTAGTTCGAAAGCATACTGTTACGAAAGGTATCCTGACTCCTTAAGGCTCACGGTAAAATACGGAGTTGACATCACGTTTTACAAACATTCACTTGTTTTATGGAAAAGAATGCATTTTCAAAATCTTCAAGACAAACATAAGCTTTGCATTTTTGATATAACATTGTTTGCATATGACTATTTGTTTGAACAGCAGGGAAATTCGCACGATGAATACCTAGTGAACAAAAGCACTTCCAATCAAGGGGCAGACGTGATTATTGTCCATCATCTGGGGAAATTAAGTCAAGATTCGAAGAATCTCTCAAAAGGCCAAACAGCCTGGGGCAAATCTCCGCCTGAGTCACTTGGGGCGCTCCAACAACGAATCTTGCCTGATCAGACATCTTCTAGTGGTACGGCAACGCAACACTTCTAACAGGGGCAACTCCCTACATTCTGAGAGCACGGACATAGTCGAAAAAAATACGCATAATCAAAGACCCGCTAGGTTGACATACCTAGGCAAAAATAAGGGCCTCCCGACGAACCAAAAGGGTTCGGGAAAAAATAAGGGATGGAATGAAAAAAAATCTGCATACCCGACAAGTCGAAAACCTGAAAAGGTGGCTTGGGCAAAAATGGGTATCCCGGTGGACTGAAAACCCGAAAGGGCGGTCTAGGCAAAAGTTAGGGATCAAAAGCGTACGACTATGTCCTGTCATCTTGCCTACCAGAAGAAGATTTGTCAATCAAGCACCTCCACAGGTATCTTCTCCCACAAAAACAGGGGCAGTAATGAGTTGTCTAAGCAATCTAGTTTCGCTGTCCACCAAGGTACCAAGGTGAGTTCGGCTGAAGAATGTAACCAAGATACCCTAATTCCCCACAGAATGAGACAAGGTTCAGCCATACTCCCCTGAGCAGAGAAGGCACAATACCTCCAGCAAGTCAGCAACACAAACTCCCCAAGCAGAGTTAGCCTACTCAGTCAGCCTTAAGGAAGTTGGATCATCCCCAGTACATCTCAAAAATTTCCCCAGGAGAGTCCAATCAAGATTTCCCCAGGAAAGTTTGAATTATCTCCCCAACAGGAAGCTTATCCCCAGTAGATTCCGGAAGCTTCCCCCTACAGAGCACGAACGCGTCTCCCGGCTTTATTCAAAGGTTATTTCCCTACCAGGATATAACTGGGTTATGCTCAGCCAAAAAGCCACGGAAAGATCGTCCTCGACGAAGTCTTCTTATCCCCAGCGGAGTCTATTAACACATAACATATCAATGGTATCCCCCATCGGAGTTATCATCAAACATCTCAGTAAAGTACCTCTCTCCCCACAGAGTACTGTTTCCCAGCAAGATCGCTAGAGTAGTTATTCCCCGCAGAGTAATCTCTTCATCAAGTTTATTCCCCAACGGAGTCATCTTCTCCTACCGGTATCCTTGCAGCCATCACTCCCCAGTGGAAACAGAGAATGTTATTCACATCAGCCCAGGATTTGACTTCCCGGCATCCGTCAAGGATTTATTTTCCTAAGACAAAAACATACATTCATAAACATCGCATCTTCATACGTTATAGCATGCATATACGCATCATGAACATACAATCTCACTTATCACATCTCGCATGTCATACATCATGACATCGCATACAACTAACGTTTTGTCTTTTCAGGGCAAAAGTTAATACAAAGATAATTGCTATCAACTGTTGTGATTCCAGATCCGATTCCTGTATCTTGCCAGGGAGTATCTATTGACGACTACAGTACCAGACTCGATTCCTGTATCTTGACAGGGCACGTCTGAAGAGTTCGAAGATCCGATTCCTGTATCATGCCAGGGTGTATATGTTGACGACTACAGTACCAGACTCGATTCCTGTATCTTGACAGGGCACGTCTGAAGAGTTCGAAGATCTGATTCCTGTATCTTGCCAGGGTGTATCTGTTGACGACTACAGTACCAGACTCGATTCCTGTATCTTACCAGGGCACGTCTGAAGAGTTCGAAGATCCGATTCCTGTATCTTGCCAGGGTGTATCTGTTGACGACTACAGTACCAGACTCGATTCCTGTATCTCGACAGGGCACGTCTGAAGAGTTCGAAGATCCGATTCCTGTATCTTGCCAGGGTGTATCTGTTGACGACTACAATACCAGACTCGATTCCTGTATCTTGATAGGGCACGTCTGAAGAGTTCGAAGATCCGATTCCTGTATCTTGCCAGGGAGTATCTGTTGACAACTACAGTACCAGACTCGATTCCTGTATCTTGACAGGGCACGTCTGAAGAGTTCGAAGATCCGATTCCTGTATCTTGCCAGGGAGTATCTGTTGACGACTACAGTACCAGACTCGATTCCTGTATCTCGACAGGGCACATCTGAAGAGTTCGAAGATCCGATTCCTGTATCTTGCCAGGGAGTATCTGTTGACGACTACAGTACCAGACTCGATTCCTGTATCTTGACAGGGCACGTCTGAAGAGTTCGAAGATCCGATTCCTGTATCTTGCCAGGGAGTATCTGTTGACGACTACAGTACCAGACTCGATTCCTGTATCTTGACAGGGCACGTCTGAAGATTTCGAAGATCTGATTCCTGTATCCAGCTAGGGCACGTCTACATAAAGAGTTTGAAGGTTAACTCCTGTAACAGACCAGGTAATTTTCTTTCTTTCTCAGGCACGCAAGTTCTCGCTAAGGAATCTCTTACGCGATCGACACCTCCAGATGGCATCTATAAGCCCATCCTCCTATCCACCACCTCTCCAAATGGCATCTGTAAGCCCATTCCCGCTATCACACTGCTGATACTCTACTATGTGAGTGCAAATTTCTAGGCACTCTAGTGTTCAATCATCTTCCACCCTCGGATCACGAAAGGCACACAAGCCAATCTACACCCTCAGGTCTAAGAAGATTGAACAGGGGCAACTGTTGTACCCCAAAATTTGCCCTCCCATAATCTTCAAAGTTTTGACAAGAATCATCCACAATTGGTTCAAGTTTACTCAAGGACTACACAATCAACCATCCTCCTGAAGCCAGTCAAACTAGGGTCTTGGGTCTCACAAGGAAGCTGAAGTTTTCAAGAGCTCAATCAAGTCTCCTATGCTCTTACACATTGTCAAGCACCTCCATGTCAAGTTTCAAGGCTCACAAGGTCAAGTTGCACAGTCAAAAACCCTAATTGCTCAACAGTCAACTGTAGGGGCAAAATGGTCATTTGGCAGTCAAAAGTCAAAACTTTTGGTCAACATCTTATTTTGAAGCCACAAACATCATTTGATCAATGCTTGATCATGATTCTCAAAAGTATGGCTTAAAAAGTCTCAAGATGCAAAAGTTTCTATTCTTGGACAGGTGAAAAGTCAACTGTAACTTGACCAAGGCATAACTTTTTCATGGTTCATCAGAAAAATCCCATCCAATGCTCATCTTGAAGGGGAGGACATTTCCTACAACCCATCTTCACACTCCAAGTCCAAGAAATGCTCTCACAAAAAGTTATCAATTTTAACATTATAGGTCATTTTCAAAAGTCAACAAAAAGGGACTTTAAGTCAAAGACCATAACTTGATATTGGTAAATCAAAATTACATGGGACCAAAGACATTGGTTAGAGGACTTCAAGACCTTTCTAAAATGTCCAAGAACATGATCAAAGCTTAAAAATTGAGCAAGATATGCATTGGAGAAGTTGGGAGATTTTTGTGAAATGGCCAAAATTATTTATCCTTGAAATTTCATTTTTGACAAAAGGGGCCCACTTTTTCCACTTGAATTAACTTGGCCATGCTTCCCACGTGTCCCAACTTTTATTTCAATATTTAAAATCAATTTTTTCATTTTTATTAGATTTTATTGGATTTAATTCATTTTAAATCCTTTAAAATCAAATAAAAATCAAAAAGTTTAATTAAAAGGAATATTTGGTCTTAACTAACTTTGACTCATCATTATGCAACCTACCAATTTCGTTTCAAGGCCAAATGGAGCAATAATTCAAAAAAATTGGTTCAAAATGGAAAGTTGGTTAAGGGAGTTTATGTTAAAATCTCAAGCTTGAATGCATGGTATGATGAGCCTTAATGCTGATCAGAATCACCTACATAACCTAGAGAAAACTATCACAAGGCATTAGAAGAAAGGAGAGAGAGAGGCAGCCAAGAAAAACTTCTTTTCAAAATTCCAAAGAATTGCACCAAGATCAAATTCAACAACTCAGCCATCCACAAGGCTTCTCACCCATCCTATCGTGATCTACAGGCAAGATAAGGTATAAACACATTCTTTTCATGTAACCATGCATACTGAAACTGTAGCTATATGAACATCCATTTTGCAGAATTTCCATGGATCGTATTTCTGATTATGGCTTGATTTAATCCCTACTAACCATACCTTTGAGTTCCAGTGGATGTTTAGAGCAGGTCTGGGCTATCGCTGGGGATTTTTCATGGCCAAAACGTGAACCTCCATGGCTAGGGTTCAGTTTATGTGAAGCTTCGTTTTGATGGAGATAGGCAATATTAAACTATGAAAACCTCACCATGAGAATCACCATTTTAATTTATTTAATTTGCTTTTTATTCACAAAATTAATTTTCTCTTTATTTCAAAAAAAATCACAAAATATTCTTACCCAAATAAATTTTAGATTTTTATTTTTTTCTAAATTTAATTAATTAATTAGGACTTTTTTTGTTTTAGGAAACTCCAAATTATTTTGCAATATTAAAATTGATTAGATTTAATTAGGTTCTAATTGTTAATTTAGTTAGTTTTATTTCTTAAAATAATATAAAAAAAATCAGAAATCATAAAAAATACGAAAAATATTTTATTTAATTTATTAATGGTTCCATTTTTTTGTAAATAAAATTCAATAATTAATTTAGTTTTGATTTTAGGTTATTAACTTTAATGTTTCTTTTAATAACTAAAAAATATAAAAAATAGACCTTTAGCACTTTTTTATCCTTTTTTTAATTAAATATTTTTATTATAAGTATCATTAACCATTAATTTTGTAAATAAATTTTATAATCAATTTAGTTTTAATTCTAGGTTTTAACTTTAATGCATTTTCTTTAATAAATTAAAAAACAATTAGAACTAGAATTATTTGACTTTTAATTAATTTAATTTTCTTTAAATCCATAAATCCAAAAACATGAAAAAATAAGTTCTTTCTTTTTATTTTAATTAATTTAACAATTTCATTTTAATTCCTTTAAAGGGTCCAATACCCTCGCATTCGATTATATTTTCTTTTCGCGCGTTTATGTTATTTCTTTTTGTAAATATGATGTATTTGCCCCGAAGCTCTGTAATAGTTAATTAGGCATTTACTTTCTGCATTTTATTTTAAATCGGGTTTTGTATTAATTTGGCGATGTAGACCCGCGCCTTTGTAATAGCGTAGGACCTTTATCTTTTCCGCACTTTAAATTCCCGCATCTTTTAACTGTTAAACAATCACATGAAAGAATGAATGCCTAAAAATAAAATCGAAACGTAGATCACTAATGCATGACAAGACAAACAATAAACTGAAAATGACACACAAATCACACACCATTCTTAGGGTACGCCTCACTGTTGCCTTGCCCCTCGAAAGGTGGTCATCAAGTATAGGACGCCTTAGTGAGTCCTTATGTTCCATTGATCCAGTTGCCTCGAATAAGTTGCCTAGGAACGGTCGCCTCGGAATAAAAAGATCAATGGTATAAGGGTAGCTTCTAAGGTGTCCTACTATTGCTCTGGTAACCACACTGTTGCCTTGCCCCTTGAAACGTGGTCGTCGACTATAGGACATCTTAGTGAGTCCTTATGTCCCATTGATCTAGTTGCCTCGAAACGGTTGCCTCGAAACAAGTTGCCTCGGAATAGTTGCCTCGGAATAAAAGATCAATGGCATAAGGGTAGCTTCTAAGGTATCTTACCGTTGCTCGGTGACCACACTGTCCCTAACCCTCGAATTGACCCGAACACCTCCAACGATGGTGCTACCTACCTCTCAATGGTGGGATAGCACTATCTAAAGGACTCTTACACAGCTTAATTCCTTAGGGTAGGTAGATGACTCATGGATACTTGCTCTTTTCAAAACAAACAAAATACTTTTCACACCTTACACTTTCAAAAAGTTTTCAAACAATACTTCATACACTCTTGAGGACTGATACCAGAGTTACCTAGAAGTTTTCAAACGAACTTTTTTTCAAAACCCACACACACTTGAAAAGCAAACAAACATTTTGAAAACACAAATGAGCAAGTATCTAAGAGCCCATGGATAACCATGGATAGAAAGGGTGCTAACACCTTCCCTTTCTATAAATCTACCTCCCGAACCGAGAACTAATCTCAATAAGGAATTTTTCTGTGCTTTTGTCCTTTCCATATTGGAGAAAATAAAAGACAGTGGCGACTCTTGCTTCCGCGACATTTCGCGAACCAGCTTTAAACAGTCAGTTCCAGATCCACCGATCACACATCCCACCATTGAGAGGTAGGTAGCACCACCGTCGGAGGTGTTCGGGTTAATTCGAGGTTTTAGGGACAGTGTGGTCACCAGAGCAATAGGAAGACACCTTAGAAGCTACCCTCATGCCATGTTCATGGACATGAGGACTTACTAAAACATCCTCTACTCGACGACCACATTTCGAGGGGCAAGGCAACAGTGAGACGTACCCTAGGAGTGGTGTGTGAATTGTATCATTTTCAATTATGTTTATCTTGTCATGCATTGGTGATCTACGCTTTGTTTTTATTTTTGGCATTCATTCTTTCATGTGGTTATTAACAGTTAAAAGGTGCGGAATTAAAAGTCCTACGCTATTACAAAGGCGCGGGTCTACATCGCCAAATTAAACCAAGACCCGATTTGAAATAAATAAAAATGCGGAAAGTAAATACCCTAATTAATCTATTACAAGGCTTTGGGGCAAGTACATGAAATTTATAAAAAGAAATAAAAGTAAATGCGAAAAGAAATAAAATCGAGAGTGCGAGGGCGTTGGACCCTTTTAAAGAAATTAAATCAAAATCGTAAATTAATTAAATTAAATAAAGGCAAGAACTTATTTTTTGGAGTTTTTGTATTTATGGAATTTAAAAGAGTTAATTGGAATTAAAAGTTAAATAAAAACCTAGTTCTAAATTGTTTATTAATTTATTAAAAAACGTTTAAGTTTGACCTAGTTTTAACCTAATTATTTAATTACAAGTTATTTATAAAATAATTAAGAATAATAATAATGATGATAAGGAAATAAATTATTTATTAAGAAAAAGAAGGAAAATATTAAAACCCTAATCTCTACATTTTTTAGTTTATTAAGAAAGCATTAAAATTAAATCTAAAATTAAAACTAAGTTAATTATTAAATTTATTTACAAAAAGAAAAGCTATTTATGAATTAAATATTAAAACATATTTTTATTTTGACTTTCTGATTTTTGTGTTTTTTTGTTATAAAATTAATTTGAAGAAAAAGAAAACAAATAAATTAAAACAAATAAAAAAAAGAGAAAAAGAAAAGAGAAAGAAATACAAACAAAAGGGGGGTTCTGCCCCAATTATGGAGGTTTATGATGAGTAATCTGGCCCAATGAATTCAGGCCCTTCGTTGACTTTTCTGGGATGCGTGTGGATCTGTTGACCAATGCGTATGGTAGTCCTCCTATGCTGGCCCTTGGATTGATGTTGTGGGACGCGTGGCCAGCTTGAGCGTAGGGTGCATGGTGGACTTCTGGGCGTGTTGGATACCTAATCATGTTATAAGAAAAAATAGAAGGAAATATGGGGGACCTGGGGATCGAACCCAGGTCCCATTGATTGCATGACAACACATTAACCACTCAGCCAAGCGCGTTAGTTTTTATGTATACTGAACAATGACCAACATATATGAAAAAAGCGTTAGTGGCTGTAATAATGAAAAAAATGCGCCAAGCTTCAAATCAACCAACCACGTGCTTACAACTTATCTTCTTCTCCACTTCTTCGCTTTGGCCTGAAAAAAAAAGAATGGATAGCGGGGGTTTTAAACCCCCACTAAATGAAGAACATGAAAATAGCGATTAGGCCATACACAAACATAAAAAGAGCGCGACTAGTGGGATTGAATCGTCCAGATGCCCTGAGTTCAATAGTCTTGGTCTCGTTGCCTAATTTTTCCTTATGAGAGAAACCCCAATTTCACATCTTTGAAACCCTAACGAGCTCCCATGGTAACTTTGCATACAGGCAATGATTATTCAATTAAATAACACCAGTAGATTCAGAATGTCCATGTTAGTATAAAACAATAGTTTAAATGTATGAAAAATATCCAGAAATCCAAACACGATTATGCATAATTTTGAAAGAGAAGCAACTCTGTTTTACCAATTCTTTATGTATGGTGGGTGGAAAATGATTGGGTTATGTTCAGAGAAGTCCCAGCAAGCTTTTGAGATACTTCCCACGCCTTGAAATGCCTTGAAACTATGAAAACAGGTTTTAAGTTTTTAAGAAAAAAAGTGAGTTTGTATTTCTGAGTTTGGGCGCAGCTTCTAGGTCTTGAGCAATAGGGTTGTGTTTGTGTATGTATATGGAACGAATTAGGGTAGAAATCTCAACCAAAAACTTTTGCATTCATGAATCAAATATTTGGTTTTTAATGTAATCTTTTCCAATCTTTTTCATGTCCTTTTGATGCCAATCATATCCAATTCTTGCCTTTTTAGTGATGCACGGAATCTTGAAGTTATGATGAGTAGAAATGCTGCATAAAAATATTTGAAAGGTGGCATTTAGTATTTTTTCATATTTAATTTGAATTAAATGAATTAAATGAATTAATAGATTTAAAAATTCAATTAATAAATTAAAAATAAGAAAATAACTCCCCTTTGGGCCAATGGGTCGTGCATAGCTTTTGGGTGATGATTCTTGGAAGAAATTGAGGCCCATTAGCAATTTTGAGGCATTTGAAGCAAAGTTGACTTTTCAAAATTCCCAAAAATTTCCCAACTTCCACAAGGCATATCTTGCTCAATATTTAAGCTTTGATCATGTTCTTGGACATTTTGGAAAGGTCTTGAAGTCCTCTAACCAATGCCTTTGGTCCCATGTAATTTTGACTTACCAATCTAAAGTTATGGTCTTTGACTTAAAGTGCCTTTTTGTTGACTTTTGAAAATGACCTATAATGTTGAGATTGATAACTTTTTGTGAGAGCATTTCTTGGACTTGAAGTGTGAAGAGGAGTTGTAGGAAATGTCATTCTCTTCAAAATTAGCTTTGGATGAAATTTTTCTGATAAACCATGTGGAAGTTATGCCTTGGTCAAGTTACAGTTGACTTTTTCAACTGTCCAAATATGGAAACTTTTGCATCTTGAGACTTTTTGAGCCATGCTTTGAGAATCATGATCAAGAATTGATCAAATGATGTTTGTGGCTTCAAAATAAGATGTTGATAAAAAATTTGAACTTTTGACTGTCAAATGACCATTTTGCCCCTACAGTTGACTGTTGAGCAATTTAGGGTTTTTGACTGTGCAATTTTGTGCTGTAAGTCTTGAAACTTGGCATATGGATGCTTGACCATGTTTGTAGGCATATGGGGCTTGATTGGACCCTTGGAAACTTCAATTTCTCTGCCAGAACCAAAACCCTAGTTTTTGACTGTTAGGAGACCCTTGAATTGTGCAACCCTTGGGATATTTTGAAGCATGCTTTTGGCAAATCTTGAAGAATATGGGAGGGCAAATTTTGGGGTACAACATTGCCAAATTAGGGTTTCCTTAGGAGAAGTTAATTGAACTTTGACCAAGTATAACTTTCACCTGCTTCATCATTTTTCCCCAAAAAAATATCATTTTGAATAAAATTCAGTTCTTTACAACTTTTTCTCTCTAATCTCAAGTCCAAAAAATGCTTCATTTGAGAGATATGGGTCAAAATATTACATGTCATTTTAAAAGTCAACAAAAAGACACTTTTTTTCAAGGCAACTTACAACACGAAAAAGGCTTCAAAGACAAAAATTATCAACATAGAGATTGTAGAGGACATCTTGAGCTTTCTAAAAAGTCCAAGATCACCTTCAAAATATGAAAATTGAGAGAGTTATGATTAGTGCAAGTTGGGAAATTTTGAGCAACTACATGAAGTTCAAATTGAGCAAACTTGATATTTTGGGCTATTGGGCCATTGTTTTAAAGTCCAAATGTGTATTACACTCCTCATACACCTCAGATATTGTTCATTCACCCCTTGATCTATTTTATTTTAATCATTTTGATTTATTCATTAATAATTCAAAAATAAATAAGATAAAATACGAGGCTTCTTACACAAGGTCCAGGCCCATCATATCTTTGACCTAATTCATGCTCTTTATTCTCCACTCTTCATACAAGCCAATGACGAAACCCTTGCTTCAAGAAATTTATCCCAAAATTTCAAGTTTTTTCAAAGAACCCTACAAACTTCAAACCCTACCTACAATGTCTTTCACTACAAACTAGCCACTTCATTCACTCCCAGCAATCATACAGAGTAAGAATGGATCAAATTTGATGGTTCAAAGCTCACGAAATACGCATGCATTCACCACTGATTTCATGATCTTTACAAAACTCTTATTTTGATTTTTGTTTTGTTTTAAACCATACTAATGCCACTAATATGTTTCTGAGATGAGTTTATACAGGTTTGGATCATCATAATGATCCCATGCAATCCATATCGTGAGATACCATACTTGCACCGATCCATATCTTTTTTATTATACCTCTCAAACTAGGTCATTTAAGTCCAAAATAACCCTTCCATTGGATTCTCAAGGGTCGATTTAAGGGAGCATGGTTCTTTTCTTTCACTAATTTGCGCTGTTTTGCAGATGGAAGAATTGGTCTCACCGGAGAAGATGATCGGAGCTAGGGCTCTGGCATCTCTCCGGTCTATATGTTTTTGTTTAATATTTATTTTAATCATTTCATATAAATCAACGGGTGTATTACCGCCCCAGTGGTTGAAACGCGCGCGCTAAGTTACTACTATACCAAGGCATGGGTTCGATCCCTGCCTTTTGGTTGCTTTCATGTTTTTTATGATTTTTGCAGGTTGTATACAACGCATCCTCGTACATCAATCAGGCACCCTCAAGTTTCCCAGTCGTTTAATCCCTGCCTTTTGGTCGTTTTCAGTTTTTTGATTTTTGTAGGTCGTATGCAGCACATCCTCGTGCATTAATCGGGCACCCTCAGTCTTGCAGCCCTCAGATCCAGATCTGATGCTCCCAGATATGCAGCTTGCAATACGCCCCTTTCGGCCATCACACTGGATCAGGCACTGACACTCATTGGGGCCTAGACCTCAATTGCAATACGCACCCCCACAGTTTGTTAATTATGGCCTAACTCTTTCTCTTTTTTATATATTTTTTCGTTTACCTTTTATTATTTAATTAAAATACCAAAAAATATTAATTTTTCAATTAAAATTAATTTATACTTTTAGTTTTTTTTAATTATTTTCTAATTAATCAACTTTTTTATAATTAAATTAGTTTCTTTTTTTAATTAAAATTAATTTAGTTTCTTTAGGTTTTTCACTAAACCCTTTTTCTTAGTTAAAATCAACTTAGGGTTTTAGGTTTTTAATTAATCAATTTACTTTATTAATTAAAATCAATTAGGTTATTAGATTAATCATTAAAACCTCTTTTTTATCAAGCAAAATCACAAAATAATTTCCTTTTCCTTTTCCTTCTTACCGCTTCGCGTATTTTATTGCTTTCACGTTTTTCTAATTATGTATCTGCTTACGGTTTGTAATAGTTAACTAGGGTTTCTATTTCCTTGCATTTTTTGTTAATTGTACCCCCATTCCGGAAGCCTTGTAATACCATAAGAATCTTTAATTTCTGCCTTTACTTTCTGCATTTATCGCTTTCCTTATAACTGTTTAGCTTAATAGGATTATATGGCAAGATATAAAAGCAAACAATAGTTAACCCTAATGCAAGATAAGTTAACTGAATTGAATACACTTGCACACTCACACCTCTAGGATAACCTCCCTTGTCGCCTCGGAAAGAAAATAGTCATGTCCCTCGAACATGGCGATGCTTTAGCACTGTCCCTCGATTAAAAGATCGTAGTCCCTCGATGACCCTTTTGATGTTGCCTTCGGTAAACGATCTAGTCCCTTACAAATTGCTAAAGTGCCCCTACGAGTTTCCTTCAATGATTGTATGATGACCCGCACTTGTCCCTTCACATTCAACGATAGGGCTTCCCACGAACTAATGGTAGGATAACACTATCTAAAGGGGGAGGAAGTAACACGAAAGACTTTGAGTAGGTAGATAGCTCGTAATCGCTTGCTCACAAACAAAACAAAACATCTTTTTACACAAACACTTTCAAAAGTATTTTCAAACAAACACTTTATACGCATTCTCAAGAATCATTACGAAGTTGCCTTACTACTGGCATTTATAAATATTTTTCAAACACACAACACAAAAGCATTTTCAAACAAAGTGAGCTAGCGATTAAGAGCCCATCGATAACTACAGATGAAAAGGATGCTAACACCTTCCCTTTTCATAACCTACCCACAAACTCAATAATCTCAATGTCTTTTCTGTTCTTTTCACCCTTTCCTTATTGGATAAAATAAAAGTCAATGGCGACTCTTGCTATTCGCATAATTTGCGATAAAACACAAAACTAAAAGTCAGTTCTCCCACTGTATTATAGAACTGGCGACTCTGCTGGGGAATTACTAAGAAATGAGGGGTTACCTTTAGAGTTAGATCATTTTTAAATTCTTTCCTTATTTACCTTGTATGCTTTACATTTGAGGGTTGCTTGGGTTTACTTTTCTTGCAAAGATCCTACACCCAGATCTGGGGGTATTTTAGGTAAGTAGCAATAGATCATGGAAACTATACGATGTATACCTATATGGTCGAAGTGATGGCTACATTAGTGCGACACATTGGTTTGTACTGGTGTCCCTCGAGTCAGTCGGGGAGAATACTAGGCTGCCGTGTGGTGTCATAAGCACTAACTTACCTTTAGAACCTTAATTGACCCAACTTAGCCATTTGAAGGTAGTGAGATAACCAACTTTGGTGCAGTCCGAAGGTAGTTGATACTCGATACTACGCTCATTGAGATTTGACTCTCGAGTTTTTGTTTAGTGGAAAGTCAGTTGTCGTGCTATACAAAACTTGTGGGAAAAATCAATGATATTAAGATCCCTAAAACCCGGTTACTTCTTTAGGACAGGTTGAGCCAACTAAACTTCAAGAGGGTACTTACCTATGAACCTCATGCAAGCCTTAAACCTAAGGCATTGTGTGCTTTGCTTATGTTTAATTATCTATTTAAACATGACATCATAACATCATATCATGACTAACCATTTCAAGGATCTAGGGGATTTATCTTTGTTCTGTGTTGCAGGGTCATGGCTTCCAGTCGTAGGAATACTATCCAAATCAACTTCATAAGGATACCTTCCAAGCTTGAGGATTTAGTCTCATAGGTTCCTGATAATTCTTAATTCACTAAGAGACATGGTCATCTACTCAGTTTGGTTACTAATGGCTTCCAGGAAGACATGATGAGTGTTCTGTTCCAATTCTTTGATCCTAAGCATCACTATTTCACCTTCCCGGATTATTAGTTGGCGTCCACAATGGAAAAATTCTCTAAATTTCTCTAAGTTCTTATTCTTGATTAGATACTCTTCACCAGTCTAGAGCAAGTTCTGAAACCTGAATATGTTGCAGTAGCCTTACATCTGAAGCAATATGACATTGTATCTAATTGGGAAACAAGGAACAAAGTCAAGGGTTTTTCTCCTAAGTTTCTAACTGGGAAGGCTCAGTTGTTTCTAGATGCTATGAAATTTTCGTGCTTTTAAGGATATTTTGGCTTTGCTGATCTATGGTTTGGTATTATTCCCTAATCTGGACAAATTCATAGATGTGAATTCCATCAAAATATTTCTCACCATTAATCTGGTGCCTACTTTGCTTGGAGATGTCTTGCATTCTCTCCACACTCATACTATGAAGAAGTGAGGAACTTGTAATACAGTGGGAGAACTAACTTAGGTGTTTTGCGTTTTATCGTAAATGTTGCGGATAGCAAGAGTCGCCACCGACTTTTCTTTTATCCAATAAAGGAAAGGGTGAAAAGAATAGGAAAGACCTTTCGAGATATTTTCTTGAGTTTGGGGGGTAGGTTATGAAAAGGGAAGGTGTTAGCACCCTTTTCATCCATAGTTATCTACGGGTTCTTAGTTGCTTGCTAGATTACTTTGAAAATGCTTTGTTCTTAGTTTCGGCAAACTTTGTAATGATTCTCGTCTCTATAATATTCGTATACAAAGTGTTGGTTTTGAAAATAGTTCAAAGAGATGTTTGTTTTTAAAGATGTTTTGAAAGTGTGAGTGTGAAAATGGTTTTTAGTTTGGTGAGCAAGCAATTACGAGCATCCTACCTACTCAAAAGGTCTTTGTTCTTTTCCTCCTCCTTTAGATGTTTCTATCTTACCATTGATCGGTAAGAAGCCCCATCATTGGATGTGAAGGGACAAGCGCGGGCCAATCGTATAGTCATAGAAGGCAACTTATGACACGCTTTAGCAGTTTTCGTAAGGGACTAGATCGTTTACTGAAGGCAACATCGAGGGACAACGATCTTTTTTATCAAGGGCCTTTGCTAAAACACCCATATTCGAGGGACATGACTATTTTTCGAGGCAACAAACGAGATTACCTTAAAGGTGCACATGTGTGAAGTGCGTTTGATTGCACACATTGTCTTTGAGATTAGGGTTTTCTAACGATTGATTTTATCTTGCCATACACACTCTAATTACTAACCATTATATGAAAAGCGATAAATTTGCGGAAATTAAAATCCCACGCTATTACATTACTTTAGGGGATGGGGGTATAATTTTACAAATGGGGAGATAAAAGCAAATAAAACCTAATTTTACTATTACAACCAAATCTAATGAAAATAAAAGCAAAAAGTAAAAAAATCAAGATTTATGTTGTCTGGTCTGACACGGGTACCCGTGTTAACACCTTGTAATGATCCATGCACGTTTATTCTTTCTGCACCAGCTAAGCTGACACAGGCACCCGTGTCAGCACCCTGACTTGCCACTTTGCACGTTTCTGGCTCCAGTAGACCTGACACGGGCTGTGTCAGCATTCTGACCTACATCTTTGTTAGCTTATAGTTCCAGTAGGTCTGACACAGACCGTGTCCCGTGACACGGGCACCCGTGTCAGCATCCTGTCCTGCAGTTTTGTTAGATTTTTCAAACAGATGAGCTGATGCGGGCCATGTCGTGTGACACGGGCACCCGTGTCAGCCCCCTGTCTTGGCTTTTTTCACTGAGTTTTCTTCTTTTGATCTATGTTTTTTATATCTTTTGAACAAAAATAACAAATGATGTATGGATAAAGGTATTAAAGTTTAGAAAAAGTATACCTCTTGAAGCGAAACTTTGGAATATGTATAGATGTCTCCGGATGCGAAGTGATGATTGATCGAGCTCCTCTTTAGAGCTGCTCCAATCTTTTCTTTGTACCGTAAAGTTCCAGAATCGCTCCAACCCAGTCAAAGTTGCAAAATACTATTTTTTTCGTTTATGTTTGGAAGGTGGTGATAAGGGTGTTACACAAATTATTCTTGTGTTTGAACAATATCTGTGTGATGTATATGAGGTGTTTGGGTAGTTAGTTTAGGGGAAAGCTTGCAAGGTTGTACAATAATGAGTTGAGGATTTTTTTTTTGTTTTGTGAGTGAAAATAGAGTTGAAGATGAGCAGAGTTTTATGAATGAGCAGAGTTTAACAAGAGTTCTATTTTTTCTCTTCTCCCCTTTTCTCTCCAAAATCCGACCCTTTGTGTATTGTGAAAACAGTCTATTTATAGATGAGTTTTGCTGGGATTTTGGGAGGGAAACAAATAACAATTTGAACTATTTGGGTATGATGTCTTCATAGCTTTTTGATGCAGAGTTCATATTGATGATTTAGTGCAATTTATTGGACCATTTTTTGGGACTATATAGGACAACATATGCATGTTTTGTGACAGGTTTGTGGTGTAGCATAGCACAAGGTTTTTTGCAGGACATAAATGAAGAAAGGTTTTGGACTGGTTTAGTGGTAGCATAATAGGGTTGTTTTATAGCAATACAACAAACTATTTTTGACATGGTTTTGGGATGTTATGTGGACAGTACAATAGGATTGGATTTGGCAGCATACAGGGTTTTGTTCAGTAGTAGTTTAGACAACATTATTTGTAGCATGACACAAGTTTGGTTTTGTGGACAACATAGTGGCAAGGTTTCAGTCAAACGAAAAAGTTCAACCAAAACAAAGTTTAGGATTTGTAATCTTGCAACCTTGTAATAACTTGAATTATTTGTAACACATTGAATTATTTGTAACATCTTGAATTATTTTGAATTATAGTGAAAGGATGTCATGAAGCAATGAAATTTCCAAGTGTAGAAAATACATAGAAAAATTTCCAAGTCTTGCAAAGTTGGACTTTTGACTATCTTAATTTTTGATGATCAAATTTCATATTTTGGATGTCTTGATGAAATGTGATTTTTGCGAATCAATTTTGGTCAAAAAGTCAAAGTTTGACTTTTTAGTGTACAATTGACTTTTTTCCATCAGTCGACTGAATTTCGTCTATCAATCTATTGATCTCGGTCGATGAATTGAAATATGAGATTAGGTAAAAATGATGTATTTGGGTCCTTGAAGATCTTTGTAGGAAATGTCTTTAAGAAATGAGAGGGCAAATTTTGGGGTACAACAGCTTCCCCTGTTCAATCTTCTTAAACCTGAAAAGTTAGATTGGCGGGTCCGCCGTTCGTGACTTGAAGGTGAAAGATGATTGAACACTAGAGTGCCCATAAATTTGCACTCGATGATGTGTTGGTTGATTATGTTGGGAATGGGCTTAAATATGCCATTTGTAGAGGTGATAAAGAATTTGTAAGAGATGGGCTTACAGATGCCATCCAGAGTGACTGTTGGTAGAAATTAGAAGAAATATCAGAATAAATCTTTGGTCGATTTAATTTGAATGATATGCTGGAATGGACCCGTATTAAGCCATGTCTGTAAATATATTAGAAGGAATCCGTGTTGGATTGCTTCCGGATGAGCCTGTGTGAAGCTGCATCTGGAGACATATGAGAAGAAGTCTGTGTAAGATTGCTTTGGGATGAGTCAATGTGAAACTGCATCTGGAAATGTACGAGAATGAGGTTGTGTATGGCTGCTTTGTGATGAGCCCGTGTGAAACTGCATATGGAAATTAGAAGGAACCCGTGTAAGATTTCTTCATGATGAGCCCGTGTGAAGCTGCATCTAGAAATTAGAAGGAACCCATGTAAGATTGCTTCGTCTGGTCGTGTAGATAGTTCCTCTGTCTGGTTTTAGGAATTGATCTTTATCTGACCAAAAGAAAGAAAGATAGTTTCCTCGTCTGTTTCGGGAGTTAATCTTCAATTTGTTCATGTAGATAGTTATCCTGTCTAGTTTCAGGTATTATTCTATAATTAGTTGTTCACAAATAGTTGTCTTATCTTGTTTCAGGTATGAATCTGGAACCCGCTTTTTGTTTGTCGTAGAGATAGTTGCCCTGGCTTGTTTTAAGAATTGGTCTTTATCTGACCAAAAAGAAAGAAAGATAGTTTCCCCGTTTTTTTTCGGGAGTTAATCTTCAATATGCTCATGTAGATAATTGTCCTGTCTTATTTCAGGTATTAATCTACCATCAATTGTTTGTGGATAGTTATCTTGTCTTGTTTCAGGTATTAATCTAGAACTTGTTGAAAATATTTGTTTGTTGATCTTTCCTGAAAAGGTAAAGAATTAGTTGTATGCAATGTCATGATGCATGACACTCATTGTATAATGATGTTCTCAAAATAAATGAGATTGTGCTATATGTATTTTGTATGAATATGCTATGATGTTTGTATGAATGCAATATATGAATTGATCAATTATTCTTTGTAGCGTCATTGAATTGAGGGAAACTAAATCCCTGACTACTGCTGGGGATAAAGAATGTGATTCTTCATTATTTGTTGAAGTTGAATTGCTGGGAGATGATTTCAGTGGCTAGAGAAGTAAACTATACTGGGGAAAGAAAAACTCCATAAACTGCTTGGGGATTTTTATGAAGCCCTGCTGGGGAACCCAAGAAGTTTATGAACCATGTTATGGAATTCTTCAAGATGTTGGGGAGATGATTGGAGCCTCTTGCTCTGCAGGGGATGTTGGAACTTCTGACATCAATAGGCTGTATCCTGAGTGTGATCGGTGGATCCGGAACTGACTGTTTAACGCTGGTTCGCGAAATGTCGCGGTAAGCAAGAGTCGCCACCGTCTTTTATTTTCTCCAAATGGAAAGGACAAAAGCACAGAAAAATTCCTTATTGAGATTAGTTCTCGGTTCGGGAGGTAGATTTATAGAAAGGGAAGGTGTTAGCACCCTTTCTATCCATGGTTATCCATGGGCTCTTAGATACTTGCTCACTTGTGTTTTCAAAATGTTTGTTTGCTTTTCAAGGTGAGTGGGTTTGAAAAAAGTTTCTTTGAAAGTTTCAGATCGACTCTTGTATCAGTCCTCAAGAGTGTTTGAAAAGTTGTTTTGAAAGCTTTTTGAAAAGTGTCGGTGTGAAAAGAGTTTTTTTGATTTGTTTTGAATTAGAGCAAGTATCTACGAGTTATCTACCCACCCTAAGGAATTAGGCTGTGTAAATGTCCTTAAGGTAGTGCCATCCCACCATTGAGAGGTAGGTAGCACCACCGTTGGAGGTGTTCGGGTCAATTCGAGGGTTAGGGACAGTGTGGTCACCGAGCAATAGTAAGATACCTTAGAAGCTACCCTTATGCCATTGATCTTTTTATTCCGAGGCAACCGTTTTGAGGCAACTTGTTTCGAGGCAACCGTTTCGAGGCAACTAGATCAATGGAACATAAGGACTCACTAAGACGTCCTGTACTCGACGACCACGTTTCGAGGGGCAAGGCAACATTGTGATCACCAGAGCAACAGTAGGACACCTTAGAAGCTACCATTATGCCATGTTCATGGACATAAGGACTTACTAAGACGTCCTGTACTCGACGACCACGTTTCGAGGGGCAAGACAACAGTGAGGCGTACCCTAAGAGTGGTGTGTGAATTGTGTGTCATTTTCAGTTATTATTTGTCTTGTCATGCATTGGGTGAGCTACGCTTTGATTTTATTTGGGCATTCATTCTTTCATGTGATTAGCAGTTAAAAGGGTGCGGAAAATAAAAATGCGGAAAATAAAGGTCCTACGCTATTACAAGGCGCGGGTCTACATCGCCAAATTAAACCAAGACCCGATTTGAATAAAAGTGCGGAAAGTAAATGTCCTAATTATCTATTACAAGGCTTTGGGGAAAATACATTATATCCACAAAAGAAATAAAAATAAAAATAAATGCGAAAAGAAATAAGAATCGAGAGTGCGAGGGCGTTGGACCCTTTAAAGAAATTAAATAGAAATTATAAATTAATTAATGATTAAATAAAGAAAAGAGATTATTTTTATGTTTTTTTGGTATTTTATGAAATAAAGAAAGTTAATTGAAATTAGAAATTAAAATAAAAGCCTAGTTCTAAATTTGTTTTTAATAAAAAAAATGTTTAAGTTTTAACCTAATTTATCCTAATTAATTAAATGCCATATTTATTTACAAAATTAATTAATAATAATAATAAGGAGAAAAAGTTATTTATTGAGAAAAGAATAAAGATACTAATAACCTAATTTTTATGTTTTTTTTATAATTATTTTAGAAAAAAGACATTAAAGTTAAAAACCTAAATTTAAACTAATTGTTTTATTGGAATTTATTTACAAAAACTATTTAAAGAATTAAAAAAATTAAATAAAACATATTTTTATTTTTTAATGATTTCTGATTTTTTGGTTTTGTGTTATTATTAAGATTAATTTTGGTGAATTAAATAAAACAAAAGAAAAATAATTAAAATAAAAAGAAGAAAAGAAAAATGGAAAAATGAAAGGTGATGCAAACCATGGGGGTGTTGACCCAATTTAGGAGGGAGCACGAAGTCGCGGCAGAAGCGGATCTGGAAGCGGCGGTTGAGTCCGCGGTTGCACGGCGGAACTGCGATTTGGACGCTTCTCGTTCTTCTGTTTCTGATTCAGAGAGCCAAATTCCAATCCTGATCTTCACAAAGAATTTTATGGATAAAGTTCAAACAATCAAAAAGAAAATTAAATAGAATTAATGAAATTGAAAATGTTAGAATTTTGTGTTGCTTTATCATGACTCAATGATGTTGTTGTGGTGCTGTCAAGAGGATGATGATTTGTGGTTGCATCAGTTTTGAGCTTGTGTCAACGGTATGAACATGAGCTTGTGTAAGGTTTCTGTTTTGGTTGATGAGATTTTTGTTAAAGTTGGTTCATGGGAAATTGCACGTGAAAAGTGAATTTACAGTGCAACAAGAAGAAAACTGGGGGTTTCCATCGAGTGGCCTCCGTACAGGATTTTGTATAAGAGAATATGAGGTTTTTTTTGTGGAATTTTTTGTTTTTTCGTTTTAGAGAGTTCTCTAGGTTGTGTTCTCTTTTCTTTTGATCACTTGCATATGCATTATGTAATGTATTTCAATTGGAATTAAGGGCCTTGAAGCCTTGCATTCATACATAAGATTTTGCCATAAACCTCCATTAACAAACTTTCCATCTTTGTACCAATTTTGAATTCTTGCTTGATTAGGCCTTGAAACAAATTTGGGATGTTGTATAATGATGATTCAAAGCTAATCAAGACCAAATATGCCCCTTAATTAACCTTCTTGATTTTTATTTGATTTTAAAGGATTTAAAATGAATTAAATCCAATAAAATCAAATAAAAATGAAAAAATTAATTTTAAAATTTGAAATAAAATGTGGGACACGTGGGAAGCATGGCCAAGCTGATTCAAATGGAAAAAGTAGGCCCCTTTTGTCAAAAATGAAATTTCAAGGATAAATGATTTTGGCCATTTCACAAAAATTTCCCAACTTCTCCAATGCATATCTTGCTCAATTTTGAAGTTATGAACATGTTCTTGGACATTTTGGAAAGGTGTTGAAGTCCTCTAACTAATGTCTTTGGTCCCATGTCATTTTGATTTACCAATCTCAAGTTATGGTCTTTGACTTAAAGTGCCTTTTTGTTGACTTTTGAAAATGACCTATAATGTTGAAATTGATAACTTTTTGTGAGAGCATTTCTTGGACTTGGAATGTGAAGATGAATTGTAGGAAATGTCTTCCCCTTAAAGATGAGCATTGGATGGAATTTTTCTGATGAAACATGAAAAAGTTATGCCTTGGTCAAGTTACAGTTGACTTTTCAGCTGTCCAAAAATAGAAACTTTTGCATCTTGAGACTTTTTGAGCCATACTTTGAGAATCATGATCAAGCATTGATCAAATGATGTTTGTGGCTTCAAAATAAGATGTTGACCAAAAAATTTGACTTTTGACTGCCAAATGACCATTTTGCCCCTACAGTTGACTGTTGAGCAATTAGGTTTTTTGACTGTGCAACTTGACCTTGTGAGCCTTGAAACTTGACATGTAGGTGCTTGACAATGTGTATGAGCATGGGACTTGATTGAGCCCTTGAAAACCTCAACTTCCTTGCAGGAACCAAAAACCCTAGTTTGATTGGCTTAGGAGGATGGTTGACTGGGTAGCCCTTGAGTAGACTTTGAACCATTTGAGGTGATGCTTGTCAAAACTTTGAAGATTATGGGAGGGAAAATTTTAGGGTACAACAGTTGCCCCTGTTCAATCTTCTTAGACCTGAGGATGTAGATTGGCGTGTGTGCCTTTCGTGATCCGAGGGTGGAAGATGATTGAACACTAGAGTGCCCAGAAATTTGCACTCACATAGTAGAGTATCAGCAGTGTGATAGCGGGAATGGGCTTAAAGATGCCATTTGGAGAGATGATGGATAGGAGGATGGGCTTATAGATGCCATCTGGAAGTGTGACAGAACCTTGTCGGGAATGGGCTTATAGATGCCATTTGGAGACTGTCGGATAACTGAATTTGAATAAGAAATAGAATAGCTTCCGTGCCTGGAGCATATCTAGCCTATATCTAGTTGTTGACGTCTGAATAAACAGTAGAATGACCGCCGTGTCTGGGGTATATCCATACTGTATCTGTATGAGCGACAGAATGTCATCCGAATCTGGATCGTATCTGGACTGAACAATAGAAGAGCATCCGAGATGGAGCATCTCTAAGTTGTTTTTTAGAAGTTTGAATCTGAATAAGCAATAGAACGGCATCCGGATCTGGAGCATCTCTACGCTATATCTGAAAGGAAATCTGGAATGAGTGTCAGAACGTCGCCATGCCTGGGTCACATCTGAACCATATCTAGAAGGAGTCTTGAATAAGCAAAAGAACAGCATCTATATCTGGAGCATTTCCAAGCTATCTCCGAAAGGAAATCTAGAATGAGTATCAGAACGTCGCCATGCCTGGGTCACATCTGAACTATCTCTAGAAGGAGTCTTGAATAAGCAAAAGAACAGCATCCATATCTGGAGCATTTCCCAGCTATCTCTGAAAGGAAATCTGGAATGAGTATCAGAACGTCGCCATGCCTGGGTCACATCTGAACTATATCTAGAAGGAGTCTTGAATAAGCAAAAGAACAACATCCATATCTGGAGCATTTCCAAGCTATCTCTGAAAGGAAATCTGGAATAAGTATCAGAACGTCGCCATGCCTGGGTCACATCTGAACTATCTCTAGAAGGAGTCTTGAATAAGCAAAAGCACAACATCCATATCTGGAGCATTTCCCAGCTATATCTGAAAGGAAATCTGGAATAAGCATCAGAACATCGCCATGCCTGGGTCACATCTGAACTATCTCTAGAAGGAGTCTTGAATAAGCAAAAGAACAGCATCCATATCTAGAGCATTTCCAAGCTATCTCTGAAAGGAAATCTGGAATAAGTATCAGAACGTCGCCATGCCTGGGTCACATCTGAACTATATCTAGAAGGGGTCTTGAATAAGCAAAAGAACCACATCCATATCTGGAGCATTTCCAAGCTATCTCTGAAAGGAAATCTGGAATAAGTATCAGAACGTCGCCATGCCTGGGTCACATCTGAACTATATCTAGAAGGAATCTCTGAATAAACAATAGAATAGCATCCGTATCTGGAGCATTTCCAAGCTATCTCTGAAAGGAAATCTGGAATAAGTATCAGAACGTCGCCATGCCTGGGTCACATCTGAACTATATCTAGAAGGAGTCTTGAATAAGCAAAAGAACAGCATCCATATCTGGAGCATTTCCAAGCTATCTCTGAAAGGAAATCTGGAATAAGCATCAGAACGTCGCCATGCCTGGGTCACATCTGAACTATATCTAGAAGGAGTCTTGAATAAGCAAAGGAACAACATCCATATCCGGAGCATGTCTAAGCTATCTCTGAAAGGAAATCTAGAATGAGTATCAGAACGTCGCCATGCCTGGGTCACATCTGAACTATATCTAGAAGGAGTCTTGAATAAGCAAAAGAACAACATCCATATCTGGAGCATTTCCAAGCTATCTCTGAAAGGAAATCTGGAATAAGTATCAGAACGTCGCCATGCCTGGGTCACATCTGAACTATATCTAGAAGGAGTCTTGAATAAGCAAAAGAACAGCATCCATATCTGGAGCATTTCCAAGCTATCTCTGAAAGGAAATCTGGAATGAGTATCAGAACGTCGCCATGCCTGGGTCACATCTGAACCATATCTAGAAGGGTGATCTCTGAATAAACAACAGAATAGCCTCCGTGCCCGGAGCATCTCTAAGTTATATCTGAGAAGAAATCTGGAATAAGTATCAGAACGTCGCCATGCCTGGGTCACCTCTGAACCATATCTAGAAAGGTGATCTCTGAATAAACAACAGAACAGCCTCCGTGCTCGGAGCATCTCTAAGTTATATCTGAGAAGAAATCTGGAATAAGTATCAGAACGTCGCCATGCCTGGGTCACATCTGAACCATATCTAGAAAGGTGATCTCTGAATAAACAACAGAACAGCCTCCGTGCCCGGAGCATCTCTAAGTTATATCTGAGAAGAAATCTGGAATAAGTATCAGAACGTCGCCATGCCTGGGTCACATCTGAACCATATCTAGAAAGGTGATCTCTGAATAAACAACAGAACAGCCTCCGTGCCCGGAGCATCTCTAAGTTATATCTGAGAAGAAATCTGGAATAAGTATCAGAACGTCGCCATGCCTGGGTCACATCTGAACCATATCTAGAAAGGTGATCTCTGAATAAACAACAGAATAGCCTCCGTGCCCGGAGCATCTCTAAGTTATATCTGAGAAGAAATCTGGAATAAGTATCAGAATGTCGCCATACCTGGGCCACATCTGAACCATATCTAGAAAGGAATTTTGAATAAGCAAAAGAACAACATCCATATCTGGAGCATTTCCAAGCTATCTCTTTAATCTTTTTAACGTAGACATGCCCTGGCCGGATGCAGGTATCGAATCCACAATAAATCGCTCACAGACATGCCCTGGCTAGATACAGGAATCGAATCTGGGATTGTGATAGTTGATAATAATCATTTTTGTATTGACCTTTCCTGAAAAAAGGCAAAACATTAGTTGTATGCAATGTCATGGTGCATGGAATGCGCGGTGTCATGACGTTTATAACCAATGGGATTGTAGAATGTGATGTTTATATCATGTATGAAAATGTGATGTTTGCGAATGTATTTTTGTCTAGGAAAATAAATCCTTGACGAATGCCGGGAGCTTATCCTGGGCTGATGTTGCAAGAATACCGGTAGGAGAAGATAACTCCGTTGGGGAATAAACTTGGCGAATAGATTACTCTGTGGGGAAAATTACTCTAGCGATCTTGCTGGGGAAAATACTCTGTGGGAAGAGAGGTACTTTGCTGAGATGTTGTATGAGAACTCCGTTGGGGATACCATTGTTGAGTTACGTTTGGGAGGTTTGAGGAATTCCGCTGGGGATAGGAATACTTCGCCGAGGACGATCTTTCCGTGGCAATTAGCTGAGGATAACCCAGTTATAAGCTCTGGCGAGGAATAACCTTCTGAATAAAGACGGGGAGAGATATGCTCTGCAAATGATAAGCTTCCAGAATCTACTGGGGATAAGCTTCCTACTGGGGAGATGATTTAACTCTCCTGGGGAGACTTTGGACTGTATTGGGAAGGGCTCCACTGGATGTCTAGATTCTGCCGAGGAACAATCTTAGATCAAGACTGCCGGGGATGCTTGTTGAGGGTGTTTGTAGACTCTGCTGAGGAATGTTGAGATCCGCTGGGGAGAATCCAACGTCCATAAGGCTGACTGAGTAGGCTAATTCTGCTTGGGGAGAGTATGTTGACTTGCTGGCTCACTCTCTGGGGAATTAAGGCATCTTGGTTGTTCTTCAGCTGAACCTACCTTGGTACCTTGGTGGACAGAGCAATTAGATCGCTTAGACGACTCATTATTGCCCCTGTTTCAGTGGGAGAAGGCACCTGTGGGGGTAGTTGACAAATCTTCTGGTAGACAGGTGATGAGATGCCAGGACATAGTCGTACGCTTAAATCCCTAATTTTTGCCTGGACCGCCCTTTCGGGTTTTCAGTCCACCGGGATACCCATTTCTACCCAAGCCGCCTTTTCAGGTTTTCGACTTACCGGGTGTACAAATTTTTTCTTTTCATCCCTTATTTTTGCCCGAACCCTTTTGGTTCGCCGGGAAGCCCTTATTTTTGCCTAGGTGTGTCAACCTAGCGGGTCTTTGATTATGCGTAGTATTTTTTTCTGACTATGTCCATGCTCTCAGGATGTAGGGAGGTGCCCCTGTTAGAAGTGTTTTGTCATGCCACCAGAAGATGTTTGATCAGACAAGATTCGTTGTTGGAATGCCCCAAGTGACTCAGGCGGAGATTTGCCCCAGGCTGTTCGGCCTTTGAGAGATTCTCCGAATATTGATTTAATTGCCCCAGATGATGGACAATAATCACGTCTGCCCTTTGATTGGAAGTGCTTTTGTTCACTAGGTATTCATCATGCGAATTTCTCTGCTGTTCGAACAAATAGTCATACGCAAACAATATTATATCAAGAATGCAAAGCTTATGTCTGTCTTGAAGATTTTGAAAATGCATTCTTTTTTCATAAAACAAGTGAATGTTTGTAAAACGTGATGTCAACTCCGTATTTACCGTAGGCCTTAAGGAGTCAGGATACCTTTCGTAACAGTATGCTTTCGAACTAACCCATGCTTCAGCTAGGACTTTTAAGGGTTATAATGTGGCCTGGTTCACGGTTTAAGAAACAAAGGATAAAGGCTCAAATTTATTTGTACCCACCCGCTCTTCGTGATGTTCTTCAAACCTAAGCTCAGTTGATCGTGTGTTAGACTTTGTTTGAGTCTTTGTCCCGTCGTTCCAATGATGGTTCGGATATTGATAGTTTATTTTGAAGAGGCAGTCATTTTTGTTGAGGGTTTGTAGGACCTCTTTCTTTTTGATTTCGTTATCCCTATCTTTTGTCTGAACTGTTTCTTTTTTTTTTTTGGAATTACAGTCAGCGGGATGCCCCAGTTTTGTAAGTCTCCTTCATAGGTTTTGACTTATTGGGTTTTTATTTTTGAGATATAATGACTGCCTATCCCTATGATTATCCAGAACCATCATCGTCTTTTGTTTTATAAGGACCTCTTTGGTGCCGTTTGTTATGCACTTGGATCAACTGAGAGAACTACCCTGCCCCAGGTTATGATAAAGGGTTTTAATTTTCGAAAAGAAAAAACTCCTACTTCTTTGGCTCAAAGGGGTTGACGAGGGATTATCTTCCTTATAACTCCAGTGTTTAGGGATTGAAACAATGCCTGTACCTCATAAGCGGGGTCTATTCAAAGGCATACTGTAGATTACGGTATCGTTTTCGTCATCCTCCCTCAAAAGGCTTAGAATTATTTATCGAGCGTTGATCATCAGAAAAAATATGAAAATAATTTGCATATAGTGAATGCAAATATATTGCTTCAAAACAGACATATGCGATGCATTAATGAAATAACAACGTTTAGCATGAGTAAATGTTTGAACATAAGAAAATTACAACTTGGAAAATTCTAATGAACAAAAGTCTTCTAGTCTCAGGGCTTGTTACTTCAACTGGTGCATCTTGTAGGGATGACAGGAGCATTCAGCCTGGCCCATCTGGGTGAAATCCACAGCTCCTTCCTCAATCAGGTCTTGGATCTTATTCTTCAGAGTCCAGCAGTCATCGGTGTCATGGCCTGGACTGCCAGAGTGGCATGCACATCTTTCCTTAGAACTGTATTTTGGGGAGGCTGTGTTGAGATTCTTAGGAGGGTCCCTTAACGTCACCAGATTCAACCTCAACAATTGTTGTAAAGCTTGAGACGGTGACACATTGAGTTTAGTGAACTGTCTTTTAGGCTTGTCTGGCTTGCTCTGATCAGTCCGTCGTTCTTGGCGAGGTTGTTGTTGGACCTATGAAGTAGTAGCAGCTTGGAGAGGCCCGAACCTTTGACTTCTTGGAAGCTGATTAATGACTTGGTCCCTGACTTGGGCTGGTTGCTTCATGTCTTGATGAAGCTGACTGATCACGGCCCTCAGCTCTCCTTTCTCCCGAGCTAAACTTTGGATGAGAGCCCTTTGCCCCAGCATCTGGGTTTTCAATGTGTCTACCTCAGCTTGTAGACGTTTCAGCCGTTCGTCCTTGTCGTCTTCAACACTGTTCCGGACCAAAGTCCCCGTGAGGAGTGTTCTCAGCTCTTCCTGCCCCTTGGATAGGCTTAAGAAGATCTCCCTGAACTGAGTCTCTTGAGCATGAGGTCCCTGATTATCTTGTTGGGAGGCCATTGCTTAAATAAACAGCGAGAAAGGTAAGTGACCTGCAACAAGGGTACCTGTTATGCAATGATGTGCATGTATGCATGCAATGTTTTCAAGAATCTCGCGGGGTAAACAAGAAATTTGTTAGAGCTGGTATATGGTAGCTTGATGGAAGGCACTGCATCTTATTGAGAGTCCTTCTTCAAGGGTCAAAGGCTCACCATATCTAGTGGGTCATAGCCCCTGACAACCTTGGCTAGAGGAAAATAAATTCCCTTTATCCCTTGTTGGACAGTTGGTTCATCATGACCTACATCACAAGCCCTTGAGATCCTTGAAACGGATTAGTCCTTATGCGGGATGTATGCAATGGTATGATGTTATGCTATGCATGGGGTAATGTAGGTAAACCCTGTTATGAGTCCCAATTAAGGACTATAAACAAAACCTGCAAGAAACTTAGTAAACCCTGTTATGAGTCCCAATTAAGGACTATAAACAAAACCTACAAGAAACTTAGTAAACCCTGTTATGAGTCCCAATTAAGGACTATAAACAAAACCTGCAAGAAACTCAAGTGTCAGATAACAAGCATGCAAGTAGTCAAGTTGGAAGGCACACAAGTCACACAAGAGAAACCCTTAGAGTTCAGGCCAGCATGGGGTCTGGGTATTACCCTCTTGAAGTTGGTGGGCTCAACCTGTCCTATCAGAAGTAACCGGGTTCTAAGGGTCCCAATATCACTGGATTGCTTTCATTGTTCATCGTTTCGATTTAGCCACTGAACTGGCGACCGAAATATTCCAGGAAAGCAACCCTCAATTGAGTGTAGTATCGAGTATCAACCAACCTCGGACTGCACCAAAGTCAGTTATCTCACTACCCTAAAGAGGCCAAGATGGTTCAATTAAGGTTCCTAAGGTCAGTTGATGCTTCATGACACCACATGGAGGCCCCGTACTCTCCTTGACTGAACTCAAGGGTTACCGGTACACACCAAAGTGCCACATCAATGTAGCAGACTGTTCCAACCATGTCGGTATACCCCGCACAATTCCCTCACAACCTTGTTGCTACTTTCTAAGAAGGTATCCCCCAGATCCGGGTTAGGATCTATAGAACTCCCAAGACAGGCCCAATAATATTAAAGCAAGCAAAACAAAGCAATTGAAAACATAAGTATGAGCTATCCTATGGTACACCTCACTTTAAGTATCCCCAGCAGAGTCGCCAGTTCTGTGATCGGTGGATCCGGAACTGACTGTTTAACGCTGGTTCGCGAAATGTCGCGGTAAGCAAGAGTCGCCACCGTCTTTTAATTTCTCCAAATGGAAAGGACAAAAGCACAGAAAAATTCCTTATTGAGATTAGTTCTCGGTTCGGGAGGTAGATTTATAGAAAGGGAAGGTGTTAGCACCCTTTCTATCCATGGTTATCCATGGGCTCTTAGATACTTGCTCACTTGTGTTTTCAAAATGTTTGTTTGCTTTTCAAGGTGAGTGGGTTTGAAAAAAGTTTCTTTGAAAGTTTCAGATCGACTCTTGTATCAGTCCTCAAGAGTGTTTGAAAAGTTGTTTTGAAAGCTTTTTGAAAAGTGTCGGTGTGAAAAGAGTTTTTTTGATTTGTTTTGAATTAGAGCAAGTATCTACGAGTTATCTACCCACCCTAAGGAATTAGGCTGTGTAAATGTCCTTAAGGTAGTGCCATCCCACCATTGAGAGGTAGGTAGCACCACCGTTGGAGGTGTTCGGGTCAATTCGAGGGTTAGGGACAGTGTGGTCACCGAGCAATAGTAAGATACCTTAGAAGCTACCCTTATGCCATTGATCTTTTTATTCCGAGGCAACCGTTTCGAGGCAACTTGTTTCGAGGCAACCGTTTCGAGGCAACTAGATCAATGGAACATAAGGACTCACTAAGACGTCCTGTACTCGACGACCACGTTTCGAGGGGCAAGGCAACATTGTGATCACCAGAGCAACAGTAGGACACCTTAGAAGCTACCCTTATGCCATGTTCATGGACATAAGGACTTACTAAGACGTCCTGTACTCGACGACCACGTTTCGAGGGGCAAGACAACAGTGAGGCGTACCCTAAGAGTGGTGTGTGAATTGTGTGTCATTTTCAGTTATTATTTGTCTTGTCATGCATTGGGTGAGCTACGCTTTGATTTTATTTGGGCATTCATTCTTTCATGTGATTAGCAGTTAAAAGGGTGCGGAAAATAAAAATACGGAAAATAAAGGTCCTACGCTATTACAAGGCGCGGGTCTACATCGCCAAATTAAACCAAGACCCGATTTGAATAAAAGTGCGGAAAGTAAATGTCCTAATTATCTATTACAAGGCTTTGGGGCAAATACATTATATCCATAAAAGAAATAAAAATAAAAATAAATGCGAAAAGAAATAAGAATCGAGAGTGCGAGGGCGTTGGACCCTTTAAAGAAATTAAATAGAAATTATAAATTAATTAATGATTAAATAAAGAAAAGAGATTATTTTTATGTTTTTTTGGTATTTTATGAAATAAAGAAAGTTAATTGAAATTAGAAATTAAAATAAAAGCCTAGTTCTAAATTTGTTTTTAATAAAAAAAAATGTTTAAGTTTTAACCTAATTTATCCTAATTAATTAAATGCCATATTTATTTACAAAATTAATTAATAATAATAATAAGGAGAAAAAGTTATTTATTGAGAAAAGAATAAAGATACTAATAACCTAATTTTTATGTTTTTTTTATAATTATTTTAGAAAAAAGACATTAAAGTTAAAAACCTAAATTTAAACTAATTGTTTTATTGGAATTTATTTACAAAAACTATTTAAAGAATTAAAAAAATTAAATAAAACATATTTTTATTTTTTAATGATTTCTGATTTTTTGGTTTTGTGTTATTATTAAGATTAATTTTGGTGAATTAAATAAAACAAAAGAAAAACAATTAAAATAAAAAGAAGAAAAGAAAAATGGAAAAATGAAAGGTGATGCAAACCATGGGGGTGTTGACCCAATTTAGGAGGGAGCACGAAGTCGCGGCAGAAGCGGATCTGGAAGCGGCGGTTGAGTCCGCGGTTGCACGGCGGAACTGCGATTTGGACGCTTCTCGTTCTTTTGTTTCTGATTCAGAGAGCCAAATTCCAATCCTGATCTTCACAAAGAATTTTATGGATAAAGTTCAAACAATCAAAAAGAAAATTAAATAGAATAAATGAAATTGAAAATGTTAGAATTTTGTGTTGCTTTATCATGACTGAATGATGTTGTTGTGGTGCTGTCAAGAGGATGATGATTTGTGGTTGCATCAGTTTTGAGCTTGTGTCAACGGTATGAACATGAGCTTGTGTAAGGTTTCTGTTTTAGTTGATGAGATTTTTGTTAAAGTTGGTTCATGGGAAATTGCACGTGAAAAGTGAATTTACAGTGCAACAAGAAGAAAAGTGGGGGTTTCCATCGAGTGGCCTCCGTACAGGATTTTGTATAAGAGAATATGAGGTTTTTTTTGTGGAATTTTTGTTTTTTCGTTTTAGAGAGTTCTCTAGGTTGTGTTCTCTTTTCTTTTGATCACTTGCATATGCATTATGTAATGTATTTCAATTGGAATTAAGGGCCTTGAAGCCTTGCATTCATACATAAGATTTTGCCATAAACCTCCATTAACAAACTTTCCATCTTTGTACCAATTTTGAATTCTTGCTTGATTAGGCCTTGAAACAAATTTGGGATGTTGTATAATGATGATTCAAAGCTAATCAAGACCAAATATGCCCCTTAATTAACCTTCTTGATTTTTATTTGATTTTAAAGGATTTAAAATGAATTAAATCCAATAAAATCAAATAAAAATGAAAAAATTAATTTTAAAATTTGAAATAAAATGTGGGACACGTGGGAAGCATGGCCAAGCTGATTCAAATGGAAAAAGTAGGCCCCTTTTGTCAAAAATGAAATTTCAAGGATAAATGATTTTGGCCATTTCACAAAAATTTCCCAACTTCTCCAATGCATATCTTGCTCAATTTTGAAGTTTTGAACATGTTCTTGGACATTTTGGAAAGGTCTTGAAGTCCTCTAACCAATGTCTTTGGTCCCATGTCATTTTGATTTACCAATCTCAAGTTATGGTCTTTGACTTAAAGTGCCTTTTTGTTGACTTTTGAAAATGACCTATAATGTTGAAATTGATAACTTTTTGTGAGAGCATTTCTTGGACTTGGAATGTGAATATTAATTGTAGGAAATGTCTTCCCCTTAAAGATGAGCATTGGATGGAATTTTTCTGATGAACCATGAAAAAGTTATGCCTTGGTCAAGTTACAGTTGACTTTTCAGCTGTCCAAAAATAGAAACTTTTGCATCTTGAGACTTTTTGAGCCATACTTTGAGAATCATGATCAAGAATTGATCAAATGATGTTTGTGGCTTCAAAATAATATGTTGACCAAAAATTTTGACTTTTGACTGCCAAATGACCATTTTGCCCCTACAGTTGACTGTTGAGCAATTAGGTTTTTTGACTGTGCAACTTGACCTTGTGAGCCTTGAAACTTGACATGTAGGTGCTTGACAATGTGTATGAGCATGGGACTTGATTGAGCCCTTGAAAACCTCAACTTCCTTGCAGGAACCAAAAACCCTAGTTTGACTGGCTTAGGAGGATGGTTGACTGGGTAGCCCTTGAGTAGACTTTGAACCATTTGAGGTGATGCTTGTCAAAACTTTGAAGATTATGGGAGGGCAAATTTTAGGGTACAACACTGAGGATATGGAAGTGACTTTGCAGGAGGATGTCCCTGTCTCTGTATATATTGTGGGATGTATCTGCGGGGATTTGCAAATGGCTTTTTAGATACTGTCACGATTCTTTAAGCCATTAGTAACTGTCTTTCTATTTTTTTATGCGCGTATTTGTAAGCGGTGATTATATTCAAATGCATATGTTAAAAATAATCGCCGGACGTTTTTTGCAAAACAAAAAAATAAAAACAAATAGTTTATGCACTTTCAAAGAGATATTTTTGTATTAATCTGAAGAAGTCTGCCTATAACAAGCGCTTTTGTACAAGGAGACAGACATCCTAATAAGAGAATGTCGTCGTAAGAATGAAAACTATACAAATCAATATACAAAGAAAAACAGCTATGTGAAATGACCCCATTGGGTTCCCATTCTGCTATTGCCTTTATATCTTTGAGCATCTCATCACTTTGCTGCTTGACCGAAGCTGACTGGATTGATTAGTACCATTTGAATTTGACACTTGATACTGAAATCTATCTGTGAGGTGATGCAACGAGACATAGTTGTACGCTTTTAATCCCTAACTTTTGCATGGACCACCCTTTCGGGTTTTCAGTCCACCGGGATACCCTTTTTTGCCCAAGCCTCCTTTTCAGGTTTTCGACTTACCGGGTATATAATTTTTTTCATGTATATATCCCTAACTTTTGCCCGAACCCTTTTGATTCGCCGGGATGCCCTTATTTTTGCCTAGGCCATTCAACCTAGCGGGTCTCTGTTTATGCGTAGTATCTTTTAACTATGTCCGCATTTACAAGGTGCGGAAGGTCGTCGCCATCTGTAACACGATGGGAGAACTGACTTGGGTGTTTTACAGTTGTTTGCAATTATTGCGGATAGCAAGAGTCTCCACCGACTTTTCTTTTATCCAATGAGGAAAGGTTGAAAAGCACAGGAAAGACCTTTCGAGATTATTTCTTGAGTTCGGGGGGTAGGTTATGAAAAGGGAAGGTATTAGCACCCTTTTCATCTATAGTTATCTACGGGCTCTTAGTAGCTTGCTAGATCACTTTCTTTTTTTTGAAAATGTGCTTTGTGATGTGGGTTTGAAAGTATTTAGAAAAAAATGTCTTTGTAATGGTTCTCGTCTCTATAAGAATGCGTACAAAGTGTTGGTTTTTGAAAATAGTTCAAAGAGGTGTTTGTGGAATGTGTTTTTGAAAGTGTTTTTGAAAAGTGTCTTTGTAATGATTCTCTTCTCTATAAGAATGCGTACAAATTGTTTTGTATTTTGAAAATGTTTCAAATGAAAGTGTTGGTGTATAAAATGTTTTTGTTGTGAGCAAGCGAGCAACTATGAGCGTCCTACCTACTCAAAAGGTCTAATGTTATTTTCCTCCTCCTATAGATGTTGCTATCTTACCGTTGATTTGGTAAGAAGCCCCATCGTTGGATGTGAAGGGATGGGCGTGGATCGTTTGTATAGTCATATAAGGCAACCTATGAGACGTTTTAGCAATGTCGTTTAGGGACTAGATCGTTTACCGAAGGCAACATTGAGGGTCATCAAGGGACTACGATCTTTTATCGAGGGTCTTTGCTAAAATGCCCATATTCGAGGGACATGACTATTTTTACGAGGCAATAAATTAGATTACCCTAGAGGTGCACGTGTGCATAGTGTGTTTGATTGCAATGCATTTAGTCTTTGATTTTTGGGTTATCTACTTGTTGGTTTTATCTTGCCATACATCCTAATTACTAACATTTTTACAAAAGCAATAAAAATGCAGAAAATAAATCATACACAATTACAACCATATTGAATAGCAAGAAAATGTAAAGACAAAACAAAATAAAAGAAGGAAAAATGAGTGCTTCGATTTGGGCAGTAGAAGCCTTCGATTCCGCTTTTCTGGCTCCCTTCAATTTGGGCTTAGCATGAAGCATGAGATGCAACCTTCAATTTTGCCTTTCTGCTTCCTTCGATTGCAGGAATGTTAGGGTGAGCAAGTAAGCTTCTATCATGCCCTTTGTCCTTCTTTTGATTGAGGTCTGGGAGTCAATATGGACATCCTTCTGGCTGTTTCTTTCGATTGAGGCCTGACAGTCAGTGTGTGGCGAAGCCTAAAGCCACACTTTTTTCTGCTTGCAACTATGAAGCAGCCAGGGGTGAAGCCTAAAGCTTCGATTCGCACCTCCTTCCTCTAGTTTTCTTTCGTTTGGGATTTAAATAGCAACATGGCCTGAGGCCATGCTAGTATTGTCTCATGGCCAGGTTAGTTCTTAAAACATGTTTGATAAACAAAGGAAATATACCATAAGATTAGCAATGAAAACAAACTGAAACAAAAAAGGAAACAAATGTTATGTACATGTTTTGAAATGAAAAAGCTTAAGGTCATGGTGATTTACCTTGCTTGAAGCTGGGGTATGTGAGTTGGAAATTTAGCTGCTGCCCTGGATACTCCTAGATTCGAAGGGAAGAAACGAAAGTGATGTTTCTAATGCTGGATTCGAAGGTCCAGAAGAGTGGGGGTGGTGCTTGTTATTTCTGGGTTCGAATGAGAAGAATATGCGTGGTGTTCTTTCTAGTGGATTCGAAAGAAAATAAAGTGTGGGGTTGTTCCTGAATTCGAAAGGGAAAAGAAACAAGTGTTGTGTTTCTAGTGTTGGATTCGAAAGGGTAAAAAACAAAGGTATGGTCTTTTGAATCTGGGTTTGATAATGTGTTAAGTGTTTGATGATTCTAATACAATTAAAGTTTTTCCCAGCTACCAAAAGCCTTTGGATCTGTTGTCCAGACCCCTTGACATGTTATAGAGCTTCTTATTTATAGGCGAAGTTGGTTGAGGTTTAGGAGGGAAAACAAAACAATTTGAACATTTTTGTAGCTTTCGAGGGGCAGTGTTCGTATGCCAAATTGGTGCAAGAATAGGGGCAGTGTTTCAGAACTGATGTGCAGCAGTTTTGGAGCGTTGTGGCCAGTGCATCAGGCCTGAACTTTGCAGCAAGCATCTTTTGATATCTCAACCTTTTGTTTTGACCACCTAAGTCCAACCTTCAACCAGATTCTTCTTCAAACAATACTATTTGATTTTCACCCAACAAGTGTCTTTCGAATGGACTCTTTTTGTGCATCCTTAGAAGGAGCCAAATGTGTGCCCCTCGAATGGGTCACCAAAAGATGTCTTAAGGTATGTCTTGCAGGTTCTTCGAATGGGCCATCAAACATGTCCTTTGAATGGGAAACCCAGACATGTCCTTTGAAAGGGTCATGTGCGTATCTTTGAAAGGGCCAAATATGTGTCCTTCGAATGGGCCAACTTTTGTATCCTTTGAAAAAGGCAACCCAGATATGTTAATGCATGTCCTTCGAATAGGCCACCAAGGTGTGTGTCATGGTATATAAATTATGTGCGTCGAAATAGACTGTTTCCGAAGGAAATATTGCCCATCCGAAGCTAGCGTGAAAAATGGCCAATGCTTTGTGGGCACCATTACCTTGTGAATGCTAGCCATGGGGAAGCTCTTGCCTGGTGCATACTGGCCTAAAGGGAATCCTGAATTTTTGTGAATCGAAGGAAGCATGCAAAGGGGCAAATGGCTTCTGAATCGAAAGGAAGCTGCAGGAGGCCATTGCCTTGTGCCTGCTAGCCTGAAGAAGGTCCTTGCTTTGTGAATGCTAGCCATGGGGAAACCTTTGCCTTATGCATACTGGCCTGAAGGGAATCCTGGCTTTTATGAATTGAAGGAAACATGCAAGGGGAAAATGGCTTCTGAATCAAAAGGAAACTGTAGAAGGCCATTGCCTTGTGCCTGTTGGCCTGAAGAAGGTCCTTGCCTTGAAGCATGCAAGAAGGAAACTACTGCTCAATCAAAGGTTGTATGCAGCCAGCCATTACTTTGTGAATCAAAGCAAGCATGGCTAGAATTATTCGTCCAATCAAAACAGGAATGCGGGCATCAAATGTTTAAACGAAGCAGGCTTGCAAGCAACCATTGCATTGTGAACCATGTGAGGCTAATGGTGAAATCGAAGGTTGCATGCAAGAAGCTCCTGCTTTGTGAATCAAAGATAGCGTGTCAGAGGCCAATGCTCAATCGAAGGATGCAAGCCATACTTGCATCTAAAGAGGCCAAAAGTCCAATCGAAGGATGTGGGCCAAAGAAAACTTGGTTTTTCTTCAATTTTGTCAAAAAGATTATTCTTATCTGCTTTACCCTTTTTAACAGTTTCCTCTTTAACTTGATGCTGAAAAATCCAATTGTACTTGTGTAAGCTTGAATTTTTTAGAATCCTTGTAAGAAATGCCATGAGAAAAGAGAGGACAAATTTTGGGGTACAACAGCTGCCCCTGTTCAATCTTCTTAAACCTGAAGAGTTAGATTGGCGAGTCTGCCATTCGTGACTTGAAGGCGGAAGATGATTGAACACTAGAGTGCCCATAAATTTGCACTCGATGATGTGGTGGTTGATTGTGTAGGGAATAGGCTTAAAGATGCCATTTGGAGAGATTATAGAGAGTTGTTGGAGATGGGATTATGGATGCCATCCAAAGGTGATTGTTAACAGAAATTAGACTGAAGTATCAGAATAAATCTCTGGTTGATTTATACTGAAACAATAGATATGGTGGGATGAGTATCAGAATAATATCCATAAATGGATCGTATCTGATTCGTATCTGAAAGATGTACTGAATGAGCGTCAGAATGACATTCATATCTGGATCGTATCTGGACTGTATTTTAGAGATATGCTGAATGAGTGTCAGAATGACATCCGTATCTGGATCGTATTTGGACTGTATTTGAGAGATGTGCTGAATGAGTGTCAGAATGACATCCGTATCTGGACTATATTTGAGAGATATGTTGAATGAGTGTTAGAATGAAACCCGTATCTGGACCGTATTTGAGAAAAATCTGAAGTAAGTATCAGAATAATATTCGTCTCTAGTGTAGCAACCAATTTTTTAGTCAGAGCCGCCATTATTAGTTTTTATCCTAGGGAAGGGCATATAATAGAAAACCCTAACTCGCGGACAAATACTCTAGGTTTCGGACTTCATTAGACGAAAGGAAGGTGCTAGGCACCTTTCATCTACCTTGTTCACAAGGATACTAGGTTTTAGGTTTAAGTTTGGGGAAAATAGGGTTTAAATTTTATTAGGGGAAAGGGTTTAAATTTTATTAGGGGAACTCGCCACGATTTTTGATCGTATACCTACGTATCCTCTTATGAGGAATTAGAGTCCCAATTCGTGGTTCGTATGGGGTTAGTGTTTCTTAGGGGTTGCAAATGTATTTTGAATCGCCTCGCATTTGACCAGGAGTAGTGATTGCGAAGATTTTGGCTAAATGCGCGATTAGTCAAAATTCGTTTGGAACCCTTTTGCAAAAAAGAATGTTGTTTAGCTTAATTTATTGCGAAAAAAAGTTTGTTGTTTGTTGCGTATTTTTTTAATCGTATTAATTGCAAAAATCTTAATTAATGTATGATATAAAAATATTTAATGCAATGTATAGAGAATGAGATATGAATTTTTTGAATAAAATAAATTATTTACATGTGATAAATAATATAAAAATTAAGCAAAATAATAATAATTATAAAAGAATAAGAAAATATAAAATATAATAATTATAAAATATAATGACAAAGTATAATAATAATTGTTATATAACAAAAATTTAATAATAATAAGAATAAAAATATAATAGATAAAAAATAATATAAAATAAAAAATAATTTAAATCAGGGGGTGCGTTTTTAGTTATAGAGTAAAACAGAGGGGGTGCTAAAAGGAGGTTGGGCTAGACCCAATGTGCAGTTTTTTGAAGGGAGGTGTATGGTTGTTCTTGATTCAGAAATATGGGCAGATGGGGGTGTGAAAAACATTGGGCTTAGGCCCAAACGCGTTTGGAGAGGTTCAGGGAGATTGCCTATGCGAGGGCGCACGTTAACTATCATGCAGACTTGGCCTCTGGCCGTCTGATGCAGATCTAAGGGATATACTTGAGGGCATATATTAATTATGGTATGCGAGCACATATGGGACCTTACGAAACATAAACATTGTTTTGCTATTTACATTTTATGAAATCCATTTAGTTTTTGTTTTTACAGTTTATCATCTTCTCTCACTAGCAATGCTAACCCTTTCTTCCTTTCAATAACCCTAATGCCCCTCAACTCTCCGGTGACGACGTAACTCCCCTAGCCCCATCCCCAACCTAAAATCAATCCCCTTTACTCAACCTACCCAACAAGAAAACCTGATACAAGAACAATCAACAAAAACAAAAGAAGCTGAGTCCAATTAACCTTTTGTTGTTCCGCTTATGTTCTTGAGCTTCCAAGCTAACCTCTCTTCCGATGTGCAGGTTCTATGAATGGTGGTGAAGGTGGTACATTGACAATAGTGATTCAAGTGTGAAGACGGCTCATCGATGCTCCAAGGGCTTAGAGGTGACACAGTTATCAATGGTGATTAGCAACGGTGAGGCAGGCAACGACGATTAGGGTTTCGGATATCGAAACCCCAATTGTCCTACTTTAACAACAACTTGGTTCGTCAAGTTCTTCTTAGCTCTATTTCTATATCTCTTCCCAGTAATCGCCTCGGTATTACGACCTCTATATTCTTTACCGTACCAATATTTTTCCTCCCCCCTGTCTTTGTATCTATTTCTTCCTCCCCTTCTTTTACTGTGTTTTTTAGTATATATAGGTTTTTAGAATTAGGGTTTTATTGTTACAATTTAGATAGCGTAGATTTAGGGATTGAGATAGAAGTTAGGGATTTAGGATTATTGGTTAATTTTAATTTATTCTGAAAAATACTGTAATTGATTTGGATTTCTGTATAATTTGATTTTGTGTACTGTAATGCTTGGATTTGTTTTGAAAATTGATTATGATATGTATATTTTGTTATAATCTTTAAATGGATATTTGATTTGGTGTAATATCTATACTGAAGATTAGGTTCCGAGTTTAATTTCTACAGTGCTTGTTTATGCCACAAAATATGTGTTAATTTAGGATATGATTTGCACAGTTGTTGTTAATAGGAATTGTGCTTTGCGCTAATGTTCAAGAAAATGGGCCTGCATTATTATTTTTTGTATTCAGCCCAACTTATTTCATTTTTTACTTATTACAACAAAAATGTTTGTTTTATGCAACCAGGCCCAACTGACCTTTACTAATATAATAAATTTCTCCTAAAACAAACCCCTTATTAAAATATAATAAGATGTTAATAAAAAAAATTATAACGACAACCTTTTCTTAAAAAATTAGTAATGGCTGTCCACTTGGCCAAAAAATCAATGGGCCTATAGTTTGTAATTATACCTCCTCTATTTTAAGACATCAAATTCCATTTTACTAACAAATAGTTTATAAAAATCAGTAAAACTAATATTTTTCTTTAAAATGAAACAACAAATTACAAAAAGGACAAATGGTCTGACTTTAATGGGCTTAGTTAATTTGATAAGCACACCCCTCTCTTAAAAACAGCAAAAAAACCATTGTTGGGCCTTATATTAAAAAAATCAAACAAATGTTCAAATAAGAATGTCCGAGAACTTTGATGGACTTTTAATACCAATACCCCTCTTTTGCTATCAACGAAAAATAGAAATGGGCCAAACGCAATTGGCTCACGTATTGTAAATTCAACCTCTTTTTTTTATTACCAACAACAATTCGTAAATGGATTAACAAATTAAGGACTTAATAATAATTATTATTTTGAAATAATTTTCCATTTTTGAATCGCATGGGCCCTTGGCCAACATGCTTCACGAATGGGTTTATGAGTCTTTCTGATTTAGAAAGCCCCATTTTCCTGAATTAAAACACACACCCTGGTTGACTTAAATTTTAAGAACTGGCCATTAGATATTGTTGTACCATCCTCAATTAAATGTGTCTTTATTATTCTAATCTCGAAAAATAAAATCATCGGGGTAGGACAAATTTGGGGTACGACAGTTGCCCCTATTATATTATCTTCCAATCGAATAGCGTGAGAAAACTCGAGTATTGCGCATTCTGATTGGGATTTTATTGAATACTTCGAATACCCCAAAATTTATCCGCCAAACATAAGGTTACACTGATATAGCATACCCTTATGAGTCTCAAGGAAGCAGGCAAAGCTGATGATGTATCGCTTACCAGGATTTGATAACGAGGCATATAGTCTTTGATCTTAAAAGCCAATCTTGTATGTCTTGGTTTTGCTTTAGCTTATTCATCCATTTGGAGGATGAATACAACAATAATTAATGATGCATGGCTACTTGAAGACCGGGGCCATAAGTTATGTTCGCGAATCGCTGCATGACGTATAAGGCGATAGGCTAGAGTTTTATTTTCTTTCGAGCATCGCTGCATGAAGTCTAGGGCGATGATCAATGTTACATAATAAAGAAACGCATTGCTGCATGAAGTCTTAGGCAATGAGCTTAAATTTGTAAATCGCTGCGTAAAGTCTGAGGCGATAAGCTAGATTTGGTTTTCGAACACCACTGCATGAAGTCTGAGGCGATGGTCTGGAGCTTGGAACACATTGCTGCATGAAGTCTGAGGCAATGGGTTAGGTTCACAAATCGCTGCATGAAGTCTGAGGCGATAAGCTAAATTTTTTTCCGAACATCGCTGCATGAAGTCTGGGGTGATGATCTGTGTCGGGAATAAAGAAACACATTGCTGCATGAAGTCTGAGGCAATGGGCTTAGTTCGTAAATCACTGCATGAAGTCTGAGGCGATAGGCTAGATTTTGGTTTCGAGCATCGCTGCCTGAAGTATGAGGCGGTGATCAGTGTCACAGAATAAATAAACACATTGCTGCATGATGTTTGAGGCAATGTGCTTGGTTCGGGAATCGCTGCGTGAAGTCTGAGGCGATAGGCTGGGTTTTGTATTTTTCGAGCATCACTGCATGAAGTTTGAGACGATGATCTGTGTTGCAGAATAAAGAAACACATTGCTGCATGAAGTCTGAGGCAATGGGTTAGGTTCGCAAATCACAACGTGAAGTCTGAGGCGATAAGCTAAATTTGTTTTCGAGCATCGCTGCATGAAGTCTGAGGTGATGACCTGGGTCTTGAAATAAAGAAACACATTGCTACATGAAGTTTAAGGCAATGGGTTTGGTTCGCAAATCGCTGTGTGAAGTCTGAGGCGATAAGCTAAATTTGTTTTCGAGCATGACTGCATGAAGTCTGAGGCAATGACATGGGTTTGTAAGGAACTCATCACTACACGAAGACTTAGGTGATGGGCTGAACGTGTCACGGCATGAAGACTGAGGTGACAGGTTGAATCGTAGGAGAAGTATTTTGTTGGTTGACCCTCAGATAGCTAAATCTAGGGTGAGGTTGTTTGTTTGCTGCATGATGCATGCATATGATGTCTGATATTGAGATGTTTGGATGTATGCAAAATGTATGATGTTTGACATTGATATGGAACCTTGAGTATATGTGTATTAAATGTTGAAATGTATAGTGTATGTATGCTATGCAAATTGTATGTATGAAATATGTGCAAGATGTGCGTATGCCTTGAAAATGTTATGAAGACTATTTCTGGCATTCTCTCCTTTAAACCATCGGCTTAGAGTAACCAATCCCCTGGCGTTGTATGTTGCATCATTGTAGCTTTGTTGAATACGATTTGAATGCAGTGAAAACGTGTTAGCAAAATTTTGAACATTGATTTTGTATTGTGAACGCAGGTGTAGACGTAGACATAGACGTAGGTAATGGCACATGCGTAGATTTGTATGTTGTAAGCGCAGGCGTAAGCATAGACATATGTATTGGCATATGTGTAGCCTTTTATTTTGTAAGTGAAGACGTAGACGTGGACATATGTATAGGCTTTGTAACGTGAGTGCAAGCATAGGCGCAAACGTATATGTGGACGTAGTCTTTTTGCGTCGTGAGCATAGACATAGGCGTAGAGATGTGTATAGACTTTTGTGTTTCAAGTGTAAGTTTTGTACCCCAAAATTTGTCCTCTCATTTTATCAAGATTTCCCCTCACAAGACTCTTTGGACTCCAGACCAGATTAGGGGTTGCTCAGCTCAAGACCTCTCCTTGCACTGATAACCTGAAATTAGGGTTTGAGTTTGCACAAGGATTGTTGGATCATCAATGCTTCATGTGACTTTCATACACCATCTTGGACCCCTAAGATTGCTCATACCAAGTTTCAAGCCCCGAATCACATTTTTGCCCAGTCAATTGGGCAGTTGACCTAAAAATCAGCTGTATTGGGGAAAAAGTCAAATGTGGCCAATTTATAGTCAAACTTCATAATTTTTGATCCACGACAAATTTATAGGCTCCTATGTACCATTTGATCATGTTTGGACCACAACTCCTCAAGAAATTTGATCAGATCATCAAAAGGGAAAAATGGTCAAAATTAGGGTTTTGACTGAGAGAGAGGGCAATTTCTGATTTTTAACCTAGCCAATGACTAATTGGGTTCAAGCATAATTTCAAGGACTCAATAGCATCATATTGATCTAATCACAAGGTTCAAAATATCTCAAATGCATAGGGTTGACAGATGAATTTTGCAGTCAATTGATCAAAAGTCAACTGTACACTGAAATGTCAAACTTTGACTTTTTGGTCAAAATCAAGTGCCAAAGGTCATAATTCATCAAAACATGTCAAAATGTGAAATTTGTTGACTAAGAAACCTAAAATGGAAAATTAAGATTTTAAGTTGAAAATTTTCATAACTTAGAAATTCTAAGTTATGAAAATTTCTTTTTTTCCCCCCAACTTACCACAACTTTTTCACCATGATGAAATTGGATTAAAAGGAAACTTCCAACATGAAAGTTGTAGTCCTCCATGAAATCTACAACTTTGATTCATAAAGTTTTCCCAAAATATGATTGGATCTCAAGTTATGATTTTGTGATTAGGGGTCCATAAATTTTTTAACTTAGTGAAATTTTGCCCTAGTTTAGGCAGGTTTTTGACCTAACTTCATGGCAACTTTTCACCTAGTTCCAAGAGGTATCTCAAGTTGCATTTCAAAGATGGATTGTAGAGCATGTTACAATATTTCCAAAATTTCCAAGAACTCTCCAAGATCATTTATGGTTAGCGAGAATCGAAGAAGGGAAAATGGCAATTTATCACTTTTGTTTAAGGCATTTTCACAATGGTTCAAGTTGCAAATCTGCCCTAGCATGCTTGTACTTGGCATTACAGGTCCTAATCCTTTCTACACTCCATAATTGAATTCTAATTCAGTGGACAATGGATTTATTTTGATCTTTGGAGCATTGTACAATGAATTAATTCAAAAATGGCATAAAGTTCATATTACTACTTTGATAAAGCAAGCTTTTTACAACTTTGCTATCCTTGAGCATTGGACCTGTTTCTTTGTCAAAAGCAAGGTCCACAGTTATCAGGCAAATCATACCAACTCCTTGCATCCCTAGAACTAGAAAGTACAACACCTTGGGCATTGTCACTTCAACTTTTCTTCAAAAGCAAGAAACTTGTAAAAGTCAATACAACTCATCCATCTGATAAAGGCAAACCTTGGCATCATTTGAAACAACTTCAGAACCTTGGAACAAGCCAATACACAATTGCCTAACATCTCAAACACTCTCAAACACCAAAATCACACTTTTTTGCCCAAATAGGGCATCATCTGCAGAACACTTGCCAACTTGAAACTTTCTCGTGCGTTTTGCCTTTCAACCCTTGAAACATCTTCCCTACATCACATCCAAGCTATCCAAGCATTCATCTTGCAACTGTTAGCTCAGTTTCACACTTCACCATTTTCATTTTGTAAAGGTGCAGGTTGAATCATGTAAGGAGATTCAAGCATCTATAAGGCCAGCTAAGCATTGAAAAAGGTTGAGGGAACTTCAAGGAAGCTCACACGATCTTCAGGCCTCATTCAAAGTTCCCACATTGCCATATCCAAACTCAACTGAACAAGGTATTCTTCAAAGTTCTATCTCCTTATTTAGGCATCCTTAAGCTTTGGTTTGTGAAGCAAAAATGTAGTCCTTAACTTGCTTAAGCTGTACATATGCATACTTTCCATTTATATTAACTGAGCTAAGAGTATTTGGTTGTTGAACATGCTGAAAAAACTAGGTCAGAAATTAGGGCCATTAAAATTCTTCCTGATCTTTGAGAGTTAGGTCATGAATTTTATATCATTGGAATCGTGAGTTCATAAGCTACATTTTTTGTGTTATGAGTTTTTGATTTTATGCAAGCATGAGCAAGAACAAGATTTGAAGCAGAAGCGCGCACGTTTGTTTGGCTGGAGGACATGGACGACAGGTCCTGGGCCTGGCGCACTTGGGCCTTGCATTTTTGACTTTTCACACCCCCTGTTTCCTATTTGCACCCCTTGGCCTATTTTATTTATTTATTTTATATTTTGCATATTTTTCATCTCTTTTATGTTTATTGCTTTTATTTATTTTTCTGAACATGAAAAAATCTTGAAAAATATTTTCTTTATTTTTGCATTTTATTTTTTTATTTTTATTATTTTTTTGGCATAAAAAATAGTTTATTAGCAATAATATACTTTATTCTCTTAAATAAACTTGTAAATAATAAAAAATACTTAAATATTTCATTTTATTATTTTATACATATTAAATATTTATTTTCCATATATATTTAATTTTTACTATTGGTATATAATATCTTTATTATTTTTCTTAAACAAAAAATGGATAAAATGAATAATATAAAACATATTTTCTTTTAAATCAAAATTAGGGTTTCCCCTTTCAAAAAATAATAATATTATTTTTCTTATTTTTAGGATTTAGATAATTTTATTTTCTCATACATAAAACAATTACAAAAACATTTTTGCATATATACATTTTATTTGCATATTTAAATAATTGCTTATTTATTTATTTTACAATGAATTCAATTGGGTTGTAATAGTGAATTAGGGTTTTATTTTATGCAAATATCCCAATTTAAAACTTGTATCCCCCCTCCCATAATATTGTTGTAATAGTTTAGATTTACTTTACGCAATTTATCGCATTATATACATATTTAGTAAATTAGGGTTTGTATGATAAGACAAAATCAAACAAATAGCATGACCTAATCCAAGACAAAAATGCATGAAAAATAACAACACATTGCACACAAGCACCCTTAGGGTTTCTCCCACTTGGTTGCCTAATAAATGGCCATGGTATGCATGCTAGGTATCTTGGCAAAATCAAACAAAATAAAAGATCATAGTCCCTCAATGACGCTATCAAAAGTTTCCTAAACAAATGATCTTAGTCCCTCAAAATGCTAAAGATACTTGGAAATATTGCTATCATGGTCATACAATGACCCACGCCCGTCCCGCTTAACATCGAAAGATAGGTTTGTGTTGTACCTCAAAATTTTCCCTCCCATTTCCTCAACATTTTCTCATCACAAGACCTTTGAAGATCAAGATCCAGTTAGGGTTTCCTCTGCTCAAGACTTCTCCTTGCACTGTGGACTCAAAATTAGGGTTTGTGTTTGCCTAATGATGTTTTGACCTAAAAAGCCTAAGATGACTTTCATGCTTCATATTGGACTCCCAAGTTTACCTATACCAAGTTTCAAGTCTTGATTCCAAGTTTTGCCCAGTCAATTGGACAGTTAACCTAGAAATCAGCTGTATTGGGGAAAAAGTCAACTGTGGCCAATTGACAGTCAAACCTCATGAAATTTGATCCACATCAACATTATGAACTCACATGAACCATTTGATCAAGTTTGGATCACAATTCCACAAGAAATTTGATCAGATCACCAAAAGGGCAAAATGGTCATTTTTAGGGTTTTGACTGCACAAAGGCAATTTTTGACTGTTTGACCTAGCCAATGGCAAATAAAGCTCACATATGGACTCAAGGACCCCATGAAGTTATCTTGACACATTCATCAAGCTCAAAAGATCCCAAGTACACAAGGTTGACAGTTGAATTTCCCAGTCAATTGATCAATTTTGACTGTATACTGAAAAGTCAAACTTTGACTTTTTGGTCAAAATCAAGAGTCAAGATTCATTTTTCATCAAAACATGCCAAATCATGAAACTTGTTCACCAAGAAATCACAAAATGCAAATTAGGGTTTGAAAATGGAATTTTTCATAACTTAGAATTTTTCTAAGTTATGAAAAACCCTAATTTTTTCCCAACTTTGCCCCATCTTTTCACCATGATCCATTTGGATTCAAACAAAAGTCAAAACATGAAAGTTGTAGCTTGTTGCATAATCTACAACTTTGATTCACAAAGTTTTCTCATTTGAAGCTTGTATCTCAAGTTATAATTTTTTGAATAAGAGCACTAAACCATCTTTTAACTTAGTGAAATTTGACCTATTTTGACAAGGTTTTCTACCCTACTTCAAGGACACTTTTCATACCCTTCCACTTGGAATTTTGATTTGCATTTCAAATATGGATTGTAGTACACATTCCAAGCTTTCCAAAATGTCCAAGAACTCATCAAACAACCTCATAACTTAAGAGATTCGAATTTCACAAGTTGGCAAAAATCCACTTTTGTTCTTCATCCAAACATGTTCACAAACTTGCAAATTTGAATTCAGTTTTCTTTATGCTTAATTACAGGTCCTTGAACCATTCCATACTCAATAATTTAATTCATATTCAATGAGTTGAGGCCATGTTCTTTGTGTTCTAACATTGCATAGTGGATTAATCCTAAACTAGATAAAGTGCTTTATCCATTTTTGTAAAAAGCTAGCTTTATGTCAATTTGAAATCCAAGCAAGTACAAGCAAAATCCTCTTGGCACAAGATTATGGACAAGTTGCTCTGATCAAGAGAAGATTATGCAGCAGGATTAGAGGCCCCTACTGACCTAAAAACAAAAGTGACCATTGCTTGCTTCATTTTAAAGTAACATTGCATAACTTATCACATATCTCATCTCAGCTTAGGAACAGAAGGGAGAAGTGATCAAACACATTCCATAGACCAAATCCAAGCTTTTGCACGAGCCCTGAACATCTAAAGCACCCTCCATCTCAAAATCACCTTGAAACTGCTCAAACAGGGGAACCCCTGCAGTTTGAGTGCAAACTCCCAATCCCTTCGAGCATTTTGATCCAAACCTTTTCCTCTACCTTCCCTACAACATATACAAGCTAACCATGTCCTGAAATCAGACCTGTAACACCTCCAAGCCACTTCACCATTTTTAATTTTCTGTTTTGCAGTTGGAGTTCACTAGCTCGATTCAGGGAGTTTCAAGACAAAGTAGGAATTGGAAAAGCATCCTTACACTTCAAGGAAGCTGTACAAGTCATCATTTCACTCTGAAACATCCTCCATTGCAAAGCTCGACTCCAACTGAACAGGTACATTCATGGAGTTCTATCTCCCTTATTAGGCATTGTTAGCTTTAGATTTTTGAAGAAAACATGTCACAATCATAGCCCTGAACATGCTCATATGTTTAGATTTCATTTATATTTCGTGTGCTTAGAGAATTTCATGTCTGAACATTGATGAAAAGTTAGGTCAGAAATGGGGGGAAGATAAATTCTCCCTCATCTTAGAGAGATAGGTCATGTTCTTTATATGGTTGAAACCGTCTCTTAATGCTCTACACTTTTCATGTTATGAGTTTTGCTTGAAAGTCCAGGAATCCAGAGATAAAAAACGCGTGTTTTTGCTTGAAGAAGGCTGTACAGAGGTTGAAGAAGAAGTGGTCTGGGCTGGGCCTGGATTTATTTTCTTTTCACACCCCATTTCCATGTTTACACCCCCTGAGCCCATTTGCTTCATTTTTGACTCTTTTTGACTTTTTCTTTTTTGGTTGACTTTGTTTATTTTTTCTCATGACATTAAAAAATTAAAAATATTTTTTTCATCATTTTTTGCATTTATTGCATATTTATTTATTTATTTTCTTTGTTTGTACATAAGTATATATAGACTATTATTAGAATAAATATAAAAATAATGTAAATACAATTTTTATTTTTATTTACTTTCTGAAAATATTTCACACAAAAAAAATACTCTTTTATTTATTTTATTAAAATATTAAATAAATACTTATTTTTTGTATAATACATATTTAGGGTTTAATATATATATATATGTGATTATTAATATATTTAAGATAAAATATAAAAATACTTGAATTTTTTCATCTTTATTAATATTTGATATAAAAATACCTTTTTCCATAATACACTTCATTTTATTTTATTTTTATAAATAATGAATAAATAGTTGTATTAAATTAGAAAATAATACCTTTTTCTTTAAAATTAGGGTTTTTACCCTAAGTTCAAAATACTCCAAAAAATAATACATTTTTTATTTTCTTTTCTCTTTTACATAAATAACATTTTTTCATACATATACAAAACATTTTTGTGCATCTTGCATCTTTATTTAATTTTTGTACATTATTCAAATTGCAAATATTCAAAATGATGTAATAATTTAGATTTAAATTCTTGTCAATATCCCCATTTGAACATTTGTACCCCCCTTCCCATATTTGGTTTTGTAATAGCTTAGTAATTTTAATTTCGCACTTTATTGCTTTCTAATGATAACATGTTAGAATTAGGGTTTGTATGCGAAAAACGATAAAAAATAGTTTGACCTAATACAAGATAAACAAGCATGAAAATGGACACACAAACCACACTTGCACCCCCTAGGGTTGTCCACTTGTTGCCTTCAAATAAATGGGCCATGTTGCATGTTAAACTTCTTTGGGCAAAGCAAACAGTTTTGAATGATCATAGTCCCTCGATAAAACTTTTCAAAACAAACAAAACAAATGATCAAGTCCCTTAAAGAAAATTGCCCAAAGACATTTAACGCCGTTGCAATTATGGTCTAAAACGATGACCCGCGCCTGTCCCTTTCACATCCTAACATAAGGTTGTCCACCAAATTCAATGGTGGAACAAACTTGTTAAAAGGGTTAAAACATAGCAATAGTCTTTTGAGAAATTTAGGAGTAGATAACCTCTTAGTTACTTGAATCCAACTTGCAAAACAAAACACTTTCCTAATTTCAAAATCACACATCACAACACTTTCAAAACAACTTTCAAAAACAAATGAAAACCTTTTCAAAAGACATACATCTTTGTATACATCCCCACATGGATCATTACAAAGGTTGCCACCACATTGGCCTCTTTTCAAAACATTTTTCAAACCCACACACTCAAGCACCATTTAAAACAATTGAAAACAAAAGGCAAGTGATCTAAGCAAGTAACTAAGAGCCCATGGATAACCATGGATAGAAAGGGTGCTAATACCTTCCCTTTCTATAATCTACTCCCCGAACCCAAGAAACATCTCAAAAGGTTTTTGCTGTGCTTTTTAACCTTTCCTTAGGATAAAATAAAAATTCGGTGGCGACTCTTGCTAACCGCAACATTTGCGAATACAAACGCAAAACCTCAAGTCAGTTCTCCCACCGTATCACAGAACTGGCGACTCTGCTGGGGATAAGCTAAAAGTGGAGTAACCTTAGGGTTTAGATCACCTTTGTTTTCAATTGTTTGCTTTGTTTGCTTTTATATTTGTGGGCTTTGCATCGGAGTTTCATAGATCCTAACCCGGATCTGGGATATACCCTTTTTAGGTAGCATAATCTGTGAGGGACCTGTCCGGCGTAGACCGACATGGGTGAAGCAGTGGCTACGTTGGTGTGGCATCTTAGTCTGTACCTATATCCCTTGTGTTGTAACGGGGAGAATATAGGTCTTCTAAGGGGTCATTAAACACCAACCGACCTTAGAACCCTAAATTGACCAACTTGGCTATTAAGACAGTAGCAGTATGCTACACTCATTGAGGCTAAAATCTCGAGATGGTTCTGGCCGCGAGAAAAGATTGCGATGCTGGAGTTATGACCGATTGAGGGTAGCCAATGATTTGAGATCCTTTAGAACCCGGTTACTTTTGATAGGACAGGTTTTAACCAACAAAACCAAAAGAGGGTAATACCTGAAACTCATGCTGGCCTGAAACCTAAGGGTGTCTTGTGTGACTTGTGTGCCTTATTTGCCTATGTGAATACTTGTGGTGTGCTTCATCATAGCATCATGCCATCATACCATTGCATGCATCCTGTATAAAAGGCTAACCCATTTCAAAGACAAAAAGGTTTCATCTTTGCTCTGTTTTGTAGGACATTATGATGCCCGTGCGTAGAAATACTGTCCGGCTCAACTTTGTTCAACCACCAGTTTTACTCAAGGATCTGGTTGGAAGGATTCCAAACACTACCTCCTTCATCAACAGACATGGTTCTCTCCTTGGCTTGATCACTGCAAAATGGGACCAACAACTGATAAGTGTTCTGACCCAGTTTTATGACCCTCTACATCACTGTTTCACCTTCCAAGACTTCCAGCTGGTTCCTACCCTGGAAGAATTTTCTTATTTGCTTGGGATTCCTGTCTTGGAACAAACTCCCTTCACTGGTTTGGAAAAGACTCCTAGGCCTGAAGAGATTGCTGCAATTCTCCCCTTGACCAAAGAAGAGATATTGTCCAACTGGGAAACCAGAAATGGGGTCAAGGGCTTTTTGGTCAAATTTCTGGTTGGCAAGGCTAATGATTTCTGGAATGACTTGGACTTCAAGGCATATGAGGATGTTCTAGCTCTTTTGATCTATGGTCTGGTGCTGTTTCCCAACCCTGACACCTTTATCAGTATCCATGTCATAAGGATCTTCATGTCTCGGAATCCGGTACCCACTCTTTTGGGTGATATTCTACAACAACTCTATGCTCGTACTGCTCGAAAACGGGGAACTCCGTGGTGTTGTGCTCCTTTACTAGTAAGGTGGTTTATTTCGCACCTTCCTAAGTTTGTGCTGAAGAATGAAGAAGGAAAAGGCTGGGCTCGGAGGTTAATGTCTCTCACTGATAATGACATCACCTGGACTCTCAGAGGTTTGGACGAGGTAGCTGTTATCGACCGTTGCGGAGAATACCCTAATGTCCCGTTGATTGGTATCCAAGGAGGAATCTCTTACAATCCGTGTTTAGCTCTCCGTCAGTTTGGAAGAGCCAGAGGAGATGGGCCTTATGAGATGCTGGTTCCTCACTTCCATTTTGAGTTTCAGGCAGACAGTGGCAAACTACGCCAGGGATTCATTAGAGCTTGGGACAGAATTCACAAAGCTGACCCACATGAGTTAGGACCAAAGACTTCTCTGCCATTGAAGCCCTATTGCAAATGGGTCCGCATCCGTGCTCAGAAGTTAGGTATGCCCTACGAAGCTGTTAGACCTCTCATTCTTGAGTCTCCTGTTGAAGATGGGATTCCTCCAACTGTCCTCCCTCCTCAGATACCCACTGATTTTGATACAATGAAGAGATCTTGGGCACAGCTAAAGGAAGAATGGGATTTCTATCGGGAGAAGTTCAACGAGCAGGAACGGAAGATCCAGAGGCTGACTAAGCAATTGGAGGAAGAACGGGTCCTGAACAACTACATCAGCACTGAAAAGAGGAGGCCATGGGAGCATTGATGAGCTTTGGATGTTTCCTTTTATAGTTTATTTCCTTTCCAGTATTTTTCATTCCTGTAATGCCTAAGGGAAAATTGTTGAACAATTGAAAATTTTAATCTAATGAAGTGTGTTTCCCTTTTTGTCTACAAAGTTGAATCTTGTTTGTCTTTGAAAACATAAAACATATGCATTCCATTGCACCATATGCATAGCAGGTACCCTATCTCACAGGTTGCTTAATTTTCTTCGTTGTTTGTGTGAACAGTCATCATGAATCCAGACTCATCCAGTGAGCAGGCAATCAAGGCCCTTCAGGCCCAAAGTGCACAGTTTCAAGAGATGGTCCTAAGCCTAGCCCAAGGTCAGCAAGAGTTGAAGACTCTACTCCTGAAGAAGAAGAAGAAAAAGAGGACTGCATTGTTCAACACCGGACGCAGATTTGGGAACACACTCCACAATGAAGCTGATCCAACCACTTCTTCTGCTGAGAAAAACAGTCCCCAAGGGGGAGGAGCTCCTAGTCCCGCAGTCTCCGACAACGAGACGGACTATAACGACGAACAATACCCACCTGCTACTGACAGATACAAGCAATTGGAGGACCGCTTGAGCGCCATGGAGATTCAGAATGTGCCGGGGCTGGATTTCGGAGATTTGGGATTATCTTCTGGAGTAGTAATTCCACACAAGTTTAAGGCACCTGCCTTCGCCAAGTATGATGGGGTCTCCTGCCCAAAGCTGCATCTGAGGTCGTATGTAAGGAAAATCCAACCTTACACGGCGGATAAGAACCTCTGGATTCACTTCTTCCAAGATAGTCTCTCGGGGTCACAGCTTGAATGGTTCTACCAATTGGATGGAGCTAGCATCCGACACTGGGAAGATTTGGCAACCGCATTCTACAGACAATACCAATACAATTCTGATCTCGCTCCTACGCGTACCCAACTTCAGGGTATGTCTCTAGGGACGGGTGAAGGGTTCAAAGAGTACGCTCAAAAATGGAGAGATTTGGCTGGCAGGGTGCAACCTCCATTGACTGACCGAGAGCTGGTTGATATGTTCCTTGGGACTTTGTCTGGTCCATTTTTCAATCATTTGGTTGGTAACTCCTCCGCTGGGTTCACAGATTTGATATTGACGGGAGAAAGAATTGAAGCTGGCATCAGGTCAGGCAAGATACAGAAGGCTGCCTCTACAAGTGCTGAGAAGAGGCCATTTAAGAAAGAAGCAAGTGCCGTCTATGGTCCTAGAAGACAAGTCAAGCCCGAAAGTCGCCAAGCCGTCAATGCTTTGGTCATCTCAAAACCTGTTGCTGCTCCTCAGCAGTACAATCAACAAAGAAGTGAAAGGCCCAAGAGGCAGTATACTCGGCTGAGTATGACCTTATCTCAAATTTTACCCCAACTGTTATCCACCAACCTGGTGACCCTCAAAGAAGCTCCTAAGGTCGTCAACACTGCGTCTCCTAAATATAACCCAAATGCCCGGTGTGCTTATCATTCTGATAGCCCCGGGCACACTACTGATGATTGCTGGGCCTTGAGAAACAAAGTGCAAGATCTGATCGACGCAAAGGAAATTCAGTTTGAAGCGTCAGAAAGACCAAATGTTGTAACGGATCCTATGCCCCAGCATAGGGTAAATGCCATTGAGGAAGAAATATACGCTGTTTCGGTAGATGAAGTTGTCACCCCTCTGAAGACTGTTAAGAAGAACCTACTGCGGGCCGGTTTATTTCCGGGTTGCGGTGAAGGTTGCCTATTCTGTGCTGTTTCCCTATCTGATTGTCCCTTGCTGAGGTTAGGCGTCCAAGGCCTAATGGATAGCAAGGAAATTCTATTCAAAAAGACTGCTGTTCAATTGGTTCCGATGAAAGAAGTTTCTGTGATTACCATCTTCAAAAATCCAATCAAGGCTCCCCCGAAGAAGCCTATTCAAATCATGACAGTTGCGCCTGTGATCATTACTGTTCCGGGGCCCCTCTCCTACGTGTCTGATAAAGCTGTCCCCTGGCATTATGGGGCAGACGTGTATGTAAATGGAATCAAACAAGAATTCGACGCTAGCGCCAGTATCTGCGATATCACTGGTCCAGCCAAGGTCACCCGCAGTGGCAGGCTCTTCTCGCCTGACATTGCACCGCCCGCTATTCGAAAACCCCTCCTCATAAAACCTACGAGTTTACCTGGTCCTGTTGCTGATCAAATTGTGTCCCCTGCTGCCGAGTCATCAAATGCTCGGGGCAAAGGGATTGAAGAAGAGCCTGCCTGGATGGAGGCACCAATACACGTAAATGCTGAGGCCTCCCGACAAGAAATGGAGGAGATTCTGAAAATAATAAAGAAAAGTGATTTTAATGTTGTCGAGCAGTTGGGGCATACACCCTCCAAGATCTCCCTGCTCTCCTTATTGCTATGCTCCGAGGCCCATGCTAAGGCCTTGATCTCATTTCTCAAGATGGCCCATGTGCCGCAGGAGACGTCTGCAGTCCAGTTCACTGATTGCATAGCTAATCTAACAGCAGACAACGGCTTGGGTTTTTCAGATGCTGACCTGACCGCGAAAGGGAGAGACCACAATGATGCCCTGCATGTCTCTATTGAATGCAGGGGCACTACTCTGGCACATGTATTAGTGGATACTGGTTCTTCCTTGAATGTTCTACCGAAAAAGGCTTTAGATCGTCTGGATTATGAGGGCCTGGAATTGAAACCCAGCAATATCATCGTCAGGGCCTTTGATGGTTCAAAAAGGATGGTGCATGGAGAGGTTAACATCCCTATTCGTGTGGGCTCTCAAGTGTTTGACTCTACCTTTTACGTGATGGATATACGTCCATCGTACTCTTGTCTGTTGGGTCGACCTTGGATCCATAAAGCTGGGGCAGTGACCTCCACCTTGCACCAGAAGCTGAAGTATCCCGTCAGGGGGAAGATCGTCACTGTGCAAGGAGAAGAGGAGTATATGGTGAGCCATTTGAATTCCTTCAGGTACATTGAGATGGACGGAGAGTTCATTGAAACCCCCTTCCAGCATTTCGAGGAGGTACATCCAATTTCAGCAGCTGCAGAGACAACAGTTGAAGAGAACGTTTTCTTGAAGATGGCTTCCCTAAGGGATGCCCGGGCTGTGGTTCAGAAAGGCAATTGTGCAAACTGGGGTCAGCTTCCTGACTTCACTCAGAAGAACGACAAGTTTGGGCTAGGCTTTACTGCAGAGGCTCAGAAGGCTGTGCGCAAAGAGAAGATCAGAAAGGCTCCGGTGTTTATCTCCAGCTCAAGGGTGAATGCTATCGAGGAGGATGTGGAGGAAGCAGAGTTTGACAGTTGGATCTACCCGACTAACAGCAACGGACCAAGCAACTGGACGACAAAGGATTTTACCCCTATCACATTTGTCACGCAGTAATTAATTTCTTTTGATTTCCAAATTTGTAACAAACAATATGTTAAAACTTTGTTGGCTCGGTGTCCTACCCGGGGCATCGTAGCTCCATTTGTGAGGGCTTTTTGTATGACATTTTCATATATCATCAATCAAAACATTGGACGTTTGTTGCATTTCAAATCTTTTGCTCTTTTCCTTTCTGTGTTATATATATTGCAAAACAGCTGTATTTACACACACTCACTTATACAGGTTTCAATCCACTCTGGATCTCACTGGTAACAGCTCTGCTACCGCCAGTTATGACTTCGAAAATCTGATCAACTTGGCCGAAGACGAAGGTGAAGATGATTGCGAAGTGCCTGGTGAACTTGCAAGACTGCTACTCCAGGAAGAGAGGGCTATTCAACCACATGAAGAGCCTGTGGAGACAATTAACTTGGGTACTGAGACAGATAGGAAAGAGGTCAAGATTGGTGCCAATCTAGAGCTCAGCGTGAAGCAACGATTGATCCAGATGCTACAAGACTACATGGAGATTTTTGCTTGGTCCTATGAAGATATGCCTCGTTTGGATGCCGACATTGTAGTTCACCACCTGCCAACCAAGGAAGATTGCCCTCCGGTAAAGCAAAAAGTCCGACGGATGCGTCCAGAGATGTCTGAGAAGATCAAGGCCGAGGTCATGAAACAGTTGATGCCGGGTTCCTTGCAGTGACTTCCTACCCCCAGTGGGTTGCCAATGTGGTGCCAGTACCAAAGAAGGACGGTAAAGTCAGAATGTGTGTCGACTACAGGGATTTGAACAGGGCCAGCCCCAAGGATGACTTCCCCCTACCTCACATTGATGTCCTTGTTGACAATACGGCTCAACACAAGGTGTTCTCCTTCATGGATGGTTTTTCAGGGTATAATCAGATCAAGATGGCTCCAGAGGACATGGAGAAGACTACCTTTGTGACTCAGTGGGGCACCTTCTGTTATAAGGTCATGCCATTCGGATTGAAAAATGCTGGGGCAACCTATCAACGTGCCATGGTTGCTTTATTTCATGATATGATCCATCATGAGATTGAAGTATATGTTGATGACATGATTTCAAGGTCTCAAACTGAGGAGGAGCACCTTGACCATCTGAGGAAGTTGTTTGACCGACTCAAGTTATACAAGCTAAGGTTGAATCCCAACAAATGCACCTTTGGGGTAAGATCCGGAAAATTGCTAGGTTTCATTGTAAGTGATAAGGGTATTCAGGTGGACCCTGCCAAGGTAAAAGCCATACAAGAGATGCCGATTCCAAAAACAGAGAAAGAAGTCAGAGGTTTCCTAGGACGACTGAATTACATTGCTCGATTCATCTCACATCTGACCGCTACTTATGAGCCAATCTTCAAATTACTGAAGAAAGATCAAGTGGTACGCTGGAATGATGAATGTCAGGCCGCCTTTGAAAGGATAAAGGAATATCTCCAAGAGCCACCCATTCTTATGCCACCAGTGGAAGGAAGACCTCTGATACTATACTTGACAGTGCTTGATAATTCAATGGGGTGTGTGCTGGGGCAGCATGACGAGTCTGGCCGAAAAGAGCACGCTATTTATTACTTGAGCAAAAAGTTTACCGACTGTGAGTCTCATTACTCACTTCTTGAGAAAACTTGCTGCGCTCTTGTATGGGCTGCTCGCCGGCTGAGACAGTATATGCTGACTCACACCACCTTATTAATTTCAAAGATGGATCCCATCAAGTACATATTTGAAAAGCCCGCTCTGTCTGGAAGAATAGCGAGATGGCAAATGATCTTAACAGAATATGATATCCAGTATACGACTCAGAAAGCAATTAAGGGAAGTGTACTGGCAGATCATTTGGCACACCAACCTGTGGACGATTACCAATCATTGAACTTTGACTTTCCGGACGAAGACATCATGGTGGTAACTGACTGTGAAGTACCTGGACCGGATGAAGGACCTGAGGAAGGATCCCGATGGTCTATGCATTTTGATGGAGCCTCCAATGCTTTGGGTAACGGCGTCGGCGCTGTAATCATATCTCCCAAAGGAACTCATACTCCCCTCACCGCCCGATTATGTTTTAGCTGCACCAACAATATGGCAGAATATGAGGCATGTATCATGGGTTTACAAGCTGCAATCGACTTAAGGATAAAATTCCTAAGTGTCTTCGGAGATTCCGCTCTCGTGATCAATCAGATCAAGGGCGAGTGGGATACAAAACACCCGAATCTTATTCCTTACAAAGAGTATTTGTCGACCTTGCTCCCTCACTTTGAAGAGATAACTTTTGAGCATTTCCCCAGAGAGGAGAATCAGCTAGCGGACGCACTAGCCACGATGTCTTCAATGTTCAAAGTTAAATGGGACATTGAGGCTCCCCGAATCATAATCTGGAAGTTGGATGAACCGGCATACTGCTGCGAGCTCGAGGTTGAGAAGGTCACTGAGAAACCCTGGTATCATGAGGTGAAGAGGTACTTGGAAGCTCAGGAATACCCTGACGGAGCATCCGTCAATGATAAGAAGTTCATGAGGAGGTTTGCTGCAAAATTCTTCCTCAGCAACGGCATTCTCTACAAACGGAATCATGATTCGACTCTGCTACGTTGTGTGGATAAGGCTGAAGCGGAGAAAATCATGATGGAACTGCATGAAGGTACATTTGGAACACATTCCAGTGGACACACCATGGCTAAGAAAATCCTTCGGGCATGATATTTCTGGTCCACAATGGAAGCCGATTGTTACCAACACTCCCGAACTTGTCATAAGTGCCAGATCTATGCTGACAAGGTGCATATCCCTCCGGTTCCTTTGAATGTCCTGACGGCACCTTGGCCTTTCTCAATGTGGGGCATCGATATGATCGGTGAGATCCGACCAACGGCATCCAATGGGCATCGCTTCATCTTGGTGGCGATTGATTACTTCACGAAGTGGGTCGAAGCAGCTTCCTACGCCACAGTAACCAAGAGCGTCGTGGCACGTTTCATCCGGCATAATCTGATCTGTCGGTACGGTGTCCCAGAAAGAATCATTACGGATAATGGTACCAATCTCAATAACAAAATGATCACTGAACTCTGTGAACAATTCAAGATACAGCACCACAATTCTTCTCCCTACCGGCCGAAGATGAATGGGGCTGTAGAGGCAGCCAATAAAAATATCAAGAAAATTGTGCAGAAGATGACAGTGACCTATAAAGATTGGCACGAGATGTTACCGTTCGCTCTTCATGGGTACCGCACCTCAGCAAGGACATCAACCGGGGCAACTCCCTTCTCCTTAGTCTATGGCATGGAGGCAGTCTTGCCAATTGAAATCCAGATACCCTCTCTCCGGATAATGAAGGATGCGGACTTGAATGAAGATGATTGGATCGAGACTCGACTTGATCAATTAAATCTGATTGACGAAAAGAGGCTCACTGCTATCTGCCATGGTCAAACGTATCAGAAACGGATGATCAGGGCATTTAACAAGAAAGTCAGACCGCAAGAGTATCAAGTTGGGGACCTGGTAATCAAACGCATCATCCTTCCTCAAAGTGATCCCCGGGGCAAATGGACCCCTACGTACGAAGGGCCATTTGTGGTTAAGCGTGTGTTCTCAGGAGGAGCCATGATCCTAACCACCATGGATGGTGACGACCTTCCTCACCCCGCCAATGCAGACATAGTGAAAAAATACTACGCATAAATAAAAGACCCGCTAGGTTGACATACCTAGGCAAAAATAAGGGCTTCCCGGCGAACCAAAAGGGTTCGGGAAAAAATAAGGGATGAAATGAATAAAAATCTGTACACCCGGCAAGTCGAAAACCTGAAAGGGCGGCTTGGGCAAAAATGGGTATCCCGGTGGACCGAAAACCCGAAAGGGCGGTCCAGGCAAAAGTTAGGGATAAAAGCGTAACACTATGTCTCATTGGATCACTTCGCATCCGGAATTCGGCATCAACTATCTGGCTCCAGATTTCGGCATTGACCAATCAGCTTCATCTTCAAATTAGGCAGCAAAGCGGTGAGATGTTCGAAGACATAAAGGCGATAGCAGAGTTGGAACCCAGTGGGATTGTTCACATAGCTGTTTTGTTTCCTTTTTCAAATTGTAAACTCTATACTGCTTGGCGATGTCCTCTTACTAGGATGTCAGCCTCTTGTACAAAAACGCCTATTCACAAGCAAAGTAAATCAATACAAATTCACTTGTCCATACAAATTACCCTTGTTTTACTTTTTTGTTTTGTCTTGCGAAGAACGTCCAATGTTCATTGTTGATATATGCATTTGACATTAAACTGCTGATTCATAAATGTTTGCATAGGAAACAAGAGATTAATTGCAGGTGACATCAAAGACAGGGGCAATGTGGAGTTGTCTAATGCAGTCTGGTTGTTTTGTCCGCCAAGGCACCAAGGTAGGTTCGACTGAAGAATGTGGCCAAATCATCTCAATTCCCCGCAGAGTAAAACAGGATGCGACAATACTTTCCCCAAGCAGAGTTGGTTCCCCGTCGATCCTGAAAAGGCACAACATTCCCCGACAGGTCTTAAAAGCTCATTCCCAGTAGATTCTGCAAGCTTATCCCCTGCGAAGAACGGACGTCTCGCCCGAGTTTTATTTAGAGTTATTTCCTCACAAGGACTTATAACTGGGTTATCCTCAGCTAAAAGCCACGGAAGACCGCTCTCGGCAAAGTTCCTTCAATCCCCAGCGGAGTCTATCTTTGGTATTCCCAAGCAGAGTTTATCTTTGGAGTTCCCCAGCGGAGTTTATCATCATTATCCTCAGCGGAATCCATCGTTAAAGTCCTCAGCAGGCCTCTCATCAAAACTTCGGCCAAATATCTCTTCCACAGAGCAGCTTCCCGGCCGTTCGTCAAGGATTTATTTTCCTAAGATGAAATTACACTCATAAACATTTCACATTTTCATACATCTTGCCTACATACATGATGAAACGCATACAACATCTCATGTTGAACATCATGATATCATGCATATCATACATCATGACATTGCATACAACTTACGTTTTTGCCTTTTCAGGAAAAAGACAATCCCAAAAACGACTACCTTCAACTGTCACAATTCCAGGTTCGATTCCTGTATCCAGCCAGGGCATATCTGTTGATCACGTTTCCAGACTCGACTCCTGTATCTAGCCAGGGCACGTCTGAAGAGTTCGAAGATTCGATTCCTGTATCCAGCCAGGGCACATCTATCAACTACAACAGCTCCAGATTCGATTCCTGTATCCAGCCAGGGCATATCTGTTGACCACGTTTCCAGACTCGACTCCTGTATCTAGCCAGGGCACGTCCGAAGAGTTCGAAGATTCGATTCCTGTATCCAGCCAGGGCACATCTATTAAACGACTATCTCCAGATTCGACTCCTGTATCCAGCCAGGGCATATCTGTGAGCAACCAATTGTAGATTCAATACCTGTATCCAGCCAGGGCATATCTGCATCAGGAGACTGAAGATCAAACACCTGTAACAAGCCAGGAAAACATCCGTCTTTCTTAAATACACAAGTTCTCGCTAAGGAATCTCTTATGCGATCAACACTTCCAAATGGCATCTATAAGCCCATTCCCGACAAAGTTCTGTCACTTCTCCAGATGGCATCTATAAGCCCATCTCCCTATCCACCATCTCTCCAAATGGGATCTATAATCCCATTCCCGACACCACATTGTTGAGACTCCAGCATGCGAGTGCAAATTTCCGGGCACTCTAGTGTCCAATCTCCTTTTACCCTCGAGTCACGAAAGGAAAACTTGCCAATCTAACTCTTCAGGTCCAAGAAGATTGAACAGGGGCAACTGTTGTACCCCAAAATTTGCCCTCCCATTTCCTCAACATTTTCTCATCACAAGACCTTTGAAGATCAAGATCCAGTTAGGGTTTCCTCTGCTCAAGACTTCTCCTTGCACTGTGGACTCAAAATTAGGGTTTGTGTTTGCCTAAGGATGTTTTGACCTAAAAAGCCTAAGATGACTTTCATGCTTCATATTGGACTCCCAAGTTTACCTATACCAAGTTTCAAGTCTTGATTCCAAGTTTTGCCCAGTCAATTGGACAGTTAACCTAGAAATCAGCTGTATTGGGGAAAAAGTCAACTGTGGCCAATTGACAGTCAAACCTCATGAAATTTGATCCACATCAACATTATGAACTCACATGAACCATTTGATCAAGTTTGGATCACAATTCCACAAGAAATTTGATCAGATCACCAAAAGGGCAAAATGGTCATTTTTAGGGTTTTGACTGCACAAAGGCAATTTTTGACTGTTTGACCTAGCCAATGGCAAATCAAGCTCACATATGGACTCAAGGACCCCATGAAGTTATCTTGACACATTCATCAAGCTCAAAAGATCCCAAGTACACAAGGTTGACAGTTGAATTTCCCAGTCAATTGATCAATTTTGACTGTATACTGAAAAGTCAAACTTTGACTTTTTGGTCAAAATCAAGAGTCAAGATTCATTTTTCATCAAAACATGCCAAATCATGAAACTTGTTCACCAAGAAATCACAAAATGCAAATTAGGGTTTGAAAATGGAATTTTTCATAACTTAGAATTTTTCTAAGTTATGAAAAACCCTAATTTTTTCCCAACTTTGCCCCATATTTTCACCATGATCCATTTGGATTCAAACAAAAGTCAAAACATGAAAGTTGTAGCTTGTTTCATAATCTACAACTTTTATTCACAAAGTTTTCTCATTTGAAACTTGTATCTCAAGTTATAATTTTTTGAATAAGGGCACTAAACCATCTTTTAACTTAGTGAAATTTGACCTATTTTGACAAGGTTTTCTACCCTACTTCAAGGCCACTTTTCATACCCTTCCACTTGGAATTTTGATTTGCATTTCAAAGATGGATTGTAGTACACATTCCAAGCTTTCCAAAATGTCCAAGAACTCATCAAACAACCTCATAACTTGAGAGATTCGAATTTCACAAGTTGGCAAAAATCCACTTTTGTTCTTCATCCAAACATGTTCACAAACTTGCAAATTTGAATTCAGTTTGCTTTATGCTTAATTACAGGTCCTTGAACCATTCCATACTCAATAATTTAATGCATATTCAATGAGTTGAGGCCATGTTCTTTGTGTTCTAACATTGCATAGTGGATTAATCCTAAACTAGATAAAGTGCTTTATCCATTTTTGTAAAAAGCTAGCTTTATGTCAATTTGAAATCCAAGCAAGTACAAGCAAAATCCTCTTGGCACAAGATTATGGACAAGTTGCTCTGATCATGAGAAGATTATGCAGCAGGATTAGAGGCCCCTACTGACCTAAAAACAAAAGTGACCATTGCTTGCTTCATTTTAAAGTAACATTGCATAACTTATCACATATCTCATCTCAGCTTAGGAACAGAAGGGAGAAGTGATCAAACACATTCCATAGACCAAATCCAAGCTTTTGCACGAGCCCTGAACATCTAAAGCACCCTCCATCTCAAAATCACCTTGAAACTGCTCAAACAGGGGAACCCCTGCAGTTTGAGTGCAAACTCCCAATCCCTTCGAGCATTTTGATCCAAACCTTTTCCTCTACCTTCCCTACAACATATACAAGCTAACCATGTCCTGAAATCAGACCTGTAACACCTCCAAGCCACTTCACCATTTTTAATTTTCTGTTTTGCAGTTGGAGTTCACTAGCTCGATTCAGGGAGTTTCAAGACAAAGTAGGAATTGGAAAAGCATCCTTACACTTCAAGGAAGCTGTACAAGTCATCATTTCACTCTGGAACATCCTCCATTGCAAAGCTCGACTCCAACTAAACAGGTACATTCATGGAGTTCTATCTCCCTTATTAGGCATTGTTAGCTTTAGATTTTTGAAGAAAACATGTCACAATCATAGCCCTGAACATGCTCATATGTTTAGATTTCATTTATATTTCGTGTGCTTAGAGAATTTCATGTCTGAACATTGATGAAAAGTTAGGTCAGAAATGGGGGGAAGAGAAATTCTCCCTCATCTTAGAGAGATAGGTCATGTTCTTTATATGGTTGAAACCGTCTCTTAATGCTCTACACTTTTCATGTTATGAGTTTTGCTTGAAAGTCCAGGAATCCAGAGATAAAAAACGCGTGTTTTTGCTTGAAGAAGGCTGTACAGAGGTTGAAGAAGAAGTGGTCTGGGCTGGGCCTGGATTTATTTTCTTTTCACACCCCATTTCCATGTTTACACCCCCTGAGCCCATTTGCTTCATTTTTGACTCTTTTTGACTTTTTCTTTTTTGGTTGACTTTGTTTATTTTTTCTCATGACATTAAAAAATTAAAAATATTTTTTTCATCATTTTTTGCATTTATTGCATATTTATTTATTTATTTTCTTTGTTTGTACATAAGTATATATAGACTATTATTAGAATAAATATAAAAATAATGTAAATACAATTTTTATTTTTATTTACTTTCTGAAAATATTTCACACAAAAAAAATACTCTTTTATTTATTTTATTAAAATATTAAATAAATACTTATTTTTTGTATAATACATATTTAGGGTTTAATATATATATATATATGTGTGATTATTAATATATTTAAGATAAAATATAAAAATACTTGAATTTTTTCATCTTTATTAATATTTGATATAAAAATACCTTTTTCCATAATACACTTCATTTTATTTTATTTTTATAAATAATGAATAAATAGTTGTATTAAATTAGAAAATAATACCTTTTTCTTTAAAATTAGGGTTTTTACCCTAAGTTCAAAATACTCCAAAAAATAATACATTTTTTATTTTCTTTTCTCTTTTACATAAATAACATTTTTTCATACATATACAAAACATTTTTGTGCATCTTGCATCTTTATTTAATTTTTGTACATTATTCAAATTGCAAATATTCAAAATGATGTAATAATTTAGATTTAAATTCTTGTCAATATCCCCATTTGAACATTTGTACCCCCCTTCCCATATTTGGTTTTGTAATAGCTTAGTAATTTTAATTTCGCACTTTATTGCTTTCTAATGATAACATGTTAGAATTAAGGTTTGTATGCGAAAAACGATAAAAAATAGTTTGACCTAATACAAGATAAACAAGCATGAAAATGGACACACAAACCACACTTGCACCCCCTAGGGTTATCCACTTGTTGCCTTCAAATAAATGGGCCATGTTGCATGTTAAACTTCTTTGGGCAAAGCAAACAGTTTTGAATGATCATAGTCCCTCGATAAAACTTTTCAAAACAAACAAAACAAATGATCAAGTCCCTTAAAGAAAATTGCCCAAAGACATTTAACGCCGTTGCAATTATGGTCTAAAACGATGACCCGCGCCTGTCCCTTTCACATCCTAACATAAGGTTGTCCACCAAATTCAATGGTGGAACAAACTTGTTAAAAGGGTTAAAACATAGCAATAGTCTTTTGAGAAATTTAGGAGTAGATAACCTCTTAGTTACTTGAATCCAACTTGCAAAACAAAACACTTGCCTAATTTCAAAATCACACATCACAACACTTTCAAAACAACTTTCAAAAACAAATGAAAACCTTTTCAAAAGACATACATCTTTGTATACATCCCCACATGGATCATTACAAAGGTTGCCACCACATTGGCCTCTTTTCAAAACATTTTTCAAACCCACACACTCAAGCACCATTTAAAACAATTGAAAACAAAAGGCAAGTGATCTAAGCAAGTAACTAAGAGCCCATGGATAACCATGGATAGAAAGGGTGCTAATACCTTCCCTTTCTATAATCTACTCCCCGAACCCAAGAAACATCTCAAAAGGTTTTTGCTGTGCTTTTTAACCTTTCCTTAGGATAAAATAAAAAGTCGGTGGCGACTCTTGCTAACCGCAACATTTGCGAATACAAACGCAAAACCTCAAGTCAGTTCTCCCACCGTATCACAGTTTGTTTACCAAAGCAATGGTAAATCAACAATATCAAAGGAATAAAAATGTATAGGAAAGACTTTCGAGTAGGTAGAACGCTTCTAGTTACTTGATCAATTTGCAAACCATCCTTGCTGTTTTCAAACAAACACACACATTTTCAAAACATTTCAAAACAACTTTCAAAACATTGAAACATTTTTCAAAATACAAACATCTTTGTATACATTCTTACGAACGAGAATCATTACAAAGATTACCCAAACAAGTGGCCTCTTTTCAGAATATTTTCAAAACCACAAAGCACCATTTCAAACAATTAGAAAAGCAAAGCAAGTGATCTAAACAAGTAACTAAGAGCCCATGGAAAACCATGGATGAAAAGGGTGCTAGCACCTTCCCTTTTCATAATCTACCCCCCGAACTCAAGAAAACATCTCAAAGGTCTTTCCTGTTCTTTTTGACCTTTCCTTTTGGATAAAATAAAAGTCGGTAGCGACTCTTGCTAAACCGAAACATTTGAGACAAAACGCAAAACCTCAAGTCAGTTCTCCCACCGTATCACAGTAAGCATAGCCATGTGCGTGGACGTAGACGTGGATTTTCTTTCGATTTTTTTCTAACCCAAAATACCTTTTCGATATTTTTTCAAATGCTTTTATTTTTTTAATTCCCCGAAATGATTTCAAGACAATATTCACAAGTAATGATCGTAGTATTTTGTAAACAAGTCTGAGAAAAGAAGAAACACAATTTGAAAGATGCAAAGAAAGCAAATGTTTTATTGATATGCCTCTGAATAGGCGAGAGTATAAGATGCAATTCCTAGAAAGAGGTAATTATAAAAAAATTTAAAACTATAAATGGCAATGAAAAATGATAATTATTGCTATTGTTCCCCAATATCCTTTTAATGGCTCTTATCTCCTTTGTTTCTAAGTCGCATGATTTAGATATATATCTCTCTTCGTGGTTCGTAGTTGCAGTTTTAGATCACGGTCTTTTTGTTCTTATTTCTTTTTGATTGATCCCTAATTTTTTCCTGGATTGCCCTTTCGGGTTTTCAATCCACCGGGATAATTTTTTGTTATATGCCCCTAATTTTTGTCTGGATTGCCCTTTAGGGTTTTTGATCCACCGGGACACTCCTTTTTGCCTAAGTCGTCTATTTGAGGTTCGAGCTTAGTGAGCTTCTTATACATAATATTTTTTGATTGTGTTTGAATTTGCTAGATGCGGTATTTCTTCCCCATCCATTATTGTGGGGATAAGACCACCACCAGAGAATGTTGTTTTGACTACGTATGGACCTTCATAGTTGGGTGTTCATTTACCATGTGAATCAAGGCGAGGTAGCAGAATCTTCTTGAGTACTAGACCATGTCGTGGTTCATCTTGTGCAGTACACCGTTACTCTGAAAGAATTCTGAGGCTAATTTCCGTAGAGTTCGTTTGTCGATGCTGGAGGCGTTTTCTGGATATCCTAAAACCAAGGCTTGTCATTCGGTCCTTCTTTGATAGCAAGACTTAGTGTGGGCTCTTGATTGTGTCTGTTTGTGATGCACGGTTCGTAGTTTGACCAAGTTACTTTGAACATAGACGATATAGTTGCTAGGGCGTCTGTCATTTGATTTCCTTTTCGTAGGATATAACTGAAAGTGATCTTTACGAATTCCGCAGTCAGTTTTCAAAACATGATCCCGATATGGAATCAATTTTGGATGTTTAGTATCCCATTCGCCGTTGACTTTGTATATGGCTCGTGAGCCCTCTTTGGAGAAGCCAAAACTGCCACTATATCGTGCCCTAGTGCATTTGAAGCCCTGTCGAACGCGAATGTCTAACGTGCCCCTGGCACAGGTTTTTTGTCAGGTCGTTGTAGTTCGTAGTCGCTTATTTTTGCCTAACTGGCGAACAACCTTCTTTGAAGAGGTGATTTGTCCACCATCATATCTGTATCTAACCTTGGCCTGTTTCTGTAGGAACAAGAAAATATGTGTAATAATTTGATCAGCTTCTTTGTGGCTCCGCTCTAACATTGCCTCTTAGCTTGATTTCTTCCTTTGTACCTAGATTAACGGCCTTAATAGCCTCTTGATATGGTCGTACATTGTCGGCCTTTTGCTCTATTTACCTCACCATTTTCTCAGAGAGTTCAAGATCTTCATAACTTTCCTCTTCGACTTGGTTGATGGGAGCATCAAAGTTATATCGGGTCGCATTAGTAACATTATCGGTGGTTCTGGGCATGAATTTGCACACTTATCATGTTTTGGTGCATATTTAGTATATGAAATTTGAAAATGCATATGCAGAGAAAGTATTGCCATTTTTAAATTTACAGAATAAATGCAAGAGAAAAACAAGGATCTTAATTGAAAACAAAATATAACTTTTATTAATTGCAAATATTGTCTGAAACAAAACGGGGGAACCCTTACAAGCAACCCCTATGCCCAGGCTTGGCATAGGATCTTTCAAACAACAAGAAAAATTACTTAGGAAAGAAAAAAGATCTCAGGAATCACCACGACAGTCCATCTTTTGAGTTCTTCTCTTGGGGCACATTCTCGGATGAATTTAGTTACCCCTTTGGTGTTTTCTTTGTTGGATATCTCTGCCACATGCCCGCCATGCTCTATAAATCTCTTGGATCGAAGGACTGCGTGCTTCACCCTTCAGAGTAGCTTTATATTTTTCTTTAGGGTATGATCTGAATTAGACTATCCCCTGGTCCCCTAGCTTTTGTAACATTCTTTCGAAAGCTTCATTGTGTTCTAGCAGGAATCCACATCCCAACCGATATTCTTTCAACAAGTTTATCAGGGTTTTTGCTCGTCTGCTTTCCCCAAAGTCAGTGACTACTTCAATTTCATTTATTGTCGGCCCATCATGCGGAGGCATAGGATTTGATTTGATGTTAGGTTTCTGAAAAGTGATATCTTTAGATTCTAACAAGTCTTGGACCTTATGCTTGAATGGCCAATATTACTCTATGGTATGTCCAGGAGAATTAGCATGATACTCACATATGGCGTTGGCATTGTATCTTCATGGGAGTGGCCCGACTGGAGGAGCCAGAGGCTTGATTTCCACCAAGGATGCCTTAACCAGCTGTTGCAATAACTGGCTAGGTGGCATAGGGAGTGGATCAAATTTCCTGGGTGGCCTTCTGCCTTGTTGCTGCCCTTGTGGGATCACTAATGGTTGTTGTACCCTGGGTTGTGATGCTACAACATTAATATCTCCCTCTTTTCCTTTGGAGAAGTTTGAAGCAGGCCTTTTTGAATTGTAGGGAGCATTTGATGGTCCCCTTGATATCTTCCCACTTTTTATTCCGGTCTCGATTCTTTCTCTGATAGTTACTAGGTCTGAGAACCCTGAAGAGATACTTCTAACCATATTCTCATAATACAACCCTTGCAAAGTTCCCATGAACATGTCTACTAATTCTTTCTCTAACAGTGGTGGTTGCACACGAGATGCCATTTCCCTCCATCTCTGAGCATACTCTTTGAAGGACTCGTCTTTCTTTTGGGACATATTCTGGAGTTGCATGCGGGTAGGCTCCATGTCCAGGTTATATTTGTAATGCTTTAGGAAAGCATTAGCAAGATCTGCCCAGGTTCGAATATGCATTCTCTCCAATTGCATATACCAGTCTGAGGATGCCCCACTCAGGCTATCTTGAAAATAGTGAATCATCAGCTTCTGATTATGGGCATGGGCATGCATCTTCCTGCAATACATGCAAAGATTATTTCTTGGACAAGTGAGCCCCTTGTATTTCTCAAAGTCAAGTACTTTGAACTTTGGTGGAATCACCACATCAGGAACTAGGCCCATTTTGAGAGCGTCGACTTCGAAGGCGTCAAAACCTTCCACATCTTTTAATCTTTCTTCTAAATCTTTATACTGATTTATCACCAGTGGATTATCAATAACATAAGTATCAGTCGTCTTTAAGGACGCTTGGTTGGTATCCTCTGGATCGTGGTCTCCGTATTGCATGTCTAAGTAGTTGTCTGCATTATTGGTTGGGATCTGTAGGGTATGTGATACCCCCTACTTTTGGTGGCGGTAGGACAAACCCTTCAGTTTCACCTTCTTGTTGGGCCATGATAGACTTCTGGAGTCCTGTCTATGGCTTTTTCCTTGGTTGGTGACCCCTTGATGCACCGATAGTTTGGGCTACTTCTTCGAAAACTACCCTGGGAATTTGGTCTTGCCTATTAATAATGTTCTTCAAAGCTAGGAGAACTTGACTCAGATCTCCTGTCATTGAAGTAACATCATCCTTTACTTGGTCAAGATCCTCTTTGAATGCAGCCTAAGTTTCCTCAATTTTCTCTATTGATTTTTATTGATAGGCCCTTGTTTGATATGGAGGCCAATGAGGTGGAGATCTTCTTCTACCAATGGTTTAACTGGAGAGATGTTTGTGAAAAATGAGTTTAGATATGATATGTAGGTGTTCGTGAATGCATGCGTGCGAACGAATGTGTATGAACATGAAATGGTTTCTTATGTTAAATGTCTTATTCACTTGGGCACATGCTTGTCTTTTGCTTATTTTTATTCGGTGACCGACTTAAAAATAGATACACAAGTGAGATGTGGGAACAAAATTCCTTTATTGAAGGTAACATAATTCAGATATTGAAAAATATTACAATCTTAAACCAAAACTTGTTTATATGAAATTAAACAAAGGGAAATAAGTCTTCTTGGTGCGCTTGCGGACATCTGCTCTTGAAATCATCCACCTTTGCTTGACAAAGCTTGAGAATGTCTTCAGCACATTATTTTGCTTTCGTGGCTTTGATTTCAGACATGTTTGACACATTGACGCAAACAAGTTGTTTCCTTCGGTATCCATTTTTAAAGACAGTCTCCGAGATCTTGAGTTTATTATTATCTTTTATATCCCCTGTGAATAAGACAAATAGAAAGAAACATGTGATGAATATATGAAATGTATGACAAATATATGGAATGTATGAATGCATAGGTGTAGGGTCGAGTGACATGATCTTTGTAATAAGTACCCCTGTAGGGATGTATGGTTCAATGATAGGGTTTTTGTGATAAGTACCCTTAGAAGGTAGGCTCCTTAATTTTGACCTACGGTTGGTTTACCCTCCTAAAATGTGGCTTCCTTAAGGGTGTTATGAATAACACCAGAGGGAAAAGGCACAAGGGCCTCCCTTAGGTGGAGCCTCTTAATGGACCGAAACTTTTGTCTCAAAGTCGTGAAAGGTCTCGTCATGAGATTTTAGGTTAAGGTCGTTACAAAGAGTCATGGGTGCCCTTCCAAAGTCCTACACGTCAAGAGAATTTCTCTCGATAAGTATTCCTTTTTCGGAAGTCCACCGACTCTAGGCGAAGTCGTCACATAAACTCGCAGGGATGATGTACCCCCTAAGCTATTAGACAAACCTTCTTTCTAAGAGTTATTGAAAATATTTTGAGAAATAAAAATTCCGCCATGCAGTATATATAATGATAAACAACAGATAGTAATTAATGAATAAATGAAAGCAATAAATAAATAAAGCAATAAAAACCACAAAGCAAAAAACCCTAAAACCTAAAGTTGAAGTCCCCAGTAGAGTCGCCAACTGTAGCAACTGGTTTTTTAATCAGAGCCACCACTATTAGTTTTATCCTAGGGAAGGGCATCTCATAGAAAACCCTAATTCGCAGATAGAGATTCTAGGTTTCGGACTTTATTAGACGAAAGGAAGGTGTTATGCACCTTTCATCTACCTTGTTCACAAGGATACTAGGTTTTAGGTTTAAGTTTGGGGAAAATAGGGTTTAAATTTTATTAGGGGAAAGGGTTTAAATTTTATTAGGGAAACTCGCCACGATTTTTGATCGTATGCCTACGTATCCTCTTATGAGGAATCAGAGTCCCAATTCGTAGTTCGTATGGGGTTAGTGTTTTTTAGGGGTTGAAAATGTATTTTGAACCGCCTCGCATTTGACCGGGAGTAGTGATTGCCGAGATTTTGGCTAAATGCGCGATTAGTCAAAATCCGTTTGGGACCCTTTTGCCAAAAAAAATGTTGTTTAGCTTAATTTATTGCAAAAATAGTTTGTTGTTTGTTGCGTGTTTTTTAATCGTATTAATTGCAAAAATCTTAATTAATGTATGATATAAAAATATTTAATGTAATGTATAGAGAATAATATATGAATTTTTTGAATAAAATAAATTATTTACATGTGATAAATAATATAAAAATTAAGCAAAATAATTATTATTATAAAAGAATAAGAAAATATAAAATATAATAATTATAAAATATAAAGAGAAAGTATAATAATAATTGTTATATAAAAAAAAGTTAATAATATTAAGAATAAAAATATAATAGATAAAAAATAATATAAAAGAAATAATAATTTAAATCGGGGGGGTGCGTTTTTAGCTACAGAGTAAAACAGAGGGGATGCTAAAAGGAGGTTGGGCTAGGCCCAATGTGATGTTTTTTGAAGGGAGGTGTATGGTTGTTCTTGCTTCATAAATATGGGCGGATGGGGGTGTGAAAACCATTGGGCTTAGGCCCAAACACATTTGGAGAGGTTCAGGGAGATTGTCTATGCGAGGGCGTACGTTAGCTATCATACAGACTTGGCCTCTGGCCGTCTGATGCAGATCTAAGGGATAAACTTGAGGGCATATATTAATTATGGTATGCGAGCGCGTATGGGATCTTACGGAACATAAACATTGTTTTGCTATTTACATTTTGTGAAATCCATTTAGTTTTTATTTTTACAATTTATCATCTTCTCTCTCTCTCTCTCTCTCTCTCTCTCTCGTGATGCTAACCCTTTCTTCCTTTCAACAACCCTAATGCCCCTCAACTCTCCGGCGGTGGTGTAACTCCCCTAGCCCCATCCCCATCCTAAACTCAATCCCCTTTACTCAACCTACCCAACAAGAAAACCTGATACAAGAACAATCAACAAAAACAAAAGAAGTTGAGTCCAATTAACCTTTTGTTGTTCCGCTTCTGTTCTTGAGCTTTCAAGCTAACCTCTCTTCCGATGTGTAGGTTTTGTGAACGGTGGTGAAGGTGGTACGTTGACAACAGTGATTCGAGTGTAAATATGACTCAGCGATGCTCCAAGGGCTTAGCGACGACGCGATTATCAATGGTGATTAGCAACGGTGAGGCGGTCAACGATGATTAGGGTTTCGGATATCGAAACCCTAATCGTCCTCCTTCAACAACAACTTGGTTCGTCAAGTTCTTCTCAACTTTATTTCTTTATCTCTTCCCAGTAATCGCCTCGGTATTACGACCTTTATATTCTTTACCGTACCAAGCTTTTTCCTCTGTATTTTCCTCCCCCTTATCTTTGTATATATTTCTTCCTCCCCTTCTTTTACTATGTTTTTTAGTATATGTAGGTTTTTAGAATTAGGGTTTTGTTGTTACAATTTAGATAGCATAGATTTAGGGATTGAGATAGAAGTTAAGGATTTAGGATTATTGGTTGATTGTAATTGATTCTAAAAAATACTGTAATTGATTTGGATTTCTGTATAATTTGATTTTGTGTACTGTAATGCTTGGGTTTGCTTTGAAAATTGATTCTGAGCTGTCTATTTTGTTATAATCTTTAAATGGAGATTTGATTTGGTGTAATAGCTATACTGAAGATTTAGTTCTGAGTTTAATTTCTACAGTGCTTGTTTATGCCATAAAATGTGCGTTAATTTAGGATATGATTTGCACAATTGTTGTTAATAGGAATTGGGCTTTGCGCTAATGTTCAAGAAAATGGGCCTGCATTATTATTTTTTGTATTCAGCCCAGCTTATTTCATTTTTTACTTATTACAGCAAAAATGTTTGTTTTATGCAATCAGGCCCAACCGGCCTTTACTAATCTAATAAATTTCTCCTAAAACAAACCCCTTATTAAAATAAAATAAGATGTTAATCAACAAAATTATAACGACAAACTTTTCTTAAAAAAATAGTAATGGCTGTCCACTGGGCCAAAAACTCAATGGGCCTATAGTTTGTAATTACACCTCCTCTATTTTAAGACAACAAATTCCATTTTACTAACAAATAGTTTATAAAAATCAGTAAAACTAATATTTTTCTTTAAAATGAAACAGCAAATAACAAAAAGGACAAATGGGCTGACTTTAATGGGCTTGGTTAATTTGATAAGCACACCACTCACTTAAAAACATCAAAAAAACCATTGTTGGGCCTTATATTAAAAAACAATCAAACAAATGTTCAAATAAGAATGTCCAAGAACTTTGATGGACTTTTAATACCAATACCCCTCTTTTGCTATCAACGAAAAATAGAAATGGGCCAAACGCAGTTAGCTCGCATATTGTAAATTCAACCTCTTGTTTTTATTACCAACAACAATTCTTAAATGGATTAACAAATTAAGGACTTAATAATTATTATTCTTTTGAAATAATTTTCCATTTTCGAATCGCATGGGTCCTCGGCCAACATGCTTCGTGAATGGGTTTATGAGTTTTTCTGATTTAGAAAGCCCCATTTTCCTAAATTAAAATACACCCCTTGGTTGAATTAAATTTTAAGAATGAGCCATCAGATATTGTTGTACCATCCTTAATTAAACGTTTCTTTATTATTCTAATCTCGAAAAATAAAATCATCGGGGTAGGATAAATTTAGGGTACGACATATGGACCGCATCTGAACTGTTTCGGGAGTAAATATGGAATAAGTATCAGAATGTCAGTCGTATCTGGATCACCTTTGAACTGTTTCTATAAGAGAATCTTGAGTAAGCATCAGAGTGTCAGCTGTATCTGATCGCATTTGAACTGTTTCTAGAAGAGAATATGGAGTAAGTATCAGAATGTCATCCGTATCTGGATCACATCTAAACTGTTTCTAAAAGAGAATCTGGAGTAAGTATTAGAATGTTAGGCGTAAGTATCAGAATGTCAGCCATATCTAGATCGCATCTGAACTGTTTCTAGAAGAGAATCTACAGTAAGTATCAGAATGTCAGCCGTATCTGGATCGCATATGAACTGTTTCTAGAAGAGAATCTGGAGTAAGCATCAGAATGTCAATCGTATCTGGATCGCATCTGAGTTATTTCTAGAAGAGAATATGGAGTAAGTATCAGAATGTCAGCCGTATCTGGATCACATTTGAACTGTTTGTAGAAGATAATCTGGAGTAAGTATCAGAATGTCAGTCGTATCTGGATCGCATCTGAACTGTTTGTGGAAGAGAATCTGGAGTAAGTATTAGAATTTCAACCGTATCTGGATCGCATTTGAACTGTTTCTAGAAGAGAATCTGGAGTAAGTATTAGAATGTCATTCGTATCTGGATCGTATCTAAACTGTTTCTAAAAGAGAATCTGGAGTAAGTATCAGAATGTCAGTCGTATCTGGATCGCATCTGAACTGTTTGTAGAAGAGAATCTGGAGTAAGTATCAGAATGTCAGTCGTATCTGGATCAAATATGAACTATTTCTATAAGAGAATATGGAGTAAGTATCTGAATGTCAGCCGTATCTGGATCGCATGTGAATTGTTTCTAGAAGAGAATCTGGAGTAAGTATCAGAATGTCAGCCGTGTTTGGGTCGCATCTGAACTATTTCTAGAAGAGAATATGGAGTAAGCATCAGAATGTCAGCCGTATCTGGATCGCATCTGAAATGTTTATAGAATAGAATTTGGAGTAAGTATCAGAGTGTCAGCCGTATCTGATCACATCTAAACTGTTTCTAGAAGAGTGTATGAGAAGGAGCCCGTGTAGGATTGCTTTAGATGGCCGTGTAGATAATTGTCCTGGCTTGTTTCAGGAATTTATCTATAATCGGTCATCCACAGATAATTTTCCTGTCTTGTTTCAGGTATTAATCTGGAACTTGTTTTTGTTGGTCGTAGAGATAGTTACCCTGGCTGGTTTCAGGTATTAATCTCTGACCTGAGAAAGAAAGATAGTTTTCCTGGCTTGTTACAGGTACTAATCTTCAATCTCTTCATGTAGATAGTTTTCCTGGCTTGTTACGGGTATTAATCTACAATCAGTCGTCCACATAAAGTTTTACTGGCTTGTTACATGTATTAATCTACAATTAGTCATCCACAGAAAGTTTTCCTGGCTTATTACAGGTATTAATCTGGAACTTGTTTTTTGTCGATCGTTGAGATAGTTGTCCTGTCTAGTTTCAGGTATTATCTCTAACCTGAGAAAAAAGATAGTTTTCCTGGTTTGTTACAGGTATTAATCTTCAATCTCCTCATGTAGATAGTTTTCCTGACTTGTTACAGGTATTAATCTATAATCATTCATCCACAAATAGTTGTCCTAGCTTGTTACAAGTGTTAATCTGGGACTTGCTTTTGTTGGTCGTTGAGATAGTTGTCCTGTCTGGTTTTAGGTATTAATCTCTGACCTTTTGAAAATGGTTGTGGTATTTGTCAAAAAGGATATTTGTTGATTGACTTTTCCCTACAAGGAAGAGGTTTAGTTGCATGCAGATGTATGCATGGCTTGATGATGTTCTCAAAAATAAATGAGATTATGCTGTATGCATTTATCATGTATGTAATATGATGCATAAATGTGAAGTATTTGTTAAAATGTAATTTTGTCTTGGAAAATAAATCCCTGAGAAGTGTTGGGGAGCTTTGGGAAGTTGATTCCCAGACTGCTGTTGGGGATAAAGAGTATGTCCGTCTTCAAACCTTGCTTAGAATGTTTCCACTGGGGATTCCCGTTTTGTTGTTTAAGGAGAAATCCGCTGGGGGATGTTGGCTTTGCTTGAGAAGAGAACTCTGTTGGAGAGTGTTGATTCTTGCTTGGGGAAAGGAATTCAGGATTTTTAGTTATCCGTTGCTCTATTTGGGAGTTATCTCTCGATGGAAAAGGAAGGAAGTTAACAACTTATTAGGGATAAAGAAGTTAACTATTATCTGGTTATCTCCCAGGCTTTGCAGGAACTCACTGGGGATTGTAGGAAAGTCTACTGGGGAAGAGGGGCTGTGGTCCCTTGACTTGTGATAGTCTGAGAGGGAAATACAAGCTAAAAAATATGTAGTTTGTTGGGGAAATAAACCCTATTGCCGATCTGTTGGGGAGGTGTTTTCTCTTGGCAGAGCTCCTCGAGGATTCTTCTTGAGACCAAACTTAGCTGGGAAGAAAGGTTTTCCAGAGATTGAAATTCTGAATTGGAATTGCCTGGATCCAACTTTTTGGGGGCTTGATTGGGGGTTATCCTTTGAAATGGACTTTGTGAGAAATTGTCACTGCCCCTAGTAGTAAGTGTTTGTAGTACTGCCAGGAAATGTTTGCCTGACCGTATGTAAGCCTTTGCAGGACTTCATGTTCAATGCCCCAAGTGACTCAGATGCAGATCTGCCCCTGGTTATTCAACATTTCTTGAGAGATTTCTTAGAATCTTGACTTAACTACCCCCAGACGAGTTGGACGGTGACATGTCATGCCCCCTTGCTTATAGGAGATTTTGTCATTGGAAGTGTCATCCCATTTGAAGTGATTTTGTCCATTGAGAGAGTTTTTGTTCGCTGGATATTCATCGTGTGAATTTATCTGCTGTCAAACAATTAGCCATATGTAAACAGCGATATTCAAGTAATGCAAAGTTTATACTTGTCTTAAAGTTTTGAAAATGAATTTTAGCAGATAAAAGAATTTTGTAAGAATGTGAATTCAACTAAGGATTTAGAGTAAGCCTTACAGAAGTCAGGATACCTTTTGTAACAATATGCTTTCGAACTAACCCATGCTTCAATTAGGACTTTGAAAGGTTGTATCGTGGTCTGTTTCACGGTTTAAGAAACAAAGGATAAGGCTCAAAGTGTATTTGTACCCGCCCGTTCTTCGTGATCTTCTCCAGTCCTAAACTCAGTCAATTGTCCGTTTGAACTCCTATTGAATCTGGAATGATGGTTCAGAAATTTGGATGTTTATTTGAGAAGGCAATCATTTTTTCAATGTTTTTCATGTTGTCGAGGATTTGTAGTGACCTCTTTTTGATTTATTATCCCTGATTTTTTGCATGACTGTTCTTGTTTTGAGATTACAGTCAGCGGGATGCACCGGTTTTTCTTAAGTCTTCTTCGTAGGTTTGACTTAGTGGGCTTTTCTCTTGAGATATAATGACTGCCTATTTGATAGGGAACCATCGCCGTCTTTTTTTCATTCAGAAGGATGTTTTTGGTGTCATTCGTTGTATACAAAGTGAAAGCTTGCGATTGAACGCGCATTCAAAATAACTAAGAAACTACCCTACCCCGGGTTTTGATTAAAGGTTTCAATTTATGTAAAAAAGGAAATCCTACTTCTTTAGGCTCAAAGGGGTTGACTAGGGATCATCCTCCTTATAACTCCAGTGTTTAGGAATTGAAACAAATGCCTATACATCGTCAGTAAGGTCTGTCCAAAAGCATACTGTATGAGATTATGGCATTGTTTTCGTCATCCTCCCTCTAAAGGCTTGCAACTTTTTAAAACAAGAGCTGAATATCATAAAGGGAGTAAAAAAACATAGTTTAAATATAATGAAAACGAATGGATTAATTCAAGAAAAACATATGCAATGCATTAATGAAACAAAGTTTGACATTAATAAATAAGTTTTTGAAAAACAAAAGAGATTACAATTGAAAATTCAAAATGAAAAAGACGCTCTCAATAATTTGGCACAGGAGCAGTGATCATGTTGGGAGTAGCAGGTGGATCAAATTCAATCTCCTTGGAGTCAATCATGTCTTGAATCTTGTTCTTCAGAGCCCAACAACTATTCGTGTCCTGTCCAGGGCTACCGGAATGGTACGCACACCATTCATTAGGATGATAAGTAAGAGCAGAAGTGTTAGGGTTCTATAGAGGAGCCTTTAACACAATCAACTCTGCTTTCAACATGTGTTGTAGCACTTGATCCAGTGGCATGTTGATCTTAGTGAATTGTCTTTTAGGCACGACCTCCTTACACTGATTCCCCTGTTGCCGTTGTTGCACCGATGCAGGATTGGAGATCAGAACTGCCCCCATGTGCTGGTCGTGGTTACTCTGGTTATGACCTTTTTGACCGTACGCAGCATCAAACTCTTTCTTCCCATAGAAAGGTTTTTTCCCTGCACTTGAAGATGCACCCCTTTGGATTTTACCGCTTTTGATGCCAGCTTTGACTCTTTCGCCAATCAGTATTAGCTCGGTGAACCCAGTCGAGGAGCTTCTAATTAGGTGATTGAAGAAAGGTCTCGTCAAAGTTCCTATAAAGATGTCAATCATCTCCCTGTCAGTTAAGGGTGACTGCACCCTTCCAGCCAAGTCTCTCCATTTTTGGGCATATTCTTTGAAGCCCTCGTTGGAACCCATGGTCATATTCCGCAACTGCACGCAATTTGGTGCCAGATCAGCATTGTATTGGTACTGCTTGTAGAAAGCATTAGCTAGTGTTATACCCTAATTTTTGCCCCTAAGATCCCTTCATCATACCATATTGATTCAATCACAACAAGGTCACATTAGGGCTCTTGGTTCTCCTCCCTATCTTTAGCTTTGCTCTTTGAGGAATCACCAAGCATTTTAATTTGTTTTTCTTTTGTGATCATTCATGTTTTGTTTTGACTTTCCTTTTAACTAATAAAATGCAATGTTGGTTTGTCTTACTTGTTAATAATGTAGGTAAAGGCAACGTGGCTTGGCAAGTTGATCCATGGGTTCATGAGTTTATTTGCATGCCCTAGTCAATAAAGCTTGAGAAGTTCAAACCTCACCATTGAAGTTATGTTGGAAGAAATGGCATGGCAAGGTTTATCTTGGTTCACCACATTTCAAAGTTATCAAGATTGATTCAAAGGTACAAGGGGTTGATTGAAGAAGTTGTCATGTTTGGACAAGGCTTTGTTCCCATTGGTCACAAGTGCATATTTCTCTTAATTATAAAGATATGGAAGTGGTTTTGGTGGATATGATTTCTCATTATCATCCTCAACAACTTATATTTACAAAGCAAAAGTTTTGATACAAGAAGGTTGTTAAAAATTGTCAAAGTTCCTCAAAGCATTTTCTTGATCTAGGAGCTAGGGTTTTAAACTTCAAAGAAGTATATCTTGCTCATCTTTTGGTATTTTTGAGTGATTCTAAAGACATCCTTATCTTCAAATGTTTATTAACAAATAACTTCAAAAGTTTCAAGGAGTTTTCAGGTGGAAGAAGCTTGATGATGAAGAAAGGTTACAAGTCCTCCAGATGAACCCCCAATTTCTCATATGTGACTTCAAATGATCATAACTTGGTCAATTTTTATCACCTTGAGCCCACTCTTTTTCCATAATGATCTTGAGGATGTGACATTTATTCCTTCTTTTATGTGCAAAGTGAGAAAATGGATGGAATATTCCCTAAGGATACAAAATATTATAGGTCATTTCATGATTTGTTTCCAACTTCAACAATTCATAACTCTCTTAAATTTTGGATATTTTGAATGGTTCAAGTTTCAAAATGTCGTTCAAGAGGTCTATTTCATTCCATCTTTTTTGGTCAAGAGCAAATTCTAAGAGGAAGGCCATGTTTGGATGCAAAACATTATAGGTCACTTTTGAAGAAAAACTTGAAATATTTCTAAGTATGGAAAGTCAACCCTTTTCTTCCAACTTTGACTCAACATAAATTCTTGTTCAAACATCCAATTGATCTCACTCCTTGCACATTGTAAAGCTTGTGACTTCATCTTTTAAATGCTTCAAAAATCACATCATATGGTGCCCTACATTGTTGGCACCATGGTTATGAAAGTAGCATCATGAAATGGAAATTCCAAGTTCAGTCAGATTTGAAAATTGGTTTAAATCCAATTACAAGCCTGTTTAAAGATCAATTTCATGTCTAATCATGTTTAGGAACTTGCCATAACAAGAAACGACCCTTAAACCATTCATTTTGCTACGTTTTGAGCCATGTGAAGTCACACTTTTCACACTTAGCAGGTCCATACTATTTCATTGATTTTGCCTCCAATTCACGCGCTTGAGCCTTGCATCATGATCAACTATAAATAAGGATCACCCCTCACTCATTTGGGAAAGCTTTTGATAGCCAATTGACTCCTATTCATTTCCCACATGAACTCTGAATTTGAAATTTTGATTTCTTACATTCTCACCTTCAAACACCAAAAGCTCCATTCAGTTAGCTTCATTGAACTTCTCTGAAGCTAACCATACAGTTACTTTCAAGAATTGTGACCTATTTTGATCTATAGAAGTCCAATTTTAGAGCAAATTCTCACTACTTTGTTCAGGTAGATTTCTTAGCCAAATTGATTCAAATAAAAAACTAATCCACTCCTTCTATTCTTCAGATCCTCGTGCTCTTTATAGTTTGTAATTTCATTGAGAATTGAGTGAGATATCCCAGATCTTCATGCTCGCTATTTTTTTTATGGTTTTCTTCAAACATAGCCTTGCATAATTTATATAAATTTGGCGCGATGGTACCATTAGAATCGTCTTAAAGAGACGAATCTAATGGTACCGGTCTGGTTTGCTAATTTTACAATTTGAAGGATCCAATTTGTGGATGGCTGGAGGTTGAAGACGATAACATGTCTGTCTTCAACCAATGACATGAGGCTACATTATTTTTTTGAAATGGATACAATATGCTTGCCTTACCATACACGTGCCTCAGGAGCCCTTGGATCTGATTACTTTTGTGAGTCAGACTCCATCCAACGCGCCACATTTTAAGTTGTTTTATTTTAAAAATGTTGGATCCAGTGTGATATTTAGTAATGACCATGATATGCAGTGCGCCGGATCCCTTGAATCTGATTACTAACGTGTTTTGACTCTCATCCATTGGTCCACATCTTTTAGGTTTTTATTTCCTTTTCTGATTTTTATATTTAATTGTTTTAAATTTCAAAAAAATCATAGAAAATTCATTTTAAGTCCAAAAAAATCTGATAAAATTATGAAAAATATTTTTGATTTTTCTCTTTCTGATTTTTATTTTTTCACAATTTTATTTTGTGTTTTGATATTTTTTTTTATAAATTTTCACTTTATTTGAATTGTTTTAAATTATTAAAAATACTTTTATGCATTTTTAAATTCTGAAAAAATTATGGAATGATCCAATGATATTGTGACAAATATTGGTGACCTTATTTATTTTTTAATTCTGACTTTGGTATTTTTTAATCATTTTTGGTTTATTTTACTCATTTTTTAAATTTTAAAAATAGTTTCTAACTTAAAAAAATTACCAATAATTTTATAAAAATATTTGAGTCCTTTTCTAATTTTTCTATGGTCTTACTTTTTATTTCTTGATTAATTTGAATATAGTTGATATTTTTCTCTTTTATTTCTATTTTAAAACATTTTAAAAAAACCTTTTTTTAATGTATATATTAAATGTAATATCATTTTGTGATTATTTTCTGGCTGAACTTGGGTTAAATTTTGATCATGAACTTTATTAACCTCATTGGATCCATGGTGTTGAGTCTAACTCCATAAAAATGGATGAACGATTTTAATAATAGTTTGATTAAAATTTAATTCGAATGTGGTTTGTATATTCTTTCCCACCCCTTTTCATCTTTTATCTTTCTTATTGCACTAAGTGTTATTGGAGCATGATCTCTATATCATGTCTCAAAACAAATGGTGCATAGATTGCTATTGACCGGCCTCAAAATAGGTGCGACTTCTATATAAGTCCACTTACGATTGCTTAACATAGCGCTAAATTTTGTCCCGATTTGAATAAATGATCATTCTTGGCCCAAACCTATGCTTGCAAGCCCAAGTATGTAAATTTGATCTCTTTGATCCAATAACCTTGAGATTTATTGTGTGGAGGCTTTGGTTCTACCAATCCTCTAAATGATCTACAACACTTTTGGTCAACGCGGATCACTTAAACATCGTTGATCATTACATGTTACTTTTGAGGATTCCAAATGGATGATATACTTGACAAAAAGCAAATGCAACTTGTTCTGTGGAGGTTTTGGTTCTACCAATCCTCTAATGAGTTCCAAATGCAAGTTTCAAGATGGTCATCCAACTAACCACTAATTATTAAATTGTTTTACTTTATGCTTTTATTTTTATGCTTTATGTACCATTTACTTTAAGCATTACATTTCATGCCATTTTTATTTTGCTCACTTGAGCATTTACTTTCTTGTCATTTTCATTTTTTCTCACTTGAGCTTTTCTTTCCTCTTCTAAGACACCTAATAATCAACGTGAACCATAAAAACCTTTAATGACACTTGCACTATTTGGTTACTATCCTTGGCATTATAGAGCATTGGACTTCTTGGACTTAGGATTAGAAACCTTGGCCTATGTTGGAGACCTTGTGGCCTTAATTGATATTTTGTCTGGAGTTCTTGAGGTTTACCTCAAGATATTGGGTTGTTTGTTTGTTTTTGTGTGCAGGTTATTGTGATTACATACTTTGTTTGTAATCCAAAATTCACCCGTATACAGCCGTTACTCTGCCCAATTTTTGTGAAGACTTAATACACTTAAAGTTTAGTTCTCCCAAGAGGTCTAATATCTATGCTTGCTTGGTTTCAGTCCAAAGAATGAGAATTCTATCTTGACTCATAATGTCAAGTATTGGCTTCTTGTTGGTTAGATGGTTCTTATCCCTAGCTTTTACCTTATGCTTTAGGATATTCCCTTCTTCTCCTCCCATCTTCTTTAATTTCAAAAATCTTCCTCCTCCTTTTGAAAACTCTTCTTGTTTCTAAACTTGAACCACTTTCATAATAAACTTGGACTTAGGTCCATGTATTTTCAAAAAAAGCTTTTCATAAATAAACCTCAATCAATTTAATAATACCTTGAAATTTTTTGTGAGAAGACTAAAAGTCAACCAATCTCATTTCAAACCATTTTGCCAGTTTGGTTTAAAACCTTTCTTAAAATATTAGACTCTTGTCAATCCTTGTAGTGATGCAAACAACTATACTTCTATAATATATAGTGAAGAGATATATTTTCAACTTGGGTGTTGAGTGAGGTATTGTTGATTTTAAAATCTAATCCATATCCTCCACTTTGAGATGATGCAAAATCTCCTTTCTCATAATTGTGGGTAGTAAGTATGTTTTCCACACGGACAATGACGATGATGTCTTATCTCTTAAAATCAACCAACGCACTTGTGTTTTAAAATTTTTAAAAGGTGAACTAAGTGTACCCTGATCCCTTATTTCATGAAAGGTGGTACGTAGGCACTAAAGGTTCACAACCGCGGCGGGTGAAAAAATCATACAAAATACTTCTTTTCTCACGTCCACCATCTATTTTATATACAACATTTTACAGCCAAAATATACAGATTTTACAAAGAGGTTCCTGCGGAGTACCGTAGATGTTTATGGTGCTAATACCTTACCTTTGCATAACCAACCACCTTACCTTGAATCTTTCCTCCTCTTTTTGGGTTACTTGCTCTTTTCCCATTCCTTTGGAAACAATAAAGCACGGTGACAATTTTTTATTTGATCTGTATAAGTTTAGTCAATCCAATGGCTTAGTCTTAAACATTTCTACCACTACAACTAGATCCTCCCAGGTGCGAATATGGGAACTCTCCAATTGATAGAACCACTCAAGTTGCGTCCCAGCTAAGCTCTCTTGGAAGAAATGGACCCAGAGCTTCTGATCAGTTATGTATGGTTGAATCTTGCGGACATAAGATCTTAGATGCATCTTAGGACAAGAGACCCTATCATACGTGGCAAAGGTAAGGATTTTGAACTTTGGTGGGATGACCACTCCAGAAACCAATCCCATTTCTTCAAAGTCCAGACCAGGTACTCTATGGATTTCCATGGCGTTGAGGCGATCCTCCAGTTGTTTGTATTTGTCGTCGGCAGGAGGATACCGTTCTTCAGCGTAGTCTACCTCTTCTTTGTTAGACCCTAGAATGTGATCCCCTTCTTTTGTCTGATTGTCCCCCTCAGTTGACGGAGTTGTGAATCCTAGAGCTTGCTCTGTTGGTCTTTTGAACCTCCTTCCCAAATTTAGGAAGCCCACTGACTTCTTTTTCTTCTTTTCTTTGAGAAGAAGAGTCTTCAGGTCCTCTTGCCCTTTAGCCAAAGTCAAGAACATTTGTTGGAATTGAGCATTTTGTGCTTGAAGATCCTTCACCGCCTGTTCTATATCCATCTTACTGAAATAAACAGTAGGAAGATAAGGAAACCTATGTAGGAGAAACCTGTCATGATATGATGCATGGTATGTGGATGCATATTTTCAAGGATCTCGTGGGGTAAACACAAGAAGATGTTAGAAGCTTAATTTTCCTCAACAACTTTGATTGGAGAACTTCGTATCGGCGGATGTCCTTCCACAAGAATCAAGCTCACCATGTCAAGTGGGTCATAGTCCTTGACTCTTGTTACCGTGCTTTGGTCTTTGACGGTGTTTTTGATTAGAGAATGAATCCTCTTGCCCCTTAATAGGCGTCTGGTTCAACATGACCATGCATCATAGGCCCTTGAGATCCTTGAAATGGTTATTGAAAATTCTATGGTATGATGTCATGATGTTATGTACAAGTATGCAAAGCAAGCAAGTCGTTATGTACAAATAGTCATATACACATGAAGCAGACAAGTCATTAGGTTTAGGCTTGCATGAAGTTTGTAGGTAAGTACCCTCTTGAACTTTAGTTGGCTCAACCTGTCCTAGTAATAGTATCCGGGTTCTAGGGGATCTCAATATCATTGATCTTTCTTCATCAGGCATTGTTTCAGCGCAAGCCTCTTTAATAGCGACTGAAATATCCCGAAAGTCTGATCTCAGCGTAACATCGAGTAACAACCAACTTCGGACTGCACCAAAGCCGGCTATCTCACTACTTCCTAATGGCCAAGTTGTTCAATTAAGGTTCTAAGGTCAGTTAGTGCTTCATGACACCACACAGCGGCCCCGTATTCTCCTTGACAACCAAAGGGCTACCGGTACCAACAAATATGTCACACTAACGTAGCCATTGCTTCAACCATGTCAGTACACCCTGCACAGTTTCCACAATCTATTGCTACTTACCTAAAAGGTGCCCTCGATCCAGGTAGAGGATCAAAACAAGCCCAAACAAGGAACCATAATGTAAAGAAAGCAAGTCAAACAATGAAAAGCAAGTAAAGGTAATCTAGCCCTAAGGTAACCCCACTTTTAGGTAGATTCCCCAGCAGAGTCTCCATTTCTGTAACACAGTGGGAGAATTGACTTGGGTGTTTTGCGTTTATTCGTAATTGTTTCAATTAGCAAGATTTGCCACCAACTTTTCTTTTATCCAATAAGGAAAGGTTGAAAAGAATAGGAAAGACCTTTCGAGATTATTTATTGAGTTTGGGGGGTAGGTTATGAAAATGGAAGGTATTAACACCCTTTTCATATGTAGTTATCTATGGGCTCTTATTTGCTTGCTAGATCACTTGCTTTTGTTTGAAAATATGCTTTGTGATGTGGGTTTGGAAGTATTTAGAAAAAAACGTCTTTGTAATGGTTCTCGTCTCTATAAGAACGCGTACAAAGTGTTGGTTTTTGAAAATATTTCAAAGAGGTGTTTGTGGAATGTGTTTTTGAAAGTGATTTTGAAAAGTGTCTTTGTAATGATTCTCGTCTCTATAAGAATGCGTACAAAGTGTTTTGTCTTTTGAAAACATTTCAAATGAAAGTGTTGGTGTATAAAATGTTTTTGTTGTGAGCAAGTGAACAACTATGAGCGTCCTACCTACTCAAAAGGTCTAATGCTCTTTTCCTCCTCCTTTAGATGTTGTTATCTTACCATTGATTTGGTAAGAAGCCCCATCGTTGGATGTGAAGGGACAAGCGTGGTTCATTTGTATAGTCATAGAAGGCAACCTATGAGACATTTTAGCAATGTCGTTTAAGGACTAGATCGTTTACCAAAGGCAACATTGAGGGTCATCGAGGGACTACGATCTTTTATCGAGGGTCTTTGCTAAAACGCCCATATTCGAGGGACATGACTATTTTTCCGAGGCAATAAATGAGATTACCCTAGAGGTGCATGTGTGCATAGTGTGTTTGATTACAATGCATTTAGTCTTTGATTTTTGGGTTATCTACTTGTTGGTTTTATCTTGCCATACATCCTAATTACTAACATTTGTACAAAAGCAATAAAAATGCAGAAAATAAATCCTACTCTATTACAACCATATTGAATAGCAAGAAAATGTAAAGACAAAACAAAATAAAAGAAGGAAAAATGAGTGCTTCGATTTGGGCAGTAGAAGCCTTCGATTCTTCTTCTCTGGCTCCCTTTGATTTGGGCTTAGCATGAAGCTTGAGATGCAGCCTTCGATTCTGCCTTTCTGCTTCCTTCGATTGTAGGAATGTTAGGGTGAGCAAGTAAGCTTCGCTCATGCCCTTTGTCCTTATTTTGATTGAGGCCAGGGAGTCAATGTGGACATCCTTCTGGCTGTTTCTTTCAATTGAGGCCTGGAAGTCAGTGTGTGGTGAAGCCTAAAGCCACACTCTTTGTTCTGCTTGCAACTATGAAGCAGCCATGGGTGAAGCCTAAAGCTTCGATTCACACCTCCTTCCTCCTGTTTTCTTTCGTTTGGGATTTAAATAGAAACATGGCCTGAGGCCATTCTAGTATTGTCTCATGGCCAGGTTAGTTCTTAAAACATGTTTGATAAATAAAGGAAATAGACCATAATATTAGCAATGAAAACAAACTGAAATGAAAAAGGAAACAGATGTTATGTACATGTTTTGAAACGAAAAAGCTTAAGGTTAGAGTGATTTACCTTTCTTAAAGCTGGGGTATGTGAGTTGGACCTTTAGTTGCTGCCCTGGATACTCCTAGATTCGAAGGGAAGAAATGAAGGTGATGTTTCTAATGCTGGATTCGAAGGTCCAGAAGAGTGGGGGTGGTGCTTGTTATTCCTGGATTTGAAGGATAAGAATAGGTGTGGTATTCTTTCTATTGGATTCGAAAGAAAAACAAACTGTGTAATTGTTCCTGAATTCGAAAGGGAAAAGAAACAGGTGTTGTGTTTCTAATGTTGGATTCGAAAGGGTCAAAAACAAAGTTACGGTCTTTTGAATCTGGGTTTGATAGTGTGTTATGTGTTTGATAAATCTCACACAATCAAAGTTTTTCCCAGCTACCAAAAGCCTCTGGATCTGTTTTCCAGCCCCTTTGACATGTTATGGAGCTTCTTATTTATAGGTGAAGTTGGCTGAGGTTTAGGAGGGAAAACAAAACAATTTGAACAAAATGGGTAAACTGTTTTGTAGCTTTTGAGGGGCAGTGTTCGTATGCAAAATTGGTGCAAGAATAAGGGCATTGTTTCAGAATTGTTGTGCAACAGTTTTGGAGCATTGTGGCCAGTGCATCAGGCCTGAACTTGACAACAAGCATGTTTTGATATCTCAACCTTTCGTTTTGACCACCTAGGTCCAACCTTCAACCAGATTCTTCTTCAAACAATACTATTTGATTTTCACCAAACAAGTGTCTTTCGAATGGACTCTTTTTGTGCATCCTTTGAAGGAGCCAAATGTGTTCCCCTTGAATAGGTCACCAAAATATGTCTTAAGGTATGTCTTGCAGGTCCTTCGAATGGGCCATCAAACATGTCCTTTGAATGGAAAACCCAAACATGTCATTTGAATGGGTCACGTGTGTATCTTTGAAAGGGCCAAATATGTGTCCTTCGAATGGACTATGTGTCTGTCCTTCGAATGAGCCACTTTGTGTATCTTTTGAAAAAGGAAACCCAGATATGTCAATACATGTCCTTCGAGTGGGCCACCAAGGTGTGTGTCATGGTATAAAAATTATGTGTGTCGAAACAGACTGTTTCCAAAGGAAATATTGCCCATTCGAAGCTAGCGTGAAAAGTAGCCAATGCTTTGTGGGCGCCATTGCCTTGTGAATGCTAGCCATGGGGAAGCTCTTGCCTAGTGCATACTGGCCTAAAGGGAATCCTGGCTTTTGTGAATCGAAGGAAGCATGCAAAGGGGAAAATGGCTTCTGAATTGAAAGGAAGCTGTAGGAGGCCATCGCCTTATGCCTCCTGGCCTGAAGAAGGTCCTTGCCTTGTGAATGCTATCCATGGGGAAACCTTTTCCTTGTGCATACTAGCCTAAAGGGAACCCTGACTTTTGTGAATCGAAGGAAACATGCAAGGGGCAAATGGCTTCCGAATCGAAAGGAAACTGCAGGAGGCCATTGCCTTGTGCCTGTTGGCCTGAAGAAGGTCCTTGCCTTGAAGCATGCAAGAAGGAAATTACTGCTCAATCGAAGGCTGTATGCAGTCATCCATTAATTTTTGAATCAAAGCAAGCATGGAGAGAATTATTCGTCCAATCAAAACAGGCATGCAGGCATTAAATGTTCAAACGAAGCAGGCATGTAGGCAACCATTGCACTGCGAACCATGTGAGGCCAATGGTGCAATAGAAGGTTGCATGCAGGAAGCTCCTGCTTTGTGAATCAAAGCAAGTGTGTCAGAGGACACCTCTCAATCGAAGGATGCAAGCCAAACTTGCATCGAAAGAGGCAAAAAGTCCAATCAAAGGATGTGGATCGAAGAAAACTTGTTTTTTCTTCAATTTTGTCAAAAAGATTATTCTTATCTGCTTTGCCCTTTTTAACAGTTTCCTCTTCAACTTGATGCTGAAAAATCCAATTGTACTTGTGTAAGCTTGAAGTTTTGAGAATCCTTGTGAGAAATGCCTTGAGAAAAGAGAGGGAAAATTTTGGGGTACAACACCATCCATAGTGGTTAATATCATGGCTCCACCAGAAAATATGTTCTTGATCATAAATGGTCTTTCGTACGTGGGAGTCCATTTTCCCCTGGGATCACCTTGTGGCAGGATAATGCGCTTGATTACCAGGTCACCAACCTGATGTACCTGACATCTGACCTTCTTGTTAAAATCTTTGATCTTACGTTTCTGGTACAACTGACCATGACAAACAGCCGTGAGCCTCTTCTCGTTAATTAGGTTCAAGTGGTCAAGTCGAGTCTAAACCCATTCATCTTCATTCAAACCTGCATCTCTCATGATTCTCAAGGAAGGGATCTGGACTTTGATGGGTAGTATAGCTTCCATATCGTATACCAAAGAGAAAGAGTTGGCCCCATTGACGTGCGTGCTGAGGTACGGTAACCATGAAGAGAAAATGGTAACATTTCGTGCCAGTCTTTGTATGTTACCATCATCTTCTGTATGATCTTCTTGATGTTCTTATTAGCAGCCTCTACAACGCCATTCATCTTCGGCCGGTAATGAGAGGAGTTATGATGTTGAATCTTGAATTACGTACATAGCTCAGTGATCATAGTATTATTGAGATTGGTACCATTATCTATAATGATTCTTTCTGGAATTCCATACCGACAGATAAGGTTATGTCTGATGAACCAGGCCACAACATTCCTGGTAACAAGCAAATGAGGATGCCTCGACCCACTTTATGAAGTAATCAATGTCAACAAGGATGAAGTGGTGCCCATTAGAAGTGGTAGGTCTAATCTCTCACATCACATCAATTCCCCATATTACGAAAGGCTAGGGAGCAGTCAAGATGTTCAAGGGAACCAGAGGCACATGTACTTTATCAGCATAGATCTGGAACTTGTGACAAGTTCGGGAATGCTGATAACAGTATGTTTCCATAGTGGACCAGTAGTACCCTACCCTCAGAATCTTCTTATCCATTACGTGCCCACTAGAATGGGTACCAAAGGTACCTTCGTGCATATATTCGATAATCTTCTCTTCTTTACTCTTGTCTACACACCGAAGCAAAGTAGAATCATGGTTGCGCTTGTAGAGGATTCTGTTACTGAGGAAAAACTTGGCAGAGAACCTTCTTAGGAACTTCTTATCATTGATGGAAGCTCCCTCAGGATACTCTTGGTCTTCGAGGTGTCTTTTCACTTCATGGAACCAAGGTTTGTCCACTACTTCTTCAGTATCAACCTCATAATAGTAAACTGGTTCGTCCAATCTCTCAATAGTGATTCGAGGAGCTTCATTATCCCATCTGACTTTAAACATGGATGACATAGTAGCTAGCGCTTCCGCTAACTGATTTTCCTCTCGTGGAAAATACTCAAAGGTGACTTCTTCAAAGTGTGGAGTCAGTGTTAACACATGCTCTCAGTAAGGGATGAGATTAGGCTGCTTTGTGTCCCATTCCCCTCTGATTTGACGGATTACCATGGCCGAGTCTCCAAATACACTCAAGAATTTGATTCTCAAGACGATAGCAGCTTTGAGACCTATAATGCATGCTTCATATTTAGCCATATTGTTGGTACAGTTGAAACATAGCCTGGAAGTGAAAGGAGTATGATAGCCTTCGGGAGATATGATCATATCACCGATGCCATTGCCAAGTGCGTTGGAAGCTCCGTCAAAAACCATAGTCCATCAGGAACCTTTTTCAGGTCCTTCATCTGGTCCAGGTTCTTCACAATCAGTCACTAACATGATGTTCTCGTCCGGGAACTCAAAATTCATGGATTGATAGTCGTCCACAGCCTGATGAGCCAAATGATCAACTAGTACACTTCCTTTTATTTCTTTTTGGGTAGTGTACTGGATGTCATATTCAGTTAGGACCATTTTTCATCTTGCTATTCTTCTAGAGAGAGCGGGCTTCTCAAATATGTATTTGATAGGATCTATTTTAGATATCAATAAAGTGGTGTGAGTCAACATATACTATCTTAGTAGGCGAACAACCCATGCCAAAGCGCAACAAGTTTTCTAGAGCAGTGAGTATCTTGTTTCACAGTCGGTAAACTTTTTGCTAAGGTAGTATATTGCATGCTCTTTTCGACCAGACTCATCATGCTGCCCCATCACACACCCCATTGAATGTTCTAATACTGTTAAGTACACTGTGATACGGTGGCAGAACCGACTGTTATACTGGTTTGCTATTTTTGTTTACAAATGTTGCGGTAAGCAAGAGTCGCCATCGACTTTTATTTCATCCAAAAAGGAAAAGGAAAAAAATAGAAAAAACCTTTTTCGAGATGTTTCTGAGTACGGGGGGTAGATTATAGAAAGGGAAGGTGTTAGCACCCTTTCTATCCGTGGTTTTCCACGGGCTCTTAGGTACTTTCTCATTTTGAAATTTCTTGTGTGTGTTTTGAAAAGTTTTTGTTTAACTTCGTGATAACCCTTGTGTTGTACCCCAAAATTTGCCCTCTCATTTATCAAGATTTTTCTCACAAGATCTCTTTGACTCAAGATTGGATTAGGGTTTGATCAGCTCAAGAAACCTCCTTATGCACTGATGACCAAAATTAGGGTTTGAGTTTGCACAAGTATTTTTGGACTATCAATGCTTCATATGACTTTCAAGGATCATTATGGACCCCCAAGATTACTCATGTCAAGTTTCAAGCCTTGGATCACACTTTTGACCAGTCAATTGAATAATTGACCTAAAAATCAGCTGTATTGGGGAAAAAAGTCAAACATATCCAATTTACAGTCAAACTTCATAATTTTTGATCCACGTCAACATTTTAGACCCATATGTATCATTTGATCAAGTTTGGACCATAATTCCTCAAGAAATTTGATCAAATCATCAAAAGGGCAAATGGTCAAAATTAGGGTTTTGACTGAGAGGGGGAAATTTCTGATTTTTGACCTAGTAAATGATCAATTGGTTTGAATCATGATTTCAAGAGTTCAATTGCATCATCTTGAACTAATTACATGGTTCAAAACATTACAAATCCATTGGATTGACAGATGAATTTCTCAGTCAACTGATCAAAAGTCAATTATCTACTGAAAAGTCAAACTTTTACTTTTTGGTCAAAATCAAGTGCCAAGGATCATAATTCATTAAAACATGTCAAAATGTGAAACTTGTTCATCAAGAAATCAAATATTGAAAATTTTGTTTCGAAATTTCTTAACTTAGAAATTTTTCTAAGTATAGAAAATTTCTTATTTTTTCTCAACTTTAAGCCAAATTTTCACCATGATACAAGATGATTCAAAGGAAGTTCCCAAAATGAAAGTTGCAGATATCCATGAAATCTACAACTTTACTTCATACAATTTCTCCTAAATATGCTTGGATCTCAAGATATAATTTTGTGAATACATGCTCATGAACTAAAATAACTTAGTGAAATTTTGCCCTAGTTTAGGCAGGTTTTTGACCTAACTTCATGGAAACTTTTCACCTAGTTACAAGAGGAATTTTCAAAAGAATTTCAAAGATGGGTTGTAGAGCACATTACAAGCTTTCCAAAATGTCCAAGAACTCCTTGAGATAATTTTTGAGTAGGGAGAATCGAAGAGATGAAGTTAGGGTTTTATCACTTTGATTATAGGTCATTTTCATGAAGAACAACTTTTCAAATTTGTAAATTGGCTGTACAATCTTCACTTTTCAGGCCTCAAACTCATTTTTCACCCCACCATTAATGGATTGCACAAGATTTCATTCCCTAAAGCCAAGCATTCAATGCATTGTACAAGAAAATAACCATTTATGGAAGAAAGGCAACATTGCCATTTCGAAAAAGCATGCTTTTTGCATTTTTCCATTTCTTGAGCCTTGGACTTGTTCTTTCTGCATAAACCAAGCCTCTAAACCTGAACAAAACATGTTTAAAGCTTCACACCACCCTACAAGATCAGAATCATGCCTTAAGAAGTCACTTCTCACACTTGCTTCAAAAACAAGAAATGTAGCAAGACATGTGATCTTGTACTTCTGAGCAAGCACAAGTCCTCCAACCTTTTGCTCTATATAAAGCCATCATTTTGCAACTAAAACCACGAATGCCCAAGCCTTGAAACACCCTAGAATAAGAAATTGTATACCAAGCCTCCAAACTTGCCATTTCTGACTTGTAAACTGAATATTTCTTTCACTCGTGCGTTCTCATGCCTTTTGCTTTCCCAAGCTTACTTACCTTACAAGTAAACCATCCCATACCCTAAAACATCACTGTAACTCCATCTTCCCCATTGTTGAAGTTCAAAAATAGAGTAACACATGTGGACTTCTCTAGACCATTCCAGCCACCCTCAAGACAAGCTAAGCATTGCATTAGCTTCCTAGAGGTTCCAGGAAGCTAACCTGATCATCACAACATCCTAAAGCAAGCTCATTTTCAAAACACAATTTCCTTTTTCAAGGTGAGTTTTCTGTTTTTCTAACTCTTGATACATGCATAGTTAGCTTTCCATTTGTGAATATAAAATATAGACATCATTGCTACGAAGTTGTACATATCCATAGCTTGCATTTATTTGGCCTGAGTTTAGAGAATTTTGAGTTTAAAGTTTCTGAAAAAATTAGTTTAAGAATTAGGGCCAACAAAATTCTCTCTGATCTTGGAATATTAGTTTTAGTTATGCACATGGTTAGAATCGTAAGGTAAAATGCTATAATGTTCATGTTATCACTTTCCATTTTTGTTGAGAAAGGAAAGAGTTACAGGGGGTCCGACTGGCTAGAGGTTGAAGATGAAGTACATGGCAAGGCAATGTTTTGTGTTATGTATTTGTGCTTTCATTTGAACTAACGAATGTACAGCCACCCCATTGGTAATGCATCGCACAAAAACACCATAGGTCACAAGTTCGAACCTTGGCGCTGCCTTTTTGAATTTTTCATATTTTCCAGCTTTTTTTGTTTGTTTGGCAGCGTGGGCTTCTGGAGCTTTGGGCCTTATTTTTTTCTAACTTCCTACCCCTGATTTCTTGCAGCACCCCTGGCCCATATATTTTTATTATTCATTTTATTTTTATTTCTATTTTATTAAATATATTTTCCTTAATAATAAAAATCATAAAAAATATAAAATGATAAATATTATATTTTGTTTTATTTTATTTTATTTTCTCATACAAAAATATATTTTTTATTTTAGTTATATATTATCGATTTTTGTTAAATAAATTTGTAAATTAAAATAGAATTAGGTTAAATATTTATTTTTGTTCACACCTATTAAATATTTATTTTAACTTATAAAAAGACCAAAATACTTCATAAATACCATATATTATTTTCAATACAAAAATACAAAAATACTTAAAGAAATTTATTTCCTTTTAATAAATTAGAATTAGGGTTTAATCAAAATCTTTTCTAAAAGAAATAATTTCCTTTCTTAATTAATTTAAGTTCAATCTTGATTTATTTATTAGGCTTAGGTTAAACTTTTTTCACATGAAAAACAAAACAAAATCTTTTTCTTCCATTTACATATCCTTGCATATTTAAATTATCTTGTACATTATTTATTCCAATACTTGTATAAATTCAATTTGGTTGTAATAGTTTAATTAGGTTTATATTATTGCAAATCCCTGTTCATAAATTGTATACCCCTCCCACAAAATATTGTAATAGTGTAGTAATCTTTAAATTTCGCAATTTACCGCTTTTATATAACATGCTAGTAATTAGGGTTTGTATGGCAAGATAAAACCAATCAAATAGAAAACCCTAATTCAAGACAAAATAAAGCATGAAAATGGCACACTTGCACCCTTAGGGTTACTCCACTTGGTTGCCTTATACAAAATGGCCATATTACGCATATGAGGTATCTTAACAAAAACAAACAAATATAAGATCATAGTCCCTCGATGACGCTATTCAAAGTTGCCTTACAAAATGATCTTAGTCCCTAAAAAATGCTAAGATACCTTGCAACATTGCTAATCATGGCTATACGATGACCCACGCCTATCCCGCTTACATCCAAAGATAGGGTTACTTACCAAATCAATGGTAAGACAACAATATCAAAGGAAAATAAAATGAACAAGAAAGACATTTGAGTAAGTAGATTACTTTTAGTTACTTGCTCCATTTCAAACAAATATCCTTGCTATTTTCAAAACAAACACACACATTTCCAAACATCTTACAAGCATTTTCAAAAAGACAAACATCTTTGTGTACATTCTTACGAACGAGAATCATTACAAAGATTGCCTAAACAATGGCCTCTTTTACAAAATACTTTCAAAACCGCACAAAGCATAATTTTCAAACAAAAGCAAGTGATCTAGCAAGTAACTAAGAGCCCATGAATGAAAAGGGTGCTAATACCTTCACTTTCCATAATCTATCCCCCAAACTCAAGAAATAATCTCAAAGGTCTTTCCTGTGCTTTTTCACCTTTCCTTTTGGATAAAAGAAAAGTCGGTGGCGACTCTTGCTAACCGCAACATTTGCGATAAAACGCAAAATAATCAAGTCAGTTCTCCCACCGTATCACAGAACTGGCGACTCTGCTGGGGAGAATTCTAAAAGTGGGTATTGGACCCCAAAATTTTCCCTCTCATTTATCAAGACTTTTCTCACAAGACTTCTTGGACTCAAGACAAGATTATGGTTTGGTCAGCTCAAGACATCACCTTGCACTGATAACCTGAAATTAGGGTTTGAGTTTGCACAAGGCTTTTTGGACCATAAATGATTCATGTGACTTCCATACACCATCTTGGACCCCTAAGATTTCTCATACCAAGTTTCAAGCCTTAAATCACATTTTTGCTCAATCAATTGGACAGTTGACCTAAAAATCAGCTGTATTGGGGAAAAAGTCAACCATGGCCAATTTACAGTCAAACTTCATAATTTTTGACCCACAACAACATTTTAGACCCATATGTACCATTTGATCAAGTTTGGATCACAACTCCTCAAGAAATTTGATCAAATCATCAAAAAGGCAAAATGGTCAAAATTAGGGTTTTGACTGAGAAAAGGCAATTTCTGATTTTTAACCTAGCCAGTGACCAATTGGGTTCAAGCATGATTTCAAGGACTCAATGTAATCATATTTACCTAATTACATACTTCAAAAGATCTCAAGTTCATTGGATTGACAAATGAATTTTCCTGTCAACTGATCAAAAGTCAACTGTGCACTGAAAAGTCAAACTTTGACTTTTTGGTCAAAATCAAGTGCTAAGGGTCATAATTCATCAAGATATGTCAAAATATGAAACTTGTTGACCAAGAAAACCAATTTTTAAAATCAGGGTTTTGAATTTGAAAATTTTCATAACTTAGAATTTTTCTAAGTATGGAAATTTTCTTATTTTTTCCCAACTTTCCACAACTTTTTCACCATGATGCAATTTGATTCAAAGAAAACTTCCAACATGAAAGTTGTAGTACTCCATGAAATTTACAACTTTGACTTACAAAGTTTTCCCAAAAGATGCTTGGATACCATGTTATGAATTTGTGAATAGGGGTCCATGAACTAAATGACTTAGTGAAAATTTTCCCTAATCTAGGCAGGTTTTTGACCCAACTTCATGGACATTTTTCACCTAGTTCCAAGAGGTATATCAAAATGAATTTCAAAGATGGATTGTAGATAATTTTGCAAGCTTACCAAAAAGTCCAAGAACTCTCCAAGATCATTTGTGGTTAGGGAGAATCGAAGAAGAGAAATTGACATTTTGTCACTTTTGTTCAAGCCATTTTCACAATGCATCAAGTTGCAAATCTGATCAAGCATGCTTGTACCTTGCATTACAGGTCCTAAACTCATTCTACACTCCATAATTAAATGCTAACTCAGTGGATAAAGGCTTTGTTTCACTTTTGAAGCATTGTACAAGAAATAATTCCATAAATGGCCAAAAGTTCACAATGCCATTTTCATAAAGCAAGCTTTTGCAACTTTATCAGCCTTGAGCCTTGGACTTGTTCCTATTGTGCAAGAATTTTCCACATATATCAAGCAACTTGTACCAACTCTCTGCAGCTAGCAAGCAAGCCAGTACAAGCTTGTTGGCATAAGTCTTGTCACTTTTCTTCAAATGCAAGAAAGTTGGCCAAAGAAGTCAGAACTTGTACAACAGGAAAAGGGTGGACTTTGTATCATTCTATACATATTCACAAACATATCACAAGGCTAGACACAAATGCTTATGATCTGAAACACTTCAAAACTAAAAAACTCAATTTTTCTGCCCAAACTGTCAGTTTGTGCAAAACTCTAGCCATTTCATTTTTGGCTCGTGCGTTTCTTGTTTCAACACTTCAAACACCTTCCATACATCATATCAAAGCTATCCAAGCATTCATTCTGAAACTGTGTGCTCTGTTTAAGCCATTGCCATTTTCACTTTGGAAGGTTGCAACTTGACTTCTACAGGGAGTTTCAGTCATCCACAAAGCCAACTAAGCATTGGAATAGCTTGAGGGAACTTCAAGGAAGCTCACACGATCCTCAAGCCTCACTCAAAGTCCCCACATTGTCATATCCAAATCCAGCTGAAGGAGGTATTTTTCAAAACTCTATCTCTCTATTTAGACATCCTCAAGCCACGATTTGTGAAGCAAAAATGTAGTCTCTAGCACGGTGAAGCTGTACATATGTATACTTTCCATTTATATTAACTGAGCTGAGAGAATTTGAAGTTTGAAAATACTGAAATTTCTAGGTCACGATTTAGGGCTGACAAAATTCTCTCTGATCTTTGAGAGTTAGATTACAAATTTTATATCATTGGAATCGTGATAAAAAATGCCACAAGTTTCATGTTACAAGTTTTTGTTTTTATGCAAGCATCTGAGAGATACAGGTTGAACGAAAATGCGCGCGCAGGAAGCTTGGCTGGAGGACAGGGATGACTGTCCTGGGCCTTTGGCGCCTTGGGCTTGTTATTTTTGATTTTTACACCCCCTGACTTGATATTTGCACCCCCTGGCTTTATTTTATTTATTTTTCATATTTTCTTTTCATTTTTATATTTATTGTTTTTATTTATTTTTCTGAACCATAAAAAATCATGAAAAATATTTTCTTTATTTTTTGCATTTTATTTTATTTTTTATTTTATTTTTTGCATAAAATAATAGTTTATTAGGATAATATGCTTTATTTTCTTAAATAAATTGTAAATATATTTAATAAATACTATATATTTTTTATTTTATTATTTTTCACATAAAATATTATTTTCATACATATTTTAATTTTTAATATTTCTTAATAATATTATTTATTATTTCTTGTACAAAGAATGGACAAAAATAATAAATATAGAACATGTATTTTCCTTAATAAAAAATTAGGGTTTCCCCCTTTCCAAAAATAATGATATTTTTTCTCTTATTTTTAGGGCTTAAATAAATCATTTTTCTCATACAAAAAAATCAAATACAAAACATTTTTTGCATAAATACATTTTATTGCATATTTAAATATTTGTATATTTATTTATTTCGTACATTATTCAATTGGGTTGTAATAGTATTTTAGGGTTTATATTTGTGGAATATCCCCATTCAAAAACTTGTATCCCCCTTCCCATAATAATTGTTGTAATAGCTTAGTTTATATTTACGCAATTTATCGCTTTATATACTTGTGTAGTAAATTAGGGTTATGCATGATAAGACCAAAAACAAACAAATAGACAAAACCTAATACAAGACAAATGCATGTAAAATGATACACATTGCACACAAGCACCCTTAGGGTTTCACCCATTTTGTTGCCTAATTTAAAATGGCCATGGTATGCATGCAAAGTATCTTGGCAAAACAAAACAAAATAAGATCATAGTCCATCGATGACGCTATCAAAAGGTTGCCTAAAACAAAATGATCTTGGAAGTTCTTCGGCAGGATTCACTGAATTGATTTTAACTAGCGAGAGGGTTGAAGCTGGTATTAGAAGCGGGAAAATTCAGAAAGACACGTCTACCTCTGCTGCTGTAAAAAAGCCCTTCACTGGAAAGAAGGAAGTGTCTGCTGTCTATGCACAGAGAAATCAGGGAAGAACCGAATGACGACCAACAATGGGGGCCGCTATGATTCAAAAGTATGCATCAGACCAGCCAAGAAACAACAGCCGAGAAACGATCAGCCGAGAAATAACCAGCAAAGGGTGGAAAGGCCTGTAAGGCAATTCACCAAGATAAACATGACTCCTGCTCAAGTCCTACCACATCTTCTGAAGTTGAATCTGGCCATGCTAAAAGAGGCCCCTAAAAATCCTAATACTACATCTCCCCACTACCATCCGAATGCCAGGTGCGCTTACCATTCAGAAAGTCCAGGGCACGACACCAACAACTGTTGGACTCTGAAGAACAAGATTCAAGATCTGATTGACGCAAAGGAAGTTGAATTTGAAGCTCATGAAAAACCAAATGTTATCTCCGCTCCAATGCCTAAGCATGGACACAATGCCAGTGCCGTGGAAGAAGATCTGTTTGTTTCTACTGTGGATGAACTGTTAACTCCTCTCCTAACCATCAAGTTGAATTTTTTGAAAGCTGGGGTGTTCCCAGGTTGTGACCAAGATTGCCATACTTGCCTGTCCTCGTCATTTGACTGCCTTCTGTTGAAGAAAGGTATCCAACAACTGATTGATAACCAGGAAATTTTGTTTGAGAAAGGTCCTATTTCACCCATTCCAGTTCCAAAAGTTTCAATAATAACCATATACGCCAATCCTTTCAGGGTTCCTAAAAAACCCGTTAGGATTACATTCGCTCCTGTGACTACTCCGTTGAAGATAACAATGCCCGGGCCAGCCCCATACAAATCAGATAAAATGGTACCATGGAACTATGGTGGAGAAATCTACTACCATGGTGTCAAACAGATTGAACAGACTTCCGATGAAGAAAGCTCCGAAGAGGACAATCCCGACATCAGTAACATTGCTGGAACAAGCAAAATTACCCGTAGTGGGAGAATTTTCTCTCCAGAGATTTCCCCTCCAAAGGCAGCCTCTGGACCCGTGGTTGTTCTGAATATTACATCTGTGCCCGTGATTGTACCTACAAGTGTACCCACCAACAATGACAATGCAATTCCTATCCCTACTTCCACTGCTGAGAATAAAGGAAAGAATGTTCAAGAGGAGCCTGTCTTGACGAAGGCTCAGTCACTAGCTATTCCTGAGACATCCAAGAAGGATATGGAAGAAATCCTGAGGATAATTAAGAAAAGTGATTATGATGTGGTCGAACAACTGGGGCAGACCCCCTCCAAAATCTCTATGTTATCTCTGCTGTTGTGCTCTGAGGCACATGCTAAAGCTTTGGTCAAATTTTTGAAGACGGCTCATGTGCCGCAAGAGACGTCTGTGAATCAATTCCAAGAGTGTGTGGCCAGTCTGACAGTTGACAATGGCCTGGGTTTCTCCGATGCTGACCTGACATCCAAAGGGAGAAAACACAACGACGCACTACATGTCTCAGTGGAGTGTAGGGGAACCACCCTAGCCCATGTTTTGGTTGATACGGGATCATCTCTGAATGTCTTGCCAAAGAAAGCCTTGAATAGATTGGATTGTGAAGGCCTAACCCTGAAACCCAGTAATATAATTGTGAGAGCATTTGACGGCTCTAAAAGGATGGTCCATGGGGAGGTGGACATCCCGATCAAGGTGGGAACCCAGAAGTTCAATTCAACATTCTATGTGATGGATATCCGTCCTTCTTACTCTTTCCTGTTGGGACGTCCCTGGATTCACAATGCCGACGCGGTCACCTCCACGTTGCATCAGATGCTGAAGTACCCTGTCCAAGGGAAGATCATAACTGTCCATGGGGAAGAGGAATACATGATTAGTCATCTAAATTCATTCTGATATATGGAATTGGATGGCGAATTCATTGAAACCCCTTTCCAACATTTTGAAGAAGTTTCTCAAGAAATAGCAGCGACCAAGGCGGTATCCTCAACTCCTGTGGTAACAAGACCTGTACCTCAGATGTCTTCTCTAAAAGATGCAAGGGCAATAGTGGAAGAAGGTGGATCCACTATCTGGGGGCAGCTTCCAGACTTTCCTTTCAAATCAAACAAGTTTGGCCTGGGATTTACTTCGACTGCTCAGAAGACCGTGTGCCGCGCCTGTGTCAGAGGGCCACCTTTGAAGATCAGCCACCAAGGGGTTAATGCACTAGAGGACAGTGAAGAAGATGGCAGCCTGGAAGATTGGATATTCCCTACTGTCAGTGGAGGACTGTGTAACTGGGAAGCAAAAGACTTTGTTCCGATTACTTTCATACCGCAGTAATTTATCTTCTGTTGGATCTATAATAATTCACAAACAATTCGTACTTTTTCAACCTTGTGTCTTACCCGAGGCACAACGGTCCATTTGTAAGGGTTCTTATTTCATTTTCATATGTCATTTAATGAATCATGGACGCTTTTCATATATAAACCTTTTGTGCTCATTGTCTTTCTTTTACATTTTGTTCTTTTAAGATGGCTATGCCCTTACACACACCCACACTCACAAATGCAGGTACCCTTCCACTCCGGAACCCATGGGTAACGATACTGCTATAGCCTTCAGTGACTCTGAAGATCTGATCTACCAGGCCGAATACGAAGGTGAGGAAGATTGTGAGGTGCCAGGGGAATTGGCCAGATTACTACAACAAGAAGAAAAAGCTATTCTTCCTCATGAGGAGCTGTTAGATACAATCAACTTGGGGACTGAGGAAGACAAAAAGGAAATCAGAGTGGGTGCCAATCTAGAGACGAGTGTCAAGGAATGCTTAATTTAGCTGTTGCATGATTATGTTGAGATCTTCGCCTGGTCATACGAAGACATGCCGGGACTCGATACAGATATTATGGTACACCATCTACCCACAAGAGAAGACTGTCCACCAGTGAAACAAAAGGTCTGCCGCATGAGACCCGACATGTCAGAGAAGATCAAATCCGAAGTTATGAGCAGTTCAATGCTGGATTTATGGCTGTTACTTCCTATCCACAATGGGTTTCTAACATTGTGCCCGTGCCTAAAAAGGACGGCAAAGTCAGAATGTGCGTGGATTATAGAGATTTAAACAGGGCCAGCCCTAAAGATGATTTTCCACTTCCACACATCGACATCCTGGTTGACAATACAGCTCAACACAAAGTATTTTCTTTCATGAACGGATTCTCAGGCTATAACCAGATCAAAATGGCACCTGAGGACATGGAGAAAACTACATTTGTTACACAGTGGGGTACGTTCGCTACAAAGTGATGCCATTCGGACTGAAGAATGCCGGGGAAACCTATCAACGCGCCATGGTAGCTTTGTTTCATGATATGATACATAATGAGATAGAGGTCTACGTAGATGATATGATAGCTCGATCACAAAATGAAGAAGAACACCTTGATCATTTGCAAAAGCTGTTTGTCAGGTTGAAGGAGTACAAGCTAAGGTTAAACCCTAACAAGTGCACATTCGGAGTCTGATCCGGTAAACTCTTGGGGTTTCATCGTCAGCAACAAAGGCATCGAGGTTGATCCTGCCAAAGTCAAAGCTATACAAGAAATTCCTGCTCCTCGCACTGAGAAGGAAGTCAGACGATTCTTGGGACTCCTAAATTACATTTCTAGGTTCATTTCTCACCTAACATCTACTTGTGAACCAATCTTCAAGTTGTTGAAGAAAGATCAGGTAGTTAGATGGAATGATGACTATCAGATTGCTTTTGATAAGATCAAGGAGTATTTACAAGAGCCTCTTGTCTTGATGCCGCCCGTCGAAGGAAGATCGCTAATCATGTAGCTGACTGTTTTAGAGAACTCAATGGGGTGCGTACTGGGGCAGCATGACGGGTCTGGCCGAAAAGAGCATGCCATTTATTACCTTAGCACAAAGTTTACTGACTGTGAAACCAAATATTCACTGCTCGAGAAAACTTGCTGCGCTTTGGTATGGGCTGCTCGCCGACTAAGACAGTATATGTTGACTCATACCACTCCGCTGATATCTAAGATAGATCCGATAAAATACATCTTTGAGAAGCCTGCTTTGTCTGGAAGGACAACTAGATGGCAGATGATCCTAACAGAATATTACATACAATACACTACCCAAAAAGCTATAAAGGGTAGTGTGCTAGCTGATCATCTTATGCACCAAGCTGTAGAAGATTATCAATCTATGAAGTTTGACTTTCCTGATGAAGACATCATGACATTGAATAATATTGAATATTTCAGACCATATGACGGACCTGAACAAGGATACCGATGGACTCTGTACTTTGATGGGGCATCCAATGCACCTGGTAACAGTATCAGTGTTGTACTTATATCCCCGGAGGGTTGCCATACTCCTTTCACCGCCAGACTTTGCTTCAACTGTATGAACAACATGGCAGAGTACGAAGCATGCATCTTTGGACTCAAGGCTGCCATAGACTTTGGAATCAAATCTTTAGTGGTATTTGGGGATTCAGCTTTGGTCATCAGTCAGATCAAAGGAGAATGGTACACTAAGCATCCAAACCTCATCCCTTACAAAGAACATGTCTTGACATTGTTACCACATTTCGAGAAGATTACCTTCGAGCACTTCCCGCGAGAAGAAAATCAGCTAGCAGAAGCTCTAGCTACAATGTCATCCATGTTTAAACTTAATTGGGATGATGAAGCTCCCCAAATCACCATTGAACGAATGGACGAACCTGCGCACTGTCACGAGATTAATACCGAAGAAGTAGTGGACCGAACTTGGTTCTATGAAGTCAAAAGGTATCTCGAGGCTTAGGAATACCCTGAGGGAGCTACAGTCAATGACAAAAAGTTCTTAAGGAGATTCTCAGCTAAGTTCTTCCTAAGTAATGGCATCCTATACAAACACAATCATGATTCTATTCTGCTCCGTTGTGTGGACAAGATTGAAGCTGAAAAGATCATGGCTGAATTGCATGAAGGTACCTTTGGCACTCACTCTAGCAGGAATACGATGGCTAAAAAGATTCTAAGGGCAGGCTACTATTGGTCTACCATGGAAGCAGACTACTATCAACACTCCCGGACCTGCCATAAATGTCAAATCTATGCAGACAAGGTACACGTGCCCCCGGTTCCTCTAAATGTCTTAACAGAACCTTGGCCTTTCGCTATGTGGGGAATCAATATGATTGGAGAGATCAAGCCTACAACCTCCAATGGACACCGCTTCATTCTAGTGGCCATTGATTATTTCACGAAATGGGTCGAAGTAGCTTCCTTCGCATCCGTTACTAAGAATGTTGTTGACCGCTTCATCAAGCAGAATCTTATTTGCCGTTACGGTATCCCCGAAAGGATCATTACTGACAATGGTACGAACCTTAACAATACTATGATCACCGCCTTGTGCGAGCAGTTCAAAATTCAACATCACAATTCATCCCCCTATCGGCCAAAGATGAATGGTGCTGTCGAAGCTGCAAACAAAAACATCAAAAAGATCATACATAAAATGATAGTCACCTACAAGGACTGGCATGAGATGCTACCGTTTTCTCTCCACGGGTACCGGACCACGGCTCGCACATCAACTGGGGAAACACCCTATTCTTTGGTTTATGGCATGGAGGTTGTTCTACCTATTGAGGTTCAGATCCCCTCTTTGAGAATCAAGAAGGATGCGGGTTTGAGTGAAGATGATTGGATCCAGACTCGACTTGATCAGTTGAACTTAATTGACGAAAAGAGACTTACTGCTGTTTTCCATGGTCAGACGTATCAAAAGCGGATGATCAAGGCTTTCAACAAGAAAGTTAGACGCCAAGTGTATCAAGTTGGAGATCTAGTGATCAAGCGCATTATCCTGCCGCAAAGTGATCCCAGGGGAAAATGGACTCCTACCTATGAAGGACCATTTGTAATCAAGAACATCTTTTCTGGTGGGGTAATGATCTTAACCACCATGGACGGTGATGACCTGCCACACCCTGCGAACGCATACATAGTCAAAAGATACTACACATAAAAGACCCGCTAGGTTGACACACCTAGGCAAAACAAGGGCATCCCGGTGAATCGAAAACCTGAAAGGGTGGTTCAGGCAAAAATTAGGGATAAAAAAAAATGTACACCCGGCAAGTTGAAAACCCGAAAGGGAGACTTGGGCAAAAAAGGGTTTCCCGGTGAATCGAAAACCCGAAAGGGCAGTTCAGGCAAAAGTTAGGGAAGTAAAGTGTATGACTATGTCTCGTCGAATCACTTTAAGGACAATCTCTTCACTGACAAACCTGGAGTTTCTGATCAATCCAATCATCTTTGGACGAAGCAACAAATGGACAAGATATTCGGAGATACGAAGGCTATAGCATAATGGGAACCCCATGGGATTTTTTACACATAGCTATCTTTCATTGTATAAAATTTTTCTCATTTTTTATGACACCATCCTCTTACTAGGATGTCTGTCTCCTTTGTACAAAATACTTACCCAAAGTTAATACAAAGATATCTCTTTAAAGTACAAAAAACTATTTGTCTTTTTCTTTTTACGCTTGTGTTTTATGTGTAAAAAGTCCAATGATTCATTAATAAACATATGCATTTGAACATAATTACTGTTTACAAATAAATAGAAGTGGAAAAGAACAATTACTGACAGGTTGAAAGGATAGGAAAACGTATTTAGGCTATTCCATGAGCAATCCCTACAGTACATCATACAGATCCCCAACGGAGTTGAAACTTCAAACCTTTAATCCTCAGCGGAGCCAAAACTTTGAACTACAGATCCCCAGCGGAGCTAAAATTTCCAGCTATCAATCCACAATGGAGACCATCCAGTTTCTTTAAATTTCCCCAGCAAGTTATTTTGAAGTCTGAAAAGCAACCAGATAACAATTAACTTTTGTTTCTCCCCAACCTAGGGTGATTCCCCAGTAGAGTGGCATACAACCCAAACTACTGAACCTACTCCCCAGCGGAATAGGCTTTTTCCCCACAGAGTTTTCTTTACTTTACAACAGAATGAAGATTCTCATTTTTTGTTTCCCAACAGAACAAGGATTCCCTTTGTGTAATCCCCAGTAGACGTCATCAAAGTTCTCTGGATTTTCCAAGCATATTCCTCAAGAAGTATTTGGTATTACTCTCACAACAGAATTTTTGTCAATACTCCGACTTCAAGACATAAAGGATCCCTATATCCCCAGACAAGCAATCAAGGATTTTTAATCCCCAACAGTCGCCAAGGACTTCTTATCCTCAACAATCAAGGATTTATTTTCCCCAGGAAAACAACTAATCAGCTTACATGCGCATACATTACATTCATATATCATAAACATTGATAAAACACGTTTATTGCATCATACATTTCATGCAACATAGCTTTGTGTTTCAGCTAACATTTTACCCTTTTCAGGATAAGATTAACAAGTACCATTAACAATGTTCAAAGATTTCAAGTACAGTACGGATACACTCCAGACACGAAAGTCATTCTGATACTTATTCAGATTTCAAGTCAAGATACGGTTCAGATACGCTCCAGATACGGATGCCATCCTGATACTCGTTCAGATTCAGCTTTCAGATTCGATTTCAGATACGCACCAGACATGGTTGCCATTCTGTCACTTATTCAGATTGTAGTACAGATACACTCCAGACACGGAAGTCATTCTGCCACTTATTCAGATACAGTCCATATACACTCCAGACACGGAAGCCATTCTGTCACTCATTCAAATTCAGACTTCAGATACAGTCCAGATACGCTCCAGACACAGTTTCCATTCTGTCACTTATTTTGATTTTCCCCAACTTAGATACGCTCCAGACACGGTTGCCATTCTGTCACTTATTCAGATACAAAGTTCAGATACAGCTCAAATACGTTCCAGATACGGACACCATTCTGATGCTCATTCTTTTGACTTACAACAAACAATCTTGGATGGCATCTACAAGCCCATCTCCAACAATATTCTATCACCTCTCCAAATGGAATCTTTAAGCCCATTCCCTCAACTTCACTTTGACGAGTGCAAATTTACGGGCACTCTAGTGTCCAATCATCTTTTACCTTCGAGTCACGAACGACAAAACTCGCCAATCTAACTCTTCAGGTTCAAGAAAATTGAATAGGGGCAGCTGTTGTACCCCAAAATTTTCCCTCTCATTTATCAATACTTTTCTCACAAGACTTCTTGGACTCAAGACAAGATTAGGGTTTGGTCAGCTCAAGACATCACCTTGCACTGATAACCTGAAATTAGGGTTTGAGTTTGCACAAGGATTTTTGGACCATCAATGCTTCATGTGACTTCCATACACCATCTTGGACCCCTAAGATTGCTCATACCAAGTTTCAAGCCTTGAATCACATTTTTGCTCAGTCAATTGGACAATTGATCTAAAAATCAACTGTATTGGGGAAAAAGTCAACCATGGCCAATTTACAGTCAAACTTCATAATTTTTGATCCACAACAACATTTTAGACTCATATTTACCATTTGATCATGTTTGGATCACAACTCCTCAAGAAATTTGATCAAATCATCAAAAGGGCAAAATGGTCAAAATTAGAGTTTTGATTGAGAAAGGGCAATTTATGATTTTTAACCTAGCCAATGACCAATTTGGTTCAAGCATGATTTCAAGGACTCAATGGCATCATCTTGACCTAATTACATACTTCAAAAGATCTCAAGTTCATTGGATTGATAGATGAATTTTCCAGTCAACTAATCAAAAGTCAACTGTGCACTAAAAAGTCAAACTTTGACTTTTTGATCAAAATCAAGTGCCAAGGGTCATAATTCATCAAGATATGTAAAAATATGAAACTTGTTGACCAAGAAAACTAATTTTGAAAATTAGGGTTTTGAATTTGAAAAATTTCATAACTTAGAATTTTTCTAAGTATGGAAATTTTCTTATTTTTCCCAACTTTCCACAACTTTTTCACCATGATGCAATTTGATTCAAAGAAAACTTCCAACATGAAAGTTGTAGTCCTCCATGAAATCTACAACTTTGACTCACAAATTTTTCCCAAAAGATGCTTGGATCTCAAGTTATGAATTTGTGAATAGGGGTCCATGAACTAAATGACTTAGTCAAAATTTTCCCTAATCTAGGCAGGTTTTTGACCCAACTTCATGGATATTTTTCACCTAGTTCCAAGAGGTATCTAAAAATGCACTTCAAATATGGATTGTAGAGAATTTTGCAAGATTTCAAAAATGTCCAAGAACTCTCCAAGATCATTTGTGGTTAGGGAGAATCGAAGAAGAGAAATTGGCATTTTGTCACTTTTGTTCAAGCCATTTTCACAATGCATCAAGTTGCAAATCTGATCAAGCATGCTTGTACCTTGCATTACAGGTCCTAAACTCATTCTACACTCCATGATTAAATGCTAACTCAGTGGATAAAGGCTTTGTTTTCACTTTTGAAGCATTGTATAAGAAATAATTCCATAAATGGCCAAAAGTTCACAATGCCATTTTCATAAAGCAAGCTTTTGCAACTTTATCAGCCTTAAGCCTTGGACTTGTTCCTCTTGTGCAAGAATTTTCCACATATATCAAGCAAATTGTACCAACTCTCTGCAGCTAGAAACAAGCTAGTACAAGCATGTTGGCATAAGTCTTGTCACTTTTCTTCAAATGCAAGAAAGTTGGCCAAAGAAGTCAGAACTTGTACAACAGGAAAAGGGTGGACTTTGTATAATTCTATGCATATTCACAAACATATCACAAGGCTAGACACAAATGCTTATGATCTGAAACACTCCAAAACTAAAAAACTCCATTTTTTTGCCCAAACTGCCAGTTTCTGCAAAACTCTAGCCATTTCATTTTTGGCTCGTGCGTTTCTTGTTTCAACACTTCAAACACCTTCCATACATCATATCAAAGCTATCCAAGCATTTATCCTGCAACTGTGTGCTCTTTTTCAACCATTTCCATTTTCACTTTAGAAGGTTGTAGCTTGACTTCTACATGGAGTTTCAGTCATCCACAAAGCCAGCTAAGCATTGGAATAGCTTGAGGGAACTTCAAGGAAGCTCACACGATCCTCAGGCCTCACTCAAAGTCCCCACACTGTCATATCCAAATCCAGCTGAAGGAGGTATTTTTCAAAACTCTATCTCTCCATTTAGACATCCTCAAGCCACGATTTATGAAGGAAAAATGTAGTCTCTAGCATGGTGAAGCTGTACATATGCATACTTTCCATATATATTAACTGAGTTGAGAGAATTTGAAGTTTGAAAATACTGAAATTTCTAGGTCACGATTTAGGGCTGACAAAATTCTCCCTGATCTTTGAGAGCTAGATTACAAATTTTATATCATTGGAATCGTGATAAAAAATGCCACAAGTTTCATGTTACAAGTTTTTGTTATTATGCAAGCATCTGAGAGATACAGGTTGAACAAAAATGCGCGCGTATGAAGCTTGGCTGGAGGACAGGGATGACTGTCCTGGGCCTTTGGCGCCTTGGGCTTGTTATTTTTGATTTTTACACCCCCTGACTTGATATTTGCACCCCCTGGCTTTATTTTGTTTATTTTTCATATTTTCTTTTCATTTTTATATTTATTGTTTTTATTTATTTTTCTGAACCATAAAAAATCATGAAAAATATTTTCTTTATTTTTTGCATTTTATTTTATTTTTTGCATAAAATAATAGTTTATTAGGATAATATGCTTTATTTTCTTAAATAAATTGTAAATATATTTAATAAATACTATATATTTTTTATTTTATTATTTTTCACATGAAATATTATTTTCATACATATTTTAATTTTTAATATTTGTTAATAATATTATTTATTATTTCTTGTACAAAGAATGGACAAAAATAATAAATATAGAACATGTATTTTCCTTAATAAAAAATTACGGTTTCCCCCCTTCCAAAAATAATGATATTTTTTTTCTTATTTTTAGGGCTTAAATAAATCATTTTTCTCATACAAAAAAATCAAATACAAAACATTTTTTGCATAAATACATTTTATTGCATATTTAAATATTTGTATATTTATTTATTTCGTATAATATTCAATTGGGTTGTAATAATATTTTAGGGTTTATATTTGTGCAATATCCCCATTCAAAAACTTGTATCCCCCTTCCCATAATAATTGTTGTAATAACTTAGTTTACATTTACGTAATTTATCGCTTTATATACTTGTGTAGTAAATTAGAGTTTTGCATGATAAGACCAAAAACAAACAAATAGACAAAACCTAATACAAGACAAATGCATGTAAAATGACACACATTGCACACAAGCGCCCTTAGGGTTTCATCCATTTGGTTGCCTAATTCAAAATAGCCATGGTATGCATGCAAAGTATCTTGGCAAAACAAAACAAAATAAGATCATAGTCCCTCGATGAGACTATCAAAAGGTTGCCTAAAACAAAATGATCTTGGTCCCTCAAAATGCTAAAGATACTTGGCAACATTGCTATCATGGTCATACGATGACCCACGCCCGTCCCGTTTAACATCCAAAGATAGGGTTGTTTACCAAATCAAATGGTAAATCAACAATGTCAAAGGAATAAAAATGCATAGGAAAGACATTTGAGTAGGGTAGATAGTTCCTAGTTACTTGCTCTCTTCCAAACAATCCTTGCTATTTTCAAAAACAAACACACACATTTCAAAAAATTTCCAAACAACTTTCAAAACATTTAAACATTTTTCAAAAGACAAACATCTTCGTATACATTCTTACGAACGAGAATCATTACAAAGATTTCCTAAACGAAAGGCCTCTTTTCAAAATACTTTCAAAACCACACCAAACACAAAGCACCATTTCAAACAATTTCAAAAGCAAAGCAAGTGATCTAAGAAAGTAACTAAGATCCCATGGAAAACCATGGATGAAAAGGGTACTAGCACCTTCCCTTTTCATAATCTACCCCTCGAACTCAAGAAAACATCTCAAAGGTCTTTCTTGTGCTTTTTTAGCTTTCCTTTTGGATAAAATAAAAGTCGGTGGCGACTCTTGCTAAACCGCGACATTTGCGAACACAAAACGCAAAACCTCAAGTCAGTTCTCCCACCGTATCACAGTGGGGTTACCTTAGGGATAGATCACATTTACTTGCTTACATTGTTTGATTTGTATGCTTTATATTATGGTTCTTTGTTTGGGTTTGAATCCTCTACCCGGATTTGGGATACATTATAGGTAAGTAGCAATATGTTATGGAAACTGTGTGGGGTATACCGACATGGTCTAAACAATAGCTACGTTAGTGCGACATATTTGTGGGTACCGGTAGCCTTTGAGTTAATCAAAGAGAATACGGGACCGTTGAGTGATGTCATGAAGCACTAATGAACTTCTAGAACCTTTACTTGACCAACTTGGCCTTTAGGATGTAGTGAGATGACTGACTTTGGTGCAGTCCGAAGTTGGTAGATACTCGATACTACACTCATTGAGGTTTGGTTTCTTGGGATATTTCGGTCGCCATTAAAGAGGCTTGAGCTGAAACAATGACCAAGGAAACAATCCAATGATATTGAGCTCCTTAGAACCCGGTTACTATTACTAGGACATGTTTAAGCCAACTAAACTTCAAGAGGGTACTTACCTATAAAACTCCATGCAAGCCTAAACTAAGGATTTGTTTGCTTTGTTTGTATACACATACTTATACATAACATCATGGACATCATGAACATCATATACATCCACTAACAATTTCAAGGATTTTGGGATTCATCTTTGTTCTTGTATTGTAGGAGTTGGATTCACTTTGCAAGAAAACTATTCAAGTCAACCTTGTAAGAATTCATCCACAACGTAAGGAGCTAGCTTCAAAGACTCCTGAAAACTCTCCATTCACCGAAAGACATGGTCTTCTACTCAACTTGGTCACCTCTAACACAAATGAGGATATGATGAAGGTGCTCTTTCAGTTCTTTGATCCTTTGTATCATTGCTTCACATTTCCCGACTATCAACTTGTGCCTACTTTAGAAGAATTCTCCCAACTCTTGAGGATTCCCATTCTCAATCAACTACCTTTCAACGGTACGAAAAGAGATCCAAAGCCAGAAGAGATTGCTCAAGCTCTACACTTGCACTCATCTGATGTCACAACTCATTGGGAAACTAGGAGTGGTGTCAAAGGCTTCTTAGCAAAGTTCCTGTTTGAGAAAGCCCAAAACTGTTGGAATTCCTTAGACTTGCAAGCCTTTGAGGAAATTGTGGCTCTTCTCATCTATGGGATGGTTTTGTTTCCAAATGCTGACCAACTCATAGATGTGAACACCGTCAAAATCTTCATGTCACGCAACCTGGTGCCTACATTGCTAGGGGATATCCTACACTCTTTTCACACTCGCACAATGAGGAAAAGAGGTGTCCTTATGTGTTGTACCCCTCTCATGGCAAGATGGTTTATTTCTCATCTTCCCCAATCAGTTTTAAAGAATGAGCAAGGTTCAAGGTGCTCACAAAGGTTAATGACGCTCAAACATTCAGACATTCATTGGTGCTCCCGGTCCAAAGAGAATGTTATCATTGTTGACCATTGTGGAGAATTCCATAATGTCCCTCTACTTGGAATTAGGGGAGGCATCACCTACAACCCATGTTTAGCCTTAAGACAATTTGGTTATGCCCGAAGGGATGGCCCGCACGAGATGCTGATTCAAGGTTTGGTATTCGACTACGACAACAACGATCAAGGTCTTCGCCAGAGATTTATCCGAGCTTGGAGGATGCTAAAGAAGGTGGATAACAAGACTTTGGGGCACAAGAATTCCATCCCTCTTGAGGCTTACCTCAAATGGGTACGAACTCTCGCTCAGAGTCTTATGATGCCTTACCCCTCCATTCTCCCGGTAATCATTGAGCCTGTCAAGGAGGGAGATATTCCATACAATATCCTACATCCTGATATGCCCACCTCTCTTGAAGACCTACAAAGAGATTAGATACAACTCAAGGGGGAGCGAGATACTTTTGAAGCCCAATTCTACGCAAGCGAGAAGAAGGTTTTGGAACTCACTAGGCTACTTCATGAGGAGCGGACTCTGAATGCCTACATTGCACCAAAGAGGATGCACACTACTTTTTTTCTTAGAGTTTTGTATTATTTTGTCCAAGGGGCATTAATATACTCAAACTTTATCTTATTAATATAACGTGTGTTTCATTTTGTCTAAAACAAACTTGAATCTTTGAAATCCTTAAAAACATCGCATAAACACATATCATTCATCATAACATAAACAAGTCTTTTGCAACAAGTCTCCTCATCTCTCTACTGTTTATTTCAGTTAGATGGATATCGAGCAAATAATGAAAGATCTTCAAGCTCAGAATATGCAGTTTCAACAATTGCTCATGACCCTAGCCAATGGGCAAGAAGAATTGAAGACTCTACTAGCTGAAGAGAGGAAAAAGAAAACAAAGAAGGTAACTGGAGTTTTAAACATGGGGAGAAGGTTTCAGGGACAGACAAGAAGGACTTTAAACTTTGCAACAACATCCGATGAAGGAGAAGGGAAAGGCAAGGAAACAGTTGTCCCGTCAGAATCAGAAGAAGAAGAGGAAGAAGAGGAAGACTACTTTGAGGAACAATATCCTCTAGCTGATGACAAGTACATACATCTTGAAGAGCGGTTGAGTGCGATGGAAATACAAAAGGTTTCAGGCTTAGACTTTGAGGAATTGGGACTAGTGTCGGGGATTGTGATTCCTCCGAAATTTAAAGTGCCTATATTTGCCAAATATGATGGAGTGTCATCCCCTTAAATGCATCTCCGATCATATGTGAGAAAAATCCAGCCCCACACTGCTGATAAAGACTTATGGGTGCACTTTTTCCAAGAATGTATGGAACACAACTCGACTGGTTTTATCAACTAGAAAGAGCAAACGTCCATAATTGGGAAGATCTTGCCGCAACTTTCTACAAGCAATATCAATACAATACCAATTTGGAGCCTACCCGTACTCAACTCCAGAGTATGGCCATGGCTTCTAATGAATGTTTCAAGGATTACGCACAAAAATGGAGAGATTTGGCTGGAAGAGTTCAACCCTCTCTGCCTGAAAGGGAATTGGTGGACATGTTCTTAGGCACCTTATCTGGCCCCTTCTTCAACCATTTAATCAGAAGTTCATCTGCAGGCTTTACTGAACTAATATTAACCGGAGAGAGGGTGGAAGCTGGCATAAAAAGTGGAAAGATTTTGAAGGATTTATCTTCTTCTACAGCTGTAAGAAAGCCTTTCATCGGGAAGAAAGAGGTAGCTGCTGTATATCCGCAAAGGAACCAAGATAGGGCCGAACGCTGACCAAAGGTGGGGGCTATTATGATTCCAAAGCCTACGTCTGATCAACAAAGAAGTAATCAACTAAGGGTGGAAAGGCCAGTCCGACAGTTCACCAAAATTAACATGACTCTGTCTCAAGTATTACCGCATCTTCTGAGATCCAACTTGGCAACCTTAAAAGAATCTCCGAAAAACTCCAATATAACATCCCCTCATTATCACCCCAATGCCCGTTATGCATATCACTCTGAAAGTCCTGGTCACGATACTAATAACTGTTGGGCCTTGAAGAACAAAATACAAGACCTCATTGAAGTAAAATAAATTGAGTTTGATGCGCCCGAGAAGCCAAATGTCATTTCTGCTCCTATGCCCAGACATGGTCACAATACCAATGCTGTTGAAGAAGATTTGTTTGTTAGCACATATGACGAACTCATGACTCCACTTCTAACCATTAAGATAAACTTGTTGAAAGCCGGTGTGTTCCCGGGCTGTAATAAAGTTTGCCATCTCTGTTTGTCCTCACCAACTGATTGCCCTTTGTTGAAAACAGGCATTCAATGCTTGATAGATAACAAAGAGATTTTGTTTGAAAGTACTCCTGTTTCACCTATTCCTGTTGAAGATGTTTCAATCATTACCATTTCCACCAATTATTCCAGGGTCTCCACCAAAAGACCTGTTAGAATTACATCGGTTCCAAAAGCAACTCCTCTAATAATCACAATTCCTGGGCCAGTGCCATATGTATCAGACAAAACTATGCCGTGGAATTATGGAGGGGACATTTACTACCATGGCATCAAACAAGACTGGCCGGCCGCCGAAGAGATAAACTCCGAAGAAGAAGATTCTGACATCAGCAATATTGCCGGGACTAGTAAAATTACCCGAAGCGATAGGATCTTTTCTCCAGAAATTGCTTCCCCAAAGGCAGTTTCTGGACCCGTGGCTGTTCCAAAGGTTACTTCCGTACCCATAATCATCTCTGCAAATGCTCCTATTAACGAAGACGTTACAACCCCTGTTGTCATTCCTACCAACACTCCTGCTGCTGAAACTCGAGGAAAGAGTATTCACGTGGAGCCTGTCCGGACGAAGGCTCAATAACTGACTATCCCTGAGACATCTAAGAAAGAAATGGAGGAGATCCTAAAAATTATAAAGAGGAGCGACTATGATGTAGTTGAACAGTTGGGGCAAACTCCCTCCAAAATCTCCATGCTGGCATTACTACTGTGTTTCGAGGCACATGCGAAAGCCTTGGTGAAGTTCCTAAAAACAGCCCATGTGCCTCAAGAGACGTCTGCTGATCAATTCCAAGACTATGTGGCCAGCTTGACAGCGGATAACGGCCTAGGTTTCTCGGATGCTGATCTAAAACTAAGGGGGAGAAAGCACAATAAGGCGTTGCACGTCTCAGTGGAGTGTAGGGGCACAACTCTGGCCCATGTATTGGTGGACACTGGCTCATCTTTGAATGTATTACCGAAAAAAGCTCTTGACAGACTTGACTGCGAGGGGATAATGTTAAAGCCAAGCAACATTGTAGTAAGGGCATTTGATGGCTCGAAGAGGATGGTGCACATGGAAGTGGATATCCCCATAAAGGTTGGGACTCAAACTTTCAATTCAACCTTTTATGTAATGGATATTCGCCCTTCTTACTCCTATCTTCTAGGATGACCATTGATCCATAATGCTGGCACTGTTACCTCTACAGTGCACCGGATGCTGAAGTATCCGGTTCAAGGGAAGATTATCACTGTCCATGGAGAGGAAGAATACATGATCAGTCATCTCAATTCCTTCAGATATGTGGAATTGGATGGTGAATTCATTGAAACTCCATTTAAACACTTCGAAGAGGTCCCCCAAGAGGTGGCAGTGACCAAGACTGTGTCCTAGATTCCTAAGATCACAAGACCTCCACTCCGGATGTCATCTCTAAAGGACGCCAAAGCAATGGTGGAGGAAGGTGGATACACCATCTGGGGGCAACTTCCGGATATCCTGTATAAGTCTGACAAGTTTGGCCTAGGTTTCACTTCAAGTGCTCAAAAGGCTGTACGCCGTGCCTGTGCTGGAGGGCCACCCTTGAAGATTAGCAACCGCGAGGTCAACGCGGTAGAAGATGGTGAAGATGATTGCAACCTGGAGAATTGGATCTTTCTGACTGCCAATGGAGGGCTCAGCAATTGGGAGGCTAGAGACTTCGTCCCAATCACTTTTATCCCACGATAATTTATCTTTACATTTTGTTGGATCTATAATATTCAAAAAAACAATTCGTACTCTTAAAACCTTGTGTCTTACCCGAGGCACAATGGTCCATTTGTAAGGGTTATTATTTCATTTTCATATGACATCAATGAATCATGGACGTTTTCGCATACAAACTTTTGTGCTCGTTGCTTTTTCTTTTACCTTTTATTTTCTTTCAAAGATAGTTATACCCTTACACACACCCACACTCATAATGCAGGTATCGATCCATTCTGGATCCCATGGGTAATGATACTGCTATGGCCTTTTGTGACTCTGAGATTCTAATCTACCAAGCCGAAGACGAAGATGAGGAAGATTGTGAAGTACCAGGGGAACTGGCCAGACTGCTACAACAAGAAGAAAGAACCATTCAGCCTCACGAGGAACCCGTGGATACAATTAACCTGGGTACCAAAGAAGACAAAAAAGAGGTCAAGGTAGGTGCCAATTTGGAACCCAGTGTCAAGGAGCGTCTGATTCAGTTGTTACATGACTATGTGGAAATCTTTGCCTAGTCATATGAAGCCATGTTGGGACTATATATAGACATTGTGGTACATCATTTGCCTACAAGAGAAGATTGTCCGTCAGTAAAACAAAAGGTTCGCCGCATGAGACCTGATATGTCAGAAAAGATTAAAGCAGAGGTTATGAAGCAATTCAATGCTGGATTCTTGGCTGTCACTTCCTACCCTCAATGGGTTGCCAACATTTTTCCCGTACCTAAAAAAGACGGCAAAGTACGAATGTGTGTGGACTACAGAGATTTGAATAGGGCGAGCCCTAAAGATGATTTTCCACTCCCCCACATCGATATCCTAGTTGACAATACGATGCAACACAAAGTGTTTTCCTTCATGGACGGATTCTCAGGTCAACCAAATCAAAATGGCACCTGAGGACATGGAGAAAACAACATTTGTCACACAGTGGGGCACATTCTGCTACAAGGTGATGCCATTCGGACTGAAGAATGCTGGGGAAACCTATCAGCGCGCCATGGTAGATTTATTTCATGACATGATACATCATGAGATAGAGGTCTACATAAATGATATGATAGCTAGATCGCAAACAGAAGAAGAGCATCTTGATCACTTACAAAAGCTGTTTGAGAGAATGAAGAAGTACAAGCTGAGGTTGAATCCAAACAAGTGCACATTTGGGGTACGGTCCGGTAAACTCCTAGGCTTTGTCATCAGTAACAAAGGTATTGCGGTCGATCCTACCAAAGTTAAAGCAATACAAGAGATGCCTGCTCCTCATACTGAGAAGGAAGTCAGAGGATTCTTGGGACGTTTGAACTATATTGCCAGATTCATTTCTCACCTGATAGCTACTTGTGAGCCAATCTTCAAACTATTGAAGAAAGATCAAGTAGTCAAATGGAATGATGAATGCCAAGTTGCTTTTGACAAAATCAAAGAATACTTACAAGAGCCTCCTGTATTGATGCCACCAATCGAGGGGAGACCATTGATCATGTATCTGATTGTTTTAGAAAACTCAATGGGGTGTGTATTGGGGCAGCATGACGAGTCTGGCTGAAAAGAGTACATTATTTACTACTTGAGCAAAAAGTTTACCGACTGTGAAACCAGATATTCACTGCTCAAGAAAACTTGCTGCGCTCTGGCATGGGCTGCTCGCCGGCTAAGACAGTATATGCTGACTCATACTACTTTGTTGATATCTAAAATGGATCCGATAAAATACATCTTCGAGAAGCCTGCTCTTTCTGGGAGAATAGCTAGATGGCAGATGATCCTGACAGAGTACGACATACAATATACTACTCAGAAAGTTATAAAGGGAAGTGTGCTAGCTGATCACCTTGCTCACCAAGCTGTAGAAGACTATCAGTCCATGAAGTTTGAATTCCCGGATGAAGACATCATGACATTAGACAACTGCGAAGAAATCAGGCCATATGACGGACCTGAACAAGGATCCCGATGGACCCTGTTCTTTGATGGAGCATCCAATGCACTTGGTAATGGTACCGGTGCTGTACTCATATCTTCGGAAGGGTGTCATACTCCCTTTACCGCCAGACTTTGCTTCAATTGTACAAACAACATGGCGGAATACGAAGTGTTCATCTTTGGTCTCAGAGCTGCCATAGACTTGGGGATCAAATCATTGGATGTATTCGGAGACTCGGCCTTGGTCATCAGTCAGATCAAAGGGGAATTGGACACCAAACACCCTAACCTTATCCCTTACAAAGAACATGTTTTGACATTTCTACCACATTTTGAGAAGATTACCTTCGAGCACTTCCCGCGAGAAGAAAATCAGCTAGCGGACGCTCTAGCCACAATGTCATCTATGTTTAAACTTAATTGGGATAACGAGGCTCCTCAGATCACCATCGAATGAATGGATGAACTAGCACACTGTCACGAGATTAATACTGAAGAAGTAGTGGACCAACCTTGGTTTCATGAAGTCAAGAGGTATCTCGAGGCTCAAGAATATCCAGAAAGAGCTTCAATCAATGATAAGAAGTTCTTAAGGAGATTCTATGCTAAATTCTTCCTTAGTAATGGCATCCTGTACAAACACAGTTATGACTCCGTATTGCTTCGGTGCATAGATAAGGTTGAGGCTGAAAGGATCATGGCTGAATTACATGAAGGTACTTTTGGCACCCATTCCAGTGGACATATGATGGTGAAGAAAATCCTACGGGTAGGCTATTATTGGTCTACCATGGAAGCAGATTGCTATCAACACTCTCGAACCTATCATAAATTCCAGATTTATGCCGACAAAGTGCATGTACCCCCGGTTCCTCTGAATGTCTTGACAACTCCGTGGCCCTTTGCTATGTGGGGGATTGATATGATTGGGGAAATCAAGCCGACATCTTCCAATGGACACCGCTTCATCCTAGTGGCCATTGACTATTTTACAAAGTGGGTTGAAGCAGCCTCCTTCGCCTCCATTACCAAGAATGTTGTTGCCCACTTCATCAAGCAAAACCTTATTTGCTGGTACGGTATCCCAGAAAGGATCATCACTGACAATGGTACAAATCTCAACAACACTATGATCACCGCACTGTGCGAATAATTCAAGATTCAACATCATAATCGTTCTCCCTATCAGCCAAAGATGAATGGTGTTGTCGAAGCTGCAAATAAAAACATTAAAAAGATCATACAAAAGATGACAGTCACATATAAAGACTGGCATGAGATGCTACCATTCGCTCTCTATGGATATCGTACCACAACTCGCACATCAACCGGGGCAACACCCTATTCTCTGGTATACGGCATGGAGGCTGTCTTGCCTATTGAGGTTCAGATCCCCTCTCTGAGGATTATGAAGGATGCAGGGTTGAACAAAGGCGATTGGATCCAGACTCGACTTGATCAACTAAATTTGATTGATGAAAAGAGACTTACTGTTGTTTGCCATGGTCAAATGTATAAAAAACGGATGATCAAGGCTTTCAACCAGAAAGTCAGACGCCAAGTGTATCAAGTTGGGGATCTAGTGATCAAACGCATCATATTGCCACAAGGTGATCCCAGAGGCAAATGGACTCCTACCTATGAAGGACCATTTGTAATAAAAAACATATTCTCTGGTGGGGCAATGATCTTGACCACCATGGATGGTGACGACCTGCCACACCCTGCGAACACGGACATATTCAAAAGATACTACGCATAAGAGACTCGCTAGGTTGACATACCTAGGCAAAACAAGGGCATCCCGGCGAACCAAAGGGTTCGGGCAAAAATTAGGGATAAAACAAAAAAATCTGTACATCCGGCAAGTTGAAAACCCGAAAGGGCAACTTGGGCAAAAAAGGGTTTCCCGTTGGACTGAAAATCTGAAAGGGAGGTCCAAGCAAAAGTTATGGAATTAAAGCGTATGACTATGTCCCATCGGATCACTTTACAGACAACATTTGGCTTCCACTGACAAACTCAGAGGTTCTGATCAATTCAATCATCTTCAGACGAGATAACAAATAGACAAGATGCTCGGAGATACGAAGGTTATAGCAGAATGGAAACCCCATGGGATTTTTATACACATAGTTATTTTTTCTTTGTATCAAAATGTTCATTTTTTACGACAGCATTCTCTTACTAGAATGTTTGTCCCCTTGTACAAAAAATACTTATTCAAAGTCAATACAAACTATTCCTTTGAAAGTGCAAAAACTATTGGTCTTTATTTTCTTTACACTTGTGTTTTGTTTGCAAAAACGTCCAATGATTTATTTTTGAACATATGCATTTGAACATAATTACTGTTTACAAATCAACAAAATGGAAAAGACAATTACTAATAGGTTGAAAGGATAGGAAAATGTCTCTAGGCTATTCCATAAGTAATCTCCTGCAGTACATCATTTAAATCCCCAGTGGAACAAAACTCCCAGTTATCAATCCCCAGCAAAAGTCGTTAAATTTCTCAGGATTCCCCAACAGGATTTTACAGGCAGTATATGGCATGGCCCTTACGATAAAGTTTATTTATCTCGGAAGAAACTCACCAATAATTCAACTTCAAGACGTGAAGACTTACATATCCTCAACATCAGCCAGAGATTTATTTTCCCTAAATCAAACATCAATGCAGCAAACCAACTCACAAACGCATACATCACATTCATATATCATAAACATTGATAAACACGAATGCATACAACATAATTCCATTAGGCATACATTTCATGTATCATGACTTGGCATTTTAAGCTAACATTTTACCCTTTTCAGGATAAGATTAATAGCTATCATTAACAATGTTCAGAGTTTTCAGATATAGTATAAATATGCTCCAGACACGGATGTCATTCTGATACTCATTCAGATTCAACTTCCAAATACAATACAGATACACTCCACGGATGCCATTATGATATTCATTCGGATCCAACTCTCATATAAGGTATAGATACGCTCCAGACACGGATGTCATTCAGATTCAACTTCCAAATACAATACCGATACGCTCCAAACACGGATGCCATTCTGATATTCATTCAGATTCGACTCTCAAATACAGTATAGATACGCTCCAGACACGGATGCCATTCTGATACTCATTCTGATTTAACTTTCAGATACAGTTCAGATACACTCTAGACACGGATGCCATTCTGATACTCAGTCAAAATCAGCTCCCGGATATGGTTCAGATACGTTCCAGACACGGACGCCATTCTGATACTCATTCTTTCAGCTTAAAATTACAAATCAACAATCACCTTTAGATGGTATCTACAATCCCATCTCCAACAAGATTCTATCACCTCTCCAAATGGCATCTTTAAGCCTATTCCTTCTATCATCGCATCGCCGAGTGCAAATTTATGGGCACTCTAGTGTCCAATCATCTTCCACCTTCGAGTCGCGAATGGTAAGACTCGCCAATATAACTCTTCAGGTTTAAGAAGATTGAACAGGGGCAGCTGTTGTACCCCAAAATTTTCCGTCTCATTTATCAATATTTTTCTCACAAGATCTCTTTGACTCATGACTGGATTAGGGTTTGATCAGCTAAAGACACCTCCTTATGCACTGATGACCAAAATTAGGGTTTGAGTTTGCACAAGGATTTTTGGACTATGAATACTTCATATGACTTTCAAGGATCATTATGGACCCCCAAGATTACTCATGTCAAGTTTCAAGCCTTGGATCACACTTTTGACCAGTCAATTGAACAGTTGACCTAAAAATCAATTGTATTTGGGGGAAAAAAAGTCAAACATAGCCAATTTACAGTCAAACTTCATAATTTTTTATCCACATAAACATTTTAGACCCATATGTATCATTTGATCAAGTTTTGACCACAATTCCTCTAGAAATTTGATCAAATCATCAAAAGGGCAAAATGGTCAAAATTAGGGTTTTGACTGAGAGGGGGCAATTTCTGATTTTTGACCTAGCAAATGATCAATTGGTTTGAAGCATGATTTAAAGAGTTCAATTGCATCATCTTGACCTAATTACATGGTTCAAAACATTACAAATCCATTGGATTGACAAATGAATTTCTCAATCAACTGATCAAAAGTCAATTGTATACTGAAAAGTAAAACTTTGACTTTTTGGTCAAAATCAAGTGCCAAGGATCATGATTCATCAAAACATGTCAAAATGTGAAACTTGTTCATCAAGAAATCAAAGATTGAAAATTTTGTTTTGAAATTTGAAATTTCTTAACTTAGAAATTTTTCTAAGTATAGAAAATTTCTTATTTTTTCTCAACTTTAAGCCAAATTTTCACCATGATATAAGATGATTCAAAGGAAGTTCCCAACATGAAAGTTGTAGATCTCCATGAAATCTACAACTTTAATTCACACAATTTCTCCTAAATATTCTTGGATCTCAAGATATAATTTTGTGAATACATGCTCATGAACTAAAATAACTTAGTGAAATTTTGCCCTAGTTTAGGCAGGTTTTTGACCTAACTTCATGGCAACTTTTCACCTAGTTCCAAGAGGAATTTTCAAAATCATTTCAAAGATGGGTTGTAGAGCATATTACAATATTTCCAAAATGTCCAAGAACTCCTTGAGATCATTCTTGAGTAGGGAGAATCGAAGAGATGAAGTTAGGGTTTTATCACTTTGATTATAGGTCATTTTCATGAAGAACAACTTTTCAAATTTGCAAATTGGCTGTACAATCTTCACTTTTCAGGCCTCAAACTCGTTTGTTACTCCACCATTAATGGATTGCACAAGATTTCATGCCCTAAAGCCAAGCATTCAATTCATTGTACAAGAAAATAACCATTTATGGAAGAAAGGCAACATTGCCATTTTGGAAAAGCATGCTTTTTGCATTTTTCCATTTCTTGAGCCTTGGACTTGTTCTTTCTGCACAAACCAAGCCTCTAAACCCGAACAAAACATGTTTAAAGCTTCACACCACCCTACAAGATCAGAATCATTCCTTAAGAAGTTACTTCTCACACTTTCTTCAAAAATAAGAAATGAGCAAGACATGTGATCTTGTACTTCTGAGCAAGCACAAGTCCTCCAACCTTTTTCTCTATATAAAGCCATCATTTTGCAACTAAAACCATGAATGCCCAAGCCTTGAAACACCCTAGAATAAGAAATTTCATACCAAGCCTCCAAACTTGCCATTTCTGACTTGTGAACTGAATCTTTCATTTCACTTGTGCGTTCTCAGGCCTTTTGCTTTCCCAAGCTTCCTTACCTTACAAGTAAACCACCCCACACCCTGAAACATCACTGTAACTCCATATTCCCCGTTGTTGAAGTTCAAAAACAGAGTAACACATGTGGACTTCTCCATACCATTCCAGCCACCCTCAAGACAAGCTAAGCATTGCATTAGCTTCCTAGAGGTTCTAGGAAGCTAACCCGATCATCACAACATCCTAAAGCAAGCTCATTTTCAAAACACTATTTCCATTTTCAAGGTGAGTTTTCCGTTTTTCTAACTCTTGATACAAGCATAGTTAGCTTTCCATTTATGAATATAAAATGTAGACATCATTGCTACGGAGCTGTACATATCCATAACTTGCATTTATTTGGCCTGAGTTTAGAGAATTTTGAGTTTGAAGTTTCTGAAAAAATTAGGTTAAGAATTAGGGCCAACAAAATTCTCTCTGATCTTGGACTTATAGTTTTAGTTATGCACATGGTTAGAATAGTGAGGTAAAATGCTATAATGTTCATGTTATCACTTTCCATTTTTGTTGAGAAATGAAAGAGTTACAGGGGGTCCGGCTAGCTAGAGGTTGAAGATGAAGTACAGGGCAAGGCAATGTTTTGTGTTATGTATTTGTGCTTTCATTTGAACTAACGGATGTACAGCCACCCCAGTGGTAAGGCAGCGTGCAAAAACACCATAAGTCACGGGTTCGAACCTTGGCGCTTCCTTTTTGCATTTTTCATATTTTTCCAGCTTTTTTTTGTTTGTTTGGCAGCGTGGGCTTCTGGAGCTTTGGGCCTTTTTTTTTCTAACTTCCTACCCCTGATTGCTTGCAGCACCCCTGGCCCATATATTTTTATTATTCATTTTATTTTTATTTCTATTTTTATTAAATATATTTTCCTTAATAATAAAAATCATAAAAAATATAAAATGATAAATATTATATTTTGTTTTATTTTATTCTATTTTCTCATAAAAATATATATTTTTTATTTTAGTTATATATTATCTATTTTTGTTAAATAAATTTGTAAATTAAAATAGAATTAGGTTAAATATTTATTTTTCTTCACACCTATTAAATATTTATTTTAACATATAAAAAGACCAAAATACTTCATAAATACCATATATTATTTTCAATACAAAAATACAAAAATACTTAAAGAAATTTATTTTCTTTTAATAAATTAGAATTAAGGTTTAATCAAAATCTTTTCTAAAAGAAATAATTTCCTTTCTTAATTAATTTAAGTTCAATCTTGACTTATTTATTAGGCTCAGGTTATACTTTTTTCACATAAAAAAACAAAACAAAATCTTTTTCTTGTATTTACATATCCTTGCATATTTAAATTATCTTGTACATTATTTATTCCAATACTTGTATAAATTCAATTTGGTTGTAATAGTTTAATTATGTTTATATTATTGCAAATCCCTGTTCATAAATTGTATACCCCCCCCCCCCCCCCCCCCCTCCCCTCACAAAATGTTGTAATAGCGTAGTAATCTTTAAATTTCTCAATTTACATCTTTTATATAACATGCTAGTAATTAGGGTTTGTATGGGAAGATAAAACCAATCAAATAGAACACCCTAATTCAAGACAAAATCAAGCATGAAAATGGCACACTTGAACACAAGCACCCTTAGGGTTACTCCACTCGGTTGCCTTATACAAAATGGCCATATTACGCATGTGAGGTATCTTAGCAAAAACAAACAAATATAAGATCATAGTCCCTTGACGACGCTATTCAAAGTTACCTTACAAAATGATCTTAGTCCCTCAAAAATGCTAAGATACCTTGCAACATTGCTAATCATGGCTATACGATGACCCACGCCTGTCCCACTTACATCCAAAGATAGGGTTGCTTACCAAATCAATGGTAAGACAACAATATTAAAGGAAAAGAAAATGAACAAGAAAGACATTTGAGTAGGTAGATTACTTTTAGTTACTTGCTCTATTTCAAACAAATATTCTTGCTATTTTCCAAACAAACACACACATTTCCAAATATCTTACAAGCATTTTCAAAAAGACAAACATCTTTGTATACATTCTTACGAACGAGAATCATTACAAAGATTTCCTAAACAATGGCCTCTTTTACAAAATACTTTCAAAACCGCACAAAGTAAAATTTTCAAACAAAAGCAAGTGATCTAGCAAGTAACTAAGAGCCCATAAAAAACCATGGATGAAAAGGGTGCTAATACCTTCCATTTTTCATAATCTACCCCCCCGAACTCAAGAAATAATCTCAAAGGTCTTTCCTGTGCTTTTTCACCTTTCCTTTTGGATAAAAGAAAAGTTGGTGGTGACTCTTGCTAACCGCAACATTTGCGATAAAACGCAAAACAATCAAGTCAGTTCTCCCACCGTATCACACCTTGTATCTGTCCTCAAGAGTGTGACGAAGTTGTTTTTGAAAACTATTTTGAAAGTGTTTGTGAAAAAGAGTTTTTATTATTTTGAGCAAGTACTTAAGAGTTTCTACCTATTCAAAAAAGATTGTTCATTTTCTCATTTCCTTTAGACATTGCTATCCTACTATTAGTGAGTAGGTAGCCCTATCGTTAGATGTTGAGGGATTATCGAAAGGGATGCTATGGTCATCGAAGGCAACATGTAAAGATATCTTAACATTCGAAGGGACTGTCATCATATATGCAACATCGAGGGACAAGATCATTTCTCGTAGGCAACTCGAGGGACGTTAGGGACCATGATCTTTATGATGACTTTAGAATTAAGGGTCTTTGCTAAGACATCCCTACATTCGAGGGACATGACCATTATTTTTCGAGGCAACCAAGTGAGGTATACCCTAAGGGTGCATATGTGCAAGGTGTGTCATATTCAGTTATTTTAGTCTTGTGTTAAGTTTGATAATGTTTGATTATTTTTGCCATACAATCCTATTAGTCATACATCTAGCAGTTAATAATTGCAGTAATTTAAAAGTGCAGAAATATAAATCCTAGCAATTACAAGGCTTCGGGGAGGGGGATTATGTACATATCCAAAATTGGGGGAAAAAAATAAATAAAAGCGGTAAAGGTCCTACTAATCATCTATTACATCCCAATATACAATTACAATAAAAAAAGGAAGTACGAAAGAATAATAACGTGCAAATTTGAAAAGACGTCTAAAAATCCTAAGATATAAAAAATCTTTTTGTTGTTTTTTGTTTTAATTTATGAAAATCGTTTAAGTTAAAAAATAATTGATCTAGATCTATATTAAAAAAAGTTAATTATTAAAGAAACATAATGTTTAAATAAAAGAAATTAATTCTATGTTTTTTTGGTATTTTTGTTACGAAATGGAAAATGAATTAAAATAAAATAAAACCCAAGTTCTATTAATTTTAATTAAAAAAAAAGTTAAAGTGATTAGTTAATTAATTTACCAAAATTAAAATTTAATTAAGAAAAATCCTAAATCTATTTTTATGTGATTTTTATATTTGTTTATTGATTAAAATAAAAAAAAGGATTAAAAGAAATAAATGAAATGAATAAAACAAGAAAATAAAGATGGGCCTAGTAGCAAAAGTAAACAGGGGGTGCAATCATCAGAAATCCCTAGGCCCGAATCTTCGAAAGCTTCGTGCCATAACCATGGTGTTTTCAGATTCTTGCGTGGAACCTCTGATTCAACCATCCATAACTGTTCTATATAAACTCAAATAAACGTTAGCATACCATGAAATATGATTAAAATTAGATATTCGAAGTTTAAAATTTTACCAAACCAGTGTTGTCAAATGGGGGCGTGCTAGGCGTATGATGGATTGCTCTTGGGCCTTGTAAGACTCCTGAGGACTTCAAGAAGATGGTTTGAGGCTTGATGTCTATCGAGAGAGACCGAAACCTCGAGATATGACTTGCACCAATTTTTTGATTTCTAGAGAGCTTTTGGAAGAGCTTTTGGAGAGCTTTTGGAAGAGCTTTTGGAGAGCTTTTTGAAGAGATTTTTGAGAGCTTTTTAGAGAGTAATTTCGTGTCTTTCAAGCTTGTATGGCTCTATATTTATAGAGGAGAATGAGGAGACAAAAAAGCATGGAAATAATCTCCCTCATAATGTTGTGTTTTAAGACCATGATCAAAATTTAAAAAAAATGCCATATTTGATAATTTTTTGACATTATCACATGTGAATGAACCTGGACATATTTGAAGGTTATTGCACGAAATTAATTGACATAAACCAGCACAAAACTTGCCCAAAATAGATTCACATCAAAATTTACATTATTTTTATTATTTATTTACTTAACTCTGAATTTTAATGAATAAAATATCAAAATAAATAGCATAAATAGTAGAAAAATGTATGGGTGGGCTTAGAGGTCGTGGACCATGTTAGGAATGAGTTTAAAACTTGAAAAGATAGGCCCATTTGGAAAATAAATCCAAGTTTGGTCAATATTTGCTTCATGTATTTTTTTAAAAATTGGCCAACTTTGACAATGCATATCTCTCTCAATTTTAACCCTATGAGGGTGTTCTTGGAATTTTTAGAAGTCTTAGGATGTTCCCTAAGCAACCTCTTTGGTTTCATCTCAATTGGATCTTCCATGTTCATGTAAGAATCTTTGACCCAAAAGGTGTTTTTGTTGACTTTTGAAAAGGACCTATAATGTGTGAATTTATATCTTTTCATGAGTGCATTTCTTGAAATTGAGGGCTGAAGATGAGTTGTAGGTAATTAGATTCTCTTAAAAATGAGCTTTGGATGAGAAATTTATGATAAAGTATGAGAAAGTTATGCCTAGTCAAAGTTTGGTTGACTTTTCCTATAGGAAACCTAATTTAGCAACTTTTGAGTTTTGATGAATTAGGAGCATTCCTTGAGGAATCATGATCAGCCCTTGATCAAATGATGGATATCACTTCCAAATGTTGATGTTAACCAAAAATCTTGAAGTTTGACTGTATGTGGGTCACAATTGACTTTTGACCTAGTACAATTGATTTTCAGGCATTTGAGCAATTGACTGAGCAAACTTCTTGTGCAAAGCATGAAACTTGGCATGGATGATCTTGAGGACATATCAGGAAAATGGAAACCACTTAGAACCCTTGGAAACTCAAACATCTTGATGAGGAGTGAAACCCTAGTTTGAGGCTTATTGTCTTAGGAGGAAAATTTGTCTGGTTAATCCTTAGGCATCCTTGGGCAAGTTTAGGACCTCTAGGAGTATGTTTTGAGTAAAATGAGAGGGAAAATTTTGGGGTACAACAGCTACCCCTATTCAATCTTCTTAAACCTGAGGATGTAGAATGGCTGTTCTGCCTTTCGTGATCTGAAGGTAGAAGATGATTGAACACTAGAGTGCCCAGAAATTTTCACTCACATGAAGTAATACTGATTGGTGATATCAGGAATGGGCTTACAGATGCCATTTGGAAGTCGACAGAGAATCTTCAGAGATGGGCTTAAAGATGCCATCCAGAAAAGATATCAGTTGCATAAGAGATTCCTTTGCGAGAATTCATGTACCTGCCGTTGAGGAGGACTTCGCTGGGAAATGTTGATTTATGTCCTGGGAAATAGAGTATAGGAGCTTCAGTTGTCCATTACTCTACTAGGGAATTAACTCCTGATTGAGGAATTGGAAGTAAACTGCATATCTGGTCAGGGTCCAGGCTGCACAGCGACTTACTGTGGGAATGTGAAATCGACCATATCTGGTCGGGTCCAGGTCTTACAGTGTTGTAAACTATTGTATGGAGATAAGAGAGAAGAAACCTGGATGGTAAGGTTATGAGAAGGAACCTAGGTCGTAGGGTTACTTCAAGATGAAAGCCTGGATAATAGGGCTATGAGAAGGAACTTTTATAGTAGGGTTACTTCGAAGTGAAAGCCTGGATAGTAGGGCTATGAGAAGGAACCTGGATAGTAGGGCTATTAAAAGGAACCTAGATAGTAGGGTTACTTTGAAATGAAAGCCTGGATAGTAGGGCTACAAGAAGGAACCTGGATAGTAGGGTTACTTCGAAATGAAAGCCTGAATATTAGGGCTAAGAGAAGGAACCTGGATAGTAGGGTTACTTTGAAATAAAAGTCTGGATAGTAGGGCTATGAGAAGGAACCTGTGTCGTAGGGTTACTTCGAGATGAAAGCCTAGATAGTAGGGCTATGAGAAGGAACCTGGGTCGTAGGGTTACTTCGAGATGAAAGCCTGGATAGTAGGGCTATGAGAAGGAACCTGGATAGTAGGGTTACTTCAAAATGAAAGCCTGGATAGTAGGGATATGAGAAGGAACCTGGGTCGTAGGGTTACTTCGAGATGAAAGCCTGGATAGTAGGGCTATGAGAAGGAACCTGGGTCGTAGGGTTACTTCGAGATGAAAGCATGGATAGTAGGGCTATGAGAAGGAACCTGGGTCGTAGGGTTACTTCGAGATGAAAGCCTGGATAGTAGGGCTATGAGAAGTAACTTGGGTCGTAGGGCTACTTCAAGATGAAAGTCTGGATAGTAGGGCTATAAGAAGGAACCTGGGTCATAGGGTTACCTCGAAATGAAAGCCTGGGTAGTAGGGTTATGAGAAGGAACCTGGATAGTAGGGCTACTTTGAATTGAAAGCCTGGATAACAGGGCTATGAGAAGGAACCTGGATAGTAGGGTTACTTCGAGAAGAAAGCCTGGATAATAGGGCTTATGGGAAGAAACCTTGATAGCAAGGTTACTTCGAGATGAGAGCCTGGATAGTAGGGCTTATGGGAAGGAACCTAGATAGTAGTATTACTTCAAGATGAAAGCCTGGATAGTAGGGCTTATGGGAAGGAACCTGGGTCGTAGGGTTACTTCAAAATGAAAGTCTGGATAGTAGGGCTTATGGGAAGGAACCTGGGTCGTAGGGTTACTTCAAGATGAAAGCCTAGATAGTAGGACTTATGGGAAGGAACTTGGGTTGTAGGGTTACTTCGTGGGGAGTTTGGGTAAAACTGCATCTGAACCGAGAAAGAACCTAGGTAAGGTTGCTTCATGAGGAGTTTGGGTAAAACTACATCTAAACCAAGAAGGAACCTAGGTAAGGTTGCTTCGTGGGGAGTTTGGGTAAAACTGCATCTGAACCGAGAAGGAACCTAGGTAAGGTTGCTTCGTGGGGAGTTTGGGTAAAACTGCATCTGAACCGAGAAGGAACCTAGGTAAGGTTGCTTCGTGGGGAGTTTAGGTAAAACTATACCGGAACCGAGAAGGAACCTAGGTAAGGTTGCTTCGTGAGAAACCCGTGTAAAGCTGCATTTGGTTGCGTAGATAATTACTCTGTTTAGTTTTAGGAGCTAATCTTGGACCTGCTGGAAATTGTTGATGATAACCACCTTTCCTGAAAAGGTACATGATTAATTGTATGTCATGCATGAAATTCATTGTATGGCGATGTTCTTGAAATAAACGAGATTATGCTACATGCAATATGTATACGCACGTCATGATGTATGAACATGAAATGCTATTGTGACATATCCGAGTGGGAAAATAAATCCCTGATCACTGCTCGAGAGTAATGGAAATTGAGTTCCTGACCGTCGTAGAAAAAGTTGTTCTTCTACTTCCGCTGGAGATGGTGAACCAGAGATGACTATGCTGGGGATTTTCCCCTTGTTTATGGATATTCTGCCGAGGAGAGACTCTGCTTGAGAACAACTCTGTGGGGGAATAATTTTGTTGGAGAGAGAAGCTTACATAGCTGAAGGGATAAACTCTATTGGGGATTGAGCTTATGTATTCAGAGAAATAAACTCTGTTCGGGAGAAAACTTTATGACCCGCTTGCGATTATGAAATTCGATTGGGGAATATAGATGTTGATTCTCTGAAGGAACTTTGATGGGGAACGTAGCTCCTATTTGGGGAAGCCGATGTCAAAGCTTTAGTTTCCTCTACTCTGTGGGGAGTGTAGATGTCACAGGGTCGTATGTTGAGGATACGACAATGACTTTGCATCAGGACTTTTCTGCCCCTGTACCTGTTGGAGAAAGTACCCGCGGAGGCTTTGTGGATGGCTTGAGTGTTATTCCAACTCTTGGAGTCCTTGGTGAATGCAGATCAGGGTAATAAACCTTTTATTGATTAGACAAGTGACGGGATGACGAGACATAGTCGTACTCTTCAAATCCCTAACTTTTGCCTGGACTGCCCTTTCGGGTTTTCAGTCTACCGGGATACCCTTTTTTGCTCAAGCCACCTTTTCAGGTTTTCAGCTTGCCGGGTGTACATTTTTTGTTTGTTTTTATCCCTAATTTTTTCCCAAAACTTTTTTGGTTCGTCAGGATGCCCTTATTTTTTCCTAGGCCAGTCAACCTAGCGGGTCTTTGTTCATGCACAATATTTTCCGGCTATGTCCCTGTTCACCGGGTACAAAGAATTGTCATTGTCCATAGTAGTAAGTGTTTCCACACTGCCAGAAGATGCTCCTTTGATCGTACATGATTCGTTGTTGGAATTCACGTCTAATTCCCCAAGTGATTCAAATGGAGATTTGTCCCTGGCTACTTGGCATCTTTGAGAGATTCCTTGAATCTTGACTTGACTGCCCCAAATGATGGACAATGATCCTGCCGTGCCCCTTGGTTGGAAGTGTTTTTCCACTTGAGGTGATCCTTTTCATTGAGAAGGTTTTTGTTCATCGAATATCCGTCGTGTGAATTTCTCTACTGTTGAACAAATAGTCATATGCAAACAATGGTATTTTAAGAATGCAAAGCTTATGTCTGTCTTGAATTTTTTTTTTTGAAAATGCAATTTTTTAGTAAAACAGATTTTGCAAGAGAGTGATATCAACTCGTGATTTATGGCTAACCTTACAGGAGTCAGGATACCTTTTGTAACAGTATGCTTTCGAACTAACCCATGCTCCAGCTAGTACTTTTAAGGGTTATAATGTGGCCTGGTTCATGGTTCAAGAAACAAAGGATAAAGGCTCAAAATTTATTTGTATCCACCCACTCTTCATGATGTTCTTCAGTCCTATGCTCAGTTAATTGCACGTTTAGAATCCCAGTTGAGTTCTAGAATATCGTCCTTGATGTTCCGGTGATGGTTCGGATACTGACAATTTATTTTGAATAGGCAGTCATCTTCTTTTGTCGAGGATTTGTAGGACCTCTTTCTTTACTATCCCTGTCTTTTGCCTGAACTGTTTGTTTTTATGGTTACAATCAGCGGAATGCCCCAGTTTTTTCCTTAAGTCTCCTTCATAGGTTTTGACTTAGCGGGCTTTTCTTTTGAACAATAATGATTGCCTCTTCTTAATGATTATGCGGAACTATCACCATCTTCTGATTTGGAAGGACGTATTCGATGCCATTCATTATGTATGAAGTAGAATATTGCGACTGAATGCACATCTGAATTAACTGAGCAAACTACCCTGCCCCAGGTTATGATTAAGGGTTTTAATTTGTGTGAAAATAAAAACTCCTACTTCTTAGGCTCAAAGGGGTTAACTAGGGATTATCTTCCTTATTAGTCAACTGTTTAGGATTTGAAACAACGCCTGTACATCGTCAGCAAGGTCGGTTCAAAAGCACATTATATGGATTGTGGTATCATTTTCGTCATCCTCCCTCTAAAGGATCAGAGCTTTTAATCGAGAGTTGAATATCACAAAAAGGAAAGCAGTTTAAATATAGTGAATACGAATGAATTGATTCAAAACATACATATGTAATGCATTGATAAAGTAACAAAGTTTGACATGAATAAATGTTTGAACAATCAAAAGAAAATTACAAATTGAAAATTCTGATGAACGAAAAGCCCTCTTGTCAGAACTTGTCACTTCAAATGGTGGGCCTTGGAGGAATGACAGAAACATTCCAGTTGACCATCTTGTGTGAATTCTAATGCTCCTTCATCAATCAGGCCTTAAATTTTGTATTTCAACCTCCAACAATCGTCAGTATCATGCCCCGGGCTGTTGGAGTGGTATGCACATCTTGCATCAGGATTGTAGTTAGGGGAAGAAGTCTTGGGATTCAGATGAGGTCCTATCAACATAATTAGATTCATCCTCAATAGGTGTTGCAAAGCTTGAGACAACGACATGTTGAGTTTGGTAAACTGCCTTTTGGGTATATCCGGCTTACTCTGATTAACCCGTTGTTTTTAGCGAGGTTGTTGTTGGACCCGTGATGTGGTAGCAATTTGGAAAAGTCCACTCTTCACAAAACCAGCCTCTTGTCTTCTCGATAGTTGATCAATGAATTGGTCCCTAACCTCAACTGGTTTGCTTCATACGGCTGCAGCCATCTTGATGAAGTTTCTTGATAATGGCTCTCAGCTCTTCTTATCCCCTGGCTAGGCCTTGGATAAGAGCCATTTGCCCCAGCATCTAGGTTCTCATTGCTTCTACCCCAGCTTGCAGTTGTTCCAACCGTTCGTCCTTATTCTCTTCAGAACTTTTCTTGGCCAGGTCTCCAGCGAGGAGTGCTTTCAACTCTTCCTGCTCCTTGAATAGGTTTAGGAACATTTGCATGAATTGAGCCTCTTGAGTTTGGAGATATCTGTTATCTTGTTGGAGATCCATTTTCCTTGCTGAAATAAACAGCGAGAAAATGAGAGACCTGTACTGGAAGACCTGTTATGCAAATGACGTGCATGCAATGTTTTCAAGTATCTCACGGGGTAAACAAGAAAATGTCAGAAGTTGAAATTTGCAGCTTTGATTGAAGAACTTCGTAACGTTGAAAGTCCTCCTACGAGAGTCAAGCTTACCATATCAAGTGGGTTATAGCCCCTGACTCAAGTTGTCGTGTTTTGGTCTTTTGACGGCATTGGCTAGAGGAAAATAAATCCCCTTGCTAGACGTCTAATTTATTATAACCTGCATCACAAACCCTTGAGATCCTTTAAATGGTTAAGGAAATGTTGTGGCATGATGTTATGATGTGTATGCTATGCGTTAAGCGAAAATGCAGGGTAAGAACCCAATTTATTAGAGTTGTACAAACAAGGTCCTGTAAGGAACACAAACAAAGCCCTGCAATGAGTTCAAATTGTTATGCAAAGAAAGCAAGCAAGTCACACAAGCAGCCTTAAGTTTAGGCTTGCATGAATTCCATAGGTAAGTACCCTCTTGAAGTTTAGTTGGTTTCAAACCTGTCTTAGAAAAGTAACCGGGTTCTAAGGATTCTCAATATCACTGATCATCCTTTATCGAGCATTCAACTCAGGCAATCTTTTCTTGCGGCCGAAATATCCCGAAAGTCTAATCTCAATGAGTGTAGCATCGAGTATTAACCAATCCTCAGCTTTAAACCAAGGCCGGCTATCTCACTACTTTCTAATGGCCAAGTTTGTTCAACTAAGGTTCTAAGGTCAGTTAGTGCTTCATAACACCACGCGGTGGCCCCGTATTCTCCTAGTTTCCACACGAAGGATACCGGTACCAACTAAAGTGTCACACCAACATAACCATTTCTTAAACCATATCGGTCTATGCCGTATAGTCTCCACGATCTATTGTTGTTGACCTAAAGAGTGTCCCCAGATCCGGGTGTAGGATCTTCAACAATACCCAAGCAAAAACTCTTAAAGATAAAGCAGTCAAAACAAACAAGAAAGCAATTTTAAAAATGACCTAGATCCTACGGTAAACCCCAGTTAATTTTATCCCCAACAGAGTCTCCAATTCTGTGATACGGTGGCAGAACCGACTGTTATACTGGTTTGCATTTTTTGTTTGCAAATGTTGCGGTAAGCAAGAGTCGCCACCGACTTTTATTTCATCCAACAAAGGAAAAGGAAAAAGAATGGAAAAAACCTTTTTCGAGATGTTTCTGAGTACGGGGGGTAGATTATAGAAAGGGAAGGTGTTAGCACCCTTTCTATCCGTGGTTTTCCATGGGCTCTTAGGTACTTGCTTATTTTGAAATTGCTTGTGTGTGTTTTGAAAAGTTTTTGTTTAACTTCGTGATAACCCTTGTATCTGTCCTCAAGAGTGTGACGAAGTTGTTTTTGAAAACTATTTTGAAAGTGTTTGTGAAAAAGAGTTTTTATTGTTTTGAGCAAGTACTCAAGAGTTTCTACCTACTCAAAAAAGATTGTTCATTTTCTCGTTTCCTTTAGACAGCTCTATCCTACTATTAGTGAGTAGGTAGCCCTATCGTTGGATGTTGAGGGACTAGCGAAAGGGATGTTATGGTCATCGAAGGCAACATGTAAAGATATCTTAGCATTCGAAGGGACTGTCATCATATAGGCAACGTCGAGGGACAAGATCATTTCTCGTAGGCAACTCGAGGGACGTTAGGGACCATGATATTTATGATGACTTTAGAATTAAGGGTCTTTGCTAAGACATACCTACGTTCGAGGGACATGACCATTATTTTCCGAGGAAACCAAGTGAGGTATACCCTAAGGGTGCATATGTGCAAGGTGTGTTATGTTCAGTTATTTTAGTCTTGTGTTAAGTTTTCTAATGTTTGATTATTCTTGCCATACAATCCTATTAGTCATACATCTAGCAGATAATAATTGCAGTAATTTAAAAGTGTAGAAATATAAAACCTAGCTATTACAAGGCTTCAGGGAGGGGGATTATGTACATATCCAAAACTGGAAAAAAAATAAATAAAAGCGGTAAAGGTCCTACTAATCATCTATTACATCCCAATATATAGTTACAATAATAAAAGGAAGTGCGAAAGAATAATAACGCGCAAATTTGAAAAGACGTCTAAAAATCCTAAGATATAAAAAATATTTTTGTTATTTTTTGTTTTAATTTATGAAAATGGTTTAAGTTAAAAAATAATTGATCTAGATCTATATTTAAAAAAAAAACGTTAATTAATAAAGAAACATAAAATTTAAATAAAAGAAATTAATTCTATGTTTTTTTGGTATTTTTGTTACGAAAAGGAAAATGAATTAAAATAAAATTAAACCTAAGTTCTATTAATTTTAATTTAAAAAAAAGTTAAAGTGATTAGTTAATTAATTTACCAAAATTAAAATTTAATTAAGAAAAATCCTAAATCTATTTTTATGTGATTTTTATATTTGTTTATTGATTAAAATAAAAAAAAGGGATTAAAAGAAATAAATGAAATGAATAAAACAAGAAAATAAAGATGGGCCTGTCGTACCCCAAATTTGCCCTATCTCTTTATTTTTGTCTAGCTTTGAATTTTGCATTCCAGTTGCATCATTTTATCATTCAGTCATTTGCATATCCCACATCTCAGGGAATCGAGCGCTTTGGTTTGAAGTTTTAGGGCTGCGCCCTCTTTATGTCTAATCTTGTTTTGAGGTTTTCTTATCAGGTAAAGAGGGAAACACATCTGGTTCTCGATTAGCGGGTCGTGGAATGAATTGTGTCGTCAGGTTACAAGGTTGTTTCTCATTCAAACCTATCAGAGCCTGGATTAGGGTTTATTTCCCTATTGTTTGTCAAGGGACTAGGGTTTTGGATCCATGGTTATTGTGAAATCCCTCTTTCATCTATTTCAAAGACGTCTCAAGAGCAAGATGTTAGGGTTACAACTTGTTGATGATAAGGTAAATTTGGGCCGTTGATCCTAGGGTTTCTATAATTATTTCAGGGGAGAATCTTGTGGGCTAGGTTTCATCCTCTTGTTCTCAAATCATCTTCATTTCAAGGCGTTTATGCGTGTGTTAATTTCATCAACTGGAAAAGGCTTTGCCTCAGTAAAGAGTGTATTAAGTTTTCTTTCGAGACTTTATTGATTTAAGGCACTCTTTTGGTTCATGTTGCATTTTGTGATTAAGGGAAGATTTGTGCATCAAGGTGATTATTGTGGAGTTTAGATTGAAATATAGCGTGAAATGAAGAACAAATCTTATTTCAAGATCTTAAGGATGATTCGTCAATGTTTTATCCTAGACTAAGAAGTTTTATTTGTGCGATTTCATGGTATACAAAGTAAAAATGAGCAATGAAGTACATCATTGAGTTACAAATATCAAAGTCCATTTCCTTTGTTCTTTATTTTGTTTAAGATATCGAATAGTCGACATTTATTTCATGGTCATCAAAAGACTCAAAGATTATCAAGACAAGTTCATCATTCATTGATTTCTACCATCTTTCATTCAAGATTCAAGTCTCATTCACGAATTCAAAGTTTAAAATCTTGATTCACAATACAAAAAATTCATTCAATTTTAGCTCAATACAAAGAAACATTTACATTCATTACAAAATCAAAATTCAATTACCATTACATACATAATGAAATTCATACAAAAAATCAATACAAGTTCATCAATTTCATGAAGCCCAATATCCAAAACATAATACAGCTTCTAGCCAATTTCCAAAACCTTGTGCAAAACAGTCCAAACTTGCTTCAAGTCAAAAACCTGTCACAACCTGCTGCTACACATAGGCCTGCTTCATTTGCAAAAAACCCAAAAAACATGTAAAGAAAAAAACAGCCCTGCTCTCAAAGTATCTCTATGCTGCCAAATTTCTGCTACTATGCTGCCAAAATTTTGACACTTTCTTGCTGCTCCAATAGACCAAAACACTGCATATACTATCCCAAATATACATTAAAATAGCCATACAAATTTGCATTCAAAAAGCAATAGAACAGTTAACTACAAAAGTTTAAATGCACCAACTTTTCCCACCAAATTTTATCATTCTTTCTCTATAAAATGAAAACATCATTCAACAGAAAAAAAGGGAGGAGATAGTCAGAAGAAGTTAGAAGAGAACAATATTGTCAAAAATAATTTTCCCCAAGCATTTCTTCATTACAACAACCTATAATCCCATCAAAAGTTAACTGATTTAGATTAAAGTATAGCAGAAGAAGAGAAGATTAATTTTTAAGCTTACTGTCGCATATCAGAATCATATATTCTCTGGACTTCTCTTCTTTGATTCTTCAGCATCAAAAACTCAACAACTTCCTACAAAATATTCATCGTCGTTGGTAACTTTTTCTCCTTCCATTTACATCTGTTATGATTGCTGTGTTTGAATGTTGTAGATTTTGCTATGCTTTGTTATTACCTTCATATTTCTGCAAGAGATGAGCAACGTATCTTGTTGTTACTATTAAATCACGAAAACTTGAAAATGAAATGTAACTGCAAGAATAGTCGAAACAAAACATAGGTCGTTGTTGTTCAGCGACAAAGGAAGAAAAATGTTCTTTATAGGGTTTTGTCAAATTGACCCATGAACTCTAAACCCCATCTTCCACCATGAGCGACCGTGACCGCCACCACGACATAGAAAGAGACCAAAGACGAGACCGAGACAACCACTGCGATAGAGACCGAGACCGTGACCGTGACAGAGCATGTAGTAAGACATCCCGCTCACGTTTACCCGACCATGTACGCTCTCGCCACTCCCGTTCCTGTTCCCCCGCTGACCGTTCCCACCGTCGACGCCACCACCGAACGCCTTCCCCTGATCCTCCCAGGAAGCGTCACAGAAGGGGTTCAGTCGATGAAGATCACAAAGACCACAAAGACACGAAGAAAGCGGTGTCTGACTTTGTAAACGGAATTGCGAAGGAACAGAAGCAGCAGAAGAATATAGAGAATGAGGGGCGAATTGAGGTAACTGTTCCTACTGGGTTCGTTGTCAAAGAAGATAACAACCTATCCCTCAATAAATCCTGAAGATGAAGCTGTTGAGGAATATGCTAGATTAGTGTAGGAACCGAAGAGAGAGAGAGATATCTTCTTTTTTTGTTTTAATTGTTGAGTTATTGGGAATTAAACAAAAATAATAATTGGAATCATGGGTAAATTTTCTTTTCCTCTTCCCTATGTCCGCGACGCCCCATCTCATTCCCTTAGGGTTTCTCAAACTTTTCTTTTCCCCAAGTTTAATTCGGGTTTGGGCCTAAACTTTAGAGCCCAACCCGGTTGCTCTACTCTCTTTATTTTATTTGGTTTAGAGAATAATAACAGTTAAACAGTTTAGTTCATTTGGCAAATATATATTTTAGAATATTTTAGAAGTAGGTTAATTTATTTTTTAAATTCGTTATTTAACTTGATAAAAAACACCAAAAATATTAGATTAGAATTTGTAATTTTTCTTTGGATTATTTCTTTACTAAAAAAATAATAAAAAAATATTAGAATAAAGTAGTTTTAAAATTTTGATTTCCCCCTTTTTAGAATTTCTCGATTTCGTAATTCATAATGATTTAGAATTAGGTTTTAATTTTTGTTTTTTTTTCGCAAAAAATCATAAAAAAATATTATAGCGTTATTTTCTTCGATAAAAATCATAAAAAATGTCAAGAACTTAATTTCTTTGTTTTTGTTTGATTACTTTGTTACATGTTCGCTTAGGTGATTCCCCAAATCGATTAAATTCATGTTGATCGTTTCATGCTGAATTAGACATTAGGGTCAAAACTATGTATGATAACTTTAGGATAGAATTCCCTTTTACACTCAACTTCAAGTCCGCTAGTACATAATAACATTAGGTTAGAATTTCTCCATTGACTTTTTTGTCGTAATTAAAATAAAAACTTCTCATTCATAAATCAAAAATCCAAAAAAACGCTTAATTATTATTCTAATTTATTCTAAAACTCGCAAAACACTCAACCAATCAAAACTCCCTCAAAGGGGCATTTTATTTTCGTTCTACCGCGAAACCGGCTGTGGCTATTGCTAGAATGCGTGCGTTAATGTCACCCACTAAAAAACATAAACAAACCAACCATTTTCTAGAGGAACTATGGTGTTCTGATTCCTTCATTGGATACGTAGGCAAAGGATCGCGAAACCCTCACGAACGCAATAATCAAAACCATCCATTTCCCTTTAAGCAAGCATAGTTGTAGATAAACGCACCCTCTAAGACAAACAAACAAAATGGATCCCGTTGAGTACAACGGATGCGAGGGGTGCTAATACCTTCCCCCCCGCATAACCGACTCCCTTACCCTTTCTCTTGGCCGCGATACCATCTTGTCCATTCCCTTGTGGTTTTATCGATATTTCCCCTTCCTTCGGGATAAATAAAGTTCGGTGGCGGCTCTGTGTTTTCTGCCGGTGATTTCAACTGACGAATCTGCTGGGGATCTTTAGTGAGTCTCTCCTAGTTTTATTTATTTGTCTTTTTGGGTGTTTATTTATTTGTTTTATCTTGCTTTACTGTTTTATTTCTTTATTTATTTTATTCTTTTGTATATATTTCATATATTGTTGCTACTCACATATTCTGGATACATTGTGATGTTGGGTTTGGTGTTTACTTTTGATAAGTCCTATACCCAGACTTGGGTTACACATAGGATTAGGATGGGCGGTATAGTCATGTTAACTTTGAGGGAGTAATCCCGAAGAAGGAGGCATGAAAATCCCCCACTCAGTGGAGGTCCCCTTGAAAGAAGTGATGTTTACTGAGTAATCGGGAAGACGTCATTGCTTTCAACCTGGGAACTCGAGAAGTTGAGGGCCGTAGAACCATTAACCCATCCTGGCCTTTTAGGTGCAATGCGGAGACTGTAACAGAGTAATCCGGAAGTAGTTGTCACGCGATATTGCACTCGGACGAGTTTTTCCTGCGAATATTACTGATTACCAAGTAATTGGGACGTCAGTAATATCCAAAGGAAGAGCGTAGACTTCGAGAACTCTTTAGAACCTTGTTCGGCAGGTGATAAACCCCTAGTACATACCTCGTGGGTGGTTAATTTGACTCCATGTCTGTGACGTCGAACTTTTGATCCAGTTACTTTCAGCCTCTGCAACGGACTACGTAATGGTTATCCAGAATATGTGGAGCTGAGACTTCATGCCATAGCATACCATGACATAATATCATCATGTATATATATCTCGTATCTAGAGAAATCCAAAGACAAGTCTTGTTGATATAGCTTTTCAAAAAAAAAAGGGAAATTTTAAAAAAGATAGACGAGTCTTTGGGTCTCATTAGAAATGAATATAAAGCACTCATCCATATTACCATGCACTCATTTTTCACAACAAAAACTCATTGGGGTCCCCTTTCTCAGAATCCAGTAAACAGCAAAGACGACTCATCCACATCCTTACCATACCAGAGGCAACCAGCAAAAGGTAATGGATCTTTTTGAAGAAAATTAGAATGCACTCCGTCGGGATATGGACACTATGGGTACTCGCATGGATCAACTCATGGAAACCCTTCATGTCGTGATCAAGGGTCAAGAAGAACTACACCAGAGTGTTGCTAAGCTTACTACTGCTGCTCCTTCCACTTCTGCTAATGGGAGAAATGACAATGCTAATGTTGAGACTCCTACCGGTGCTCCTAGGAATAATGTCGACGATCATCATGATGTTATTGATCTTGATGAACCCCAAGTGAATCTTGCTGCCGGGGTTGCCGAAACTGCGAAAATGTATCATGCTCTTGAAGAGAGACTTAGAGCCATGGAAGGTGTCAAGGCTTCCAGATTCAATACTGCTGCAATGTGCCTCGTGCCTGGGGTAGTTATTCCTCCCAAGTTTAAAGTTCCAGAGTTTGACAAATACAAAGGCACTTCTTTCCCAGAGACACGTCTCCGTTCCTATTGTCGCAAAATGGCGGCCTATGCTAGAAATGAACCTTTGCTCATGCATTTATTTCAGAACAGTTTGGCCGGGGCATCGTTAGATTGGTATATGCAATTGGAAAGATCTCATGTCAGTACTTGGGGAGAGCTCGCTGATGCTTTTTTGAAACATTACCATTATAATACTACCATGGCTCCGAGCCGTACTCAACTCTAGGGAATGGTGCAAAAGTCTGAAGAGTCTTTCAAAGAATATGCTCAGAGGTGGTGTGAACTAGCTGCAAGGGTTCAACCTCCTCTCTTGGATCATGAGTTGATTGATCTGTTTATGGGTACTCTACGAGGCCCTTATCTCCAGCATATGCTCAGTAGCACTTCTACTTATTTCTCAGATATGGTCATCATTGGTGAACGTGTTGAGACGTGTATTAAGGCTGGAATGATTCAAGGTATTCCTAACAATGCTAACAACAATGCATGCATTAATATGAAACCATTTTCTGGTTTTGTCAAGAAGAAAGAGGGCGAGACCAGTGCCATCACCGTCAACCAAGGAAGAGCTCCCACATTTCCTCAAGTCCGATTCCCTTATTTTCCTACACCTTCTGCTGTTCCCAACCAATTTGTTCCTCAAGTATACGATTCTACAACTCCAGCACCCTGTATGGCCCAACAACGACCTTTCTCTCCGCAACCACATTATGTTCCGCAACAACAGTTTGCACCTCCTACAACTTATCAACAACCGAATCAACATCTCAAAGGCCCAAGAGCTCCTTAAAGACAGAGAGCCCCTGAACAAAGATTTGATCTCATTCCCATGTCCTACGCTCAGCTTCTCCCACAGTTACTTGCTAGTCAAATGGTTCAATTGCGCAAACTCGGTCCACCGCCAAATCCTCTCCCTAGGGGATATGACAGTAATGCTCATTGTGAATGCCATTCTGGTGCCCCAGGCCATACAATTGAAAATTGCAGAGCTTTCAAGTGCAAAGTTCAAGATCTCATCAATGCGAAAGCCATCAACTTCAACCCTGTTGGTCCAAATATTCAAAATAATCCCATGCCTCCTCATCAAGGGGGAACAGTCAACGCTATTGAAGAAGTTAATGAAAGGGTTTTGGTATTAAAGGTTGATGAAATTAAAATATCTTTGAAAACTGTCATAGAACATTTGTTGAAGCATGAAGTGCTACAAGAACTCCATGACTTCTGCTTAACCTGTTCCTCCAAAATAGAAGAGTGTGCTGAGTTGAAGACAGCCATCCAACAGTTGATCAATGAAGGTGTCTTACAGATAGAGAAAGTATTCCGGGAAGAAGAGATTGATGTCCTGGAAATCCCCTACTATCTGAGAATTTTTTCAGCCACCCCCAGTATTCGGTTAACAATTCAGGTTCCTATTACCCCCAGAATGATTCAAGCTCCTATTCCTCCTACAAGCAACGACTCGAAGGTAGTTCCATGGGAGTATAATGTAGTCTATATTCATGGAAATAGGTATGAGTGCCCTCTGGTTGGTGACAAGAATGTTACCAAAATTGCGGGAACAAGTAACATGACTCGCAAGGGTCAGATCTTTTCTCCTCCTCCACCACCTCCTAAGGAAACTAACTGTGAAACTCTAGCTAAGGCCAGGGGAAAGCAAGTAATGGATAATCAACCCGAACTTTCGGAAGGACAAGAAGTGGAGCAACTTTTGAGAATTCTCAAGCGGAGTGATTACAAAGTAGTGGACCAGCTCAACCAGACACCATCCAAGATTTCCATATTGTCTCTCCTTTTGTGATCAGAGGCCCACCACAACGCCTTATTGAAGACCTTATGTTCTGCTCATGTTACCCAAGACATCTCTGTGGCCCAATTTGAAGGAATAGTCACCAATATTACTGTGGGAAATTGTTTGGGTTTCTGCGATGATGAACTCCCAATTGAAGTCAGAGCCCACAATAAAGCGCTGCATGTTTCTATGAAGTGTTTGGACACTGTTTTATCTCGAGTTTTGGTGGATACAGGTTCTTCACTCAATGTGATGCCCAAGGTTACCTTGTTTAAGCTGAATATGGACGAAGTAATGATGAGGCCCTCCACTCTAAATGTTCGAGCATTTGATGGTTCGAGAAGATCGGTGGATGGAGAAGTGGATTTGCCTGTCAAGATTGGTCCCCACACTTTCTATTTGTCATTCTATGTTATGGACATTCGTCCATCCTATACTTGCCTTTTGGGTCGTCCATGGATTCATGTGGCAGGAGCTGTGATATCTACTCTTCATCAACGCCTGAAGTTCATTGCGAATGACCAAGTTGTCATCATTTGCAGGGAAGAAGACATAGTGATTAATAATCTGACTACCTACCGTTATATGGAAGTGGAAGGTGAGGTACAAGAGTTGCCCTTTCAAGCTCTGGAGATTGTTACTGTTGACAAAGTCCCCGTCGTGGAATGTAAGAAGTCTGAGATACCCCTAGCCTCTTTGAAGGATGCCAAAGCCCTCATAGAAGTTAGACCTCCCCATGACAGTTGGGGCAAATTGATTGAAGTTTCAGAGAAGAAAGATTGTTTTGGTCTTGGGTATCAACCATCATCCTCCGTGCAAGTTGGTTGGGCTCCTCTCAAAGGACAACAGGTTCCTCCAATTTCTGAAGTGTTCGTCAGTGCTGGTGTAAGCAAAGAAGGACAAGTACTCTCCACAGATGATGAAGGTGACGATGAAGATATTCAAGATTTATCTATCAAGTTCCGCCGGACCAGGAGCTCACCAATTGGACTGCCGTGGACATCCCTGAAGTTGTTTTCCTTGATGTGTAATTTTCTGTTTCCATTTTAAGTCATATGTCCTGCCCAAGGCATACTGACAGCTTGTAGAAGGGGCCCCTTATGTTTCAATCTTCGTTTAACATTGAATGAAAAATCGCACTTTCGCATGCAATTTTGTTCTGTCTTTTCTTTTACTTTTACTTTTTCAAAATAAAAATGGCAATACTTTTATTTTCTTATTCTAAATATTCTTTTACACTTTCTAAAAATAAAACATAAAATCATCGATCATGTAGATCCGTCTCGGACTCCGTTGAAAATGATAATGCTATGGCTCCTTATATCCTTGAGAATTCAGTTGATCACGCTAACAAAGATAATGAGGAATATTGTGAAGTCCCTGAAGAACTAGCCAGAATCTTGAGACAGGAAGAGAAGGTCATCCAACCGTATCAAGAAGAAACAAAAGTCGTCAATCTCGGTACTGAAGGGGTAAAGAGAGAAGTCAAGATAGGGGCCACCTTGAAAAGTGAAGAAAATAAAGGGTTGATTGAATTACTTCGAGAGTATGCTGACATCTTCGCCTGGTCGTATGAAGACATGCCCGGCTTAGACACTGATATAGTAATTCATAGATTTCCACTCAAGCCATAATGTCCTCCTGTAAAGCAAAAACCAAGAAGGACCAGACCCGACATGGCTTTGAAGATCAAAGAAGAGGTTCAGAAACAGCTCGAAGCAGGTTTCCTATCTGTGATAAATTACCCGCCTTGGATTGCTAACATTGTGCCCATACCTAAGAAGGATGGTAAGGTACGTATGTGTGTTAACTACCGAGACTTGAATAGAGAAAGCTCGAAGGATGATTTCCCGTTGCCTCATATTGATGTATTGGTTGATAACAATGCCCAGTCTTTGTTGTTTTACTTTATGGATGGTTTCTCTGGATACAATCAGATAAAGATGGCTCCGGAGGACATGGACAAAACATCTTTGACAACTCCTTGGGGTACCTTTTGCTACAGAGTCATGCCTTTTGGTCTTAAAAATGCTGGTGCGACATATCAGCAAGCTATGGTGACTCTCTTTCACGACATGATTCATAAAGAAGTCGAGGTGTATGTGGACGACATGATCGCGAAGTCACAGACTGAGAAAGAACATTTGGTCCATTTGCAGAAGTTGTTTGATCATTTGCGAAAGTTCAGGTTAAGGCTTAATCCCAACAAATGCACCTTTGGGGTTCGGTCAGGCAAGTTACTTGGTTTTATCGTGAGTCAACGAGGAATTGAAGTAGATCCAGACAAAGTAAAAGCAATACAAGATATGCCGGCGCCGAAAAATGAGAAGGAAGTACGAGGTTTCCTTGGAAGGTTGAATTACATAGCCCGATTCATTTCCCATCTTACTGCTACCTGTGAACCCATCTTTAAATTGTTACGCAAGAATCAGGATGTCTATTGGGATGAGAGTTATCAAGAAGCTTTCAAGAAGATTAAGCAGTATCTTCAAGAACCACCAATACTCATACCACCAGTTCCCGGGAGACCTCTCATTATGTATTTGACTATGCTTGAAGGATCTATGGGTTGTGTTCTCGGACAACATGATGATACTGGACAGAAAGAACATGCCATTTACTATTTGAGCAAGAAGTTTACTGATTGTGAATCGAGGTATTCCTTACTTGAGAAGACTTGTTTTTCTCTTACGTGGGCAGCCCGACGCTTGAGGTAGTATATGTTGACACATTCTATGCTTCTGATATCTAAGATGGACCAGATAAAGTACGTCTTCGAGAAACCAACACTTACAGGCAGATTGGCTCGGTGGCAAATGCTTTTGTCTGAGTTGACATCCAGTACGTCACACAAAAGGCCATCAAAGGTAGATGAAATTCTGGCAACAGATACTTAATGTCACAGTGAATGTTATGACACCGTATCTGAAAAATTGTACACCAATCAAACAGTAATCTAAAAGACAGTAAAGAACACAATCAATTGTTAACCCAGTTCAGTGTATAACAACACCTACATCTGGGGGCTACCAAGCCAGGGAGGAAATTCACTATAAGAGGTATTAATTTAGGAATAAACCAACCAGTTTATCTCCTTCACTTAAGACCTACCCAATGCAACTTCAATCTAAGTCCTACTTAAACCTGAGTTCTTACTCACTCCCCCTCAATCACAACAGTGATACTAATCTACTGATTAATAAGATTATGAAGACATTCTTCAATACACACGCTTGATTTTGCTTCAAAGCTTTAATCAAGAGACACAACACTCGTGCTTCAAAGCTTTGAGTGATAAACAACCCTTACAACCAAATCCTACTCCAAGTCACTTATCAAACTGATGATTGCTTGGCTCACAGTAGTTACTAAAACTATCACAACTATACAATGCCTTATTGATCTTCTGTCAAAAGCGCTGCTCACCATTAGGATTCATGAGAAATATATATGCAGTTTATTCTTCATTTAGGGCTTCCATAAAAATAGCTAGGGTTAACCAAAGTTAACCTAAAGACTTGGTCTTGAGTTTTCATCATAACAGATTAGGGTTAAGCAAGGTTAACCTAATATTCACGTGAGCATCTGATCTGGACAATATACTTCAACTCAGAGTAGCACACTAGATTCCTGAAAATTCTCAGGAACAATAAATTTGCACAACAACTTGATCAGTACAGGATGTCTTAACATTGGTTATGACATCATGTATCCTGCTCACTGATTTTGGTAGAATTCAGTACATATGATCATAGCTTAATCATCATGATATTCACTCATACTGAGTTGTTCCTGTAGAACATTACTTCTGCAAAATTTACCTTTATCCCAGAATGTTATGACATCAGTCATGACATTTGCAAATCTGGTTTTACAAAAATTAATGCCAACAAACAAACACTTACAAACTCCCCCTTTGGCAAATTTTTGGCTAAAACCCCTAAACAATCAGAGATTAGAATGCAACCGAGTTTTTAATAACAACTAATCTAATATCCAATTCTACCAAAATTACCACAATTACTTCTCCCCCTTTTTAGCCATAAAGAGGCCAAAGAATCTAGAACTTCAAGTTATACAAACATTAAAGAGAAATCCAAAATACACAAAAACAGAGAGAAGGTATCAAATAGCAGCAAGTTCCAGCATCAATCTTTATAACTCAGCAAACACAGACCTTCAGGTACTGTCATCCCCTGAGGAGGCACTATTTTCAACAACATCTTCTGGTGAGCTTCTTGCAGAACCATTATGCTGTTCTTCATCAACACATTCTTCCCTCATTTGTTCTTCATTCTCCTCCTGTTCCAGACTGGTAATCAGCTCTTCAAGAGTCCTTTTCCTTGCATCAAGCTCTCTGCAGGTTTCTTTTAGAAAAACTATAACATCAGCTTTCTTGGAATGAGCTTTGACATTTGATGTCTCAGCAGATGTCATAACAATGTCAGGGACATGTGTTCCCTGAAACAACTTATAGTGAAAACCAAGTGCATGGGCTCTTTTGCATACAAAGTCCTTTTCAACCAGAATATCAGGATACTGATCAATGATTATACCACACAGGAGAGAGGGAAAAGCAATAGGGCCTTTAATAGCACAAATCTCAGCATGTTTCAATGTTTGATCAAAGATGTAGTTTCCATAATCAAAGTTTGTTCTGGTTCCAACAGCATAGATAAATCTTCCCAAACCAGTGGAAATGGTGGATTTGTGGTTGGTGGGAACCCAGTTAGCTGCACCAATTTTGTGCAGTATGGCTAACTTCATACTCAGCTTGCTTGCAGTTAGCTTCCCTTTCAAGGGCCAGTGCTTGACTTTCTTGGCAGTGATGGTTTGACAAACCTGGTTGTCAGTAACTTCAAGCTCAGGCTGAGCATCATCAGGCCTCCCTAGGTATTTGTTTATCACAGTAGGAGAGAAACCTACCTTCCTTCCTCTTACATAAACACTCTTAAAATCAGCTGACTTTCCATCAGCACATCCACCAGACAAATTTATTATGAATTCTTTGACAAGAATCTCATAGCAGTTGGAAAACTTGACCACTGTTTTCATCAGGCCAGCAGCCTTGATGAGATCCATGACTTCCTTACAATCAATAACACTTCTGTTCAGCTCCCTCTCTAAGGCAATCCTTTTCAGAAATACATACTTCCACCTGCTTGCATTTTATGGATGGTGAAAGGAGATGTTGTCAATGGCAACCTCAGGAACCTTAGGCAGTTTGCTAGAAGAGGGTTTCTTCCTGAGAGAAATGTCTAGAACATTGCTCTCAACATCAAAATCAAAGTCTGATTCCTTATCAGATTCAGAGGGTTCAGGAGCCTTTCTTTTTTTGGCTATAGGTTGTCTCAAGGGTTTTGAGAGACTACCAATAGATACCCTAGCTTTTACCTTACCCTTCCCTTTGGAAGTTCCAGCCTTTTGATCCTTCTTAGCTTCTTCTCTAGCCTTGTTCTCAGGCCTAGCTTTCTCATGAACAACTTTAGTAGCCTTCTCTTTGGAGGGGCTTTGGGCAGCACTCTGCTTTTCTTTTCTACTCATCATCCTTCTTGCTATGCTAGGGTTGATATTAGCAATTAAATCATTGTCAGAAAATTCTTCATCAACATTAATGACAGGAGGTTCAACAGCTTTGTCAGTAGTGGTCTGGTGATCATCAGGTTTCTCTGGAGATTTTCCAATGTTGTCATCAGGTGTCTCAACATTCTGAGTGACATTGGGATCACTTTCTAAATTAGGGCTAGCAGTTTCTTGGTTCAATGGTACAGATATACCAGGAACAGAGTGATTCTCATTAAGAATCCTAGTGACTAGTCTGGCAATAGCTTGATGAACATAAGCAGAACCTTCCCTATTAGCTATCTCTGGAGGAACAGAGGATGATGGTTGAGAAGATTTACCATAGGGAGAAGCTTGTGATCTTCTTGCATGTCTGGTTCGCAGCTTCTTGACCTTAGTAGGATCAGCTGCCATTGGACAAAGTGGAGTTACCTCAAGACATCAACATCCATGGGGTTTACGATTGCCCTAGGTTCGGTGTCAGAGGGTGAGGAAGATGCAGTTGCCTTTGATGAATATGATGACACATATTGTTGAGACATTTTGAGAGATTAAGAATACAAGTGACAGCGAGTGTGAAATTTTCTTTTGAGGGAATGGAGAGTGATGCAGAAAACTGAGAAGAGGGAGATATAAATATGTCTATTCATCTTCTTAAACTTTTGGAAAGAAAGAGGGAAACAAATGATTAGCCCAATCAGAAGAAACTTGATTAAAATATTTCTTTCAATCCTTGTATTAAGCAAAATTAATTGCTACATCTCTTCATATTGGAAAATACCCAGCTTTCCCCTTAAATTCTCAAACTGACTAGCATCAAGTGCCTTGGTAAAAATATCAGCCAGTTGTAGTCCAGTGGCAATATGTTCCAGCTTAATCACCTTCTCCTCCACAAGATATCTGATGAAGTGATGTTTAATGTCAATATGCTTAGTCCTGCTGTGTTGTATAGGATTCTTGGATATGTTAATAGTACTCAAATTGTCACAGTATAATGTTATGACATCTTGTGTGACATTATACTCAGTTAGTATCTGTTTCATCCAGATCATTTGAGAACAGCTGCTACCAGCTGCTATGTATTCAGGTTCAGCAGTAGATAGAGATACACAGTTTTATTTCTTGCTGAACCAAGAAACAAGATTATTTCCCTAAAAGAAGCATCCTCCAGAGGTGCTCTTTCTATCATCAGCACTGCCAGCCCAATTAGCATCACAATAACCAGACATAATTGGTTCACATCCATGGGAGTACAACATGCCATAATTGTAAGTTCCACTCATATACTTCAGAATTCTTTTCACCTGGTTGATGTGACTTACTTTGGGTTCAGCCTGGTATCTTGCACATACTCCAACTGCAAAGGAAATGTCAGGTCTGCTGGCTGTTAAGTATAGCAGACTTCCTATCATGCTTCTGTACAAGCTTTGATCCACATTTGCCCCACTTGTGTCTTTGGACAACTTTAAATGAGTAGGTGCAGGAGTCCTTTTATGACTGGAATTCTCCATCCCAAACTTATTGACAATATTCTTTGCATACTTGCTTTGAGATAGAAAAATTGAGTCTTCCATCTGTGTGACTTGTAGTCCAAGAAAGTAGGCCAATTCTCCCATGAGGCTCATTTCAAATTCAGCTTGCATCTGGTTAGCAAAATGTTTAACCATTTTATCTGACATTCCTCCAAATACTATGTCATCAACATAAATTTGAGCTACCATTATATTTCCTCCTTCATCCTTGACAAAAAGAGTTTTATCCAAACCTCCTTTCCTGTATCCTTTGTTAGTGAGGAACTTTGTCAACCTGTCATACCAAGCTCTAGGAGCTTGTTTCAGACCATATAATGCTATCCTCAATTTGTAGACATGATCATGACAGTTTGGATCCATAAATCCTTTAGGTTGTTCCACATACACTTCCTCATTTAAGTACCCATTTAGGAAGGCACTCTTCACATCCATCTGAAACAGCTTGAACTTAAGGAGACAAGCAACTCCCAATAGAAGTCTGATTGATTCCAGTCTGGCTACAGAAGCAAAAGTCTCATCAAAATCAACCCCTTCAACTTGAGTGTATCCTTGAGCAACAAGCCTTGCCTTATTCCTGGTGACAACTCCTTCAGCATCTGACTTGTTCTTGTAGATCCACTTTGTGTCAATGATGTTTGTTCCTTCTGTTCTAGGAACTAACTCCCATACTTCATGTTGCTTGAACTGGTTCAATTCATCTTGCATTGCTCCAATCCAGTATTCATCAGTCAAAGCCTCTTTAACATTTTTTAGTTCAATCTTAGACACAAAGCAAGAGTTTGTGATGATTTCTCTAGATCTTATAGTGACTCCACTGTTAGGATCTCCTATGATGAGTTCCTTAGGATGATCTTTCTGAATTCTGATGGAAGGATCTTTGTTAGCTTCCTTTGATTCAGACTCTGATGGATTAGAATTAGGCACATCATCCTTTTTAGACACTTGTGTTGAAGTCTCAAAGAATGTCTCAAAATCATATGGGACATTTGTTTCCTCATGGTGATCATCAACTACGACATTTATAGACTCCATCATAACTTTGGTCCTGGAATTGAACACCCTATATGCTCTGCTGTTGGTAGAGTATCTGTGATCGGTGGAAATAGAACTGACTGTTTTAAAGCTGGTTCGCGAAATGTCGCGGTAAGCAAGAGTCGCCACCGTCTTTTATGTTCTCCAACAAGGAAAGGACAAAAGCACAACAAAATTCCTTTTCGAGATGTCTCTCGGTTCGGGAGGTAGATTTATAGGAAGGGAAGGTGTTAGCACCCTTTCTATCCGTGGTTATCCACGGGCTCTTAGGTACTTGCTCACTATGTTTTCAAAAATTGTTTGCTTTTCAAGTGTTTGTGGGTTTTGAAAAAAAGTTTAGTTTGAAAAACTTCTAGGTAACTCTTGTATCAGTCCTCAAGAGTGTATGAAGTGTTTGTTGAAAACTTTTTGAAAGTGTAGGTGTGAAAAGTTGTTTTTGTTTTTTGAAAGAGCAAGTACCCAGGAGAAATCTACCTACTCTAAGAAATTAAGCTGTGTAAGAGTCATTTAGACAGTACTATCCCACTATTGAGAAGTAGGTAGCGCCGTCGTTGGAGTTATTCGGGTCAATTCAGTTATTAGGGACATGTATGGTCACCAAAGCAATAGTAGGACGCCTTAGCGGTAACCCTAATGTCCTAGATCCTTTTTATCCGAGGCAACCGTTTCGAGGCAACTTGATCTTTAGACAGGAGGGCGACCTCTAAAACACCATATACTTGATGACCACGTCGAGGCAACCAAGTGAGGCGTACCCTAGGAGTGGCATGTGCACGTGTGTCAAATTCAGTTTAAGATTATCTTGTACATGTTATTTGTGAGCTACAAGTTGATTTTATTTTTTCAGACAATTCTTGCATGCATAGTTAACAGCTTAATAATCGTGCGGGAAATAAATTGCGGAAAGATAAATCTACGCTATTACAAGGCGTCAGGTATTTACATCGCCAAAAACATAACCCTTTGGAAAATAAATGCGAGAAAGTAAAGAAAGCGATAAAGTCCTATTTAACTATTACATTCTCGGAGCAGATACATAAATATAATAAAAAATAAATATGCGCGCGAAGAAATTGAATCCGGAAAGTCTTAGGGTTTTGACCCTTTTTGAGAAAGCATGAGTTTTGGTCCTTTACATTAAATTAATATTAAACCTAATCCTAGTTAATTAATTAATTAAAAGGAAAAAAGTATTTTTATGTTTTTTAGGTCTTAATGAAAATAAAAATAAAAGGAATTAAAAGTTATCAAAAGAAAAAACCCTAATTCTAAGTTAATTTTATTTATTATAAAAAATGTCAAAGTTAACCTAATTAACTAAATTAATTAATTTACATTTATTTACAAAATAATTAATAGTGAAATTACTAAATAATAATAAAAATAAAAAATATTAGTTTTTCTAAATTTTATTAGGAAAATAATTAAGTTGTTAATTATATATTAATAATAGTAATAATTAATGAAAGAATTAAATAGAAATAAAAATAGAAAAAGAAAAAGGAACAAGGAAACCAGGGGGGTGATGGGCCCATTAGGAGGTTTTGTTAGCAGATTTCAAGCCCATTAACCCCAAGCCTGCGTTGACTTTCTGAATGGTCTACGTGCATGTTGACTGAGGAACACCATGATCCTCCATCTCTGGCCTTTGGATTCACATTTGTGGCCACTTGGCGCCTGGATGCTGGAGACGCATGGTGGGGTACATTTAGGAAGCCTGCATGTGATTAGGTTAGAAAAAATATGAAACAATTATTTTGGGGGACCTGGGAATCGAACCCAGGTCCCAAGGGACTATGCCTGCACGCCTTAACCAACCCAACTGCCTTGTTCAATTGTTAGTGTAATAAAGACCAAACATAATATATACAAATTAATGCCTATGCTGAAACACAAATAAAAACGCGCTCTTTTTAAATTATCCACTCAGAAGCAAACACGTCCTCGTCTTCTCCACTGAACCTGCAAAAGTAATGTTAGATAGCGGGGGTTTTTAACCCCCCACAAACTGCAAATGCAAAAAATAGCGAATAGCTCTATGTCAAATATAAAGATTTCGCGAGGGTAGTTTTGCAATCGTCCGAGTCTACTGAATTCAACCATAAGCGTTAGGGGTCCCAATTTTTCCTATATAGCAAACCCCCAAATTTAGAGTTTGAAAACCCTAGAAAACGTTCATGGTGATTCCTGTTTCAGGGCGTTTTAATCCAATTGAACCACACCAAAAGCTTCACCTGAGTTCTATGAACATAAAACAATCAACAAAACATATCAAATGGGCATGAATAATGAGATGTGATTCTGAAAAATATGTGCAAACCGTTAAACCGTTTTTGATGATTCTTGTGGCTTTAGTGCTTGGTTTCGATTGCAATGTGTTCCTGGGGATCCCTGCAATGTGTTAGAATCAAGAAAATGCCTTGAATTGGCCTGGAAGATTAAAAACAGTTTTTGAGTTTTTCTTGATTTTTTCATTGTTGCATATGGCTTTCTTGCAGAGTTTTCACGTGTAAGGCATTAGGGCTGAGTTGTGCATATATAGTAGAATGGATTTAGGTCAAATCTTGCACAAGAAATCCCTTGCATTGATGTTTCAATATTTGATTGAAAATCAAAAATTTTCCAATCTTTTTGATTGAGAAAACTTGCCAAACATGGAGATTTTTGTCTCTTTGATTGATACACGAATTTTCCAGCTTGCCCTGAGTTTGTTTGCTTCACAAAAAGATTTGAAAACCATATCTTTAAATTTCCTATATTTTAAATCAATTAAATGAATCAATATTAATAAAAAATCCAATTAATTAATAAAAATAAGAAAATAAACTCAAATAGGCTTGATGGGTCGTGCATAGGCCTTGGATAAAGTTTCAAGAAGAAATTTGAGGCCCATTAGCAAAAATGATGTGTTTTGAGCAAAGTTGACTTTTGCAAATTCACAAAAATTTCCCAACTTCTCCAATGCATATCTTGCTCAATTTTGATCATATGAACATGTTCTTGGACATTTTGGAAAGGTATTGAAGTCCTCTAACCAATGCCTTTGGTCCCATGTCATTTGGATTTACCAATCTCATGTTATGGTCTTTGACTTAAAGTGCCTTTTTGTTGACTTTTGAAATTGACCTATAATGTAGAAATTGATAACTTTTTGTGAGAGAATTTCTTGGACTTGGAATGTGAAGATGAGTTGTAGGAAATGTCATCCCATTCAAAATGAGCATTGGATGGGATTTTTATGATGAACCATGAAAAAGTTATGCCTTGGTCAAGATACAGTTGACTTTTCTACTGTCTAAAAATAGTAACTTTTGCATCTTTGATGATTTTTGAGCCATGCTTGTGGAATCATGATCAAGACTTGATCAAATGATGATTGTGAGCTCAAAATAAGATGTTGACCAAAAATTCTGACTTTTGACTGTAAAATGACCATTTTACCCCTGTAGTTGATTGTGAACCAAATGAAGCTTTTGACTATGCAAACTGGCATTGTGAGGCTTGAGACTTGACATGTAGATGCTTGACAATGTATATAGGCCTATGAGACTTGATTGAGCCATTGAAAACCCCAAATTCCTTGCAAGAACCAAAACCCTAATTTTGACTGGCTTAGGAGGCATTTGGACTGTGCAACCCTTGAGCAATCTTGAACCATCTGAAGATGATTCTTGATAAATTTTGAAGAATATGGGAGGGCAAATTTTGGGGTACAACAGTTTCCCATGTTCAATCTTCTTAGACCTGAGGATGTAGATTGGCTTGCGTGCCTTTCGTGATCCGAAGGTGGAAGACGATTGAACACTAAAGTGCCCAGAAATTTGTGCTCGCATAGTGGAGTATCAACAATGTGGTGTTGGGAATGGGCTTACGGATGCCATTTGGAGATATGTTTGATAGGAGGATGGGCTTATAGATGCCATCTGGAGGTGTGACAGAACCTTGTCAGGAATGGGCTTATAGATGCCATTTGGAGATGTAACGGATAGTTGTGGAGATGGGCTTAAAGATGCCATCCGGGGGTGTCGATCGTGTAAGAGATTCCTTAGCGAGAACTTGCGTACCTGAGAAAGAAAGATAATTTCCTAGCCTGTTACCGGTGTTGATCTTCAATCTCTTCATGCAGATATGCCCTGGCTAAATACAGGTATCGAATCTACAATCAATCGCTCACAGATATGCCCTGGCTAGATACAAGTATCGAATCTGGAACTTCAAACTCTTCATGCAGATATGCCCTGGCTAGATACAGGTATCGAATCCACAATCAATCGCTCACAGATATGCCCTGGCTAGATACAGGTATCGAATCTGGAATTGGTCGTCTACAGATATGCCCTGGCTGGATACAGGTATCGAATCTCTAAACTCTTCATGCAGATATGCCCTGGCTGGATACAGGTATCGAATCTACAATCAATCGCTCACAGATATGCCCTGGCTAGATACAGGTATCGAATCTGGAATTAGTCGTCTACAGATATGCCCTGGCTGGATACAGGTATCGAATCTGGAATTTCAAAAGGTTGATGTGTTGTCTCTACTGACAGGTTATCTCAGAAAAATCTTTAGGGATCGATTTAAATGAATCAGGGGAGGTTTTGTCTTCTTTGACAAGTTGTCTCTTTTAACGGGTTGTCTTCATGGACGGGTTGACTTTAACGACGAGCTGTCTTTATTGAAAGGTTGTCTTTAACGACGGGTTGTCTTCAATGACAGGTTGTCTTTAACGACGGGTTGTCTTTAACGACGGATTGTCTTCAATGACGGGTTATCTATAATGACGGGTTGTCTATAATGACGGGTTGTCTATAATGACGGGTTGTCTATAATGACGGGTTGTCTATAATGACGGGTTGTCTATAATGACGGGTTGTCTTCAATGACAGGTTGTCTATAATGACGGGTTGTGTTTAATGACAGGTTGTCTTTAACGACGAGTTGTATTTAACGACGGATTGTCTTCAATGACGGGTTGTCTATAATGACGGGTTGTCTATAATGACGGGTTGTCTATAATGACGGGTTGTCTATAATGATGGGTTGTCTATAATGACGGGTTGTCTTCAATGACAGGTTGTCTATAATGACAGGTTGTCTTTATTAACGGGTTGTCTTCAACGACAGGTTGTCTTCAATGACGGGTTGTCTATAATGACGGGTTTGCATTAGAAAGATCTTTAAGAATTGATTTAACTGGATTTGTCTTCTTTGACTGGATTTGTCTTCTTTGACTGGATTTGTTTTCTTTAACTGAATTTGTCTTTACTGACTGAATTTAGAGTTTAACTGCATCTTTCCTGAAAGGTAAAGGTCAGTCATATGCAGTACATGATATGGAACAAGCAATGATGTTCTCAACATAGATGAGATTGTATGATGCGCATATGCATGTATCATGATGTATGACAATGTGATGTTTATGAATGTATCTTCGTCTGAGAAAATAAATCCTTGACGAGTGCTGGGAAGTTCGTTGAATCCTGGGCTGATGTTGAAGAATAGAGTCTTTCGTTTCCGCTGGGGATGATGAACGAAGATGATTGCAAGAATAAACCGGTAGGAGAAGATGACTCCGCTGGGGAATAAACCTGGTGAAGAGATTACTCTGCAGGGAATTACTCTGTGGGGAAGAGACGCTTCGCTGAGACTTTAATGAGAACTCCGCTGGGGATTCCATTGATAAGTTATGTTGGGGAATTTGATGAACTCCGCTGGGGAATATTGAGATCTTCTGGGGATACCCAACTTCCTTAAGGCTGACAGTAGACTAACTCTGCTTGGGGAGAGTATCATTGACTTGCTAGGGAATATTGTGCCTTTTTAGGGCTGATGGGAGACCCACTCTGCTCGGGGGAGAGTATTGTCGAACCTTGTCTTACTCTACAGGGAGTGAAGGTATCTTGGTCATATTCTTAGCTGAATCTACCTTTGTACCTCGGTGGACAGAGCAACTAGATCGCTTAGACAATTCTTATTGCCCCAGCTTCTGTGGGAGAAGGTACCTGTGGAGGTGTTTGACAACTGCTGATTGACCAATCTTCTTCTGGTAGGCGAGTGACGAGATGACAGGACATAGTCGTACGCTTTGATCCCTAACTTTTGCCTGGACCGCCCTTTCAGGTTTTCAGTCCACCGGGATACCCTTTTTTGCCCAAGCCGCCCTTTCAGGTTTTCGACTTGCCGGGTGTACGAATTTTTTCATTTTCATCCCTTATTTTTGCCCGAACCCTTTTGGTTCGCCGGGAAGCCCTTATTTTTGCCTAGGCTAGTCGACCTAGCGGGTCTTTGATTGTGCGTAGTATTTTTTTCGACTATGTCCATGTTCTCAGGGCGCAGGGAGTTGTCACTGTCAGTAGTGTAGTGTTGCCATACTACCAGAAGATGTTTGATCGTGCAAGATTCGTCGCTGGAATTCATGTCCAATGCCCCAAGTGACTCGGACGAAGATTTGCCCCTGGCTTTTTGGCATCCTTGAAAGATTCTCTGAATCTTGACTTAACTTCCCCAGATGGTGGACAATGATCATGTCATACCCCTTGATTGGGGGTGTTTCTTTCATTTGAGATGACCCTTGAGAAGGCTTTTATTCACTGGATATTCGTCGTGCGAATTTCTCTGCTGTTCGAACAAATAGTCATATGCAAACAGTGTTATTTTAAGAATGCAAAGCTTATGTCTGTCTCGAAATTTTTAAAAATGCCTTTTTTAGTAAGATAGTAAAATTTTGTAAAATGTGACGTCAACTCAGGATTTTACAGCGAGCCCGATAGGAGTCAGGATACCTTTGGTAACAGTATGCTTTCGAACTAACCCACGCTTCAGCTAGGGCTTTTAAGGGTTATAACGTGGCCTGGTTCATGGTTTAAGAAACAAAGGGTAAAGGCTCAAAGTATATTTGTTCCCACCCGCTCTTCGTGATGTTCTTCGATCCTAAACTCAGTTAATCGTGCATCAGATCTTGTTTGAGTCTTTGTCCTGATATTCCAATGATGGTTCAGATATTGACAGTTTATTTTGAATAGGCAATCATTTCTCTTTTTTTTTGTTGAGAGCCTGTAGGACCTCTTTCTTTTTGATTTTGTTATCCCTGTTTTTTGCCTGAACTGTTTCTTTTGTAATTACAGTCAGCGGGATGCCCCAGTTTTGTAAGTCTCCTTCATAGGTTTTGACTTAGTGGGCTTTTATTTTTGAGAGCTAATGACTGCCTGTCTTTATGATTATTTGGAATCATCACTGTCTTTTGTCTTGGAAGGAATCCTTTGATGCCATTCATTGTGCACCTGGATCAACTGAGAAGACTACCCTGCCCCAGGTTATGATTAAGGGTTTTAATTTTTTTGTGAAAAGAAAAACTCCTACTTCTTTGGCTCGAAGGGGTTGACGAGGGATTATCTTCCTTATAACTCCACTGTTTAGGATTTGAAACAATGCATGTACTTCATCAGCGGGGTCTATTCAAAAGCATACTTTAATGATCGTGGTATCATTTTCGTCATCCTCCCTCAAAAGGCTTAGAATTTTCTAATCGAGAGTTGAACATAAAAAAATGAAAGCAGTTTTAAGCATAGTGAAAACAATTACTTCAAAACAGACATGTGTAATGCATTAATGAAATAAGAAAGTTTGACATGATAATTGTTTGAACAATCAAAGAAAATACAACTTGAACATTCGAATGAAAAAAAGTTTTTTTCAATCCTAGCCATGTTTTGGCAAGGGAGCAGTGATCACATTGGGAGTCTCGGGCGCTTCGAACTCGACCTCCTTTGCATCGATTAGGTCCTGAACCTTATTCCTCAAAGTCCAACAATCATCTGTAGCGTACCCCGGGCTGTCAGGATGATAAGCGTAGCGGGCGTAGGGGTTATACCTTGAAGGTGTCTTGTTGGGATTCTTAGGAGGGTCCCTTAGAGCTACCAAATTGGTCTCCAGCAACTGTGGCAATATCTGGGACAAGGTTATGCTGAGGGGAGTAAATTTCCTTCTAGGTCTCTCTTCCCTTTGTTGGTTGCGATGTTGAGGAGCACCGGCCGGTTTTGAAATAACTACCGCGTTGACAGCTTGGCGGTGTTCGGACCTATTTTTCCCTTTTGAACCATAGACAACACTGGATTCTTTCTTGAATGGTTTCTTCTCAGTGTTCGAGGAGTCACCCTTTTGTATCTTCCCAGACTTGATACCAGCTTCAATTCTCTCCCCAGTCAAGATAAGGTCTGTAAACCCTGCAGAAGAATTCCCAATTAGATGGTTGAAGAACGGACCAGACAGGGTCCCCAAGAACATATCAACGAGCTCACGGTCAGTCAAAGGTGGCTGCACCCTTCCAGCCAGGTCTCTCCACTTTTGAGCGTACTCCTTAAATCCTTCGCCCGTCCCTAGTGACATACCCTGGAGTTGGGTACGCGTAGGAGCGAGGTCGGAATTATACTGATACTGCTTATAAAACGCAGTAGCCAAGTCCTCCCAGTTACGAATACTGGCTCCATCCAGCTGATAGAACCATTCGAGTTGAGTCCCTGAAAGACTATCCTGGAAGAAATGGATCCATAAATTCTTGTCAGCCGTGTAGGGCTGGATCTTCCTTACGTATGAACGGAGGTGCAGCTTAGGACAGGAAGCTCCGTCGTACTTTGCAAAGGCAGGTGATTTGAACTTATGAGGAATCACTACCCCAGAAGACAGACCTAGATCTTCGAAGTCCAGGCCGGGAACCTTCTATATTTCCATGGCGCTCAAACGGTCTTCCAGCTGTTTGTACCTGTCCTCAGCAGGAGGGTACTGTTCATCATTATAATCTGTCTCGTTGTCGGAGACCACTGGACTAGGAACCCTTCCCCCTTGGGGACTGTCTTTGCCTACAGATGAGGTAGTCAGCTCAGCCTCATTCTGTAGTCCATTCCCAGATCTGCGTCTAGGATTGAACATCACAGTCCTCCTCTTCTTCTTCTTCAGAATCAGAGTCTTCAACTCCTTCTGACCCTGGGCTAAGCTCATGACCAACTCCTGGAACTGGGCATTCTGGGCCTGGAGGGCCTTGATAGCTTGTTCAGCGGAAGGTTTGGAAGACATGATGATGGCTGAAATAAACAACGAAGAAGATAAGCGACCTGTAAAAAGTGTACCTGTAATGCAATGATATGTATGTATGCATGCAATGTTTTCAAGGATCTCGCGGGGTAAACAAGAAAATTGTTAGAATTTGAATCCAGTGGCTTGATTAAAGGAACTTGATGTTGTTGAGAGTCCTTCTTCAAGAGTCAAAGCTCACCATATCGAGTGGGTCATAGCCCCTGACTCAAGTTATCAATCTTGGCTAGAGGAAAATAAATCCCCTTTTGCCCCTTGCTAGACAGTTGGTTCATCATGACCTGCATCACAAACCATTGAGATCCTTGAAATGGGTTAGTCCTTATGCAGGATGTATGCAATGGTATGATGGTATGATGTTATGATATGCATGGAGTGATGTAAGTAAACCCTGTTATGAGTCCAGATTCAGGACTATAAACAAAACCTACAAGGAACCCGTGTTTTCAGATAACAAGTACGTGCAAGTAATTCCAGTTTGAAGGCACACAAGTCACACAGAGAGCCCTTAGAGTTTAGGCCAGCATGAAGTTTAGGTACTACCCTCTTGAAGTTGGTGGGCTCAAACCTGTCCTATCAACAGTAACCGGGTTCTAAGGAGCTCAATATCATTGGGTTGTTTTCTATGTTCATTGTTTTGATTTAGCCACTTAACTGGCGACCAAAATATTCCAAGAAAACAACCCTCCATGAGTGTAGTATCGAGTATCTACCAACTTCAGACTGCACCAAAGTCGGTCATCTCACTACCCCTAAAGAGGCCAGGATGGTAAAGTAAGGTTCTTAAGGTTAGTTGATGCTTCACGACACCACGCGGCGGCCCCGTACTCTCCTTGACTTGACTCAAGGGTTACCGGTACTCACCAAAGTGCCACATCAACGTAGCAACTGCTTCAACCGTGTCGGTATACCCCGCACAGTTCCCTCACAGTTTGTTGCTACTTCTAAAAGGTATCCCCTAGATCTGGGTTAGGATCTATGAAACTCCCAAAACAGGCCCACAATGTTAAAGCAATCAAAGCAAGCAATTGAAAACAAGAGTGGTCTAATCCTAAGGTACACCCCACTTATTATCCCCAACAGAGTCGCCAGTTCTGTGATCGGTGGAAATAGAACTGACTGTTTTAAAGCTGGTTCGTGAAATGTCGCAGTAAGCAAGAGTCGCCACCATCTTTTATGTTCTCCAACAAGGAAAGGACAAAAGCACAGCAAAATTCCTTTTCAAGATGTCTCTCGGTTCGGGAGGTAGATTTATAGAAATGGAAGGTGTTAGCACCCTTTCTATCCGTGGTTATCCACAGGCTCTTAGGTACTTGCTCACTATGTTTTCAAAAATTGTTTGTTTTTCAAGTGTTTGTGGGTTTTGAAAAAAAGTTTAGTTTGAAAAACTTCTAGGTAACTCTTGTATCAGTCATCAAGAGTGTATGAAGTGTTTGTTGAAAACTTTTTGAAAGTGTAGGTGCGAAAAGTTGTTTTTGTTTTTTGAAAGAGCAAGTACCCAGGAGAAATCTACCTACTCTAAGGAATTAAGCTGTGTAAGAGTCCTTTAGACAGTACTATCCCACTATTGAGAAGTAGGTAGCCCCGTCGTTGGAGTTATTCGGGTCAATTCGGTTATTAGGGACATGTATGGTCACCAAAGCAATAATAGGATGCCTTAGCGGTAACCCTAATGTACTAGATCCTTTTTATCTGAGGCAACCGTTTCGAGGCAACTGGATCTTTAGACAGGAGGGCGACTTCTAAAAAACCCTATACTTGATGACCACGTCGATGCAACCAAGTGAGGCGTACCCTAGGAGTGGCATGTGCACGTGTGTCAAATTCAGTTTAAGATTATCTTGTACATGTTATTTGTGAGCTACGAGTTGATTTTATTTTTTCAGACAATTCTTGCATGCATAGTTAACAGCTTAATAATCATGCCGGAAATAAATTGCGGAAAGATAAATCTACGCTATTACAAGGCGTCGGGTATTTACATCGCCAAAAACATAACCCTTTGGAAAATAAATGCGAGAAAGTAAAGAAAGCGATAAAGTCCTATTTAACTATTACATTCTCGGAGGAGATACATAAATATAATCAAAAATAAATATGCGCGTGAAGAAATTGAATCCGGAAAGTCTTAGGGTTTTGACCCTTTTTGAGAAAGCATGAGTTTTGGTCCTTTGCATTAAATTAATATTAAACCTCATCCTAGTTAATTAATTAATTAAAAGGAAAAATGTATTTTTATGTTTTTTAGGTCTTAATGAAAATAAAAATAAAAGGAATTAAAAGTTATCAAAAGAAAAAACCCTAATTCTAAGTTAATTTTATTTATTATAAAAAATGTCAAAGTTAACCTAATTAACTAAATTAATTAATTTACATTTATTTACAAAATAATTAATAGTGAAATTACTAAATAATAATAAAAATAAAAAATATTAGTTTTTCTGAATTTTATTAGGAAAATAATTAAGTTGTTAATTATATATTAATAATAGTAATAATTAATGAAAGAATTAAATAGAAATAAAAATAGAAAAAGAAAAAGGAACAAGGAAACCAAGGGGGTGATGTGCCCATTAGAAGGTTTTGTTAGCAGATTTCAAGCCCATTAACCCCAAGCCTGCGTTGACTTTCTGAATGGTCTACGTGCATGTTGACTGAGGAACACCATGATCCTCCATCTCTGGCCTTTGGATTCACATTTGTGGCCACTTGGCACCTGGATGCTGGAGACGCATGGTGGGGTACATTTAGGAAGCCTGCATGTGATTAGGTTAGAAAAAATATGAAACAATTATTTTGGGGGACTTGGGAATCGAACCCAGGTCCCAAGGGACTATGCCTGCACGCCTTAACCAACCCAACTGCCTTGTTCAATTGTTAGTGTAATAAAGACCAAACATAATATATACAAATTAATGCCTATGCTGAAACACAAATAAAAACGCGCGCTTTTTGAATTATCCACTCAGAAGCAAACACGTCCTCGTCTTCTCCACTGAACCTGCAAAAGTAATGTTAGATAGCGGGGGTTTTTAACCCCCACAAACTGCAAATGCAAAAAATAGCGAATAGCTCTATGTCAAATATAAAGATTTCGTGAGGGTAGTTTTGCAATCGTCTGAGTCTACTGAATTCAACCATAAGCGTTAGGGGTCCCAATTTTTCCTATATAGCAAACCCCCAAATTCAGAGTTTGAAAACCCTAGAAAACGTTCATGGTGATTCCTGTTTCAGGGCGTTTTAATCCAATTGAACCACACCAAAAGCTTCACCTGAGTTCTATGAACATAAAACAATCAACAAAACATATCAAATGCGCATGAATAATGATATGTGATTCTGAAAAATATGTGCAAACCGTTAAACCGTTTTTGATGATTCTTGTGGCTTTAGTGCTTGGTTTCGATTGCAATGTGTTCCTGGGGATCCCTGCAATGTGTTAGAATCAAGAAAAAGCCTTGAATTGGCCTGGAAGATTAAAAACAGTTTTTGAGTTTTTCTTGATATTTTTCAATGTTGCATATGGCTTTCTTGCAGAGTTTTCACGTCTCAGGCATTAGGGTTGAGTTCTGCATATATAGTAGAATGGATTTAGGTCAAATCTTGCCCAAGAAATCTCTTGCATTGATGTTTCAATATTTGATTGAAAATCAAATATTTTCCAATAGTTTTGATTGAGAAAACTTGCCAAACATGGAGATTTTTGTCTCTTTGATTGATACACGAATTTGCCAGCTTGCCCTGAGTTTGTTTGCTTTACAAAAAGATTTGAAAACCATATCTTTGAATTTCCTATATTTTAAATCAATTAAATGAATTAATATTAATAAAAAATCCAATTAATTAATAAAAATAAGAAAATAAACTCAAATAGGCTTGATGGGTCGTGCATAGGCCTTGGATAAAGTTTCAAGAAGAAATTTGAGGCCCATTAGCAAAAATGATGTGTTTTGAGCAAAGTTGACTTTTGCAAATTCACAAAAATTTCCCAACTTCTCCAATGCATATCTTGCTCAATTTTGATCATATGAACATGTTCTTGGACATTTTGGAAAGGTCTTACTGTCCTCTAACCAATGCCTTTTGTCCCATGTCATTTGGATTTACCAATCTCAGGTTATGGTCTTTGACTTAAATTGCCTTTTTGTTGACTTTTGACATTGACTTATAATGTAGAAATTGATAACTTTTTGTGAGAGCATTTATTGGACTTCGAATGTGAAGATGAGTTGTAGGAAATGTCATCCCCTTCAAAATGAGCATTGGATGGGATTTTTTTGATGAACCATGAAAAAGTTATGCCTTGGTCAAAATACATTTGACTTTTCTACTATCCAAAAATAGTAACTTTTGCATCTTTGATGATTTTTGAGCCATGCTTGTGGAATCATGATCAAGACTTGATCAAATGATGACTGTGAGCTCAAAATAAGATGTTGACCAAAAATTCTGACTTTTGACTGTAAAATGACCATTTTGCCCCTGCAGTTGATTGTGAACCAAATGAAGCTTTTGACTATGCAAACTGGCATTGTGAGGCTTGAGACTTGACATGTAGATGCTTGACAATGTATATAGGCCTATGAGACTTGATTGAGCCATTGAAAACCCCAAACTCCTTGCAAGAACCAAAACCCTAATTTTGACTGGCTTAGGAGGCATTTGGACTGTGCAACCCTTGAGCAATCTTGAACCATCTGAAGATGATTCTTGATAAATCTTGAAGAATATGGGAGGGAAAATTTTGGGGTACAACAGTATCCTAGGAATATTCCTTCATCACTTTTAGGGTCCATCTTTCTCCTTTGTTCACGATCTGTCAGAATATAGCATTTGCTCCCAAAGACATGGAAGTACTTCATTGTAGGCTTTCTTCCTTTCCATAGTTCATAAAGGGTGGATGATGTTCCCTTTCTCAAGGTGACCATGTTATGGACATAACAGGCTGTATTCATAGCTTCAGCCCAAAAATGAATAGGAAGCTTTTTGGCATGTATCATTGCTCTGGCAGATTCCTGTATAGTCCTGTTTTTCCTTTCCACAACTCCATTTTGTTGAGGAGTTATAGGTGAAGAGAACTCATGATTGATTCCTTCCGAGGAATAGAACTCATCAAACTTATTATTTTCAAATTCCTTACCATGATCTCTTCTGATTCTGACAATGCATCCTTCTTTTTCTCTTTGAATTCTTTTGCACAATTCCTTAAATACATCAAATACATCAGACTTTTCCCTAATGAAGTTTATCCAGGTGAATCTGGAAAAATCATCCACAACAACATAGGCATATCTCTTTCCACCAAGACTTTCCACCTGCATGAGACCTATCAGATCCATATGTAGAAGTTCTAGCACCTTAGAGGTGGTCAGATGTCTTGTCTTTGGATGTGACATTCTAGTTTGCTTTCCAACCTGACATTCACCACAGACTCTCCCTTCATCAATCTGAAGCCTTGGAATCCCTCTGACAGCCTCCATGGATATGATCTTTTTCATCCCTCTAAGATGTAAATGACCAAGTTTTTGGTGCCACAGATTCACTTCCTTTTCTTCTTTGGCTATAGAGCACACAGAAGAGTAGTTAGTGTTCTCAGACTCCCATAAGTAACAGTTGTCTTTTGATCTGACTCCTCTCATTACAACTTCTTGTTTTTCATTAGTTACAAGACATTCAGACTTGGTGAAGTTGACCTTGAATCCTAGATCACATAATTGACTGATACTTATGAGATTAGCAGCCAAACCATTTACCAGCAACACTTCATTTAGGTTTGGAACTCCAGGGCAGTCCAAGTTTCCAACTCCTTTGATTTCTCCTCTAGCACCATCTCCAAAAGTGACATAACTAGTAGTATGAGGTTTGACATCACTCAGCAGATTCTTGATTCCAGTCATGTGTTTAGAGCATCCACTATCAAAGTACCAGTCTTCCTTGGCAGACACTCTAAGGGAGGTGTGAGCTATCAGGGCTGCCGTCTTTTTCTTCCACTGTTGAGTATATGGTGCCTTGTTAGTCTTAGGTTTGACATATGGGGTCTGATTAGGATATCCATATAATCTGAAGCAGAATGGCTTTATGTGACCAAACCTTCCACAATAATGACATCTCCATCTTTGATACTTTTTCTTCATATTTCTCTGTTCTTGATGTTGAGTCATATGTTGTGACATCTGCTTTGACATTTGTTTATTAGGCCTGGTCTTCTTCTTGTCAACAACAGATTTCTTTGCAGCCACAAATCCTAGACCAGACATGTTTCCTGCATTTTGTCCAGCCTGAAGGATTTCTTCCAACTTGTCAGTTCCATTTGTTAACATCTTGACAAACTTAGTCATCTGATTAAGTTTGGAGTTCAACATTAGAACTTCACCTTCGAGATGGCTTATAGTAGCAGTGTCTGCCTTCTTCTCAGCCTCCAACTTCACTATGAGCTTTTTCTGTTTCTCATTTTGCTGACAGACTTCAACACTTCTGATACATAGCTTCTTGTAGGAGTCAGCAAGTTCTTCAAATGTCACTTCCTCATCACTAGAATCATTATCAGAGTTACAAATACTAGATAGTGCAGTAACTAGTTTAGCAGATTCTTCTTCAGAGTTACTTTCTGAGTCACCATCAGACCAAGTAATAGACATTCCTTTCTTTTGTTTCTTTAGAAAGGTAGGACATTCAGCTCGAATGTGCCCATATCCTTCACATCCATGGAATTGGATTCCTCTGCTTTGATTTCCCTTTTCTTCAGACTTAGTTCTTCTGCTGGAGTCATAGGATCTACTAATGTCAGAGGAAATGTTATTGACATTTGACCTTGACTTTGGGTCCATTCTCTTGATGAGTTTGTTGAACTGCCTTCCAAGCATAGCTATAGCTTCTGAAATATTCTCTTCATCACTCTCCTTGCTTTTATCTTCAGTATTGGATACAAGGGCTATGCTCTTGTTTTTCTTGTCAACATTGTCACTGATCCCCATCTCAAATGTCTAAAGTGACCCAATGAGTTCATCAACCTTCAAGTTGCAGATATCCTGAGCTTCCTATATAGCATTCACTTTCATTGCAAACCTTTTAGGCAAGGATCTGAGAATCTTTCTCACCAGCTTTTCTTCTGATATCTTTTCTCCCAATGCTCCTGAGGTGTTGGCAATTTCCAAGATGTTCATGTGAAACTCATGAATGGTCTCATCTTCCATTATCCTTAGATTCTCAAATTTGGTAGTGAGCATCTGAAGTCTTGACATTTTTACTTTGGATGTACCCTCATGGGTGGTTTTGAGAGTGTCCCAAACATCCTTGGCCAGTTCACATTGATGTACTAGTCTGAATATGTTTCTATCAATTCCATTGAACAAGGCATTCAATGCCTTAGAGTTACCCAGGGCTAACTCATCTTCTTCTTTGCTCCATCCTTCCTCAGGTTTCAGACTAGTCGTCCCATCTTTCCCAGTTATAGTGGGATGGTTCCATCCTTTGTCAGCAGCTCTCCAAGCTTTTTTGTCCATTGACTTCAAGAAGGCAATCATACGAGGTTTCCAGTAGTCATAGTTTGATCCATCCAGAATAGGTGGTCTATTCCCAAATCCTCCTTCCTTGTCCATAGCGCCAGAAAATAATATCCCTAGATCTCACCCAGAAAGACAGGCAGGGTGCCTGCTCTGATACCAATTGAAATTCTGGCAACAGATACTTAATGTCACAGTGAATGTTATGACACCATATCTGACAAATTGTACACCAATCAAACAGTAATCTAAAAGACAGTAAAGAACACAATCAATTGTTAACCTAGTTCAGTGTATAACAACACCTACATCTGGGGGCTACCAAGCCAGGGAGGAAATTCACTATAAAAGGTATTAATTTAGGAATAAACCAACCAGTTTATCTCCTTAACTTAAGACCTACCCAATGCAACTTCAATCTAAGTCCTACTTAAACCCAAGTTCCTACTCACTCCCCCTCAATCACAGCAGTGATACTAATCTACTGATTAATAAGATTATGAAGACATTCTTCAATACACACGCTTGATTTTTCTTCAAAGCTTTAATCAAGAGACACAACACTCGTGCTTCAAAGCTTTGAGTGATAAAAAACCCTTACAACCAAATCCTACTCCAAGTCACTTATCAAACTGATAATTGCTTGGCTCACAGTAGTTACTAAAACTATCACAACTATACAATGCCTTATTGATCTTCTGTCAAAAGCGCTGCTCACCATTAGGATTCATGAGAAATATATATGCAGTCTATTCTTCATTTAGGGCTTCCATAAAAATAGCTAGGGTTAACCAAAGTTAACCTAAAGACTTGGTCTTGAGTTTTCATCATAACATATTAGGGTTAAGCAAGGTTAACCTAATATCCACGTGAGCATCTGATCTGGACAATATACTTCAACTCAGAGTAGCACACTAGATTCCTGAAAATTCTCAGGAATAATAAATCTGCACAACAACTTGATCAGTATAGGATGTCTTAACATTGGTTATGACATCATGTATCCTTCTCACTGATTTTGGTAGAATTCAGTACATATGATCATAGCTTAATCATCATGATATTCACTCATACTGAGTTGTTCCCGTAGAACATTCCTTCTGCAGAATTTACCTTTATCCAAGAATGTTATGACATCAGTCACGACATTCGCAAATCTGGTTTTACCAAAAATTAATGCCAACAAACAAACACTTACAGTAGAATTCTTGCTGATCATCTCGCTCACTAACCATTGGAAGAGTATCAGACCATGAAGTTCGATTTTCTAGACGAGGGTATTATGAAACTTGATGATAATGAAGAACCTGAACCAGGGGAGCGATGGAATGTCACGTTCGATGGTGCATCAAATGCTACGGGTCACGGTATTAGGGCAGTTATGACCTCTCCACGCAACACTCACATACCTTTCACTGCCAGATTATGTTTTGATTGCATGAATAATGTCGCTGAGTACGAAGCTTGTGTGATGGGCCTTGAGGCAACCATTGATTTGAAGATCAAGATTCTTGAAGTTTATGGGGATTCTACCTTAGTGATACATCAAGTACGGGGTGATTGGGATACACGGCACCCTAATTTAGTTCCATACAGGGATTACATAATTGAGTTGTTGCCCGCTTTCGATGAGGTCACCTTTGAGCACATTCCTAGAGAAGTGAATCAACTGGCAGACGCTCTGGCCACTTTAGCAGCAGTGTTCAAAGTCAATTACCCGAATCATGCACCCAGTATAAGGATCTGTCGTTACAAGGAGCCAACACATATTTTCCTTGCTCATTGTCTCACCACTGAAGATGTATCAGACGAAAGGCCGTGGTATTTCGACATCAAAAGATATCTTGAGAAGCAAGAGTACCCCGAAGGTGCTACGATTTGTGATAAGTGGACTCTCAGAAGGTTGGCGTCTAAGTTTTTATTGTCAGGAGACGTTTTGTACAAGAGAAATTATGATTCGGTTTTGCTCAGATGCTTGGATAGACACGAGGCGGAATCCATTATACGAGAAATACACGAGGGCTCTTTTGGGACTCATGCTAGTGGGCATTCCATGGCCAAGAAAATCCTATGAGCAGGTTATTTCTGGATGACGAAGGGAAGTGACTGTTGTGTATATGCCAAAATGTGCCATAAATGTCAGGTTTACGCAGACAAGATACATGTTCCTCCCACTCCTTTGAATGTGATGACTTCACCATGGCCCTTTGCAATGTGGGGTATCGATATGATTGGACGCATCAAGCCGAGCGCTTCAAATGGACACATGTTTATCCTCGTTGCTATTGAATACTTCACCAAGTGGGTGGAAGAGGCTTCATACAAGAATGTGACCAAGAAAGTTATCACTCGTTTCATCAAAAGAGAGATCATATGCCGGTATAGAACTCCTAACAAGAACATCACTGATAACAGGTCAAATCTCAACAACAAGATGATGACGGAAATGTGTGAAGAGTTCAAGATCGAGCACCATAATTCATCACCCTATTCTGCCAAAGATGAATGGGGCAGTCGAAGCCGCTAACAAGAACATAAAGAAGATCGTCCAGAAAATGGTGAGAACATACAAAGATTGGCATGAGATGTTGCCTTTTTCCCTGCATGGCTATCGAACTTCGGTGCGTACTTCCACTGGGGCAACTCCGTTTTCACTAGTCTATGGTATGGATGCGGTACTCTCGGTCGAGGTAGAGTTTCCTTCGTTAAGGGTTCTGATGGATACTAAGCTTGATGAAGCTGAGTGGATTCAAATGAGACTCGACCAACTCAATCTCATCGAAGAAAAACGCCTGGCAGCCATTTGTCACGCTCAGTTATATCAACAGCGTCTCAAGAGAGCGTTCAATAAGAAGATTCGGCCTCGAGAGTTCCACGCAGGTGACCTGGTCTTAAGAAAGATTCTCCCAATCCACACTGATCCAAGAGGCAAGTGGACTCCCAACTATGAGGGATCGTACATCGTGAAGAAGGCTTTCTCAAGAGGTGCTCTAATCCTGACAAACATGGATGGGGAAGACGTTCCGCTTCCAGTCAATTTAGACTCAGTCAAAAAATACTACGCATGAAAGGACCCTCTAAGTCGAAAACCCGAAAGGGCGGCTTAGGAAAAAGTTAGGGCTAAAAAAGAAAAAAAAGAGAATAACCCGCTAAGTCGAAAACCCGAAAGGGCGATCCAGGCAAAAATTAGGGACAGAAAAGCGAGAGACTGTTGTTTGAAGACTCTTCACGTACACCCTCCTAATGCGTGATGGATCAATCTAGCTATTATCCTTTGGAAGCACGACACTAGGACGACCCAGGATATGAGAACTATAGCAATGTCAGTTTTAACAGAAGTTTGAGATTTTCTTATTGCCATTTTACTCGTTGTATTTCTTTTCTTTTCCGCAACTTCCTCATTTAGGAGTTGTTTCTATGTATGAATGCCCATTCACGGGCCAAACTCATTAATAAGAATTTTCCCTTCCATTAAAAATCTTTGTTATGTTCTTTTACTTTATTTTTCATATGCGAATCGTGATTTAAATTCTTTGTTAAGCATTGCATTGAAAACCATAAGTCAATAATAATCACGAGCTAAGATGTGAAACACTACATTACATAGATATGAAGGCATCCCAAGGGAATGTTGTGGCATTCAAGTGTTCGTTCTTCTGTGCAGGTAGCAAGTCATAACGGTCACCTTGAACAAGATTTCATCCTCGTCGCCTCCTTACAATCGACCGAGCGCCCGATTCTACCACACAGAGATACCTGGGGAATTGGTTGAGATCCACGTCTCTTTTTCAGTTATTCACAAAGCCCAACACATGAAGGAAGTCAAATCAAGTATTTTCTCCTCATCAAGATTTAATTCCCCAGTGAACTCGGCAAGGTTAAGTCTTTCTTCATAAATTTTCAAGCACCAGTCCATATTGGTACCTCAAGATAACGAGCAGTAGATCCCAATGAGTTTTTGAAATTTTTCACACAATAATCATCACAACATATTGCATTGCATCCTAAAACGCATAGCATATCCATGGATCATCATGTCACACTTCAAATGCATATGAAGCATGAGCTAGATCAATCCCCAAATTAATTCCCAAATCAACAAAACATCCTCACAAAGAATATCATCCTCATAATTCCCAGTTAACACCTGTTATTACACTACCAACTAAAATAAACCAGGGTTTTAGTACGTCATGCTCCCCAACTCTCAATACTCACTTTATCTTCCTAGGGTCGTAGGTCGTCCATAGACTTTACCCACTCATCATCTTTTTTTAAGGTCGTAGATCGTCCGTAGATATTACCGTCGCTTTATCTCTCTTAGGGTCGTAGGTAGTCCATAGACTTTACCCTCTCATCCTCTTAAGGTCGTAGATCGTCCGTAGATCTTACAGTCGCTTTATCTTTCTAGGGTCATAGATCGTCCGTAGATCTTACCGTCACTTTATCTTTCTAGGGTCGTAGATCGTCCGTAGATCTTACCTTCGCTTTATGTTTCTAGGGTCATAGATCGTCCGTAGAACTTACCTTCGCTTTATCTCTCTTAGGGTCGTAGGTCGTCCGTAGACTTTACCCTCTCATCCTCTTAAGGTCGCAGATCGTCCGTAGATCTTACCATCGATTTATCTTTCTAGGGTCGTAGATCGTCCGTAGATCTTACCTTCGTTTTATCTTTCCCAGGGTCGTAGGTCTTCCGTAGACTTTACCCTCTTTTCCTCGTATTCTTAAGGTCATAGATCGTCCGTAGATCTTACCATAGTGGTGTCTTTCCTAAGGTTGTAGATCGTCCGTAGATCTTACTTTCACTTTACTTCTCTTAAGGTCATAGACCGTCCGTGGGCCTAATCTTCACATTTTAGGGTTGTAGATCGTCCGTAGATCTTACCATCGCGTTATGTTTTTCTTAAGGTCGTAGGTCGTCCGTAGACTTTACCTTCTCCTCTGTACCTCTTTTAAGGTCGTAGATCGTCCGTAGATCTTACCGTAGCGTCATCCTTTTAAGGTCGTAGATAGTCCATAGATCTTACCATCACGTTATGTTTTTAGGGTCGTAGATCGTTCGTAGATCTTACCATCACGTTATGTTTTTAGGGTCATAGATCGTCCGTAGATCTTACCATCGTGTTATGTTTTTCTTAAAGTCGTGGGTCGTCCATAGACTTTACCTTTTCCTCTTTACCTCTTTTAAGGTCGTAGATCGTCCGTAGATCTTACCGTCGCGTCATCTTTTTAAGGTCGTAGATCGTCCGTAGATCTTACCTTCGCGTCATATTTTTTAGGGTCGTAGATAGTCCGTAGATCTTACCATCGCGTTATGTTTTTAAGGTCGTAGATCGTCCGTAGATCTTTCCGTTGCGCCATATTCTCAGGGTCTTAAGTCTTCCGCAGACTTTACCTTCGTGTTATCCTTAAGTTTCTTACCTCCAGTCACCGCGATATTGTCAACCATATCCTTTTAGTCACTCTACCACTCACTCCCTCGAGAACCTTGTATTGGTACCGTTACCCCAGTACAAGCTACCTTTTTTCAACCATGTTTTATCCATCATGATCAGTCCACCAAAAGACCAGTTTGTCTTTCCCCAAGCAGACATTCACACCAGTGAATAACACTCACACCATCTCTCCAGGGCAAATTTTGGGTCCTGGTATTTAATCATCTTCCACCTTGAACTTACGAAAGGCCGACGCCAATATCACATTCAGGTTTAAGACGATTAAATAGGGGCAGCTATCGTACCCAAAATTTTCCCTATCTCTTTATTTTTGTCTAGCTTTGAATTTTGCATTCCAGTTGCATCATTTTATCATTCAGTCATTTGCATATCCCGCATCTCAGGGAATCAGGCGCTTTGGTTTGAAGTTTTAGGGCTGCGCCCTCTTTATGTCTAATCTTGTTTTGAGGTTTTCTTATCAGGTAAAGAGGGAAACACATATGGTTCTCGATTAGCGGATCATGGAATGAATTATGTCATCAGGTTACAAGGCTGTTTCTCAATCAAACTCATCAGAGCCTGGATTAGGTTTTATTTCCCTATTGTTTGTCAAGGGACTAGGGTTTTGGATCCATGGTTATTGTGAAATCCCTCTTTCATCTATTTCAAAGATGTCTCAAGATCAAGATGTTGGGGTTACAACTTGTTGATGATAAGGTGAATTTGGGCCGTTGATCCTAGGGTTTCTATAATTATTTCATGGGAGAATCTTGTGGGCTAGGTTTCATCCTCGTGTTCTCAAATCATCTTCATTTCAAGGCGTTTATGCGTGTGTTAATTTCATCAACTGGAAAAGGCTTTGTCTCAGTAAAGAGTGTATTAAGTTTTCTTTCGAGACTTTATTGATTTAAGGCACTCTTTTGGTTCATGTTGCATTTTGTGATTAAGGGAAGATTTGTGCATCAAGGTGATTATTGTGAAGTTGAGATTGAAATATAGCGTGAAATGAAGAACAAATCTTGTTTCAAGATCTTAAGGATGATTCGTCAATGTTTGATCCTAGACTAAGAAGTTTTCTTTGTGCGATTTCATGGTATACAAAGTAAAAATGAGCAATGAAGTACATCATTGAGTTACAAATATCAAAGTCCATTTCCTTTGTTCTTTATTTTGTTTAAGATATCGAATAGTCGACATTTATTTCATGGTCATCAAAAGACTCAAAGATTATCAAGACAAGTTCATCATTCATTGATTTCTACCATCTTTCATTCAAGATTCAAGTCTCATTCACGGATTCAACGTTTAAAATCTTGATTCACAATACAAAAAATTCATTCAATTTTAGCTCAATACAAAGAAACATTTACATTCATTACAAAATCCAAATTCAATACTGTTGTACCCCAAAATTTGCCCTCCCATTTCATCAATATTTTCTCACTACAAGACCCTTGGAGCTCAAGATCAAGTTAGGGTTTGCTCTGCTCAAGACTCCTCCTTGCACTGTTGACCCAAATTAGGGTTTGTGTTTGCACAAAGATGTTTTGACCTAAAATGCCCAAGATGACTTTCATGCTTCATGTTGGACTCACAAGTTTATCCATACCAAGTTTCAAGCCTTGATTCCAATCTTTGCCCAGTCAATTGGACAGTTGACCTAGAAATCAGCTGTATTGGGGAAAAAGTCAACTGCGGTCAATTGATAGTCAAACCTTATGTTTTTTGACCCACATCAACATTATGAACTCATGTGAACCATTTGGTCAAGTTTGGATCACAACTCCACAAGAAAATTGATCAGATCACCAAAAGGGCAAAATGGTCATTTTTAGGGTTTTGACTGCACAAAGGAAATTTTTGACTGTTTGACCTAGCCAATGGCAAACCAAGCTCACATATGGACTCAAGGACTCAATGGCATTGTCTTGACATGTTCAACAAGTTCAAAAGATCCCAAATGCACAAGATTGACAGATGAATTTTCTAGCCAACTGAGCCAAATTTGACTGTATACTGAAAAGTCAAACTTTGACTTTTTGGTCAAAATCAAGTGTCAAGATTCATTTTTCATCAAGACATGTCAAAATATGAAACTTGTTCATCAAGAAATCAAAAATTACAAATTAGGGTTTGAAATGAAGAATTTTCATAACTTAGATTTTTTCTAAGTTATGAAAATTCCTAATTTTTTCCTAACTTTGTCCCATTTTTTCATCAAGATACATTTGGATTCAAGGAAAACTCAAAACATGAAAGTTATATTCCATTGCAAAATCTACAACTTTGATTCACAAAGTTTCCTCAAAAGAAGCTTGTAGCTCAAGTTACAATTTTTGGAACAAGGGTGCAAAACATTCCTAACTTAGAAAATTTTTGACCTATTCTAGGCAGGATTTTTTCCTAACTTCATGGCCACTTTTCACATGCTTCCAGTTGGAATCTCAACTTGCATTACAAAGATGGACTTTAGTACACATTCCAAGCTTTCCAAATTGTCCAAGAACTTCTCAAACACCCTTGTGGTTAGGGAGAATCGAATTTGGCAATATGTGCAAAAGTCACTTTGATTCATGGCCAAATACATGTTCAGAACTTTGCATTTTTGAAATCAGCATGGTTCAAGCTAGTTACAGGCCTCTAATCTCATTTACACTCAATAATTAAATGCCAATCCATTGTGTTCTAGCATTATTTTGTGCATTTGGTCATTGCATGAAGAATTAAGCCTTAATTAGAAAAAGCAAGTTATCCATTTTTGTAAAGTTACACTTTATGTCAACTTTACAATCCAAGAGGTACAATGCAAATCTCTGAGGCACAAGTTATTAGACATATTCCACTGATCAAGACAAAGCTTGGCAGCATGTTTAGGGGGCCTGCATAAGCTTGTAACTGAACTTGGCATTTTTAACTTAAGATAGAAGCAACTTTGCAAAGACAACATCATCTCTCGTTCCTGCAGGAACTAACCAAGACAAACTTGTTGAACACATTCCAAACATCATAACTGAGCTGAAACACGAGCCAACCACCTTCAATACCTCCCCAAACACAGAAACACCATTTTGCTGCACAAAATACGGCATCCCTGCAGATTGAGTGGCACAACTCATTTCCATCGTGCATTTTCATCCAAACCACTTCATACACCTTCCATAACATCCATACAAACTATTCCAAGCATTGAACTGGAACTGTAACAGCCATAGCCAAGTGTGCCATTTTCACTTTTCTCTCTTGCAGTTTGACTTCTGTAGCTTGATATAGCAAGATTCAAAGCACACCAAGCATTGGAATAGCATCCCTGGACTTCAAGCAAGCTGTACAAGTCCTCACATTGCCTTGAAAGTACCTCCATTGTTGCACACGATTCCAGCTGAATAGGTAAAACTTTGGACTTCTATCTCTCAATCTAGGAAGAGTTAGGTTTAGGTTTATGAATGAAAATTGTTCTACTCATGGCCCTGAAGCTACACATATAATCACTTTGCATTTATGTTGTGTGTACTGAGAGAATTTGGAACCTGAACATTAGAAAAAACTTAGGTCATGAATTGGGGGAGAAGAAATTCTCTCTCATTTCTGAGAGTTAGATCAAGTTCTTGGTATGTATGGATTCGTGGTTTGATGCTTGACATTTTTTGTGTTATAAGTTTGTGCTAAAAATCAAAGAATCAGGAGTTGTGATTGAAGCAAGGAAGCGCGCGAATTTTCAAACAAAATTGTCTGGAGGTTGAAGACAACCTCTTTGGGCTGGGCCTGTGTTGTTCTTTCTATTTGCACCATTCATTTTCCACTTGCACCCCCTTGGCCCATTGCGTTTATTTTTATCATTTTTTGACTTTTTCTTTTTTATTCTGACTTGTTATTTTTTGACAAAATATAAAAAATATTAAAAACATTTTTTCAACCATTTTTGCATTTTATTTGAATTTTGTTTGTTTTATTTGAGTTTATACATATAAATAAACATAATACCTTTTTATTTAAAATACTAAAAAATAATACAAACACATTTTATTTTCTGATTTTATTTTATTTTATCCTTTGAAAACATTTTATAAAAAATATACTTTTTTTTTAAATAATAATTTTTTTTATTTTTGTACATATTTAATATATTTAGTAAATAATAAATACTTATATATTTATTAGAATATTTAGGATAAAAATACAAAAATAACACATTTTTATTTTTATTAATATTTAACTTAAAAAATCACTTTTTTACAATATACTTCCTTTTTATTTATTTTTTGTATATAATTAATAAATATTGCATATAATAAATAATAAATACTTCTTACTTAGAAAATTAGGGTTTGCCCTAAAATGTAAAAATATCCAAAATTATTCCTTTTTATTTTTGTTTATTTGTCACATAAAAAATACCTTTTTCATACATATAAAAATCATTTTTTGCATCTTGCATATTTATTTTATTTTATTTTATTATTGTACAATTAAATACCTTGTAAATTCCATTTGGATTGTAATAGTTTAGATTTAAATTTCTTGCTAAATATCCCCATTTGAATATTTGTACCCCCCATCCCATAATTATGTTGTAATAGTTTAGGACTTTAAATTTCGCATTTAAAAGCTTTCTAAATATGCCATGATAGACTTAGGGTTTGTATGCAAAAATCAACCAAAACAAATAGCTTGACCTAATTCAAAGATAACAAGCATGAAAATGGACAACACCAATCACACTTGCACCCCTAGGGTTACTCCACTTGTTGCCTTCAATAATGGGCCATGTTGCATGTTAGGTGTCTTTGGCAAAACAAAAACAAATTCAAATGATCATAGTCCCTTGATGACGCTTTCGAAAGTTGCCTAAAAATGATCAGGTCCCTTAAAGGAAAAGTTGCCAAAGACACTTGGCACCATTGCAATCATGGTCTAAACAATGACCCGCGCCCGTCCCGTTCACATCCTAACACAAGATTGTCCACCAAATACAATGGTGGAACAAAATTGTTAAAAGGGTTAAAACATAGAGAAAACCTTTGAGTAATTTAGGGGTAGACAACTCTTGGTTGCTTGCCAACTTGCAAAACAAAAACACTTGCCTATTTTTCAAAACCACACATCACAACACACTTTCAAAACAACTTTCTAAAACATTGAAAACTTTTCAAAAGATAAGTACACCTTTGTATACATCCCAACATGGATCATTACAAAGGTTGCCACCACATTGGCCTCTTTTCAAAACATTTTCAAACACACACACAAAGCACCATTTCAAACAATTGAAAATCAAGGCAAGTTGATCTAAGCAAATAACTAAGAGCCCATGGATAACCATGGATAGAAAGGGTGTTAATACCTTCCCTTTCTATAATCTACTCCCCGAACCCAAGAAAACATCTCAAAGGTTTTTGCTGTGCTTTTTAACCTTTCCTTAGGATAAAATAAAAAGTCGGTGGCGACTCTTGCTCAACCGAAACATTTCCGAAAACAAACGCAAAACCTCAAGTCAGTTCTCCCACCGTATCACAGAACTGGCGACTCTGCTAGGGACTATTTTAAAGTGGAGTAACCTTAGGGCTTAGATCACCCTCTTGCATGACTAATTGTTTGCTTTGATTGCTTTACATCTTGGCTCTCTTGTTTGGGTTTGCAATCCTACACCCAGATTTAGGGAAACATTCATAGATAGCAATACGTTGTGGAAACTGTGCGGGGTATACCGACACGGTTGAAGCAATAGCTATATTAGTGCGACATTTTTGTGAGTACCGGTAACCCTTGAGTTCAATCAAGGAGAGTACGGGGCCGCTGAGTGATGTCACTAAGCACTAATGACCTAGAACCTTACTTGACCATCTTGGACTTTCATTAGGGGTAGTGAGATGACCGGCTTTGGTGCAGTCCGAAGTTGGTAGATACTCGATACTACACTCATTGAGGGTTGTTTTTCTTGGAATATTTTGGTCGCTAGTTAAGTGGCTAAACCAAAACAATGAACATGGAAAACAATCCAGTGATATTGAGCTCCTTAGAACCCGATTATTATTTATAGGACAGGTTTTTAAGCCAACTACACTCAAGAGGGTACTTACCTATGAAACCCCATGCAAGCCTGAAACTAGGGTTTTGTGTAAATTGCTTATACATATGTTTGTGCATACATCATGAGCATCATGAAGCATCATATGCATTCACTAACCATTTCAAGGGTTTAGATCTTCATCTTTGTTCTTGTTTTGTAGGTCATGGAAATTCTTCGCAGGAAAACTATCCAAGTCAACCTTGTGAGAATCCCTCCTCAACTCAAAGAACTCACATCCAGGATTCCGAAAGCTCTCCCTTCAGTGAAAGACATGGTAGACTGCTCAGCTTAGTCAACACCAACATTGAAGAGGACATGGTAAAGGTGTTGTTCCAGTTCTTTGAACCCCTTCACCACTGTTTCACTTTCCCCGACTACCAATTGGTTCCCACTTTGGAGGAATTTTCTCAACTCCTGAGAATTCCTATCCTTAATCAACTACCCTACAACGGTACGGAAAAGGAACCAAAGCCTGAAGATGTTGCTCAAGCACTACACTTGCAACCATCTGACATCAAGGGGCATTGGGAAACTAGAAGCGGTGTCAAAGGCTTCTTGGAAAAATTCTTGTTTGAGAAGGCACAAGAGTGTTGGAATTCATTGGATCTACAAGCCTTTGAAGAAATTGTGGCACTCCTCATTTATGGGTGGGTCTTGTTCCCAAATCCTAACCAGCTTGTAGATGTCAACGCCGTCAAGATCTTCTTATCCCGGAATCCAATACCAACATTGCTTGGGGACATTCTTCACTCATTTTACACACGAACAATGAGAAAGAGGGGTGTTCTCATGTGCTGTACTCCTCTCCTAGCAAGGTGGTTTATTTCGCACCTTCCACAATCTTTCTTGAAGAATGACCAAGGCTTAAGGTGGTCGCAACGGTTGATGACCCTCACTCACTCTGATGTACATTGGTGTTCTCGGTCCAGAGAAAATGTCATCATCGTCGATCATTGTGGAGAGTTCCCTAATGTTCTGTTTCTTGGCATTAGAGGAGGAATTACCTACAACCCTTGTCTAGCTTTGAGACAATTTGGATATGTACGGAGGGATGGCCCTCATGACATGTTGATTCCTGACCTAGTTTTTGACTTCGACAACGATGCACAAGGACTTCGCCAAAGATTCATCAGAGCTTGGAGGATGCCTAACAAGGTAGACAGCAAGACACTGGGGCACAAGAACTCCATCCCTCTTGAGACTTACCTCAAGTGGGTACGAACCCGAGCCCAGAGTCTAATGATGCCTTACCCTCATGTTCTCCCTGTGATTAAAGAGCCCGTTAAGGAAGGAGAGGTTCCCTACACCATCCTATATCCTGACATGCCTACATCGTGGGAGGAGATGCAGAAGAGTTGGATCCAACTCAAGGAGGAACTGAATACTTTTGAAGCCAGCTTCTACGCCAGTGAGAAGAAGGTTTTGGAGCTTACCCGCCGACTCCATGAGGAAGAGACCCTCAACACCTACATCGCACCAAAGAGGATGCGCAACATCTTTTTACCTTGAGAAGTTTTTTGTAATATTTGGCCCATGGGGCATTTATGTACTGACAAATTTCTTCTTATTAATATGACGTGCGTTCTTTTTGTTTGCAACAATTTTGAATTTGCTAAATCCTTGAATGCATTGCATACATAAGCATATCATTCATCATGCGCATAAGCAGGTCTCCACACCAGGTTTCCTTATCTTTCTGCTGTTTATTTCAGTAAGATGGATCTCGAACAGACGGTCAAAGACTTGCAGTCTCAAAACTCACAGTTTCAACAACTCCTGATGACCTTGGAAAAGGGTCAGGAGGATCTGAAATCCCTGCTTGGGAACAAAGAGCAAGTGAAAAAGAAGAAGAAGAGAATCGGGGTGGCTACCCTAGGAAGAAGGTTTGAGGGTGAAGCCAGAAGAGTCCTTGAATTTCCCCTACTTCTGAAGAGGGAACCAGTAAAGGGAATGCGGCTGCGGTACCTTCCGAATCCGAAGCTGAAGAAGACGAAGACTACTCTGAGCAACAATACCCGCCCGCCGATGATAAGTACAAAGGCTTGGAAGACAGGTTGGCAACTATGGAGCTGCAGAGAGTTCCCGGCTTAGATTTCGAAGATTTGGGATTAGTTGCTGGAATTGTCATCCCCCCGAAGTTCAAAGTGCCAGTTTTTGCAAGGTATGACGGGCTATCCTTCCCAAAGATGCATCTCAGATCATATGTAAGGAAGATCCAACCTTACACTGCAGACAAGAACCTATGGATCCATTTCTTTCAGGATAGCCTTTCAGGGGCTCAACTCGAGTGGTTCTACCAGCTGGATGGAGCCAGTATCCGAAACTGGGAGGACTTGGCTACTGCATTTTATAAACAGTATCAGTATAATTCTGACCTCGCTCCCACGCGTACCCAACTTCAGGGTATGTCACTAGGAACGGGCGAAGGATTCAAGGAGTATGTGCAAAAGTGGAGAGACCTGGCTGGCAGGGTGCAGCCACCGCTGACTGACCGTGAACTTGTTGACATGTTCCTAGGGACCCTGTCTGGTCCGTTCTTCAACCACCTGATTGGTAATTCCTCTGCTGGGTTTACAGATTTGATCTTTACTGGTGAGAGAATAGAAGCTGGTATCAAGTCGGGGAAGATACATAAAGGTGCCTCCGCGAGTACTGAAAAGAAGCCTTTCAAGAAGGAAGCTAGTGCTGTTTATGGTCCCAGAAGACAAATTAAGCTGGAACGCTGCCAAGCTGTCAATGCATTGGTAATTTCAAAGCATGTTGCTGCTCCTCAGCAGTTTAACCAACCAAGGGGTGAGAGACCCAAGAGGCAGTACACTCGGCTCAGCATGACCCTGTCTCAGATTTTGCCGCAACTACTGTCAACCAATCTGGTAACTGTCAAGGAAGCTCTGAAGGTGGTAAACACAACTTCTCCAAAGTACAACCCCAACGCCCGTTGCGCTTATCACTCTGATAGCCCGGGGCATACTATGGACGATTGCTGGGCTCTGAGGAATAAGGTTCAGGACCTTATTGATGCTAAAGAAATACAGTTTGAGGCACCCGAAAGACCCAATGTTGTGACTGCTCCCATGCCCCAGCATGGAGTGAATGCTGTGGAAGAAGACCGGTACGTAGCCTCCGTGGAAGAGATTGTTACTCCTTTATTGACTGTCAAGAAGAACCTGTTGCTAGCCGGTTTATTTCTGGGATGTGGTAAAGGTTGCCTTCTATGTGCTGTTTCGCCTGTTGGTTGTCCGTTGCTGAAATCAGGTATCCAAAGCCTGATGGATAGCAAAGAGATCTTGTTCGAGAAGATTGCTATTCCTGCTACCCCTACTGAAGAAGTTTCTATTGTCACTATTTTCAACAAACCTCCTAAGGCTCTCTCAAAGAAGCCTGTCAAAATCATGTCCACTCCGAAGATTGCTCCTATCATCATCATTGTTCCGGGGCCTCTCCCCTATACATCCGAAAAAGCTGTCCCATGGCACTATGGGGCAAACGTTTATGTGCTTGGAGTAAAGCAAGAATTTGATACTAGTACCGGCGTTAGTAACATCACCGGGCCTGCCAAAATTACTCGCAGTGGTAGGCTGTTCTCACCATATATTACGCCGCCAGCTATTCAGAAACCTCTTATCATCACACCTGCAAGTGTGCCTGCTTCCTTTCAAGTTCCTGTTTCTACCCCTGCTGCCGAGTCATCTGACGCTCGAGGAAAAGGGATTGCTACTGATTTGCCTGCCCTGACGGAGGCGCCAAAGACAATCACTGTGGAAGCCTCCCAGCAAGAGATGGAGGAGATCCTCAAGATTATCAAGAAAAGTGATTTCAACGTAGTTGAGCAGCTGGGGCACACCCCATCAAAGATTTCTATGCTATCACTGTTGTTGTGTTCAGAGGCCCGTGCCAAGGCCCTGATTTCCTTCCTGAAGACGGCCCATGTGCCACAAGAAACATCTGCTGATCAATTTACCGATTGTGTGGCCAACTTGACTGCCGATAATGGTTTGGGCTTCTCTGACGCCGATCTGACTGCCAAAGGAAAGAACCATAATGACGCCCTGCATGTCTCCATTGAATGCAGGGGCACTACTCTTGCCCATGTGTTGGTAGACACTGGTTCTTCATTGAACGTATTACCCAAGAAGGCCCTAGACAGGTTAGATTGTGAGGGTTTGGAGCTCAAGCCTAGTAACATTGTTGTCCGAGCCTTTGACGGTTCGAAAAGGATGGTACATGGTGAAGTTGACATTCCAATCAGGGTTGGTTCTCAAGTTTTTGATTCCACTTTCTATGTGATGGATATCAGACCATCCTATTCCTGTTTGCTGGGTCGTCCATGGATCCATAAGGCTGGAGCGATGACCTCCACACTACATCAAAAGCTTAAGTACCCGGTCAGAGGGAAGATTGTTACAGTTCAGGGGGAGGAAGAATATATGGTCAGCCACCTCAACTCGTTCCGGTACATAGAGATGGATGGGGAATTCATTGAGACTCCATTCCAGCACTTTGAAGAGGTGCCTCAGACATTGGCATCAGCTGAAACTGTGATTGAAGACCCTCCTTTGAAGATGGCTTCCTTAAAGGATGCCCGGGCTGTGATTGAGAAGGGTGAGTGTGCAAACTGGGGCCGACTTCCTGACTTTACTCCGAAGACCGACAAGTTTGGCTTGGGTTTCACTGCAGAGGCTCAGAAGGCTGTTCGTAAGGCAAGGATTGGAAGACCTCCTGTGTTCATCACCAACCTGGGAGTGAATGCAATTGAAGACGACATGGAGGAATCTGAATTTGACAGCTGGATCTACCCAACAACCGACAGTGGACCAAGCAACTGGACTGCCAAAGACTTCACACCTATTACTTTTGTCACTCAGTAATGAACTCTTTTGTTTTCAATTTGTAACAAACAATATGTTGAAACTTTTATGGCTCGGTGTCCTACCCGGGGCACCGCGGCTTCATTTGTGAGGGCTTTTGTGTGTCATTTTCATATATCATCAATAAAAACATTGGACGTTTGTTGCATTTCAAAATCTTGCGCTCCTTTTCTTTCTTTATTATATATTGCAAAACAACTATATTTACACACACTCACTTATACAGGTTCCAATCCACTCTAGATCTCACTGGTAACGACTCTGCTACTGCCAATTATGACTTTGAAAATCCGATCAACTTAGCCGAAGACGAAGGTGAAGATGGTTGCGAAGTGCCTGGCGAACTTGCAAGACTGCTACTCCAGGAAGAGAGGGCCATTCAGCCACATGAAGAGCCAGTGGAAACGGTAAATCTGGGTACTGAGACAGACAGAAAGGAAGTCAAGATTGGTGCCAATTTAGAGCTCAGTGTGAAACAACGGTTGATTCAAATGCTGCATGACTATGTGGAAATCTTTGCCTGGTCTTACGAAGACATGCCTGGGTTGGATACCAACATTGTGGTTCATCACCTGCCTACCAAGGAAGACTGCCCTCCGGTTAAACAGAAGGTTCGCCGTATGCGTCCAGAAATGACCGAGAAAATCAAAGCAGAGGTTATGAAACAATTTGATGCCGGGTTTCTAGCAGTGACTTCTTACCCTCAGTGGGTTGCCAACGTGGTTCCAGTGCCGAAGAAGGATGGTAAGGTCCGAATGTGTGTTGATTACAGGGATTTGAACAGGGCGAGCCCTAAGGATGATTTCCCTCTGCCTCATATCGACGTTCTGGTTGACAACACTGCTCAGCATAAAGTATTCTCCTTCATGGACGGCTTCTCCGGTTATAATCAGATCAACATGGCTCCTGAAGACATGGAGAAGACCACTTTTGTTACTCAGTGGGGCACCTTTTGCTACAAGGTCATGCCTTTTGGGTTGAAAAATGTTGGGGCAACCTACCAACGTGCCATGGTTGCTTTATTTCATGATATGATCCATCACGAGATAGAAGTATACGTCGACGATATGATTGCAAGATCCCAAACTGAAGAGGAACACCTTGACCACCTACGGAAGCTGTTTGACCGTCTGAAGTTGTACAAGCTGAGGTTGAACCCAAACAAGTGCACCTTTGGGGTAAGATCTGGAAAATTACTAGGCTTCGTTGTAAGCGACAAAGGTATTCAAGTGGACCCTGCCAAAGTGAAAGCCATACAAGAGATGCCGACTCCCAAGACAGAGAAAGAAGTCAGAGGCTTTCTAGGACGGTTGAACTACATTGCCCGATTCATCTCGCATCTAACTGCTACTTGTGAACCAATCTACAAGCTGCTGAAGAAAGATCAAGTAGTACGTTGGAATGATGAATGTCAGGCCGCTTTCGAAAGAATCAAAGAGTATCTCCAAGAACCACCCATTCTTATGCCACCGGTTGAAGGGAGACCTTTAATCTTATACTTGACAGTACTTGACAACTCAATGGGGTGTGTGCTGGGGCAACATGACGAGTCTGGCCGAAAAGAACACGCCATTTATTACCTTAGCAAAAAGTTTACCGACTGTGAGACTCGGTACTCACTGCTCGAGAAAACTTGTTGCGCTTTGGTATGGGCTGCTCACCGGTTGAGACAGTATATGCTGACCCACACTACCCTGTTGATTTCAAAAATGGATCCAATCAAGTACATATTCGAAAAGCCTGCCTTGTACGGAAGAATAGCAAGATGGAAATGATCTTGACAGAATACGACATCCAGTACACGACTCAGAAAGCAATTAAGGGAAATGTATTGGCAGACCATTTGGCACACCAGGCAGTGAACGATTACCAGTCGATGAACTTTGAAATTCCAGACGAGGATATCATGGTAGTGACTGATTGTGAAATACCTCGACTGGATGAAGGACCTGAGGAAGGATCCCGATGGTCTATGCACTTTGACGGAGCCTCGAACGCTTTGGGTAATGGTATCGGCGCCGTAATCATATCCCCTAAAGGCACTCATACTCCACTCACCGCCCAGCTATGTTTCAACTGCACCAACAACATGGCGGAGTATGAGGCATGTATCATGGGTCTTCAAGCTGCAATCGACTTAAGGATCAAGTTTCTGAGTGTCTTCGGAGATTCCGCTCTTGTGATCAATCAGGTCAAAGGCGAGTGGGATACGAAACACCCAAATCTTATTCCTTACAAGGAGTATGTATTGACTTTGATTCCCCATTTCGAAGAGTTAACTTTTGAACACTTCCCAAGAGAGGAGAACCAGTTGGCGGACGCGTTAGCTACGATGTCTTCTATGTTCAAAGTCAAATGGGATAACAAGGCTCCCCGGATCATTATCTAGAAGTTGGATGAACCTGCACATTGATGCGATCTTGAGGCTGAGTAGGTAACTAAAAAACCTTGGTATCATGAGGTGAAGAGGTACCTTGAAGCTCAAGAATACCCCAAAGGCGCATCGGTTAACGACAAGAAGTTCCTGAGAAGGTTTGCGGCAAAGTTTTTCCTCAGCAACGACATTCTCTACAAGCGAAACCATGATTCAACCTTACTGCGTTGTGTGGATAAGACTGAAGCAGAAAAGATCATGGCAGAGCTACATGAAGGTACCTTCGGAACACATTCCAGTGGACATACCATGGCAAAGAAAATCCTTCGGGCAGGATATTTCTGGTCCACAATGGAAGCCGACTGTTATCAACATTCGCGAACTTGTCATAAATGCCAGATCTATGCTGATAAGATGCACATTCCTCCGGTTCCTCTGAACGTCTTGACAGCACCTTGGCCTTTTGCAATGTGGGGCATTGATATGATCGGCAAAATCCGACCTACTGCAACTAACGGGCATCGCTTCATCTTGGTAGCCATTGATTACTTCACAAAGTGGGTTGAAGCAGCTTCCTACGCTACGGTAACCAAGAACGTTGTGGCACGATTCATTCGGCACAACTTGATCTGTCGATACGGTGTACCTGAGAGGATCATTACGGACAATGGTACCAATCTTAACAACAAGATGATCACTGAGCTCTGTGAGCAATTCAAGATACAGCACCACAATTCTTCTCCTTACCGGCCAAAGATGAATGGGGCTGTAGAAGCGGCGAATAAGAACATCAAGAAGATTGTGCAGAAGATGACAGTGACCTACAAAGATTGGCACGAAATGTTGCCGTTTGCTCTTCATGGGTACCGTACCTCGGCACGGACGTCAACATGGGCAACTCCCTTTTCCTTGGTCTATGGCATGGAGGCAGTCTTGCCTATTAAAGTCCAGATACCCTCTCTCCGGATAATGAAGGATGCAGGCTTGAGCGAAGATGAATGGATCCATACTCGGCTTGATCAATTAAACCTAATTGACGAAAAGAGACTCACTGCTATTTGTCATGGTCAGACGTACCAAAAACGGATGATCAGGGCATTTAACAAGAAAGTCAGACGACAAGAGTATCAAGTCGGAGACCTGGTAATCAAGCGCATCATTCTTCCTCAAAGTGATCCCAGGGGCAAATGGACCCCCACGTACGAAGGGCTATTTGTGGTTAAACATATCTTCTCAGGAGGAGCTATGATTCTAACCACCATGGATGGTGACGACCTTCATTACCCCGCCAATGCAGACATAGTAAAAAGATACTACGCATGATTAAGGACCCGCTAGGTTGACACACCTAGGCAAAAATAAGGGCTTCCCGGCGAACCAAAAGGGTTCGGGCAAAAATAAGGTATGAAAATGAAAAAATCTGTACACCCGGCAAGTCGAAAACCTGAAAAGGCGGCTTGGGCAAAAATGGGTATCCCGGTGGACTGAAAACCCGAAAGGGCGGTCCAGGCAAAAGTTAGGGATAAAGCGTAATACTATGTCTCATTGGATCACCTTGTATCCAGAATTCGGCATCAGCTATCGGGCTCAGATGACTCCAATCAATCAGCTTCATCTTCAACTAAGCAGCAAAGTGATGAGACGCTGGAAGACATAAAGGCGATAGCAGAGTTGGAACCCAGTGGAATTATTTTTTCACATAGCTGTTTTGTTTCTTTTTCACAAAATTTTATAAACTCTACGTCGCTCGGCGGCGTTCCCTTACTAGGACGTCAGCCTCTTGTACATAAAACGCCTATTTACAGGAAAATTTCAAAATCAATACAAGTTCAATTTTTCAGACAAATTACCCATCGTTTTTCCTTTTTCTGTTTTGTTTTGTAAAGAACGTCCAATGTTCATTTTTGATATATGCATTTGACATTAACTGCTAATCATGAATATTTTCATGCGAAACAAAGGACTAATTACAGATGACATCAGAAACAGGGGAAGTAATAAGAATGGTCTAAGCAATCTAGTTGCTTTGTCCACCAAGGTACCAAGGTAGGTTCGGCTGAAGAACGTAACCAAGTCACCTAAACTCCCCACAGAGTAAGACCAGATTCAGCAATACTCTCCTCAAGTAGAGTTGGTTTCCCATCAGCCCTGAAAAGGCACAATATTCCCCTAGCAAGTCAGCGATACTCTCCCCAAGCAGAGTTAGTCTACTGTCAGCCTTAAGGAAGTTGGGTATCCCCGGAAGATCTAAACATTCCCCAGCGGAGTATAGACATTCCTCAACAAGCATCCCCGACAGTCTTAATATAAGATTGTTCCCCGGCGGAATACAAGACACCCTAGTGGATCCATTCCCCAGTACAATCTAAAGTTTCCCCAGGAGAGTGGAATCCATATCCCCAGCAGGTCTTGAGGCTTATCCCCAGTAGATTCTGGAAGCTTATCCCCTGCTGAGTACGAACGCGTCTCCCCGACTTTATTCAAAAGGTTATTCCCCACCAGAGCTTATAACTGGGTTATCCTCAGCTAATTACCACGGAAAGATCGTCCTCGACGAAGTTCTTCCTATCCCCAGTGGAGTTCATTAAATCCTCCAACATAACTTATCAATGGAATCCCCAGCGGAGTTATCATCAAAACCTCAGTGGAGTATCTCTCCTACAGAGTAATTCCCCGCAGAGTAATCTCTCCAACAAGTTTATTCCCCAATGGAGTCATCTTCTCCTACCGGTTTATCCTTACAATCATCATCCCCAGCGGAAACGAAGAACTCTACTCTTCAAAACATCAGCCCAGGATTCAACAAGTTCCCGGCACTCGTCAAGGATTTATTTTCCTAGACGAAAATACATTCATAAACATTTCACATTTCATACATCCTGCTTACATACATGATAAAGTGCATACAACACTATCTTATTTTGAGCGTCATGCCATCATGCATTTCATACATCATGACATTGCATACAACTGATGTTTTTCCTTTTCAGGAAAAGGTTAATCCAAATATGATTACTATCAACTATCGCAATTCCAGATTCGATTCCTGTATCTAGCCAGAGCATATCTGTGAGTGATTGATTGTAGATTCGATACTTGTATCTAGCCAGGGCATATCTGCATGAAGAGTTTGAAGATCAACCCCTGTAATAGGCCAGGAAATTATCTTTCATTCTCAGGTCAGAGGTTTACACCTGTATCCAGCCAGGAAAGCTATCTCTACCAACCTTTTGCAATTCCAGATTCGATTCCTGTATCCAGCCAGGGCATATCTGTAGACAACAATTTCCAGATCCGATTCCTGTATCCAGCCAGGGCATATCTGTAGACGACAAATTCCAGATTCGATACCTGTATCCAGCCAGGGCATATCTGTAGACAACAATTTCCAGATTCGATACCTGTATCCAGCCAGGGCATATATGTAGACAACAATTTCCAGGTTTGATTCCTGTATCCAGCCAGGGCATATCTGTAGACGACCAATTCCAGATTCGACTCCTGTATCTAGCCAGGGCATATTTGTGAGTATTTGATTCGTCACCTGTATCCAGCCAGGGCATATCTGCATAAACAGTTTAGAGATTCGATACCTGTATCCAGCTAGGGCACGTCTATAAACAACCTTTTGAAGTTCCGGATTCGATTCCTGTATCTAGCCAGGGAACATCTGTGAGCAACTAACTGTAGATTCGATACCTGTACCTAGCCAGGGCATATCTGCATAAAGAAACTGAAGATCAACACCTGTAACAGGCCAGGAAACCACCTTCCTTTCTCAAAGTACGCAAGTTCTCGCTAAGGAATCTCTTACGCGATCGACACCCCCAGATGGAATCTATAAGCCCATCCTCCTATCCATCCTATCTCCAAATGGCATCTGTAAGCCCATTCCCGACATCACATTGCTGATACTCCACCATGCGAGTGCACATTTCCGGGCACTCTAGTGTCCAATCTCCTTTTACCCTCGAGTCGCGAAAGGCAAACTTGCCAATCTAAGTCTTCAGGTTCAAGAAGATTGAACAGGGGCAACTGTTGTACCCCAAAATTTGCCCTCCTATTTCATCAATATTTTCTCACCACAAGACCCTTGGAGCTCAAGATCAAGTTAGGGTTTGCTCTGCTCAAGACTCCTCCTTGCACTGTTGACCCAAATTAGGGTTTGTGTTTGCACAAAGATGTTTTGACCTAAAATGCCCAAGATGACTTTCATGCTTCATGTTGGACTCACAAGTTTATCCATACCAAGTTTCAAGCCTTGATTCCAATCTTTGCCCAGTCAATTGGACAGTTGACCTAGAAATCAGCTGTATTGGGGAAAAAGTCAACTGTGGTCAATTGATAGTCAAACCTTATGTTTTTTTGACCCACATCAACATTATGAACTCATGTTAACCATTTGGTCAAGTTTGGATCACAACTCCACAAGAAAATTGATCAGATCACCAAAAGGGCAAAATGGTCATTTTTAGGGTTTTGACTGCACAAAGGCAATTTTTGACTGTTTGACCTAGCCAATGGCAAAACAAGATCACATATGGACTCAAGGACTCAATGTCATTGTCTTGACATGTTCAACAAGTTCAAAAGATCCCAAATGCACAAGATTGACAGATGAATTTTCCAGTCAACTGAGCCAAATTTGACTGTATACTGAAAAGTCAAACTTTGACTTTTTGGTCAAAATCAAGTGTCAAGATTCATTTTTCATCAAGACATATCAAAATATGAAACTTGTTCATCAAGAAATCAAAAATTACAAATTAGGGTTTGAAATGAAGAATTTTCATAACTTAGAATTTTTCTAAGTTATGAAAATTCCTAATTTTTTCCTAACTTTGTCCCATTTTTTCATCAAGATACATTTGGATTCAAGGAAAACTCAAAACATGAAAGTTATAGTCCATTGCAAAATCTACAACTTTGATTCACAAAGTTTCCTCAAAAGAAGCTTGTAGCTCAAGTTACAATTTTTGGAACAAGGGTGCAAAACATTCCTAACTTAGAAAAATTTTGACCTATTCTAGGCAGGATTTTTGCCTAACTTCATGGCCACTTTTCACATGCTTCCACTTGGAATCTCAACTTGCATTACAAATATGGATTGTAGTACACATTCCAAGCTTTCCAAATTGTCCAAGAACTTCTCAAACACCCTTGTGGTTAGGGAGAATCGAATTTGGCAATATGGGCAAAAGTCACTTTGATTCATGGCCAAATACATGTTCATAACTTTGCATTTTTGAAATCAGCATGGTTCAAGCTAGTTACAGGCCTCTAATCTCATTTACTCTCAATAATTAAATGCCAATCCATTGTGTTCTAGCATTATTTTGTGCATTTGGTCATTGCATGAAGAATTAAGCCTTAATTAGAAAAAGCAAGTTATCCATTTTTGTAAAGTTACACTTTATGTCAAGTTTACAATCCAAGAGGTACAATGCAAATCTCTGAGGCACAAGTTATTAGACATATCCCACTGATCAAGACAAATCTTGGCAGCATGTTTAGGGGGCCTGCATAAGCTTGTAACTGAACTTGGCATTTTTAACTTAAGATAGAAGCAACTTTGCAAAGACAACATCATCTCTCATTCCTGCAGGAACTAACCAAGACAAACTTGTTGAACACATTCCAAACATCATAACTGAGCTGAAACACGAGCCAACCACCTTCAATACCTCCCCAAACACAGAAACATCATTTTGCTGCACAAAACAGGGCATCCCTGCAGATATAGTGGCACAGCTCATTTCCATCGTGCATTTTCATCCAAACCACTTCATACACCTTCCATAACATCCATACAAACTATTCCAAGCATTGAACTGGAACTGTAACAGCCATAGCCAAGTGTGCCATTTTCACTTTTCTCTCTTGCAGTTTGACTTCTGTAGCTTGATATAGCAAGATTCAAAGCACACCAAGCATTGGAATAGCATCCCTGGACTTCAAGCAAGCTGTACAAGTCCTCACATTGCCTTAAAAGTACCTCCATTGTTGCACACGATTCCAGATGAACAGGTAAAACTTTGGACTTCTATCTCTCAATCTAGGAAGAGTTAGGTTTAGGTTTATGAATGAAAATTGCTCTACTCATGGCCCTGAAGCTACACATATAATCACTTTGCATTTATGTTGTGTGTACTGAGAGAATTTGGAACCTGAACATTAGAAAAAACTTAGGTCAGGAATTGGGGGAGAAGAAATTCTCTCTCATTTCTGAGAGTTAGATCAAGTTCTTGGTATGTATGGATTCGTGGTTTGATGCTTGACATTTTTTGTGTTATAAGTTTGTGCTAAAAATCAAAGAATCAGGAGTTGTGATTGAAGCAAGGAAGCGCGCGAATTTTCAAACAAAATTGTCTGGAGGTTGAAGACAACCTCTTTGGGCTGGGCCTGTGTTGTTCTTTCTATTTGCACCATTCATTTTCCACTTGCACCCCCTTGGCCCATTGCGTTTATTTTTATCATTTTTTGACTTTTTCTTTTTTATTCTGACTTGTTATTTTTTGACAAAATATAAAAAATATTAAAAACATTTTTTCAACCATTTTTGCATTTTATTTGAATTTTGTTTGTTTTATTTGAGTTTATACATATAAATAAACATAATACCTTTTTATTTAAAATACTAAAAAATAATACAAACACATTTTATTTTCTGATTTTATTTTATTTTATCCTTTGAAAACATTTTATAAAAAATATACTTTTTTTGTAATAATAATTTTTTTTTATTTTTGTACATATTTAATATATTTAGTAAATAATAAATACTTATATATTTATTAGAATATTTAGGATAAAAATACAAAAACAACACATTTTTATTTTTATTAATATTTAACTTAAAAAATCACTTTTTTACAATATACTTCCTTTTTATTTATTTTTTGTATATAATTAATAAATATTGCATATAATAAATAATAAATACTTCTTACTTAGAAAATTAGGTTTTGCCCTAAAATGTAAAAATATCCAAAATTATTCTTTTTTATTTTTGTTTATTTGTCACATAAAAACTAACTTTTTCATACATATAAAAATCATTTTTTGCATCTTGCATATTTATTTTATTTTATTTTATTATTGTACAATTAAATACCTTGTAAATTCCATTTGGATTGTAATAGTTTAGATTTAAATTTCTTGCTAAATATCCCCATTTGAACATTTGTACCCCCCATCCCATAATTATGTTGTAATAGTTTAGGACTTTAAATTTCGCATTTAAAAGCTTTCTAAATATGCCATGATAGACTTAGGGTTTGTATGCAAAAATCAACCAAAACAAATAGCTTGACCTAATTCAAAGATAACAAGCATGAAAATGGACAACACCAATCACACTTGCACCCCTAGGGTTACTCCACTTGTTGCCTTCAATAATGGGCCATGTTGCATGTTAGGTGTCTTTGGCAAAACAAAAACAAATTCAAATGATCATAGTCCCTCGATGACGCTTTCGAAAGTTGCCTAAAAATGATCAGGTCCCTTAAAGGAAAAGTTGCCAAAGACACTTGGCACCATTGCAATCATGGTCTAAACGATGACCCGCGCTCGTCCCGTTCACATCCTAACACAAGATTGTCCACCAAATACAATGGTGGAACAAAATTGTTAAAAGGGTTAAAACATAGAGAAAACCTTTGAGTAATTTAGGGGTAGACAACTCTTGGTTGCTTGCCAACTTGCAAAACAAAAACACTTGCCTATTTTTCAAAACCACACATCACAACACACTTTCAAAACAACTTTCAAAAACATTGAAAACTTTTCAAAAGATAAGTACACCTTTGTATACATCTCAACATGGATCATTACAAAGGTTGCCACCACATTGGCCTCTTTTCAAAACATTTTCAAACACACACACAAAGCACCATTTCAAACAATTGAAAATCAAGGCAAGTTGATCTAAGCAAGTAACTAAGAGCCTATAGATAACCATGGATAGAAAGGGTGCTAATACCTTCCCTTTCTATAATCTACTCCCCGAACCCAAGAAAACATCTCAAAGGTTTTTGCTGTGCTTTTTAACCTTTCCTTAGGATAAAATAAAAAGTCGGTGGCGACTCTTGCTCAACCGAAACATTTGCGAAAACAAACGCAAAACCACAAGTCAGTTCTCCCACCGTATCACAAATACCATTACATACATAATGAAATTCATACAAAAAATCAATACAAGTTCATCAATTTCATGAAGCCCAATATCCAAAACATAATACAGCTTCTAGCCAATTTCCAAAACCTTGTGCAAAACAGTCCAAACTTGCTTCAAGTCAAAAGCCTGTCACAACCAGCTGCTACACACAGGCCTGCTTCATCTGCAAAAAACCCAAAAAACATGTAAAGAAAAAAACAGCCCTGCTCTCCAAGCATCTCTATGCTGCCAAATTTCTGCTACTATGCTGCCAAAATTTTGACACTTTCTTGCTGCTCCAATAGACCAAAACACTGCATATACTATCCTAAATATACATCAAAATAGCCATACAAATTTGCATTCAAAAAGAAATAGAACAGTTAACTACAAAAGTTCAAATGCACCAATATTTCCCACCAAATTTTATCATTCTTTCTCTATAAAATGAAAACATCATTCAACAGAAAAAAGGGAGGAGAAAGTCAGAAGAAGTTGGAAGAGAACAATACTGTCAAAAATAATTTTCCCCAAGCATTTCTTCATTACAACAACCTACAATCCCATCAAAAGTTAACTGATTCAGATTAAAGTATAGCAGAAGAAGAGAAGATTAATTTTTAAGCTTACCGTCGCATATCAGAATCATATATTCTCTGGACTTTTCTTCTTTGATTCTTCAGCATCAAAAACTCAACAACTTCCTACGAAAATTTCATCGTCGTTGGTAACTTTTTCTCCTTCCATTTACATCTGTTATGATTGTTGTGTTTGAATGTTGTAGATTTTGCTATGCTTTGTTATTACCTTCATATTTCTGCAAGAGATGAGCAGCATATCTTGTTGTTACTATTAAATCACAAAAACTTGAAAATGAACCGTAACTGCGAGAATAGTCAAAACAGAACACAGGTCGTTGTTGTTCGGCGACAAAGGAAGCAAAATGTTCTTTATAGGGTTTTGTCAAATTGACCCATGAACTCTAAACCCCATCTTCCACCATGAGCGACCGTGACCGCCACTGCAACATAGAAAGAGACCAAAGACGAGACTGAGACGACCACCGCGATAGAGACCGAGACCGTGACAGAGCACGTAGCAAGAGATCTTGCTCACGTTCACCCGACCATGTACGCTCTCGCCACTCCCGCTCCCGTTCCCCCGCTGACTATTCCCACCGTCGATGCCACCACCGAACGCCTTCCCCTAATCCTCCCAGGAAGCGTCACAGAAGGGATTCAGTCGATGAAGATAACAAAGACCACAAAGACACGAAGAAAGCGGTGTTTGACTTTGTAAACGGAATTGCGAAGGAACAGAAGCAGCAGAAGAATACAGAGAATGGGGGGCGAATTGAGGTAACTGTTCCTGTTAGGTTCGTTGTCAAAGAAGATAACAACCTATCCCTCAATAAATCCTGAAGATGAAGCTGTTGAGGAATACGCTTGATTAGTGTAGGAACCGAAGAGAGAGATATCTTCTTTTTTTGTTTTAATTGTTGAGTTATTGGGAATTAAACAAAAATAATAATTGGAATCATGGGTAAATTTTCTTTTTCTCTTCCCTATGTCCGCGGCGCCCCATCTCATTCCCTTAGGGTTTCTCAAACTTTTCTTTTCCCCAAGTTTAATTCGGGTTTGGGCCTAAACATTAGAGCCCAACCCGGTTGCTCTACTCTCTTTATTTTATTTGGTTTAGAGAATAATAACAGTTAAACAGTTTAGTTCATTTGGCAATGCAGTTAGTAATAACCCAGGAGTGACGCGGTTCAAGTCCAGGTTGGGACGTTTTTTTTTTAAATTTTATTTCTTCTAGCTTTATCTCTTCCATTTTTCTAACTTTAATAATTATTATAAGAAAACATAAAAAACAAAAAAACATGCTTATAATTTAATCTTCTTTAGAAGTAGGTGAATTTATTTTTTAAATTCGTTATTTAACTTGATAAAAAACACCAAAAATATTAGATTAGGATTTTTAATTTTTCTTTTGATTATTTCTTTACTAAAAAAATAATAAAAATATATTAGAATAAAGTAGTGTCAAAATTTTGATTTCCCCCTTTTTAGAATTTCTCGATTTTGCAATTCATAATGATTTAGAATTAGGTTTTTATTTTTATTTTTTTTCGCAAAAAATCATAAAAGAATATTATAGCGTTATTTTCTTCGATAAAAATAATAAAAAACGTCAAGAGCTTAATTTCTTTGTTTTTGTTTTATTACTTGGTTACATGTTCGCTTAGGTGATTCCCCAAATCGATTAAATTCATGTTGATCGTTTCATGCTGAATTAGACATTAGGGTCGAAACTATGTATGATAACTTTAGGATAGAATTTCCCTTTTACACTCAACTTCAAGTCCGCTAGTACATAATAACATTAGGTTAGAATTTCCCCATTGACTTTTCTATCGTAATTAAAACAAAAACTTCTCATTCATAAATCAAAAATCCAAAAAATGCTTAATTATTATTCGAATTTATTCTAAAACTCGCAAAACACTCAACCAATCAAAACTCCCTCAAAGGGGCATGTTATTTCTGTTCTACCACGATACTGGCTGTGCCTATTGCTAGAATGCGTGCGTTAATGTCGCCCACTAGAAAACACAAACAAACCAACCATTTTCTAGAGGAACTATGGTGTTCTGATTCCTTCATTGGATACGTAGGCAAAGGATCGCGAAACCCTTACGAACGCAATAATCAAAACCATCCATTTCCCTTTAAGCAAGCATAGTTGTAGACAAACACACCCTGTAAGACAAACAAATAAAATGGATCTCGTTGAGTACAACAGATGCGAGGGGTGCTAATACCTTCCCCCCGCATAACCGACTCCCTTACCCTTTATCTTGGTCGCGAGACCATCTTGTCCATTCCTTTGTGGTTTTATCGATATTTCCCCTTCCTTCGGGATAAATAAAGTTCGGTGGCAGCTCTGTGTTTTCTGCCGGTGATTTCAGGGCCTAGTAGCAAAAGTAAACAGGGGGTGTAATCATCAGAAATCCCTAGGCCCAAATCTTCGAAAGCTTCATGCCCTAACCATGGTGTTTTCATATTTTTGCGTGGAACCTCTCATTCAACCATCCATAACTGTTCTTTATAAACTCAAATAAACGTTAACATGCCATGAAATATGATTAAAATTAGAGATTCGAAGTTTAAAATTTTACCAAACCGGTGTTGTCAAATGGGGGCGTGCTAGGCGTGTCATGGATTGCTCTTGGGCCTTGTAAGACTCCCGAGGAATTCAATAGGATGGTTTGAGGTTTGATATCTATCGAGAGAGACCGGAACCTCGAGATATGACTTGCACCAATTCTTTGATTTTTGGAGAGCTTTTGGAAGTGCTTTTGGAGAGCTTTTTAGAGAGGAATTTTGTGTCTTTCAAGCTTGTATGGCTCTATATTTATAGAGGATAATGAGGAGACAAGAAAGCATGGAAATAATCTCGTTCGTAATGTTGTGTTTTAAGACCATGATCAAAATTTGAAAAAAATGGCATATTTGATGATTTTATGACATTTTCACATGTGGATGAACCTGGACATATTTGAAGGGTTATTGCACGAAATCAATTGACATAAATCAGCACAAAACATTCCCAAAATGGATTCACATCAAAATTTACATTATTTCTATTATTTATTTATTTAATTATGAATTTTAATGAATAAAATATCAAAATAAATAGAATAAATAGAATAAATAGTAGAAAAATGTATGGGTGGGCTTAGAGGTCGTGGACCATGTTAGGAATGAGTTTCAAACTTGAAAATATAGGCCCATTTGGAAAAAAAATCCAAGTTTGGTCAATATTTGCTTCATGCATTTTTTTAAAAATTGGCCAACTTTGACAATGCACATCTCTCTCAATTTTAACCCTATGAGGCTGTTCTTGGACTTCTTAGAAATCTTAGGGCGTTCACTAAGCAACCTCTTTGGTTTCATCTCAATTGGATCTTCCATGTTCATGTAAGAAGCTTTGACCCAAAAGGTGTTTTTGTTGACTTTTGAAAAGGACCTATAATGTGTGAATTTATATCTTTCCATGAGTGCATTTCTTGAAATTGAGGGCTGAAGATGAGTTGTAGGTAATTGGATTCTATTAAAAATGAGCCTTGGATGATAAATTTATGATAAAGTATGAGAAAGTTATGCATAGTCAAAGTTTGGTTGACTTTTCCTATAGGAAACCTAATTTAGCAACTTTTGAGTTTTGATGAATTAGGAGCATTCCTTGAGGAATCATGATCAACCCTTGATCAAATGATGGATATCACTTCAAAATGTTGATGTTGACCAAAAATCTTGAAGTTTGACTGTATGTGGGTCACAGTTGACTTTTGACCTAGTACAGTTGATTTTCAGGCATTTGAGCAGTTGACTGAGCAAACTTCTTGTGCAAGGCATGAAACTTGGCATGGATGATCTTGAGGACATATTAGGGCAATGGAAACCACTTAGGACCCTTGGAAACTCAAACATATTGATGAGGAGTGAAACCCTAGTTTGAGGCTTATTGTCTTAGGAGGAAGATTTGTCTGGTCAATCCTTAGGCATCCTTGGGCAAGTTGAGAACCTCTAGGAGTATGTTTTGAGTAAAATGAGAGGGAAAATTTTGGGGTACAACATACATGATCAAAGGCCTTCCTTCAATCGGCGGCATCAAAATTGGAGGTTCTTGAAAATACTCTTTGATTCTGTCAAAGGCAGTCTAGCAGTAGTCATTCCACTTTACTACTTGATCTTTCTTTAGTAATTTGAAGATTGACTCACAAGTAGCGGTTAGGTGGGAAATGAATCTAGCAATGCATTTTAGACGTCCCAAGAATCCCCTAACCTCCTTCTCGGTTCAGGGATTTGGAATCTCTTGAATAGCTTTACCCTTTGCAGGATCTACTTCGATACCTTTGCCGCTGACAACAAAACCTAGGAGCTTACCAGATCTTACTCCAAAGGTTCACTTATTCGGATTCAATCTTAAATTGTACTTCCTCAGTCTTTCAAACTGTTTCTGCAAGTGATCCAAGTGCTCTTCTTCAGTCTAAGACTTGGCTATCATATCATCGACGTAAACCTCTATCTCGTGATAGATCATATCGTGAAACAAAGCCACCATAGCACGTTGATAGGTTACCCCAGCGTTCTTCAACCAAATGGCATAACTTTGTAGCAGAAGGTTCCCCACTGCGTGATGAATGTTTTTTTCTCGATATCTTTAGGTGCCATTTTAATATGATTATACCCGGATAAACCGTCCATGAAGGAGAATATCTTATGTTGTGCAGTGTTGTCAACCAGAACATCAATATGGGGAAGCGGAAAGTCATCCTTGGGGCTCACCCTATTCAAATCTCTGTAATCCACACACATACGCACCTTGTCGTCCTTTTTAGGTACCGGTACCACATTTGCAACCCATTGTGGATAAGAAGTAACAGCTAAGAACCCGGTGTTAAACTGTGTCATAACTTCAGCCTTGATATTTTTTGACATCTTAGCACGCATACGACGAACATTTTGCTTCACTGAAGGACAATCTTCTTTTGTTGGTAGGCGAAGAACCACAATATCAGTGTCCAGCCCCGACATGTCTTCGTATGACCAGGAAAAGATTTCAATGTAGTCACATAACATCTGGATTAACGACTCTTTGACACTATGCTCCAAGTTGGCACCTATCTCGACTTCTTTTTTATCCTCTTCAGTACCCAAGTTTACCGTCTCGACTGGCTCTTCATGAGGTTATATTTCTCTTTCCTCCTATTGTAACAGTCTAGCAAGTTCTCCTGGTACTTGACAATCTTCCTCACCTTTGTCCTCGGCTTGGTAGATCGGATTTTCAAAGTCATAACTGGCAATAGCAAAACCGTTATCAATGGGATTCAGAGTGGATGTGGATATGTAGTTTGATATGTGGGTGTGTGTAAGAGAGCATAACTATTTTGATAAATTAAAATCAGAAAAGAAAGACAAAGAGCACAAAATTTGTATGCAAAATGTCCAATGATTTATTTATGACATATGAAAGTGAAATGATAACCCTCATAAATAAACCATTGTGCCTCGGGTAAGACACAAGGCTTTAGAGTTTAAATTGTTCAAATATTACATATCCCAAAAAACAAAAAGACAATTACTCCTGAATGAAATAATGGGAACAAAGTCTCTAGCTGTCCAATTGTTGAGTCCACCTTTGGTAGTAGGGAAGATCCAATTGTCCAAGTCACAGTCATTGTCAGTGTCTTCTACTGCATTGACTCCATGGTTGCTGATGCATAGTGGTGGTCCTCCGGTGCGAGCACAACGAATGGCTTTTTGAGCTCCTGAAGTGAAACCCAAACCAAATTTGTCAGACTTATAGGGGATGTCAGGTAGTTGGCCCCAAATAATTCACCCACCTTCTTCAATGCCCTAACATATTTTAGAGAAGCCATCTTCAGTGGATTTCTGGTAATCTCTAGAACAGTGGTAGCAGCTTTGGTAATAACAATTGTCTGAGGAACCTCTTCAAAATTCTGACAGGGGGTCTCGATGAACTTGTCGTCCATCTCGACATATCAGAAAGAGTTCAGATGGCTCACCATATACTCTTCTTCACCATGGACTGTAATAATCTTTCCATTAACTGGATACTTTAACATCTGATGCAAGGTGGAAGTGACAGCATCGGCCCCATGAATCCAAGGGAATCCCAGCAAACAAGAGTAAGACGGGCGAATGTCCATCACATAGAAAGTGGAGCCAAAAGTTTGGGAACCAACTTTAATAGGAATGTCCACCTTCCCGTGCATCATTCTCTTAGAACCATCAAAATCCCTTACCACAATATTACTGGGCTTCAAAGTTAGTCCTTCACAGTCCAATCTGTCTAAGCATCCTTGGGTAGAACATTTAGCGACAAACCTGTATCAACTAGAACATGATCCAAGGTAGTTCCCCTGCACTCAATAGAGACATGTAGGGCATCACTGTGATTTATTCCTTTAGACGTCAAATTAGCATCGAAGAAACCAAATCCATTGTCAGCAAACAGACTAGCAACATAGTTCTCGAATTGGTCAGCAGAAGTCTCTTGCGGCACATGGGCAGACTTCAGGAACTTCACTAAAGCCTTAACATGGGCTTCATAGCATAATAATAAGGCCAACATTGAAATCTTTGAGGGGGTCTTCCTCAATTGCTCCACAACATTGTAATCACTCTTCCGTATAACTTTCAAAATTTCCTCCATTTCTTTTTTAGAGGCTTCAGGAATGGTTTCTTTAGGTGCCTCCGTCCGGGCAGGCTCGACCAATACTTCTTTGCCCCGAGTCTCAGCCGACTTAGTAGCAGGAATAATAACATGAGTATTAGTAGGAATAACTGAAGGAGTGGCAACAGTCTTTGGAGAGATTTCAGGAGAGAAAATCCTTCTGCTTCGGGTAATTTTATTGGTCCCAACAATGTTTTCGATGTTAGGATCAGTATCTTCAGTAACTTCATTCTTAATGGCCAGAAGGTCCTGCTTGACGTCATGATAGTAAACGTCAGCTCCATAATTCCAAGGAACAACTTTGTCGAAGGAATATGGTATGGGCCCTGAAAAGGTGATAATTAAAGGAGAAAACTTAGGAGTGGATGCAATCGTGACAGGTCTTTTGGAGGAGACCCTGGGAGGATTGTCGGAAATGGTAATAATTGACACATTTTCACATCTTGCATATTCATGTAGACCTTTCATAGAGGGAGTCTTTTCAAACATAATTTCCTTGTTGTTCATCAGGCATTGGACACCTATCTTCATCAACAAACAACCCTTGGGCAGAGACGCACATAGGTGGCAACCTTCACCACAGCCCGAAAATAAATCGGCTTGTAAGAGATTCTTCTTAACAGTTGGCAAAGGGGTAACCAAATCATCCACAAAAGAAATAAATAAAACCTCATCAACAAAATTAATACTCTGGCCATGCTTGGTCATTGGTGCAGTTATCACATTGGGGGCTTCAGGAGGGTCAAATTCAATCTCCTTTCCCTCAATAAGATCCTGAACTTTATTCTTCAGAGCCCAACAATCATTTATATCATGCCCTGGACTGTTGAAGTGGTAGGCACACCGAACATTTGGATTATAACAGGGAGATGTAGTGTTTCGATTTTGAGGAGGATCCCTCAGAGTGACCAAGCTAGCCTTCATTAAATGTTACAATACTTGAGATAAGAGCATGTTGAGTTTGGTGAATTGTCTTCTAGGCGCATCCTGCCTGCGCATATTGTTTTTTTGTTGAGTTGATACAGGGTTGGAGATTATTACAACTCCTACCATTGGACGGCGTTCAGCTTTACCCTGATTTCTCTGGCCATAAGCAGCACTAACTTCATTCTTCCTAATGAAAGGCTTCTTCACTGCACTTGAAGATGCATCCCTTTGAATCTTACCACTTTTGATACACGCTTCTACTCTTTCACCTATTAATATCAGCTCGGTGAACCCAACTGAAGAGCTTCCGATCAGATGGTTGAAAAATGGGCCTGACAAAGTACCCAAGAACATATCTACCTTCTCTCTATCAGACAGAGGAGGCTGGACTCTTCCTGCAAGATCTCTCCACTTCTGGGCATAATCTTTGAAGCCCTCACTGGAACCCATATACATGCTTTGAAGTTGTGCACGGGTTGGAGCGAGGTCAGCATTGTATTGGTACTTCCCGTAGAAAGCAGCATCCAAATCCTCCCAGTTGCGGATGTTGGTTCCCTCCAGATGATAGAACCATTCCAATTGAGTCCCCAATAAACTTTCCTAGAAGAAATGCACCCACAAATTCCTATCAGCAGTGTGAGGCTGAATCTTCCTGACATAAGATCTCAGATGCAGCTTAGGACATGAAACTCTATCATATTTAGCAAATGCGGGAACCTTGAACTTCTGTGGAATGACCACTACAGAAACCAACCCTAATTCTTCAAAATCCAGACCAGTTACTCTATGAATTTCCATGGTGTTAAGACGATCCTCCAGGTGTTTATATTTGTCATCAACATGAGAATATTTTTCTTCAGTGTAGTCAGCCTCTTATTCTTCAGACCCTGGACTGTGGTCCTCTTCTTTTGTCTTCTCTTCTTGATTGTTTCCCTCATTTAATGGAGTTGCAAATTCTAGAGCTCGCTTTGCTGGTCCTCTGAATCTCCTTCTCATATTTAGGACACCCACTGATTTCTTTGTCTTTTTCTTCTTGTCTTTAAGAATGAGTGCCTTCAGGTCCTCTTGTCCCTTATCCAGATCCAGGAACATCTGTTGGAATTGAGCATTCTATGCTTGAAGATCCTTAATATTTTGTTCGAGAGCCACTTCTTTTTGCTGAAATAAACTACGAAAAGATAAGAAACTGATCCTGAAACCTGTTTATGTGATGATATGCATTATATGCTTATGCAATGTTTCCAAGGACTTTTAAGATTTAAATTTGCTTAGACAAAGTGAGAACAAACATTAATTGCTTTAATAAGTTTAAACGGTTACCAAAATTTCTCTTGGGCTTATAATGGAAGAAACATAAATAATACAAAATAAACTTCCTAAAACAAAAAGAAATCAAGCTTCCCATGAGCGCATCCCGTTTGGTGCAATGTAGGCGTTCAAACTTCACTCTTCATGAAGTTGCCTCGTAAGCTCCAAAAACTTCTTCTCTCTTGCGTAGAACTAAGTTTCGAAGGTGTCTCACTCCCCTTTTAGTTGAATCCAAACTCTTTGCAACTCCTCAAGAGTAGTCGGCATGTCAGGATGGAGAATAGTGTAAGGAACATCTTCCTCGACAATAGGCTCGAAGATGATAGGTAGGATGGCTTCATAAGGCTTTGAGCGCGAGTTCACACCCAATTGAGATAAGGCTCCAAAGGAATGGAGTTCTTATGCCCCAATATCTTTCTATCAACCTTGTTAACCATGCCGCAAGCTCGTATGAATCTCTGACGATAACCTTGGACATCGTTCTCGTAGTTGAATGCAATTCCTTGGACAAGTGCATCATGAGGGCCATCCCTCCTAGCATATCCAAACTGTCGTAAAGCCAAACAAGGATTGTAGGTAATATCTCCCCTAATGCCAAGTAGAGAGACATTAGGGAATTCCCCATAACGGTCAATAATAGTAATGTCCTCCATGGGTCGAGAACACCAATAAATATCAGAATGTGTGAGCGACATCAACCTACTAGACCATCTTAAGCCTTGATAATTCTTCATAATAGATCAAGGTAGGTGCGAAACAAATCACCTAGTCAACATAGGAGTGCAACACATAAGAAGTCCTCTTCTCTTCATGGTGTGAGAGTGAAGAGAATGCAAGATATCCCCTGTTGTACCCCAAAATTTTCCCTCTCTTTCCTCAAGGCATTTCTCACAAGAGTTCTCAAAATTCAAGCTTGCACAAGTACAATTAGATTTTCCAGTATCAAGTTAAAGAGTAAACTGTTAAAAAAGGGGAAAACAAATAAAAAGTAATCTTTTGACAAAATTGGAGAAAAAAGCAAGTCTTCTTCGATTCACACCCTTCGATTGGACTTTTGGCTTTCTTCGATGCAAGCTTGGTTTGTATCCTTCGATTGGGCATTGGCTCCTGACACGCTGGCTTTGATTCACAAGGCAGGAGTTTCCTGCATGCCACCTTCGATTGCATCTCTGGCCTCACATGGTTCACAATGCAATGACTGCCTATATGCTTGCTTCGTTTGGATGTTTGATGCTTGCATGCCTGTGTTGATTAGTAAAATAATTCCCTCCATGCTTGCTTTGATTCACAAAGTTGATGGCTAGATGCATACAACTTTTGATTGGGACATAACTTCCTTCTTACATGTAAGAGGCGCCCATCAGGCCAGCAGGCACAAGGAAAAAAGCCTTCGGTAGCCTCCATCGATTCCAAGGAAAAAAGCTTCCTTTTGGCATCCTTCGATTGCACAATTTTACTCCTGCATTCCTCTTTTGTATGGGTATCTTTACTTCATGCATGCCTCTTTCGTTTGGGCATGTGGCCCTCCTTTGATGAAAGCCTAGCATGCCTCTTTCGTTTGGGCATGTGGCCCTCTTTGTTGCAAGTTTCGCTTGGACATTTAGACCTCATGCATGCAGGATTCGACATGGCATTGGCTATGTTTATACTAACTTTGACTGGACAACATTTCCCTTTGAAATAGTATGCTTCAATTCCACCCTTGACAACCTTCAACACACATGGTTGGTGGCCCCTTTCAAAGGACGTTGTAACACGGTGGGAGAACTGACTTGGTTGTTTTGCGTTTTATTGCAAATGTTGCGGTTAGCAAGAGTCGCCACCAACTTTTCTTTTATCCAATAAGGAAAGGCTGAAAAGAACAGGAAATACCTTTATAGTTATTTTCTTGAGTTCGGGAGGTAGATTATGAAAAGGGAAGGTATTAGCACCCTTTTACTCCATAGTTATCTATGGGATCTTAGTTACTTGCTAGATCACTTGCTTTTGTTTGAAAATGTGCTTTGTGTGGTTTTGAAAGTATTTTTGAAAAGAGGTCATTGTTTAGGCAAACTTTTGTAATGATTCTCGTTCGTAAGAATGTATACAAAGGTGTTAATCTTTTGAAAATGTTTCGAGTTTGAAAGATGTTTTTTGAAAGTGTTGGTGTTTGTTTTGAAAATAGCAAGGATGTTTTGTTTTGAAAGTGAGAAAGTAACTAGGAACATTCTACCTACTCAAAAATCTCTCATGTTTATTTCCTCTTTTCTTTGACATTGTTATCTTACCATTGATTTGGTAAGTAACCCTATATTTGGATGTAAACGGGACGGGCACAGGTCATCGTATAACCATGATTAGCAATGTTGCAAGGTATCTTAGCATCTTTCTTTAGTGACTAAGATAATTTTGAAAAGGCAACATAGATAGTGTCATTGAGGGACTATGATCTTGTATTTTTGCTTGTTTTTGCTAAGATACCTCACATGCATAATATGACCATTTTTATAAGGCAACCAAGTAGATTTTACCTTAGGTGTGCTTTTGTGCAAGTGTATTAATTTTTATGCTTTGTTTAGTTTTTGATTAGGGTTTACTACTTGTTGATTTAATCTTCTCATACAAACCCTAATTACTAGCATTTATATAAAGCGATAAATTGCGAAAAGTAAAATTACTATGCTATTACATCATTAGGGGAGGGGGTGTACAAATCAACTAATGGGGATTGCAAGAAAATTAAACCTAATTATCTATTACAACCATATTGAATATTATACAAAATTGAAAATAAAATGCATGAATATAAATGGAAAAAGAAATGATTTTTGTTGTTTTTTTATGAAAGGGGTTTTGTCTTGACCTAATTAAATAAAATGATTAATTAAAATTAAATAAAATTAAATTAAACTAATTAAGAAAATAAATTAATTTGAAAAGGATTTTTAGGATTTTTTATGAAAAAGTTTTAAATTAATGAAAATAAAATGAAGATTAATTAATTAAAATAACCTAAGTTCTAAATTAATTTTAACTAAGAAAATAAAATAATATATTAATTTAACCCAATTCTAAAAATTATATACTTAAGAAAAAGAAATTAATTTGTTTAAGAAAATGTTTTTTAGTCTTTTTGTTTTATGGAGAAAATAAAATATATAAGTATAAATAACAAATAAAAATAAATTTGGATTTTTTATGATTTTATGAAAATAATAATAGTAATAATAATAACAATAATATTAATAATAATAAATAAAAATAAAAAAATGAAATAAAAAAAAAAAAATAGTCAGGGAGGTGGATTAGTAATGCAAGAGGTATTATGAGAAAAAATGATTAGGCCCACATGAAAGCCCAGGCGCTGCCAAAAAAACACAAAAAGTCAGAAAATAGTGAAAAAAAATAACAAAAGGTCACGCTGGAGCTTGAACCCAGGACCTAAGGGTGACAAGCGCACGCTTTAATCACTGGTGTGGTGATACATCCGTTAACTTGTGTGAAAGGATAAATACATAACACAAAACGCGCCCTGATTACACTTCATCTTCAACCTCCAGCCAAAGGACCCGTATCTTCTTCATCTCTTAACAAAAATGAAAAGTTCAAACATGAAAATTGTGGCATTTCTTCCCACGAATCCAACCATGTAAATAACTTAAGCTAACAGTCAAAGACGAATGGGAATTTTTTTGGCCCTAATTCAAAACCTAAAAATTTCAGAAAACTTCAACTCTAAAATTCTCTAAGCTCAGGCCATATAAATGCAAACTATGGATATGTACAGCTTCGTGACAATGGTATCTACATTTTATCTTCACAAATAAAAATCAAATGATGCCTGTATGAAGAGATATAAGTTTAAAAACTTAACTCTTACAGCTGGAGTCGTGTATGGAGTTTGAGCAACCTTTGTGATGGCCTGATTATTTCTGTAGCTTGCCTGGACTTCCTTGAGTATGTTCCAACTCCTACTTTGCTTTGAGGATAACTGAAAATCTCAACTCAAGTCAAGTTACAAGCTTCAAATTTGGAAATGGTGGACAGTGATGGAGGAGTTACAGTCAAGAAACAGGGGTCTGGATCACTTTGATATGATGTATATTAAGTGTTTGGATGGTTAAAACTCAATACGCACGAGTGGATTTGGAGATGGCTATGTGACGTTTAAAACTGTTAAGTTAAGGCAGATTATGAGTTGTATAGTGCTTGGGAGTGTTTTGGGGTCTTAGCATTCGTGTGCCATGTTGCAAAAGACTTGTGCATATGTATGGAAAATATTAGAGATCAAATGCACTCAAGGTTTCTGAGTTCTAGCCTTTTGGCTCCATGACTTGCTTTTGAAGAAAAGTGAGAGGACAAAACTCAAAGTTTTGTACAAGCATATTTTGAGCTCAAAGAGGCTTTAGACACATTGATTTTGGTTTATAGGGGTTATGTGTGCAGAAAGAACAAGTGCAAAGCTCAAGAAGTTGACAATTGCAAAAGTAGTGCTTTATCAAAATGGAAATGGCAACTTTGTGCCATAAATGGATATGTAACTTGGATAAAGGCTCAAGTGCTTGGATTAGAGCTCTATCAACAGTGTAAATATTTAATTATGGAGTGAAAAACAAGTTTGAGGTCTGTAAAGCAAAGATTATGCAGCCTAGGCTTGAATTTGAATTTTTGTTCATCATGAAATGACCTGTAATTTAAGTTTGAAAACCCTAACTTCATATCTTTGAATCTCCTTGCTCACAAAGGATCTCAAGGAGTTCTTGGACATTTTGGAAAGCTTGTAATGTGCTCTACAACCCTTCTTTGAATGACTTTTAAAAATTCCCCTTGGAATTATATGAAAAAGTTCCATGAAGTTAGGTCAAAATCCGTACCAAAACCAGGGCAAAATTTCACTAAGTGTTCAATTTCAAGACCATGACTTTATGAATTAATAACTTGAGATCCAAGCATTTTTATAAGAAGTTATGTAAATAAATGTTGTATATATCATGGAGATCTACAAATTTCTTGTTGAAAGTTTCTTTTGAATCCTCTTGCATCATGGTGAAAAATTTACTCAAAGTTGTGAAAAAACATGAACTTTTAAACACTTAGAAAAATTTCTAAGTTAGAAAACTTTGACTTTTCAAAATGAAATATTGACTTTTTGATTTATTGATGAATAAGTTTCATATTTTGACATGTTTTGATGAATTGTGATCTTTGACATTGGGTTTTGACCAAAAAGTCAAAGTTTGACTTTTCAGTGTACAATTGACTTTTGATTAGTTGATTGAGAATTCAGTATCAATCCAATTGATCTTGAGAAATGTTTTAGGTCATGCCATTAGGTTAAAAATATGAAATTGAACTCTTTAAACTATGCTTCAAACCAATTGACCATTTTCTAAGTAAAAAATCAGAAATTGCCCTTTCTTAGTCAAAACCCTAATTTTGACCATTTTGCCCTTTTGATGATTTGATCAAATTTCTTGAGTAATTATGGTCCAAACTTGATAAAATGATACATATGAGTTTATAATATTGATGTGGATAAAAAATTATGAAGTTTGACTATAAATTGGCCATAGTTGACTTTTTCCCCAATATAATTGATTTTTAGGTCAACTGCTCAATTGACTGAGCAAAAGTGTGATCCAAGGCTTGAAACTTGACATGAGTAGTATTGGGGGTATATAATGATCCATGAAAGTCATATGAAGCATTGAAAGTTCTATTATCCTTGTGCCATCTCAAACCCTAATTTTGGTCATAAGTGCTTAAGGAGGTGTCTTGAGCTGATCAAACATAATGCAGTGTTGAACAGAAGGAGATCTTGTGAGAGATTACTTGATAAATGAGAGGGCAAATTTTGGGGTACAACAACTTCCCCTGTTCAATCTTATTAAACTTGAAGAGTTAGATTGGTGGATCCGTCATTCGTGACTTGAAGGTGAAAGATGATTGAACACTAGAGTGCCCAGAAATTTGCACTCGAAGATGGATGGTGAATGGGCTTATAGATGTCATTTGGAGGAATGTTGGTAAACACTGGAAGAAGTATCAGCATAAATCTCTTGTTGATTTATACTAAAACTTGATGTTTTACCTGTGAGAAAAAGAGTTAGTAAAATGCAGATGCCTGCATGATGTTCACCAGATGTGGTATTATGTTAAATGAATATGGTATGTACATGATATGATGTATGAATGTGAGATGTATGTTTTTGTCCGAGAAAATAAATCCCTGATTTCTGTTGAGGAAATTTTGGGGGGTTGAATCCCCGACTGTCGTTGGGGATGAAGAATGTGCATATCTTCAAACTTTGTTGAAAGGATGCTTTCATTGGAGAATATCTCTTGAATGTCAGCTGTTATCTGGTCAGGTCCAGGCTTCACAATTTTTTGAGGATGAAGTTGTCAACTGCTATCTGGTCGGATCCAGGCTTCACGACAACTTACTGAGGGAAGAGACGAATTAACTATCATCTGGTCGGATTCCAGGCTTTGCAGAAAATTTTCTTGAAATTGAATAGTTATCTGGTCGGATCCAGGCTTCAGAACAGCTTGCTGGGGATACTAAAGTTAACTGTTATCTGGTTGGATCCAGGCTTTGCAGTAAATTGAAGTGGTAACTACTATTTGGTCGGGTCTATGTTTCATGGTTTTTGGAAAGTTGTACTATTATCTGGTCGAGTCCAGACTTCATAGTGTCTCTCTAGGGATCATAGTTAGTTGTTATCTGGTCGGGATCCAGGTTTCACAATAAACTGTTTGAAAAACTGTTATTTGGTCGGGTCCAGGCTTTGCAGATTTCTGAGGTTGATGAGGTCAATTGCTATCTAGTCGGGTCTAGGCTTCACCATAAACTGTTTGGGGATTTAGTTGTTATCTGGTCAGTTTCCAGGTTTTACAATGAATCTCTGAGGGTAATTGCTATCTGGTCGGATCCCGGCTTCACAATAACTTGCTTGAAAAGATGAAATTGAAAACTGATATCTAGTCGGATCCAGGTTTCACAGTAATTTGTTGGGGCAGAGGCAAACTCTACTAGGGAAAAGAAGTTAAACCTTGGTTGGGTTGAGTCCAGGTTCTTCTATATCTTTGAAGAGTTAGACTATTATCTGGTCGGGTCTAGGTTTCGTAGTATCTTGAAATTGAGATCAACTATTATCTGGTCGGGTCCAGGTTTTAGATACTCAAACTGTTATCTGGTCGGGTCCAGGTTTCAGTAATTCACTAGGCATAGTGGCAAACTCTATTGGAGAAGAGGAGTTTTGCTAATGATTTTGTAGGAATTAAACTGCTATCTGGTCGGCCCCAGGCTTCAGCAATTGAAGAAGTCAAACTATTATCTGGTCGAGTCCAGGCTTCAGTAATAACTTGAAAATTGTGCTAATATCTGGTCGGGTCCAGACTTCATAATATCTTTTTGGAAACAGTAAAGGCTTTGCTAACGACTTTACTAGGGATCAGGGGTTGTGGCCCTATGATTTGCAATAATCTGAAAGGAAAATTCAAACTGGAGAGTGTAGACTCAGTCGGGTAGGACAAACTCGACTTAGGGAGGATACACTCAATTGTGGAGGATATACACAGCTGGGGAATAACGGGCTCAGCTAAGGAGGATGGACTATGCCGGGGGAATATAGACTCGGTTGGGGAGGATGTAGTCGGCTGGGGAATTTTGTGGTTCCTCGATTGTTGTTGGGGAAATAAAACTTGTTGGGGAAATAAACCCTGTTGGGGAAATAAAACTTGTTGGGGAAATGAGTTTCTTTTAGGAAGAGATTCACGAGGCTTCAACTTGTAAAAATCAACTTAGTTGGAGAGAGAGTTGTCAAGAGATTGAGACTCTGGTCGGGGATTATCCTATGCAAAGAGACTTTGTGAGTAACTTTATTGAGGAGGATGTTAATGGAATAACTCTGTGAAGGTATTCCTTATTTATTTAAAGAAGTGCCTGTTACTGCTTAAGTCATATGTGCCAAACAATTTTAATTATGTTCATATGCATATGTTCATTAAATTTTAGTCATTGGACAAATTTGCATTCAAAACAAAGACAAAAATTTTGCACTTCAAAGTATATTTGTATTGTTATTTTGCCCATGAATAGGCATTTTTGTACAGAGAGACGAAGATCCTAGTAAGAGGAAATCTTCGAAAGGAAAGCAAAATTGAGAATGAAAAAAAATAGCCACGTGAAATGATCTCATTTCCTTCTAACTCTACTATTGCCCCAATATCTTCGAATGTCCCTTGCCGTTGATAGAAGTTGATTGGATTGATCTTGGACCGTTTGAACTTGGACCTTGGTGATAAAATTGACTGTGTTGATTCCACGGGACATAGTCATACGCTTTTAATCCTTAACTTTTTCCTGGACCGCCCTTTCGGGTTTTCAGCCCACCAGGATACCCTTTTTTGCCCAAGTCGCCCTTTCGGGTTTTCAACTTGCCGGGTGTACAATCTTTTGCATATATCCCTAATTTTTGCCCAAACCTTTTGGTTTGTCGGGATGCCCTTATTTTTCCTAGGTGTGTCAACCTAACGGGTCTCTTATACGTAGTATTTTTTAACTATGTCCGCGTTTATAGGATATGGGAAATATTCACCATCTATAGTAGTCAGCATCATGGCACCGCCAGAGAAAACTCTCTTGACAACAAATGGCCCTTCATAGGTGGGAGTCCATTTGCCTCTGGGGTCTCCTTGTGGTAGAATGATGCGTTTTATCACCAAGTCACCAACTTGATATACTCGAGGCTTGATCTTTTTTTTGAAAGCCTTGATCATCTGTTTTTGGTACGTCTGACCATGGAAAAAAACAGCTAACCATTTTTCATCAATTAAGTTCAGTTGATCCAATCTTGTTTGAATCCACTCGTCTTTGCCTAGGCCTGCCTCATTTATAATCCTCATCAAGGGAATCTGAACTTCCACTAGCAAAACAGCTTCCATGCCATAGACTAGAGAAAATGGAGTTCCCCATTTGATGTTCTAGCTGAAGTATGGTAGCCATGTAGAGCAAACGGCAACATCTTATGCCAATCCTTATAGGTTACTAACATTTTCTGCATAATCTTCTTGATATTTTTGTTGGCCGCTTCGACTGCGCCATTCATTTTCGGTCTATACGGAGAAGAATTGTGATGCTTGATCTTAAATTGAGTGCAAAGCTCAGTGATCATAACATTGCTGAGGTTAGTCCCATTGCCGGTGATGATCCTTTCGAGGATACCATAATGGAAGATGAGGTTGTGTCTGATGAATCTGGCTACCACATTCTTGGTGACTGAGATAAATGAGGCGGCTTCGACCCATTTGGTAAAATAGTCGATAACAGCAAGAATTAAGCGATGTCCGTTGGAAGCGGTGGGCTTGATCTCTCAAATCATGTCAATTCCCCAAATTGAAAATGGCCACGGAGCGGTCATGACATTCAGAGGGATATGAGGCACATAGACCTTGTCAGCATAGATTTGGCATTTGTGACAAGTTCTTGAATGTTGATGGCAATCAGTCTCCATCGTTGACCAATAGTAACCGGTTCTTAAGATTTTCTTAGCCATCGTATGTCCACTTGAGTGAGTACCGAAGAGACCATCGTGCATGTCTTCCATGATCTCCCTTGCCTCCTTCTTATCCACACATCAGAGTATAGTTGAATCATGGTTGCGCTTGTACAATATCCTGTTACTTAGGAATAATTTGACTGCAAATCTTTGCAAGAACTTTCTGTCATTAATAGATGCCCCCTCTGGATACTCTTGTGCTTCAAGGTATCTCATCACCTCATGGTACCATGGCTTTTCCGCATCAGTGTCAAGCTCATAGCAATGTGCAGGTTCATAAAATCTTTCAATTGTTATCATAGGGGCTTCGTTGTCCCATCTGACCTTGAACATTGAAGACATGGTTGCCAAAGCGTCAGCCAACTGGTTTTCTTCCCTAGGGAAGTGCTCAAAAGTGATCTCTTCTAAGTAAGGAATTAGGGATAGCACAAGTTCCTTGTAAGGGATAAGATTAGGGTGTTTAGTGTGCCAATCTCCTTTTACTTGGCTGATCACTAGGACGATGTGATCGGTGGATCTGGAACTGACTGTTTAACGCTGGTTCGCGAAATGTCGCGGAAGCAAGAGTCGCCACCGTCTTTTATTTTCTCCAAATGGAAAGGACAAAAGCACAGAAAAATTCCTTATAGAGATTGCTCTCGGTTCGGGAGGTAGATTTATAGAAAGGGAAGGTGTTAGCACCCTTTCTATCCATGGTTATCCATGGGATCTTAGATACTTGCTCAGTTGTGTTTTCAAAATTGTTTGTTTTCTTTTCAGAGTGGGTTTGAAAAAGTTTCTTTGAAAATTTCAGTTCGACTCTTGTATCAGTCCTCAAGAGTGTTTGAAAAATTGCTTTTTGAAAGCTTTTTGAAAGGTGTCGGTGTAAAAAGAAGTTTTTGATTTGTTTTGAAATTAGAGCAAGTATCTACGAGTCGTCTACCTACCCTAAGGAATTCGTCTGTGTAAATGTCCTTAAAGTAGTGCCATCCCACCATTGAGAGGTAGGTAGCACCACTGTTGGAGGTGTTCGGGTCAATTCGAGGGTTCGGGACGTGGTGATCACCGGAGCAATAGGAAGACACCTTAGAAGCTACCCCCATGCCATGTTCATGGACATGAGGACTTACTAAAACATCCTCTGCTCGACGACCACTTTTTGAGGGGCAAGGCAACAGTGAGGCGTACCCTAGGGGTGGTGTGTGATTTGTGTGTCGTTTTCAATTATGTTTATCTTGTTCATGTATTGGTGATATATGCTTTGTTTTTATTTTTTTGGCATTCATTCTTTCATGCAAATTATTAACAGTTAAAATATACGGAATTAAAAGTCCTACGCTATTACAAAGGCGCGGGTCTACATCGCCAAATTAATCCAAGACCCGATTTGAATAAAATAAAAATGCGGAAAGATAAATGTCATGATTAATCTATTACATGACTTTGGGATAAATACATTATATTTACAAAAAGAAATAAAAGTAAAATGCGAGAAGAAGTAAAGTCGGGAATGTGAGGGCGTTGGATCCTTTTAAGGAAATTAAATTACAATTAATAAATTAATTAAGTTAAATGAAAAAAGGAAATTATATTTGAGTTTTTTGTATTTATGGAATTTAGTAAGAAAATTAAATGAAATTAAAACCCTAATTCTAAACTATTTTTAATTTATAAAAAAAATGTTTAAATTTAACCTAGTTTTAACGTAATTATTTAATGGCAAATTTATTTACAAAATAAATAATTAATTATTAATAATGGCAAAAGAAAAGAAAAGAGGATAAAAGTATTTAAAACCCTAATTCTACATTTTTTTTAGTTTATTAAAAAAAACATTAAAATTAAACCTAGAATTAAAACTAAATTAATTGTTGAATTTATTTGCAAAAAATGTTAGTGAATTAAACATTAAAACATATTTTTTTATTTTTATAGTTTCTGATTTTTTGGTATTTTTATGGAAATTAATTTTGATGAAAAATAAATAAAACAAATAACTAGAAAAATGAAAAGAAAGAAAATAAAAAGGCAAACCAATGGGGGGTGTGGACCCCAATTTTGGAGGTATTGTCCAGCAATTTTGGCCCATTTGGAGGAGGCCTGGTTGACTTTTCTGGGATGCGTGTGGCTCTATTGACCAATGCGTAGGGTGTTCTTTAGATCATGGTCATTGGATTGAGGTTCTGAGACGCGTGGCAAGCTCCAGCGCTGGGTGCATGGTAGAACTCTGGAGGGAACGCTGCATGGAAACATAGAAGGAAAAATAATATTGAGAAGGGAGGGGACCTGGGAATCGAACCCAGGTCCCAATGCTTGCCAGCACTACGTTCCACCAACTGAGCTGCTTTGTCACTTTGTTATTATAATGGAAAGGAATTAATATATAAAAACAAACGCACTAATGCTATTAATAAAAAAAACACGCTGAAATTTGAATAGCCCTATCACATCCTTACAACTCATCTTCTTCTCCACTTCTTTGTTTTGACCTGAAAAAAAGAGAAAGGATAGCGGGGGTTTTAAACCCCCACAAACCTCAACATTCAAAAATAGCGATTAGCGTATGGTTGCTCATAAATTGAGCGCGACTAGTGGTTCTGAATCGTGTGAAGCTTCTGATTCTAATGGCATAAGTCTTGTGTCTTAATTTTTCCAGAGGAGCAAAGCCCTCTTTTAAAGTCCCTGCAACCCTAAAGGGCATCCATGGCAAGTTTGCATATAGGCGATGAAAATTCAATTAAAAAATATCAATAGATTCAGAAGGTCCATGTTAGTATAAAACAACAATCAAAATGTATGAAAAATGTCCAGAAATTCAAATACGATTATGCATAAAGTATGAGGAATGTTGACTTCTATATACCAATTCTTGATGCTAGAAGCGTGGAAAAGGATTCAGTTAGGTTCCTTGATGCCTTGGCAAGCTATTGGAATCCTTATTTCGCTTTGAATTGCACTCTATGTGTGTTTTCATTTTTCAACTTTTTCACAAAAAATGCAAAACGTGTATATGATATGAGGCACAGCTTGAAGGTTCTTGTGACCAGGGTTGTGTTCTGCTTATGTATGCCAATGGATTAGGGTAGAAATTTGAGTCAAGAAATCAATGTTTTGATGAATCAAATATTTGATTTTTAATGAAATCCTTTCAAATCTTTTCCATGTGCTTTTGATACCAATCATGGCCAAATCTTTCCAAATTGGGTGTGCACGAAATCTTGAGGTTTTATGGAGAGAATATGCTGCAAAAAGGGATTAAAAAACATGGTTTTCTATTTTTGTCATATTTTATTTCATTAAATGAATTAATAGTGATAAAAATTCAAATAAATAATAAAAAATGATGAAATAAATCCCCTTTGGGTCAAATGGTCGTGCATAACCTTTGGATGATGATTCTTGGAAGAAAATGTGGCCCATTAGCAATTTTGAGGCATTTGAAGTAAAGTTGACTTTTCAAAATTCCCAAATATTTCCCAACTTCCACAAGGCATATCTTGCTCAATTTTTAAGCTTTGATCATGTTCTTGGACTTTTTGGAAAGGTATTGAAGTCCTCTAACCAATGCCTTTGGTCCAATGTCATTTTGATTTACCAATCTCAAGTTATGGTATTTGACCTAAAGTGTCTTTTTGTTGACTTTTGAAAATGACCTATAATGTTGAAATTGATAACTTTTTGTGAGAGCATTTCTTGGACTTGAAGTGTGAAGAGGAGTTGTAGGAAATGTCTTTCTCTTCAAAATGAGCTTTGGATGGAATTTTTCTGATAAACCATGTGGAAGTTATGCCTTGGTCAAGTTACAGTTGACTTTTTCAACTGTCCAAATATGGAAACTTTTGCATCTTGAGACTTTTTGAGCCATGCCTTGAAAATCATGATTAAGAATTGATCAAATGATGTTTGTGGCTTCAAAATAAGATGTTGACCAAAAATTTGAACTTTTGACTGTCAAATGACCATTTTGCCCCTGTAGTTGACTGTTGAGCAAGTAGGGTTTTTGACTGTGCAATTTTGTGCTGTAAGTCTTGAAACTTGGCATGAGGATGCTTGACCATTTTTTTAGGCATGTGGGACTTGATTGGACCCTTGGAAACTTCAACTTCTTTGCCAGAATCAAAACCCTAGTTTTTGACTATTAGGAGGCCCTTGAACTGTGCCACCCTTGGGAGATTTTGAAGCATGCTCTTTGCAAATTTTGAAGAATATGGGAGGGCAAATTTTGGGGTACAACAGTTGCCCCTGTTCAATCTTCTTAGACCTGAGGATGTAGATTGGCTGTCGTGCCTTTCGTAGTCCGAAGGTGGAAGATGATTGGACACTAGAGTGCCCAGAAATTTGCGCTCACATGTTAGCAGTGTAGTGGTGGGAATGGGCTTATAGATGCCATTTGGAGATTGATGGATAGGATGATGGGCTTATAGATGCCATGTTGAGAGGTGATGGGTAGGTGGATGGGCTTATAGATGCCATCTGGGGGTCGATCGCGTAAGAGATTCCTTAGCGAGAAGTTGCGTACCTGAAAAAAGAAAATGATTACCAGACCTGTCACAGGAGTTGGTCTTCAAGCTCTTATGTATATGTGCCCTGACTGGTTACAAGAATTGGGTCTGGAGCTTCAAAAGGTTATGAATGAACCAGGGATGGTTACTACCTCAACGGGACGGTGAGAGAACCTTGGATGATTACTACCTCAACAGGAACGCTGAGAGAATCCTGGGCGATTACTACCTCAACAGGAACGCTGAGAGAACTATAGGCGACTTTAACCTCAACAGGAACACTGAGAGAATCCTGGGCGATTACTACCTCAACAGGAACGCTGAGAGAATCTTGGGCGACTTCAACCTCAACAGTAACGCTGAGAGAATCTTGGGCGACTTCAACCTCAACAGTAACGCTGAGAGAATCTTGGGCGACCTCAACCTCAACAGTAACGCTGAGAGAATCTTGGGCGACTTCAACCTCAACAGTAACGCTGAGAGAATCATAGGCGACTTCAAACTCAACAGTAACGCTGAGAGAATCTTGGGCGACTTCAACCTCAACAGTAACGCTGAGAGAATCTTGGGCGACTTCAACCTCAACAGTAACGCTGAGAGAATCTTGGGCGACTTCAACCTCAACAGTAACGCTGAGAGAATCTTGGGCGACTTCAACCTCAACAGTAACGTTGAGAGAATCTTGGGCGACTTCAACCTCAACAGTAACGCTGAGAGAATCTTGGGCGACTTCAACCTCAACAGTAACGCTGAGAGAATCTTGGGCGACTTCAACCTCAACAGTAACGCTGAGAGAATCTTGGATGATTACTACCTCAACAGGAACGCTGAGAGAATCTTGGATGTCTTCTACTGGGATAAGAATCAGGGAGATCTTAGGGTCGATCTGACTGAACCAGAGAAGGCCTTTGACTGGATAAGAATCAGGAAAATCTTAGGGTCGATTTAACTGAACCGGACAAGGTCTTGGGATATCTTCAACTGGATAAGAATCAGGGAGATCTTAGGGTCGATCTGACTGAACCAGAGAAGGCCTTTGACTGGATAAGAATCAGAAAAATCTTAGGGTCGATTTAACTGAACCGGACAAGGTCTTGGAATCTTCAACTGGATAAGAATCAGGGAGATCTTAGGGTCGATTTGACTGAACCAGAGAAGGCCTTTGACTGGATAAGAATCAGAAAAATCTTAGGGTCGATTTAACTGAATCGGACAAGGTCTTGGAATCTTCAACTGGATAAGAATCAGGGAGATCTTAGGGTCGATCTGACTGAACCAGAGAAGGCCTTTGACTGGATAAGAATCAGGAAAATCTTAGGGTCGATTTAACTGAACCGGACAAGGTTTTGGACATAGCAGAGAACTTAACTGAATCTTTTCCTGAAAGGTAAAGGTCAGTCATATGCAATGCATGATATGGATCAAGCAATGATGTTCTCAACATAAATGAGATTTGTAAGATATGATGCGTATATGCATGCTATAATGTATGAAAATGTGATGTTTATGAATGTATCTTTCCGTCTTAGGAAAATAAATCCTTGATGGGTGCCGGGAAGTCACTCCTGGGCTGATGTTGAAAAATAGCTCTTTGCTTCCGCTGGGGATGATAGTTGCAAGCATACCGGTAGGAGAAGATAACTCCGTTGGGGAATAAACTTGGCGAATGGATTACTATGCAGGGAGAAAAGTACTCTAGTGATCTTGCTGAGAAACAATACTCTGTGGGGAGAGAGGTACTTTGCTAGGATATTGATGGTAACTTCGCTGGGGATACCATTGTTATGTTGGAAGTGTTAATAGACTTCGCTGGGGATAAGAAGACTTCGCCGAGAACGATCTTTCCGTGGCTTTTGGCTGAGGATAACCCAATTATATCCTGGTAGGGAAATAACCTTTGAATAAAGCTGGGGGACGCGTTCGTGCTCTGCGAGGGATAAGCTTCCAGAATCTACTGGGGATAAGCTTACTTCTTGGGGAGATGGATTCCAACTTTCCTGGGGAAACTGGATTGGACTCTCCTGGGGAAAATTTGAACTATATTGGGGAAGTGACTCCATTGAATGTCTGATATACCGCCGGGGAACAATCTTTAGGTCAAGACTGTCGGGGATGCTTGTTAAGAATGCCTGTATATTGTTGGGGAATGTTGAGATCTGCTGGAGGATACCCAACTTCCTTAAGGCTGATAATAGCTTTGCTTGGGGAGGGTGCACTGACTGGCTGACGCACTCTCTGGGGAATTAAGACGTGCTGGTTATGTTCTTTAGCCGAACTCACCTAGGTACCTTGGTGGACGGAACAATTAAATCGCTTAGACAACTCTTTATTGCCCCTGTTTCTAATGTTACCTGTAATTGCTCCTTTGTTTCGTATGCAAATATTTATGAGTTAGCAATTAGTGTCAATGCATATATCACAAATTGAACCTTGGACGTTCTTCGAAAAACAAAACAGAAAAAGGAAAAATAATGGGCAATTTGTAGCTGAAAAGTGATTTAATATTGATTTTTGAATTTGCCTGTAAATAGGCGTTTATATACAAGAGGCTGACGTCCTAGTAAGAGAACGCCGCCGAACAAAAGAGTTTAATACAAATTTGTACGAAGGAATATAAAACAGCTGTGTGAATAGAATAATCCCACTGGGTTCCGTCTCTGCTATTGCCTTTATATCTCCGAGCGTCTCATCACTTGATGACCTAGTTGACGATGAAGCTGATTGATCGATGCCGTCTGAACTTGATGTAGATACCGGATTCTGGATGCAAAATGATCCAATGAGACATAGTATTACGCTTTATCCCTAACTTTTGCCTGGACCGCCCTTTCGGGTTTTCAGTCCACCGGGATACCCATTTTTGCCCAAGCCGCCTTTTCAGGTTTTCGACTTGCCGGGTGTACAGATTTTTTTCATTTCATCCCTTCATTTTGCCCGAACCCTTTTGGTTCGCCGGGAAGCCCTAATTTTTTCCTAGGTATGTCAACCTAGCGGGTCTTTTTTCATGCATAGTATCTTTTTACTATGTCTGCATTAGCGGGGTGAGGAAGGTCGTCACCATCCATGTTGGTTAGAATCATGGCTCCTCCTGAGAACACATGTTTAACCACAAACGGCCCTTCGTACGTAGGGGTCCATTTTCCCCTTGGATCACTCTGAGGAAGGATGATGCGTTTGATTACCAGATCCCCAACTTGATATTCTTGTGGTCTGACCTTTTTGTTAAATACCCTAATCATCCGTTTCTGATACGTCTGACCATGACAGATAGCATCAAGTCTTTTTTCGTCAATTAAGTTTAGCTGATCAAGTCGTGTCTGGATCCAATCATCTTCGCTCAAATCTGCATCCTTCATTATCCGGAGAGAGGGTATCTGCACTTCGATCAGTAAGACTGCCTCCATATCGTAGACCAAGGAGAAAGGAGTTGCCCCGGTTGATGTCCTTGCTGAGGTACGGTACCCATGTAGAGCGAATGGTAACATCTCGTGCCAATCTTTATAGGTCAATGTCATCTTCTGCACAATCTTCTTAATGTTCTTATTTGCTGCTTCTACAGCCCCATTCATCTTCGGCCGGTAAGGAGAAGAGTTTTGGTGTTGTATCTTAAACTGCTCGCAGAGCTCAGTGATCATCTTGTTATTAAGATTGGTACCGTTGTCTGTAATGATTCTTTCAGGGACCCCGTAGCGACAGATCAGGTTATGCCTAATGAACCGTGCCACGACGTTCTTGGTTACCGTAGCGTAGGAAGCTGCTTCAACCCACTTTGTAAAATAATCGATCGCCACTAGGATGAAGCGATGCCCGTTGGATGTTGTAGGTTTAATTTCTCCGATCATATCTATACCCCACATTGCAAACGGCCAAGGCGCTGTCAGGACATTTAGAGGAACTGGAGGGACATGCACCTTATCTGCATAAATCTGGCATTTATGGCATGTCCGAGAGTGCTGGTAACAGTCGGCTTCCATTATGGACCAGAAATACCCTGCCCGAAGGATTTTCTTCGCCATAGTGTGTCCACTGAAATGTGTTCCAAAGGTCCCTTCATGTAGCTCTTCCATGATCCTTTCTGCTTCTGTCTTGTCCATACAACGCAGTAAGGTCGAATCATGGTTTCGCTTATACAGGATGCCATTGCTAAGGAAGAACTTCGCTGCGAACCTTCTCAGAAACTTCTTATCGTTGACAGATGCCCCTTCAGGGTATTCCTGAGCTTCCAAGTATCTTTTCACCTCATGGTACCAAGGCTTCTCTGTTACCAATTCAGTCTCGAGATCACAATAGTATGCCGGTTCGTCTAATTTCCAGATAATGATCCGGGGAGCCTCATTGTCCCATTTGACCTTGAACATAGAAGACATCGTAGCTAACGCGTCCACCAACTGATTCTCCTCTCTCGGAAAGTGTTCAAAGGTTATCTCTGTGAAGTGGGGGATCAAGGTCAACACACATTCTCTGTAAGGAATAAGATTCAGATGTTTCGTATCCCACTCCCCTTTGATCTGATTGATCACGAGAGCGGAATCTCCGAAGACACTCAGAAACTTGATCCTTAAGTCGATCACAGCTTGGAGACCCATGATGCATGCCTCATACTCCGCCATGTTGTTGGTGCAGTTGAAACATAGCCGAGCAGTGAGTGGAGTATGAGTGCCTTGGGGGGATATTATCACAGCGCCGATATCGTTACCCAAAGCGTTGGAGGCTCCGTCAAAGTGCATAGACCATCGGGATCCTTCCTCAGGTCCTTCATCCGGTCCAGGTACTTCACAATCAGTCACTATCATGATACTCTCGTCTGGAAACTCAAAGTTCATTGACTGATAGTCGTCTACTGCCTGATGTGCCAAGTGGTCTGCCAGTACACTTCCTTTGATGGCTTTCTGAGTTGTGTACTGGATAAAGTATTCTGTCAAGATCATCTTCCATCTTGCTATTCTCCCAGACAGGGCAGGCTTTTCAAATATGTACTTTATAGGATCCATCTTTGAGATCAACAAGGTAGTGTGAGTCAGCATATACTGTCTCAGCCGGCAAGCAGCCCATACCAAAGCGCAGCATGTTTTCTCGAGCAGTGAGTATCGGGTCTCACAGTCGGTAAACTTTTTGCTAAGGTAATAAATGGCATGTTCTTTTCGGCCAGACTCGTCATGCTGCCCCAGCACACACCCCATTGACTTGTCAAGCACTGTCAGGTATAGTATCAGAGGTCTCCCTTCAACCGGTGGCATAAGGATGGGTGGTTCTTGGAGATACTCCTTGATTCTGTCAAAAGCGGCCTGACATTCATCATTCCAACGTACTACCTGATCTTTCTTCAGCAGCTTGAAGATTGGTTCACAAGTAGCAGTTAGGTGCGAGATGAATCGAGCAATTTAATTCAGGCGTCCTAAAAAGCCTCTGACCTCTTTCTCTGTCTTAGGAACTGGCATCTCTTGAATGGCTTTAACCTTGGCAGGGTCCACTTGAATACCCTTATCACTTACAACGAAGCCTAGCAACTTTCCAGATCTTACCCCGAAGGTGCACTTGTTCGGGTTCAACCTCAGTTTGTACAACTTCAGACGGTCAAACAATTTCTGCAGATGATCAAGGTGCTCTTCCTCAGTTTGGGACCTTGCAATCATGTCGTCAACATACACTTCTATCTCATGATGGATCATGTCATGAAATAAAGCAACCATGGCACGTTGGTAGGTTGCCCCACCATTTTTCAGTCCAAAAGGCATGACCTTGTAGCAGAAGGTGCCCCACTGAGTAACAAAGGTAGTCTTTTCCATGTCTTCAGGAGCCATCTTGATCTGATTATAACCTGAGAAACCATCCATGAAAGAGAACACCTTGTGCTGAGCAGTATTGTCAACAAGGACATCAATGTGAGGTAGGGGGAAGTCATCTTTGGGGCTGGCCCTATTCAGATCCCTGTAGTCGACACACATTCTGACCTTACCATCTTTCTTCGGCACCGGCACCACGTTAGCAACCCACTAAGGGTAAGAAGTCACTGCAAGAAACCCGACATCAAACTGTTTCATAACCTCAGCTTTGATCTTCTCGGACATCTCTTGACGCATACGGCAGACCTTTTGCTTAACCGGAGGGCAGTCTTCCTTGGTAGGAAAATGATGGACCACAATGTCAGTATCCAACCCGGGCATGTCTTTGTAGGACCAGGAAAAGATCTCCACATAATCATGTAACATCTGAGTCAACCGTTGTTTTACGCTGAGCTCTAGATTGGCGCCAATCTTGACTTCCTTCCTATCTGTCTCAGTACCCAGATTTATCGTTTCCACTGGCTCTTCATGTGGTTGAATTTCCCTCTCTTCCTGGAGTAACAGTCTTGCAAGCTCGCCAGGCACTTCGCAATCATCTTCACCTTCGTCTTCGGCTAAGTTGATCGGATTTTCGAAGTCATAACTGGCAGTAGCAGAGTCGTTACCAGTGAGATCCAGAGTGGATTGAAACCTGTGTAGGTGAGTGTGTGTAAATACAGCTGTTTTGCAATATATAGAAAGAAAGAAAGAAAAGGGAGCACAAGATTTGAAATGCGAAAAAAACGTCCAAGGTCTTTATTCATGATATATGAAATGACAATTAATATACCCTCACAAATGAAGCCACGGTGCCCCGGGTAAGACACTGGGCCATAGAGTTTTAATTGTTTATTACAAATAACAAAACAAAGGAGTTTATTACTGCGTAACAAAAGTAACAGGAGTATAATCTTTAGCAATCCAATTGGTCAATCCACCATCAGTCGTCGGGTAGATCCAGCTATCGAACTCTGATTCCTCCACCTCATCTTCATCCCCAATGGCATTCTCTCCTGGATTGGTAATGAGCACAGGAGGTCTTCTGGTCTTTGCCTTGCGCACAGCCTTCTGACCCTTTGCAGTAAAACCCAGTCCAAACTTGTCAGTTTTAGGTGTAAAATCAGGGAGCCTGCCCCAGTTAGCACATTCACCTTTATTGATTACAGCCCGGGCGTCCTTTAGGGAAGCCATCTTCAAAGGAACATCCTCTTCAACCACTGTTCCTGCCGCTGCCAATGTTGGAGGTACCTCTTCAAAATGCTGAAAGGGGGTTTCAATAAACTCCCCGTCCATCTCAATATACCTGAAGGAATTCAAATGGCTCACCATATACTCCTCCTCTCCCTGCACAGTGACAATCTTCCCTCTGACAGGGTACTTGAGCTTCTGGTGTAGGGTAGAGGTCACTGCCCCAGCTTTGTGGATCCAAGGTCGACCCAGTAGACAAGAATACGATGGACGGATATCCATCACATAGAAAGTAGATTCGAATACTTGAGAACCCACACGAATAGGAATGTCTACCTCTCCATGAACCATCCTCTTGGAACCGTCAAAGGCTCTGACAATGATGTTGCTAGGTTTCAGCTCCAGGCCCTCACAATCCAAACGGTCTAAGGCCTTTTTGGGTAGCACATTCAGGGAAGAACCAATGTCCACCAACACGTGCGCAAGAGTAGTGCCCCTGCATTCAATAGAGACATGAAGGGCGTCATTGTGGTCCTTCCCCTTAGCAGTAAGGTCAGCGTCCGAGAAACCCAGACCATTATCGGCTGTCAAATTGGCTACGCAATCAGTAAACTGGACTGCAGATGTCTCCTGTGGCACATGGGACGTCTTGAGAAATGAAATCAGGTCCTTAGCATGGGCCTCTGAGCACAGCAGCAAGGAGAGCATGGTGATCTTGGAGGGGGTATGCCCCAGTTGTTCAACAACATTAAAGTCACTCTTCTTGATTATCTTCAGAATTTCCTCCATCTCTTGTTGGGAGGCCTCAACATTCATAGATTTTGGCGCCTCCATCCGGGCAGGCTCATCTTCAATCCCTTTGCCCCGAGCATTAGACGACTCGGCAGCAGGGGAAACAACTTGATCAGAAACGGGAACAGGTACACTTGTAGGTGTTATAGTGAGAGGTCTTCGAATGGCTGGCGGTGCAATGTCAGGCGAGAAGAGCCTGCCACTGCGGGTAACTTTGGCTGGACCAGTGATATTGCTGATGCTGGTGCCAATGTTGAACTCTTGCTTTATACCATGTACATATACATCTGCCCCATAGTGCCATGGGACAGCCTTATCAGATTCGTAGGGGAGAGGCCCCGGAACAGTAATCACAATGGGTGCGACAATCATGATTTTAACCGGCTTCCTTGGGAGAGCCTTGATCGGATTATTGAAAATGGTAACAACAGATACTTCTTCCACCGGAACAAACTGAACAGCAGTCTTCTTGAACAGAATCTCTTTGCTGTCCATCAGGCTTTGGATGCCCAACTTCAGCAAAGGACAACCGGAAAGGGAAACAGCACAGAAAAGCAACCTTCACTACAACCCGGAAATAAACCGGCCAACAGTAAGTTTCTCTTAACGGTCATTAAGGGAGTAGCTACATCATTCACAGAAACGGCATACACATCTTCATCAACGACATTCACTCCATGCTGGGGCATAGGAGCAGTCACCACATTTGGCCTCTCAGGCGCTTCAAATTGTATCTCTTTTGCGTCAATAAGGTCTTGCACCTTATTCCTTAAGGCCCAACAATCATCAGTGGAATGCCCTGGGCTATCGGAGTGATAAGCACAGCGGGCATTTGGATTGTATTTGGGGGAAGCAGTGTTTACAACCTTCGGGGCCTCTCTAACAGTCACCAAATTGGTGGATAGCAACTGCGGCAAGATTTGCGATAAGGTCATAATCAGCCGGGTAAACTCTCTTCTGGGTCTTTCACCCCTTTGTGGATTGGTTTGCCGAGGAGCAGCAGCAGGCTTTGCAATCATTACCGCGTTGACAGATTGGCGGCACTCAGGTTTATCATGTCTTTTAGGCCCATATACAGCATTGGCCTCCTTCTTAAAGGGTTTCTTCTCAGAACTTGCAGATGCCCCCTTCTGAATTTTTCCGGACTTCATTCCAGCCTCTATTCTCTCTCCAGTCAGAATAAGATCAGTGAACCCTGCAGATGAGTTACCGATAAGATGATTGAAAAACGGCCCAGATAAGGTCCCCAAGAACATATCCACCAGCTCGCGGTCTGTTAACGGAGGCTGCACCCTGCCAGCCAGATCCCTCCACTTCTGTGCATACTCTTTAAAACCTTCGCTTGATCCTAGCGACATACCCTGGAGTTGGGTACGTGTAGGAGCAAGGTTGGCATTATATTGATACTGCTTGTAAAAAGCAGTATCCAACTCCTCCCAGTTACGAACCTTGGTCCCATCCAGCTGATAGAACCATTCGAGATGAGTCCCTGAAAGACTCTCCTGGAAGAAGTGGATCCACAAGTTCTTGTCCACTGAGTACGGCTGAATCTTCCGCACATAAGATCTGAGGTGTAGCTTGGGACAAGACGCCCCGTCATACTTGGTGAAAGATGGTGCCATAAAACTTGTGGGGAATAATCACACCAGTAGACAAACCTAAGTCTCCGAAATCCAGCCCAGGCACTTGTTGGATCTCCATTGCATTCAGTCTGTCCTCCAACTGCTTATACCGGTATTCAGCCGGAGGATACTGTTCCTCATTGAAGTCAGTCTCGTTGTCAGAGACTACCGGACTAGGACCTTTTCCCCCTTGGGGACTGCTCTTGCCTATAGAAGAACCAGCCTCTTCATTCTGCAGAGTGTTTCCAAACCTTCGGCCCGAGTTGAAAAGAACAGTTCTCTTCTTCTTCTTCTTCTCCTTCTTTAGGAGTAAAGCCTTCAGCTCTTCTTGGCCTTGAGCCAAACCCATGATCAGCTCCTGAAATTGCGCATTCTGCGCTTGAAGAGCCTTGATAGACATCTCGGTTGATGATGAGTCAGGGTTCATGATGCTGAAATAAACAGCGAAGAACAGTAAGCAACCTGAAAAGAAGAAAACTTGCTATGCACATGATGAATGGAATGCGTATGATTTATGTTTTCAAAGACAATCGGGAATCAACTTCGTAAACAAAAAGGAACACACTTCATTAGATTCAACTTTGAAACTTAAATTGTTCAACAGGTTGCCCTTAGGCGTTACATAAAAGGGAAATACTGAAAAGGGAAATAAAACTGCAAAAGAACATCCAGAGCTCCTCATTGATCCCATGGTCTCCTCTTCTCAGTACGGATGTAGTCATTCAGAGCTCGCTCATTCTCCAACTGCTTTGTCAGCTTCTGGATCTTCAACTCCTGCTCGTTGAACTTTTCCCGATAAGAATCCCGTTCTTCTCGCAGTTGCGACCAAGACCTCTTTAATGTCTCATAATCTGTAGGTATCTGAGGAGGGAGGACAGTTGGAGGAACCCCATCTTTGTCAGGATACTCAAGAATGACGGGTCTGACAGCTTCGTATGGCATACCTAACTTCTGAGCACGGATGCGAACCCATTTGTAGTAGGCTTCCATAGGTAGAGAGGTCTTTGGCCCCAACTCTTGTGGGTTAGCTTTATGAACTCTATCCCAAGCCTTGATGAACCTACGACACAGCTCGTCACTATCCACCTGAAACTCAAAACTGATGTGAGGCACCAATCATCTCATGAGGTCCTGCTCTTCTGGCCCTTCCAAACTGACGGAGCGCTAGACATGGATTATAAGAGATTCCTCCTTGAGTGCCAATCAAAGGAACATTAGGGTATTCTCCGCAACGATCAATAACAGCTACCTCATCCAAACCTCTGAGAGTCCAAATGATGTCCTTATCAGTGAGAGACATTAACCTGTGAGCCCAACCTCTTCCTTCTTGGTTCTTCAGCACGAACTTAGGGAGGTGCGAAATAAACCACCTCACCAACAAAGGGATACAACACCATAGAGTTCCTCGTCTTCGGGCAGTACGAGCATGAAGTTGTTGCAAGATGTCACCCAAGAGAGTGGGTACAGGATTCTGAGACATGAAGATCCTTACGGAAGTGACATTGATGAAGTTGTCAGGATTAGGAAACAAGACTAGCCCATAGATTAAGAGAGCCAAGATATCTTCATATGCCCTAAAGTCCAAGTCATTCCAGGAACTGTTAGCTTTACCAACCAGAAACTTGGCCAAGAAACCCTTAACCCTGCTTCTAGTCACCCAGTTGTCCATTACTTCTTGATGGGTCAAAGGAAGAGCTGCAGCAACCTCCTCAAGCCTGAGGGTCTTTTCCCAACCATTGTAAGGAGTCTGATCCAAGATAGGGATGCCAAGCAAATCAGAGAACTCTTCCAGAGTAGGGACCAGCTGGAAGTCTTGAAAGGTGAAGCACTAGTACAGAGGGTCATAGAACTGGGTCAGGACACTCATCAATAGTTGATCCCGCTTTGCAGTGACTAAGCTGAGAAGAGAACCATGCCTCTGGATGAAGGAAGTTGTATTTGGAATTCTGCTAACCAACTCTTCAAGCAACTCAGGTGGGTGAACAAAGTTGAACCGGATAGTATTCCTTCGCATAGGCATCATGATGTCCTACAAAACAGAGCAAAGGTGAAACCCTCTTGTCTTTGAAATGGTCAGTCCTTATGCAGGATGCATGCAATGCTCATGATGTTATGATGTTATGATAAAGCACACCACAAATATTTACAAAGGCAAACATGATAAGGCACACAAGTCACACAAGACAAGCCCTTAAAGTTTAGGCCAGCATGAGGTCTAGGTATTACCCTCTTTCAGTTTGTTGGTTCACACCTGTCCTATCAAAAGTAACCGGGTTCTTAGAGGATCCCAATATCATTGACTACCCTCAATCGGTCATAACTCCATCATCGCAATCTTTTCTTGCGGCCAGAACCATCACGAGAGTTTAGCCTCAATGGGCGTAGCATACTGCTACTGTTCTAATGGCCAAGTTGTGTCATTTAAGGTTCTAAGGTCTGTTGGTGTTTAATGACTCCTCAGAAGACCCATATTCTCCTCGTTGCAACACAAGGGATATCGGTACAGACCAAGGTGCCACACCAACGTAGCCACTGTTTCACCCATGTCGGTCTACGCCGGACAGGTCCCTCACAGCTTATGCTACCTAAACAGGGTATCCCCAGATCCGGGTTAGGATCTATGTAACTCCCATGCAACCCACAATTTTAAAGCAAGCAAGTCAATACAATTGAAAACACAGTTAGGAACTATCCTAAGGTACACCTCACTTTATAAAGATCCCCAGTAGAGTCGCCAGTTTTGTGATCGGTGGATCTGGAACTGACTGTTTAACGCTGGTTCGCGAAATGTCGCGGAAGCAAGAGTCGCCACCGTCTTTTATTTTCTCCAAATGGAAAGGACAAAAGCACAGAAAAATTCCTTATAGAGATTGCTCTCGGTTCGGGAGGTAGATTTATAGAAAGGGAAGGTGTTAACACCCTTTCTATCCATGGTTATCCATGGGCTCTTAGATACTTGCTCAGTTGTGTTTTCAAAATTGTTTGTTTGCTTTTCAGAGTGGGTTTGAAAAAGTTTCTTTGAAAATTTCAGTTCGACTCTTGTATCAGTCCTCAAGAGTATTTGAAAAATTACTTTTTGAAAGCTTTTTGAAAGGTGTCGGTGTAAAAAGAAGTTTTTGATTTATTTTGAAATTAGAGCAAGTATCTACGAGTCGTCTACCTACCCTAAGGAATTCGTCTGTATAAATGTCCTTAAAGTAGTGCCATCCCACCATTGAGAGGTAGGTAGCACCACCGTTGGAGGTGTTCGGGTCAATTCGAGGGTTCGGGACGTGGTGATCACCGGAGCAATAGGAAGACACCTTAGAAGCTACCCCCATGCCATGTTCATGGACATGAGGACTTACTAAAACATCCTCTGCTCGACGACCACTTTTCGAGGGGCAAGGCAACAGTGAGGCGTACCCTAGGGGTGGTGTGTGATTTGTGTGTCGTTTTCAATTATGTTTATCTTGTTCATGTATTGGTGATCTACGCTTTGTTTTTATTTTTTTGGCATTCATTATTTCATGCAAATTATTAACAGTTAAAAGATGCGGAATTAAAAGTCCTACGCTATTACAAAGGCGCGGGTCTACATCGCCAAATTAATCCAAGACCCGATTTGAATAAAATAAAAATGCGGAAAGATAAATGTCCTGATTAATCTATTACATGGCTTTGGGATAAATACATTATATTTACAAAAAGAAATAAAAGTAAAATGCGAGAAGAAGTAAAGTCGGGAATGTGAGGGCGTTGGACCCTTTTAAGGAAATTAAATTATAATTAATAAATTAATTAAGTTAAATGAAAAAAGGAAATTATTTTTGAGTTTTTTGTATTTATGGAATTTAGTAAGAAAATTAAATGAAATTAAAACCCTAATTCTAAACTATTTTTAATTTATAAAAAAAATGTTTAAATTTAACCTAGTTTTAACCTAATTATTTAATGGCAAATTTATTTACAAAATAAATAATTAATTATTAATAATGGCAAAAGAAAAGAAAAGAGGATAAAAGTATTTAAAGCCCTAATTCTACATTTTTTTTAGTTTATTAAAAAAAACATTAAAATTAAACCTAGAATTAAAACTAAATTAATTGTTGAATTTATTTGCAAAAAATGTTAGTGAATTAAACATTAAAACATATTTTTTTTATTTTTATAGTTTCTGATTTTTTGGTATTTTTATGGAAATTAATTTTGATGAAAAATAAATAAAACAAATAACTAGAAAAATGAAAAGAAAGAAAATAAAAAGGCAAAGCAATGGGGGGTGTGGACCCCAATTTTGGAGGTATTGTCCAGCAATTTTGGCCCATTTGGAGGAGGCCTGGTTGACTTTTCTGGGATGCGTGTGGCTCCATTGACCAATGCGTAGGGTGTTCTTTAGATCACGGTCATTGGATTGAGGTTCTGAGACGCGTGGCAAGCTCCAGCGCTGGGTGCATGGTAGAACTCTGAAGGGAACGCTGCATGGAAACATAGAAGGAAAAATAATATTGAGAAGGGAGGGGACCTGGGAATCGAACCCAGGTCCCAATGCTTGCCAGCACTACGTTCCACCAACTGAGCTGCTTTGTCACTTTGTTATTATAATGGAAAGGAATTAATATATAAAAACAAACACACTAATGCTATTAATAAAAAAAAGCGCGCTGAAATTTGAATAGCCCTATCACATCCTTGCAACTCATCTTCTTCTCCACTTCTTTGTTTTGACCTGAAAAAAAGAGAAAGGATAACGGGGGTTTTAAACCCCCACAAACCTCAACATTCAAAAATAGCGATTAGCGTATGGTTGCTCATAAATTGAGCGCGACTAGTGGTTCTGAATCGTGTGAAGCTTCTGATTCTAATGGTATAAGTCTTGTGTCTTAATTTTTCCAGAGGAGCAAAGCCCTCTTTTAAAGTCCCTGCAACCCTAAAGGGAATCCATGGCAAGTTTGCATATAGGCGATGAAAATTCAATTAAACAATATCAATAGATTCAGAAGGTCCATGTTAGTATAAAACAACAATCAAAATGTATGAAAAATGTCCAGAAATTCAAATACGATTATGCATAAAGTATGAGGAATTTTGACTTCTATATACCAATTCTTGATGCTAGAAGCGTGGAAAAGGATTCAGTTAGGTTCCTTGATGCCTTGGCAAGCTATTGGAATCCTTATTTCGCTTTGAATTGCACTCTATGTGTGTTTTCAGTTTTCAACTTTTTCACAAAAAATGTAAAACGTGTATATGATATGAGGCGCAGCTTGAAGGTTCTTGTGACCAGGGTTGTGTTCTGCTTATGTATGCCAATGGAATAGGGTAGAAATTTGAGTCAAGATATCAATGTTTTGATGAATCAAATATTTGATTTTTAATGAAATCCTTTCAAATCTTTTCCATGTGCTTTTGATACCAATCATGGCCAAATCTTTCCAAATTGGGTGTGCACGAAATCTTGAGGTTTTATGGAGAGAATATGCTGCAAAAAGGGATTAAATAAACATGGTTTTCTATTTTTGTCATATTTTATTTCATTAAATGTATTAATAGTGATAAAAATTCAAATAAATAATAAAAAATGATGAAATAAATCCCCTTTGGGTCAAATGGTCGTGCATAACCTTTGGATGATGATTCTTGGAAGAAAATGTGGCCCATTAGCAATTTTGAGGCATTTGAAGTAAAGTTGACTTTTCAAAATTCCCAAAAATTTCCCAACTTCCACAAGGCATATCTTGCTCAATTTTTAAGCTTTGATCATGTTCTTGGACATTTTGGAAAGGTATTGAAGTCCTCTAACCAATGCCTTTGGTCCCATGTCATTTTGATTTACCAATCCCAAGTTATGGTCTTTGACTTAAAGTGTCTTTTTGTTGACTTTTGAAAATGACCTATAATGTTGAAATTGATAACTTTTTGTGAGAGCATTTCTTGGACTTGAAGTGTGAAGAGGAGTTGTAGGAAATGTCTTTCTATTCAAAATGAGCTTTGGATGGAATTTTTCTGATAAACCATGTGGAAGTTATGCCTTGGTCAAGTTATAGTTGACTTTTTCAACTGTCCAAATATGGAAACTTTTGCATCTTGAGACTTTTGAGCCATGCCTTGAAAATCATGATCAAGAATTGATCAAATGATGTTTGTGGCTTCAAAATAAGATGTTGACCAAAAATTTGAACTTTTGACTGTCAAATGACCATTTTGCCCCTGTAGTTGACTGTTGAGCAAGTAGGGTTTTTGACTGTGCAATTTTGTGCTGTAAGTCTTGAAACTTGGCATGAGGATGCTTGACCATGTTTGTAGGCATGTGGGACTTTATTGGACCCTTGGAAACTTCAACTTCTTTGACAAAATCAAAACCTTAGTTTTTGACTGTTAGGAGGCCCTTGAACTGTGCCACCCTTGGGAGATTTTGAAGCATGCTCTTTGCAAATTTTGAAGAATATGGGAGGGCAAATTTTGGGGTACAACAGACGGAATCCCCGAACACAACCAAATGCTTGATCCTTAAGTCAATAGCATCTTTTAGACCTAAGATGCATGCTTCATACTCGGCCATATTGTTTGTGCAATCGAAGCATAGTCTGGCAGTGAAAGGAGTGTGGCAACCTTCAGGAGAGATGATCACAACGCCAATTTCGTTACCTAAGGCATTGGAAGCCCCATTGAATACCATAGTCCATTGGGATCCTTGTTCAGGTCCGTCATATGGTCCAGGTTTCGCACAGTCGGTTACCAGCATGATGTTCTCATCAAGGAAGTCGAAGTTCATTGACTGATAATCATCCACATCTTGATGGGCCAAATGATATGCTAGTACACTTCCTTTAATGGCCTTTTGAGTCGTGTATTGAATGTCGTACTCAGTCAAGATTATTTGCCATCTGGCTATCCGTCCGGAAAGGGCAGGTTTCTCGAAGATGTACTTGATTGGGTCCATCTTAGAAATCAACAGAGTGGTATGAGTCAACATATACTGTCTTAGCCGGTGAGCAGCCTATGCCAGAGCGCAAAAAGTTTTCTCGAGCAGTGAATATCTGGTTTCATAGTTGGTAAACTTTTTGCTCAGGTAATAAATAACATGCTCTTTTCGGCCAGACTCGTCATGTTGGCCCAAAACACACCCCATAGAGTTCTCTAATACTGTCAAGTACATGATCAACGGTCTTCCTTCAACTGGAGGCATGAGAATAGGAGGTTCTTGTAGGTATTCTTTGATTTTTCAAAGGCAATCTGACACTCATCATTCCATTTGACTATCTGATCTTTCTTCAAGAGTTTGAAGATTGGCTCACAAGTAGCAGTCAAGTGTGATATGAAGTGAGCAATGTAATTGAGACGATCCAGGAATCCTCTGACTTCTTTTTCATAATGAGGGACTGGCATTTCTTGGATGGCCTTTACCTTAGAAGGATCAACTTCAATGCCTTTATTGCTGACAACAAAACCTAGAAGCTTTTCAGATCGTACTCCAAACGTGCATTTGTTAGGGTTTAACCTTAGTTTGTACTTCTTCAGCCTCTCGAATAATTTGTACAGATGATCGAGATGTTCTTCTTTGGTTTGTGATCTGGCAATCATATCATCCACATATACTTCTATCTCATGATGAATCATGTCGTGAAATAAAGCTACCATAGCCCTTTGATATGTTGCCCCTGCATTCTTTAATCCGAACGACATGACCTTGTAGCAGAAGGTGCCCCATTGCGTAATGAAAGTAGTCTTCTCCATGTCTTCGGGAGCCATCCTTATTTGATTATAGCCTGAGAAGCCATCCATGAAAGAGAAGACTTTATGCTGAGCAGTGTTATCAACTAAGATATCAATGTGTGGTAGAGGGAAGTCATCCTTGGAGCTTGCCCTATTCAGATCCCTATAGTCTACACACATGCGAACTTTTCCGTCCTTTTTCGGCACCAGTACGACATTGGCAACCCATTGGGGATAGGATGTCACAACTAAGAATCCTGCATCAAATTTTTTCATCACCTCAGCTTTGATATTTTCAGACATATCAGGCCTCATGCGACGAACCTTTTGTTTGACGGGAGGACAATCTTCTTTTTTCGACAGACGATGGACTACGATATCGGTATCCAACCCAAGCATATCTTCATAAGACCAAGCAAATACTTCCACATAATCATGTAACATCTGAACCAACCTACTCTTGACACCGCTTTCCAAGTTAGCACCGATCCTGATTTCTTTCTTAACTAACTCAGTACCCAGGTTGATAACTTCAACTGACTCTTCGTACAGTTGAATTACTTTTTCCTCTTGTAATAGAAGTATGGCTAATTCTCCCGGTATGTCACAATCTTCCTCGCCTTTGTCTTCAGCTTGGTTGATAGGACATTCAAAGTCATAGCCGGTAATAGTAGAGTCATTGGCAATAGGATCCAGAATGGATGTGGACCTGTAAGAGTGTGTGTGTGCGTGTGCATGTAAGATACATGGCTATTTTTTTGAAAAATGTATTTGCAAGAAAGGAAAGACAATGAACACAAATATTTGAATGCAAAAGAGTCCAATGTACTGAATGATCATATGATTAGATGGACATAAATAAAACCCTTGACAAATGGACCTAAGTGCCCCGCGCTAGGAAAATGGCTAAAAAGTCATTGTTAAAATATTACAGACAAAATGTTCTTGAATTGAAAGAAAAGAAATAACAAGTAGATTACTCCTCAATGAAGGAGATGGGCACAAAGTCCTTTGTATGCCAATTCTTCAGCTCCTTTGTAGTTGGATACACCTACTCTTCAAATGCAGCTCCTTCTTCAGAATCACCCACGACGTTGACTTCATGGCTTCCAATGCGGAGAGGTGGCTTTCCAGCATGAGCACGCCTCACTTCTTTCCGAGCTTTGACGGTGAAGTCCAAACCAAACTTGTCTGCTTTAAATGGGATATCGAGGAGTTGCCCCCAAGTATCGCAGTTTCCTTCTTCGATTGTTGCACGGGAGTCTTTGACTGAAACCATCTTTGGCGTGACCTTAACAACTTTAGATTCATCAGAAGAACATTTGGTAGCAGCAATCATTGGTGGTACAACCTCAAAGGCTTGACATAGGGTCTCAATGAATTCACCATCCATCTCTACGTACTTGAAAGAGTTGAGGTGGCTCACTATAAACTCTTCTTCTCCACAGACGGTGACTATTCTGCCCTTGACTGGATATTTAAGTTTCTGGTGGAGGGTTGAGGTTACTGCCCCATCTTTATGGATCCACGGGCAACCTAACAGACAAGAATAGGCAGGACAAATATCCATAATATAGAAGGTGGAGTTGAAGATTTGGGAGCCCACTTTGATTGGAATATCTACCTCTCCATGAACAGTCCTCTTTGATTTGTCAAATGCCCTTACAATGATATCGTTTGGCTTCAAGACTAAACATTCAAAGTCTAGATGGTCTAAAACCCCCTTGGGTAATACATTCAGAGAAGAACCAGTGTCGACTAGCACATGTGCTAAGGTAGTCCCTTTGCACTCTGTTGTACCCCAAAATTTGCTCTCTCATTTTTCTCCAGAAGTCACCTTGGATCCTCAAGTTTACTTCCACCCAATCCCAAGCTTTGAATTACAAATTTTTCATGAAGACTACTCGCAAGGGGAAAATAGTCATTTGTGCTTAAAAAGGCCAAACTTTAACCTCTTGATTAAAATCAAATCTAAAAAAAAATCATATTTCAGTAAAACATGTTGAAATGGGAAGTGTGTTCCATCTAAAGTTCAAAAGCCAAAATTCTAAGTACCTGAGGTTTTTCTAAGTATTTAAGAAAAATGACACTTCAGAAGTTCTGAACCAACCTCCAAGCAGGAGCAGCCAGAAGTTGCAAGATTAAGTTCAGCACATAACCTTCAGTCAGAAGTTGCAAGATTAAGTTCAGCACATAACCTTCGGTCAGAAGTTGTGGTTCTTCAGCAGCTACGCAAGCTTAGTCAGAATCCACCTAGGTGGGAACAGAAGATCATAAAATGCATTGGCTGGTGTTGTACCCCAAAATTTTCCCTCGTATTTTTCCACAAGAAATCACAGCTTCAGGCTTTTCCTGATTTTTCAGACTGGCTCAAGAATCGGTCAAACAGACTTTTCTCGTCAGTCAGGCAAAAGTAGGGTTTCCATTAATTTTCATGGCTCTGGAACAATTCAAACAGTTTGCTTAGGGTTTGGTTGATTTTGACACAGCTTTGATCAGGCGAACGCTTCTTTGGCATTTGATCGGGAACTAGGGTTTTTGTACGCGCATTCTCAGAAAGAATTAATCCCACAGTGCTTTTCAAGTTATTCCGAGATATGGACTGAGGCATTTGGATTGAGTTTGCGATATTTGACTAAATTATTGAAAAGAGTCATTTGGATTGAGTTTGCAGTGTTTGATTGAATCATTAAGAGAAAAGACATTTGGGCAGTTGTTGTGATTGACTGTGCTTTGCTTTGGAGTTTTGAAGCGCCAGGTTTATTAATTGATCGATGCTAAAACCACAATGTTTATTTAATTGTTTATTTATTCTAAGTTAAGATAATTGGAATTTATTTCCATTTATTATAATTTAAGAATTATAAATAATAAAATAAATAATTGAAAAGAAGAAAAGGAATTAACTGATAAAAAAAATGGATTTTATTCATCTTTTAATTATTCGTTACAATTGTTGTTTGAATACAGTATTTATTTACAAAGTATTCATAATAATAAATGTTTACAAATAATTAAATTTTGAATAAAACTATCCTAATTTTTCTAAGTTTTCTAGTCTTTATCTTCTATCCAATGCTCCTTTGTCGCTCAATTATTTTTCATCTGCAAAATAAAGAAAGAAGAAAAAAAAGTCAAATGCAGTCAAAATAATTGAAAGGCAAACAGTTAATTTGGGTTCATCATTAAAGGCAACTGGCCGGAATCAGTCCTCCCTCCCTGCAAATCACGAGATTTCTCCCGGTTCACAGAGAGGGATGAAAAATGCTTGCAAAAGAATAAAGTATGAAAATGCACAAAAATTAAATTGCACAAATTCAAAGTTTGTCAAAAAGCTGCATAAGTCCAAAAGTCTCCAACAGCATGTACAACTATAAAAGTTCAAACTGAACTACAAAGTTCCAAATTCAAACTTTCCACAAGCTGCCAAAAAGCTGTCCAAAGGATGTCAAGATACAAAAGTACAAGATACTGTCACTAGGGAACAAAATGCTGTCAAAAGAAGATATGGAAAGATATCAAGAAGACATAAAGTGCAGAGAAAACATGTATTGCAAGCAAGCAAATTTCATATATCATCATTTTTCCAGCAGTGCCTTTTCAGAACATAAGGACAAATAAGCAATATAATATGCTTAAAACTGCCAAGAGAGAGAGGAGAGAGAGTGAAAGAAGATGGGCTTACTGGCTTTAGGCTTGAGAAAGAAAGATATAAAACAGAATGGATAAAACAGTACAGAGGGGAAGAAATCACAAACCAAACATAACTCAGAACATAAAGTCCCAAGCCTGAACTATCAAAAACACAACCTGCTATACAAGCTTACAAACAGCATAAGCCAAGCTTAACCTGTCCAAACCTCAATAAACCTGTCCAAACCTCAATAAACCTGCCAACCTAAAAGCCTCAAAGCCCTTTCAAAAAACCAGAAATGACATAAACAAAATACCACAAGCTTCTAGCCTAAAGGCCCCAACCATCAATAAACAACCAGTAAGCCTAACCTGCACAAGCCTTTAAAAGCTTAACAAGCAAACCCTGTGTAAAGGAGCTAAAAACTGATGCGAGCCTGAAGCGAGTCTCATCAAGCCTTAAACCAGTAAAGCTGAAAAACCCTGTCAAACCATATCTGCATCAAGTCTAAAGCCCACAAATCAGTTCAAAGCTGATAAAGCTCAAAAACACCATAACCTGTAAACAAAAACCTGCTTCAACGCAGTTAAAATCAAAAGCCTTCAAGCACCAAACTGTCAAGCCTTTTCCAAAACCAATTTCCAAACCAACACGAACCCTCAGAACATTGTCATCATTGGGTTAATCATCAAGGAAACTCAAACATACCAACAAGCATACAGTCACAGGCATACTCAGGACATACCAGACATCAAACATTTCAAGCGTATCAACATTCAAATCAATCTCAAGCATACAAAGGCAACCAGAAGAAGATAAAGAGGCAACTCAAACCAACATCAACAACTATACTCAGCAAGCAAATAGCCTCAGAAAACTTTCATCATAGGCAAACATACAAGGCAACAAAGAGACAGGAAGAAGAGAAAAAGAAGATTGCAAAAGCAAGTTTGTTTCAGAGTCAGAGCGTACGAGGAAAAGAGATAGAAGAGGAAAAGTGATAAAAGCTAGGTTCTCAGTTGCTCATCATAAAACCTAAAGAAGCAAGATATAGATACCAGTTTCCAGCAAAAGGTGCATCACGCGTCCTCCACCCTTGGCCCTCCAGACGCCTCCAAGTTCCCTCCTCCTCTGTCTCCAAGAGGTAGTATTCTCATACCCTTTTCATGCATTTCAAATGGCAAACGAAAACACATAATATCAGAATACGAAATCAAAATGAGAAATCAAAAGAAATAACGAAAGCCCTAACGCGATGGAGACAGAGATCGAACCTTGTAAGCATCGCCTGAGCGGTCCACTGAGGGAGAAGGGGGAACGGTGGCGCCGGTGGCCTTGGACGAAGGAGTTAACTCAGTTTTTGGCTTGAGAGTTGAAGAAGGCAAAGAAGTGACGAGGGGAACGAACAGCGCGTCTGCAAAGTTCCCAAACCCTAAGTCCTTTTCTGAACACAAAATTTGAGAACCCTAAAAAACATTGTTCCAAGCTTTGGGCCTCGCCCCATTCTAACAAGACTAAGCCCACTTGTTTTCCTGAATGCACCCCCCCCCCCCTCAGGTCCTTTCTGATTAAGCCCTAATTCCCTTTTCGCCCATTTAACCCTTTTCTTCATCTTTTATCTTACTAAAACTTGTTTTGATTAATACATAATACATTAAAACATTTTCTTTTTAAAACTTAAAACTCTTTTTTTCATTAAAACATTTAGTTTGTACATAAAACAATAATACATAATTTTCTTAAACTTGAAATATTTTCCCTTTTTTTAATTAAAAATTTTGTACATAAAAATATTAATTAAAATACGTTATCTTTAATACCTAAAAGAATAGAACTTAAAACATACTATTTTCTTTTAATTAAATTTTCTTATTTGTACATAAAAATACTAATTAAAATACATGAATGTTAATACATAAGAAAAATAGATTTTTAAAGAAATACTTTTTCTTAAAACTTTTTCTTTTCTTTTATTAAATTTTCTTATTTGTACATATTAAACAAAATACAAGAATACAAAAATTAAATCAAACACACCTAATTTTCTCATTAAGTTAACATTTTTCTCAACTTGTAAATAAATTACATATACACTTACACTTACACATACACAATACACTCACATTGATACATTATGCATTTGCTTATTCTTGTATATTTGATACATATTACATTTGATCGCAATTCGATTTGGTTGTAATTATTTAAGTCTCATCCCCATTTGTGAATTTGTACCCCCACTCCCTGATACTATTTGTAATAGTTTAGGACTTTAAATTCCCGCAATTTATCGTTTTCGAATTATACCATGGTTAGACCTAAGGTTTGTATGTACATAAAATCAAACGCTAGATAACCTAATACAAAGACAAATACATGAAATCAATACACAATCACACTTGCACCCCTAGGATAATCCCACTCGTTGCCTTCCAAAATGGGCCATGCTTACACGTCGAGTTTCTTTGGCAAAACAATTCAAAATGATCATAGTCCCTCGATGACGCTTTCGAAAGTTTCCTATCAAAATGATCATAGTCCCTTCAAGCAAATTGCCAAAGACACTTGGCACCATTGCATTCATGGTCCTTATGATGACCCGCGCCCGTCCCGTTGAACATCCTAAACGCAAGATTGTCCACCAAATTCAATGGTGGAACAAAATTGTTAAAAGGGTTAAAACATAAGAAAAACCTTTGAGTACATTAGGGGTAGAAAAAACTCTTAGTTACTTGATCAAACTTGCAAAAACACTTGCCTACTTTTCAAACCACGCTCCACAAACACTTTCAAAACAAAAACATTTGAAACATCTTTTCGAAAAGATACACACCCTTGTATATACTCAAACACGAGTCATTACAACGGTTGCCGAAACAAAGGCGTCTATTTCAAAAACATTTTCAAAAACACACACACACACACACACCATAATTTCAAGCAATCGGAAATCAAGGCAAGTGATCTAAAACCAAGTAACTAAGAGCCCATGGATAACCATGGATGAAAAGGGTGCTAATACCTTACCTTTTCATAATCTACCCCCGAACCCACGAAGCATCTCAAAAGGTTTTTCCTGTGCTTTTTAACCTTTCCTTTAGGATAAAATAAAAAGTCGGTGGCGACTCTTGCTCAACCGAAACATTTGCAAAAACAAACACAAAACCCAAGTCAGTTCTCCCACCGTATCACAGAACTGGTGACTCTGCTGGGGAGATCAAATTCTAAGTGGGGTTACCTTAGGGTTTAGATCATCTTTACTTTCTTGTTTTGGTTGCCTTGATTGATTTACTTTTTGGGTCCTTGTTTGGGTTTGTTGTAAATCCTACACCTGGATTTGGGGCACCTTTTTTAGGTAAATAGCAAAAAAAACTGTGAGGGAACTGTGCGGGGTATACCGACATGGTTGAAGCAGTAAGCTATGTTAGTGTGACATATTTGTGAGTACCGGTAACCCTTGAGTTCAATCAAGGAGAGTACGGGGCCGCTGAGTTATGTCGTGAAGCACTAACGAACTCTTAGAACCTTAATTGACCATCTTAGCCTTTTTAGGGGTAGTGAGATGACCGACTTTGGTGCAGTCCGAAGTTGGTAGATACTCGATACTACACTCATTGAGGGTTGTTTTCTTGGAATATTTTGGTCTCCAGTTAAGTGGCTAAACCAAAACAATGAACACGGAAAACAATCCAATGATATTGAGCTCCTTAGAACCCGGTTTCTATTTTTAGGACAGGATGAGCCAACTAACTTCAAAAGGGTACTTACCTCCAACGCCATGCAAGCCTAAACCTAAGGACTTGTTTGCTTTGTGTGAATATGATTGCCTGTATATACACTCATTTGCTTTTGCATACATGTACATAACATCATAACATCATACCATAGCATTTTTAATAACCATTTCAAGGATCTCGAGGGTTCTTTTGATGCAGGGTTACGTTAAACCAAACGTCTACCATGGGCAAGAGGTTTCTCCTCTAAACAAATGCCAATCAAAGGTCAAGTACAACAACTTGAATCAGTGGCTATGACCCACTTGACATGGTGAGCTTGATTCTAGTGTAAAGACATCCACCGGGGAAAAAATATCCAATCAAAGATCAAGTACAACAACTTGAATCAGTGGCTATGACCCACTTGACATGGTGAGCTTGATTCTAGTGGAAAGACATCCACCAGTGCACAGTTCTCCAATCAAAGATCAAGTACAACAACTTAAATCGGTGGCTATGACCCACTTGACATGGTGAGCTTGATTCTAGTGGAAAGACATCCACCAGTGCACAGTTCTCCAATCAAAGATCAAGTACAACAACTTGAATCAGTGGCTATGACCCATTTGACATGGTGAGCTTGATTCTAGTGGAAAGACATCCACCAGTGAAAAGTTCTCCGAACAAAGATCGAAGTTCAACCTCTAACATTCTCGTGTTTACCCCAAGAGATCCTTGAAAACACTGCATATATATCATACATATCATTGCATAGCAGGTATCTCCTTTTCAGGTTTCCTTATTCTTCCTACTGTTTATTTCAGTAAGATGGATATGGAACAAACGGTGAAAGATCTCCAAGCTCAAAATGCTCAATTCCAACAAATACTGCTGGCTATGGGTAAAGGGCAAGAGGATCTGACAGCTTTTCTTCTCAAAGACAAGAAGAAGAAGTCCAAGAAGGCAGCCAACATCCTGAACTTGAGAAGAAGACCTAAAGCCCAAGATCTTCCAACTCCATCCAATATGGGGGATAGTCTTGAAGAAGACCACAATGTGGAGATTGATGAAGCTGAAGCTGACTACTCCGAGGAACAATATCCTCCTGATGATGACAAGTACAAAGAGTTGGAGGATCGCCTCAATGCTATGGAGATCCAACAAATACCTGACTTGGATCTAGGAGACATGGGTCTGGTTCCTGGATTGGTCATCCCTCCAAAGTTCAAAGTCCCTTCCTTTACTCTGTACGACGGAGTTTCTTGCCCTAAGATGCATCTAAAGTCTTATGTTCGCAAGATTCAACCATACACAGCTGATCCAAGGCTTTGGATCCATTTCTTCCAAGAAAGTCTGGTAGGAGCTCAACTCGAGTGGTTCTATCAATTGGAGAGTGCTCGCATCCACACCTGGAAGAACTTAGCTTTTGCTTTCTATGAGCAGTATCAGTACAATGCTGATCTTGCACTAACTCGTGTACAGTTGCAGAACATGACCATGGGTTCCGAAGAGAGCTTCAAGGGATATTCCCAAAAGTGGAGAGACTTGGCGGGTAGGGTGCAACCCCCTTTAACTGACAGAGAGCTGATTGACATCTTCATGGGAACTTTGACTGGGCCTTTCTTCAATCACTTAATTGGAAGCTCCTCAGTCGGGTTCACCGAGCTAATACTGACCGGCGAAAGGGTCGAAGCTGGCATCAAAAGTGGAAAGATCCAAGGAACTACATCCTCGGATACTCAAATAATTCCCCACAATGGAAAGAAAGAGTCCAATGCCGCAAGCAGTCAAAAGGGTCGTCATGACCAACATGTAGGGGCAATCCTGATCTCTAACCCTACAGCTACTCAGCAAAGGCAGGGACATCAGCGCAAGGAAGTCGCACCTAAGAGGCAGTTCACCAACATCAACATGCCACTGTCTCAAGCACTGCAACACTTGTTGAAGAGGGATCTGATTATATTGAGTGCTCCTCTTAGGAACCCAAATACTTCTGCTCCTACCTATCACCCCAATGAAAGGTGTGGATACCACTCTGACAGTCCGGGACACGACACCGACAACTGTTGGCCTCTGAAGAACAAGATCCAAGACATGATCGATGCCAAGGAGATTGAGTTTGGTCCTCCGGAGGCCCCAGCATGATCACTGCTCCCGTACCAGCTCATTGAGGTGGTGTTTGTTTCATTTTGAACTTTCAAAGTTGTAATCTTTTGTTATTCAAACAATTTTCTTTTAATGTCAAACTCTGTTTCATTAATGCATTGCATATGTTTGTCTTGAATTCATCCATTCGTTTTCACTACTCTTATGTTTTCCTTTATGATATTTGACTCTTGATAAAAAGCTACAAGCCTTTAGAGGGAGGATGACGAAACAATACCATGATCTCATACAGTATGCTTTTGAACAGACCTTGCTGATGATGTACAGGCATTTCTTTCAATTCCCAAACACTGGAGCTATAAGGAAGATAATCCCTAGTCAACCCCTTTGAGCCAAAGAAGTAGGAGTTTTCTATTCTAAACAATCAAAACCTTTGATATAAACCTGGGGCAGGGTAGTCTCTCAGTTAATTCAAAAGAAAATGCACATTGAAGTCGCAAACTCTCAGTTCGTAACACAACGAACGACGTCAAAAAAAAAGAAAGCATTCCCTTGGAATCAAAAGACAGTGATGGTTCCCTATCACATAGGCAATCAATCTCTCAAAAGAGAAAAAGCCCACTGAGCCAAAACCTGTAAAGGAGGCTTAAGAAAGCTGGGGCATCCCGCTGACTAGGATCTCGAAAACAGAGACAGTCAGGCAAAAGTTAGGGATAGCAAATCAAAATCAAAATAGAGAGGTCATTCCAAATCCTCAACAACATGAAAAATGTTGAAAAAAAAGAAAAAGGAGATGATGACTGTCTCCCAAATTCATCTGGTGAACCATCACCCAAAAGTCGTTCCAAACTCAAACAGAGTGCGATGCACAATTAACTGAGCTTAGGGTTGAAGAACATCACGAAGAGCGGGTGGGTACAAATATACTTTGAGCCTTCATCCTTTGTTTCTTAAACCGTGAAACAGGTCACGTTACAACCCTTCAAAAGTCCTAATTGAAGCATGGGTTAGTTCGAAAGCATACTGTTACAAAAGGTATCCTGACTCCTGTAAGGCTTTGCTCTAAAATCTTGTGTTGATTTGTCTTATGAAAAAGTTTTCTACTAAAAAACGCATTTTTTCAAAACTTTGAGACAGACATAAACGTTGCATTGCTTGAATATCACTGCTTGCATTTGACTATTTGTTTGACAGCGAAGAAATTCATACAGCGAATGTTCGGAGGAATGAAAACTCTCTCAGTGAACAAAATCACTTCAGAAGGATGACATTTCCAACGACAAATCTCCTATCAACAAGGGGCATCACATGTCACTATCCAGTTAACCTGGGACAGTCCAGTCAGGTTTTCAACAGATCTTTCATAATTCAGTTAACCTGGGGCAGTCCAGTCAAGATTTTAACAAAATCTCTCAATTGCAGGATAACCTGAAGAGACTCCTTCATCACCACTTAGGGAATTCGAATGTCAAAGGTGTTCAATAATTCCTTCATCACCTGTTGGAAGATACGGTCCAGATGTGCTCCAGACACGATTGCCATTCTGTCACCTTTTTTAAGTTCCAGATCAACACCTGTAACAAGCCAGGAAAATATCTGTGGACGACTGATTATGGATTAACACCTGTAACAAGCCAGGAAATTATCTACATCACCACTTAGGGCATTCGAATGTCAAAAGTGTTCAACAATTCCTTCATCACCTGTTGGAAGTTACAGTCGTCAAAGACCAAATTCTCTTGATTTCAAGTTATGAAGCCCGGATTTGACCGGATAGTATCTTGATCTCTACAGCACATTGTGAAGACCGGACTACGACCGGATAACAGTGTCAGACTACCACAAAGCCTGGATTACGACCAAATAGTGGGATCTCCTGAATTCAAGATTATGAAGCCCGGATTTGACCGGATAGTATCTTGATCTCTACAGCACATTGTGAAGATCGGACTACGACCGGATAGTATCTTGATCTCTACAGCACATTGTGAAGACCAGACTACGACCGGATAACAGTGTCAGATTACCGCAAAGCCTGGATTACGACCAGATAGTGGGATCTCCTGAATTCAAGATTATGAAGCCCGGATTTGACCGGATAGTATCTTGATCTCTACAGCACATTGTGAAGACCGGACTACGACTGGATAACAGTGTCAGATTACCGCAAAGCCTGGATTACGACCAGATAGTGGGATCTCCTGAATTCAAGATTATGAAGCCCGGATTTGACCGGATAGTATCTTGATCTCTACAGCACATTGTGAAGACCGGACTATGACCGAATAACAGTGTCAGATTACCGCAAAGCCTAGATTACGACCAGACAGTGGGATCTCCTGAATTCAAGATTATGAAGCCCGGATTTGACCGGATAGTATCTTGATCTCTACAGCACATTGTGAAGACCGGACTACGACCGAATAACAGTGTTAAATTACCGCAAAGCCTGGATTACGACCAGATAGTGGGATCTCCTGAATTCAGATTATGAAGCCCGGATTTAACCGGATAGTATCTTGATCTCTACAGCACATTGTGGAGACCAGACTACGACCGGATAACAGTGTCAGATTACCGCAAAGCCTGAATTACGACCAGATAGTGGGATCTCCTGAATTCAAGATTATGAAGCCCGAATTTGACCGGATAGTATCTTGATCTCTACAGTACATTGTGAAGACCGGACTACGACCGAATAACAGTGTCAGATTACCACAAAGCCTGGATTACGACCAGATAGTGGGATCTCCTGAATTCAGATTATGAAGCCCGGATTTGACCAGATAGTATCTTGATCTCTACAGCACATTGTGGAGACCGGACTACAACCAGATAACAGTGTCAGATTACCGCAGAGCCTGGATTACGACCAGATAGTGGGATATCCTAAATTCAAGTTATGAAGCCCGTATTTGACCGGATAATATCTTGATCTCTACAACACATTGTGAAGGACGGACTACGACCGGATAACAGTGTCAGACTACTGCACATCCTGGATTGCGACCAGATGATGGTATCCCCAGCGGAGCTAAAAACTTCCAACTATCAATCCCCAAGCAGAGTGAAGAATCTCATTTTCAGCTCCTCACAGAATATTCGAATATTCTCCAGTGAAGATCTCCTCAAAGACAGGGATTCCCCAGTAGATTGGCATACAACCCAAGCTCCGGATTCCCCGACAGTGGTCCCGGGACTTCCTATGATCAAAGATTCTTGCCTTCCCCAATAGCAGCCAAGGAATTATTTTCCCCGGCAGCAGTCAAGATTCTTCTATCCCCAGTCATCCAAGATTCATCTATCCTCAGCAAGATAGCTCATCAGCTTACATACACATTCATCGCATTCATATCATAAACATTGATATAACATACATTTCATCACGCATCATGACATTGCATACAGCTAACTCTTTACCTTTTCAGGTAAGACCAGTCAACAGATAAAAATCATCATCTTCCGAGATTCATCCAGAAATAGTTCAGATGTGACCCAGACATGGCGACATTCTGATACTTATTCCAGATTCACTCAGAGATAGTTCAGATGTGACCCAGACACGGCGACATTCTGATACTTATTCAAGATTCACTCAGATGCAGTTTTACACGGACGCATCATCAGGAAACCCTACATCGGTTCCTTCTTCACTTCGAGACTTCTGAAAATAGTTTACGGATTCTTCCCAACACCGGATGTTAATCTATCACTTGTTCAGATGCAACTTCTTCACGGACGCTTCCCAACAACGGATGCTGCTCTATTGTTTATTCAACTTCAACTCCTGAAAACAGTTTACGGATTCTCCAAACACGGATGTCAATTTATTGCTTGCTCAGATCCCCAGTTCAGAGACGTTCCAAAACATGGATACCTTTCTGATACTCGTCCACTCACCAGTGACATACAGTTCAACAATTCCCAAATGGCATCTTTAAGCCCATTTCCAGATGGCATCTATAAGCCCATCCTCCTACCAGCAGTCACCAAATGGCATCTTTAAGCCCATTTCCAGATGGCATCTCTAAGCCCATCCCCCGACAAGATTCTGTCACATTCCAGATGGCATCTTTAAACCCATCACCAAATGGCATCCATAAGCCCATTCACCTCCACCATCACATCACCGAGTGCAAATTTTCTGGGCACTCTAGTGTCCAATCTCCTTTTACCCTCGAGTCGCGAAAGGCAAACTTGCCAATCTAACTCTTCAGGTCCAAGAAGATTGAACAGGGGCAACTGTTGTACCCCAAAATTTGCCCTCGTATTTTTCCACAAGAAATCACAGCTTCAGGCTTTTCCTGATTTTTCAGACTGGCTCAAGAATCGGTCAAACAGACTTTTCTCGTCAGTCAGGCAAAAGTAGGGTTTCCATTGATTTTCATGGCTCTGGAACAATTTAAACAGTTTGCTTAGGGTTTGGTTGATTTTGACTCAGCTTTGATCAGGCGAACGCTTCTTTGGCATTTGATCAGGAACTAGGGTTTTTGTACGCGCATTCTCAGAAAGAATTAATCCCACAGTGCTTTTCAAGTTATTCCGAGATATGGACTGAGGCATTTGGATTGAGTTTGTGATATTTGACTAAATCAGTGAAAAGAGTCATTTGGATTGAGTTTGCAGTGTTTGATTGAATCATTAAGAGAAAAGACATTTGGGCAGTTGTTGTGATTGACTGTGCTTTGCTTTGGAGTTTTGAAGCGCCAGGTTTATTAATTGATCGATGCTAAAACCACAATATTTATTTAATTGTTTATTTATTCTAAGTTAAGATAATTGGAATTTATTTCCATTTATTATAATTTAAGAATTATAAATAATAAAATAAATAATTGAAAAGAAGAAAAGGAATTAACTGGTAAAAAAATGGATTTTATTCATCTTTTAATTATTCGTTACAATTGTTGTTTGAATACAGTATTTATTTACAAAGTATTCATAATAATAAATGTTTACAAATAATTAAATTTTGAATAAAACTATCCTAATTTTTCTAAGTTTCCTAGTCTTTATCTTCTATCCAATGCTCCTTTGTCGCTCAATTATTTTTCATCTGCAAAATAAAGAAAGAAGAAAAAAAAGTCAAATGCAGTCAAAATAATTGAAAGGCAAACAGTTAATTTGGGTTCATCATTAAAGGCAACTGGCCGGAATCAGTTCGCCCTCCCTGCAAATCACGAGATTTCTCCCGGTTCACAGAGAGGGATGAAAAATGCTTGCAAAAGAATAAAGTATGAAAATGCACAAAAATTAAATTGCACAAATTCAAAGTTTGTCAAAAAGCTGCATAAGTCCAAAAGTCTCCAACAGCATGTACAACTATAAAAGTTCAAACTGAACTACAAAGTTCCAAATTCAAACTTTCCACAAGCTGCCAAAAAGTTGTCCAAAGGATGTCAAGATACAAAAGTACAAGATACTGTCACTAGGGAACAAAATGCTGTCAAAAGAAGATATGGAAAGATATCAAGAAGACATAAAGTGCAGAGAAAACATGTATTGCAAGCAAGCAAATTTCATATATCATCATTTTTCCAGCAGTGCCTTTTCAGAACATAAGGACAAATAAGCAATATAATATGCTTAAAACTGCCAAGAGAGAGAGGAGAAAGAGTGAAAGAAGATGGGCTTACTGGCTTTAGGCTTGAGAAAGAAAGATATAAAACAGAACGGATAAAACAGTACAGAGGGGAAGAAATCACAAACCAAACATAACTCAGAACATAAAGTCCCAAGCCTGAACTATCAAAAACAAAACCTGCTATACAAGCTTACAAACAGCATAAGCCAAGCTTAACATGTCCAAACCTCAATAAACCTGTCCAAACCTCAATAAACCTGCCAACCTAAAAGCCTCAAAGCCCTTTCAAAAAACCAGAAATGACATAAACAAAATACCACAAGCTTCTAGCCTAAAGGCCCCAACCATCAATAAACAACCAGAAAGCCTAACCTGCACAAGCATATAAAAGCTTAACAAGCAAAACCTGTGTAAAGGAGCTAAAAACTGATGCGAGCCTGAAGCGAGTCTCATCAAGCCTTAAACCAGTAAAGCTGAAAAACCCTGTCAAACCATATCTGCATCAAGTCTAAAGCCCACAAATCAGTTCAAAGCTGATAAAGCTCAAAAACACCATAACCTGTAAACAAAAACCTGCTTCAACGCAGTTAAAATCAAAAGCCTTCAAGCACCAAACTGTCAAGCCTTTTCCAAAACCAATTTCCAAACCAACACGAACCCTCAGAACATTGTCATCATTGGGTTAATCATCAAGGCAACTCAAACATACCAACAAGCATATAGTCACAGGCATACTCAGAACATACCAGACATCAAACATTTCAAGCGTATCAACATTCAAATCAATCTCAAGCATACAAAGGCAACCAGAAGAAGATAAAGAGGCAACTCAAACCAACATCAACAACTATACTCAGCAAGCAAATAGCCTCAGAAAACTTTCATCATAGGCAAACATACAAGGTAACAAAGAGATAGGAAGAAGAGAAAAAGAAGATTGCAAAAGCAAGTTTGTTTCAGAGTCAGAGCGTACAAGGAAAAGAGACAGAAGATGAAAAGTGATAAAAGCTAGGTTCTCAGTTGCTCATCATAAAACCTAAAGAAGCGAGATATAGATACCAGTTTCCAGCAAAAGGTGCATCACGCGTCCTCCATCGTTGGCCCTCCAGACGCCTCCAAGTTCCCTCCTCCTCTGTCTCCAAGAGGTAGTATTCTCATACCCTTTTCATGCATTTCAAATGGCAAATGAAAACACATAATATCAGAATACGAAATCAAAATGAGAAATCAAAAGAAATAACGAAAGCCCTAACACGATGGAGACAGAGATCGAACCTTGTAAGCATCGCCTGAGCGGTCCACTGAGGGAGAAGGGGGAATGGTGGCGCCGGTGGCCTTGGACGAAGGAGTTAACTCAGTTTTTGGCTTGAGAGTTGAAGAAGGCAAAGAAGTGACGAGGGGAACGAACGGCGCCTCTGCAAAGTTCCCAAACCCTAAGTCCTTTTCTGAACACAAAATTTGAGAACCCTAAAAAACATTGTTCCAAGCTTTGGGCCTCGCCCCATTCTAACAAGACTAAGCCCACTTGTTTTCCTGAATGCACCCCCCCCTCAAGTCCATTCTGATTAAGCCCTAATTCCCTTTTGGCCCATTTAACCCTTTTCTTCATCTTTTATCTTACTAAAACTTGTTTTGATTAATACATAATACATTAAAACATTTTCTTTTTAAAACTTAAAACTCTTTTTTTCATTAAAACATTTAGTTTGTACATAAAACAATAATACATAATTTTCTTAAACTTGAAATATTTTCCCTTTTTTTAATTAAAAATTTTGTACATAAAAATATTAATTAAAATACGTTATCTTTAATACCTAAAAGAATAGAACTTAAAACATACTATTTTCTTTTAATTAAATTTTCTTATTTGTACATAAAAATACTAATTAAAATACATGATTGTTAATATATAAGAAAAATAGATTTTTAAAGAAATACTTTTTCTTAAAACTTTTTTCTTTTCTTTTATTAAATTTTCTTATTTGTACATATTAAACAAAATACAAGAATACAAAAATTAAATCAAACACACCTAATTTTCTCATTAAGTTAACATTTTTCTCAACTTGTAAATAAATTACATATACACTTACACTTACACATACACAATACACTCACATTGATACATTATGCATTTGCTTATTCTTGTATATTTGATACATATTACATTTGATCGCAATTCGATTTGGTTGTAATTATTTAAGTCTCATCCCCATTTGTGAATTTGTACCCCCACTCCCTGATACTATTTGTAATAGTTTAGGACTTTAAATTCCCGCAATTTATCGTTTTCGAATTATACCATGGTTAGACCTAGGGTTTGTATGTACATAAAATCAAATGCTAGATAACCTAATACAAAGACAAATACATGAAATCAATACACAATCACACTTGGACCCCTAGGGTAATCCCACTCGTTGCCTTCCAAAATGGGCCATGCTTACACGTCGAGTTTCTTTGGCAAAACAATTCAAAATGATCATAGTCCCTCGATGACGCTTTCGAAAGTTTCCTATCAAAATGATCATAGTCCCTTCAAGAAAATTGCCAAAGACACTTGGCACCATTGCATTCATGGTCCATACGATGACCCGTGCCCGTCGCGTTGAACATCCTAAACGCAAGATTGTCCACCAAATTCAATGGTGGAACAAAATTGTTAAAAGGGTTAAAACATAAGAAAAACCTTTGAGTACATTAGGGGTAGACAAAACTCTTAGTTACTTGATCAAACTTGCAAAAACACTTGCCTACTTTTCAAACCACGCTCCACAAACACTTTCAAAACAAAAACATTTGAAACATCTTTTCGAAAAGATACACACCCTTGTATATATTCAAACACGAGTCATTACAACGGTTGCCGAAACAAAGGCGTCTATTTCAAAAACATTTTCAAAAACACACACACACACACCATAATTTCAAGCAATCGAAAATCAAGGCAAGTGATCTAAAACCAAGTAACTAAGAGCCCATGGATAACCATGGATGAAAAGGGTGCTAATACCTTCCCTTTTCATAATCTACCCCCCGAACCCACGAAGCATCTCAAAAGGTTTTTCCTGTGCTTTTTAACCTTTCCTTTAGGATAAAATAAAAAGTCGGTGGCGACTCTTGCTCAACCGAAACATTTGCGAAACATTTGCGACTCTTGCTCCATTTCAAGCAAATATCCTTGCTATTTTCAAAAACAAACACACACACTTCAAAACATCTTACAAACTTGAAAACATTTTCAAAAAGACAAACATCTTTGTATATATTCCCACGAACGAGAATCATTACAAAGATTTCCTAAACGAATGGCCTCTTTTACAAATACTTTCAAAACCACACCAAACACAATTTCAAACAAACAAAAGCAAGTGATCTAGCAAGTAACTAAGAGCCCATAGAAAACCATGGATGAAAAGGGTTCTAACACCTTCCCTTTTCATAATCTACCCCCCGAACTCAAGAAAACATCTCAAAGGTCTTTCATGTGCTTTTTCACCTTTCCTTTTGGATAAAAGAAAAGTCGGTGGCGACTCTTGCTAACCGCAACATTTGCAAACACAAACGCAAAACCCTTAAGTCAGTTCTCCCACCGTATCACAGAACTAGAGACTCTGCTGGGGAATACTTCTAAAAGTGGGGTTACCTTAGGGCTAGATCTCATTTATCTGCTTACATTGTTTGATTTGTTTGCTTTACATTACGGTTCTTTGTTTGGGTTCGAATCCTCCACCCGGATTTGGGAAACATTATAGGTAAATAGCAATACATTGTGCAAACTGTGCGGGGTATACCGATATTGTCTAAGCAATAGCTATGTTAGTGAGACATATTTGTGGGTACCAGTAGCCCTTGAGTAGTCAAGGAGAATACGGGGCCGCTGAGTGATGTCGCGAAGCACTAACGAACTTTTAGAACCTTTACTTGACCAACTTGGCCTTTAGGGCGTAGTGAGATGACCGACTTTGGTGCAGTCCGAAGTTGGTAGATACTCGATACTACACTCACTGAGGCTTGTTTTCTTGGAATATTTCGGTCGCCATTAAAGAGGCTTGAGCTGAAACAATGAACAAGGAAACAACCCAGTGATATTGAGCTCCTTAGAACCCGATTGCTATTACTAGGATAGGTTGAGCCAACTAAACTTCAAGAGGGTACTCACCTATAAAAACCCCACGCAAGCCTAAACTAAGAACTTGTTTGCTTTGCTTGTATATACATAACTTGTACATAGCATCATGGACATCATGAACATCATATGCAACCACTAACCATTTCAAGGATTTTAGAGATTCATCTTTGTTCTTGTTTTGTAGGATATGGATTCACTTTGCAGGAAAACTATCCAAGTCAACCTTATAAGAATTCCTCCACAACTTAAGCAGCTATCTTCGTGGATCCCTGAGAACTCTCCATTCACCGAGAGGCACGGTCGTCTACTCAACTTGGTCACCTCCAACACAGTGGAGGATATGATGAAGGTTCTCTTCCAGTTCTTTGATCCTTTGCATCATTGCTTCACATTTCCCGACTATCAGCTTGTGCCTTCTTTGGAAGTATTCTCTCAACTCTTGAGGATTCCCATTCTCAATCAACTACCCTTCAACGGTACGGAAAGAGATCCATAACCAGAAGAGATTGCTCAAGCTCTGCACTTGCACTCATCTGATATCACAACCCATTGGGAAACTAGAAGTGGTGTCAAAGGCTTCTTAGCAAAGTTTTTATTTGAGAAGGCCCAAAGTTGTTGGAATTCCTTAGACTTGCAAGCATTTGAGGAAATTGTGGCTCTTCTTATCTATGGGATGGTCTTGTTCCCCAACCCTGACCAACTCATAGATGTGAGTGCTGTCAAAATTTTCATGTCACGCAATCTGGTGCCTACGTTGCTTGGAGATGTCTTACACTCTTTTCACACTCGTAGAATGAGAAAAAGAGGTGTTCTTATGTGTTGCACTCCTCTCCTGGCAAGATGGTTTATTTCTCATCTTCCCCAATCAGTCTTAAAAAATGAGCAAGGTTTGAGGTGGTCGCAAAGGTTAATGACGCTCAAACATTCAGATATTCATTGGTGCTCTCGATCCAAAGAGAATGTTATCATTGTTGACCGTTATGGGGAATTTCCTAATGTACCTCTACTTGTAATTAGGGGAGGCATCACCTACAACCCATGCTTGGATCTAAGACAGTTTGGTTATGCCCGAAGGGATGGCCCACGTGAGATGCTGATTCAAGGCTTGGTATTCGACTACGACAACAATGATCAAGGTCTTCGCCAGAGATTCGTCCGAGCATGGAGAATGCTAAACAAGGTGGATAGCAAGAATTTGGGACACAAGAATTCCATCCCTCTTGAGCCTTACCTCAAGTGGGTACGAACCCGCGCTCAAAGTCTTATGATGCCTTATCCTTCCATTCTCCCGGTGATCATTGAGCCTGTTAAGGAGGGAGGAGTGCCATACACTATCCTACATCCTGACATGCCCACATCTCTTGAATACCTACAAAAGGATTGGATACATCTCAAAGGAGAGCGTGATACTTTCGAAGCCCAATTCTACGCAAGCGAGAAAAAGGTTTTGGAACTCACTAGGCTACTTCATGAGGAGCAGACTCTAAATGCCTATATTGCACCAAGGAGGATGCGCACTACCTTTTTATCTTAGAGTATTATTTTCTTTTACCCAAGAAGCATTGATGTACTCAAACTCTATCTTATTAATATAACATGTGTTTCTTTTTTGTTTAAAACAAACTTGAATCTTTTAAAAATCCTTGAAAATATTACATATGCACATATCATTCATCATAACATAAACAGGTCTTTACAACAAGTTTCCTCATCTCTCTACTGTTTATTTCAATGAGATGGATCTCGAACAGACAGTCAAAGATCTTCAAGTTCAAAACATGCAGTTTCAATAGTTACTCACAACCTTGGCCAAAGGACAAGAGGAGCTGAAGACTCTGCTGGCAAAAGAGAAAAAGAGGAAAGAGAAGAAACCAACCAGAGTGGTAATCATGGGGAGAATGTTTCAAGGACATGCTAGAAGAACCTTGGACTTTCCAGCAACATCTGTTGAAGGAGAAAGAAAAGGAAAAGAAACAACAGTTCCCTCAGAATCAGAAGAGGAGGAGGAAGAGGAAGATTACTCTGAAGAACAGTATCCTCCAGTGGATGATAAATACCGACACCTTGAAGAGCGTCTAAATGCTATGGAAATACAAAAAGTACCAGGTCTAGACTTTGAGGAATTAGGGCTAGTGTCAAGAATTGTGATCCCACCAAAGTTCAAAGTACCATTGTTTGCAAAATATGATGGGGTGTCATATCCTAAAATGCACCTCCGATCATACGTGAGGAAGATTCAGCCGCACTCTGCCGACAAAGACTTATGGGTCCATTTTTTCCAAGACAACTTATCCGGAACACAACTTGATTAGTTTTACCAATTGGAAAAGGTCGACGTCCACAACTGGGAAGATCTTGCCGCAGATTTCTATAAGCAATACCAGTATAACGCAGATTTGGCACTTACCCGTACTCAACTTCAGAGTATGGCTATGGTTTCAAATGAGGGTTTCAAAGATTACACACAGAAATGGAGAGATCTAGCTGGAAGAGTGCAACCCCCTCTGTCTGAAAGGGAGTTGGTGGATATGTTCTTGGGCACCCTATCAGGCCCTTTCTTCAACCATTTGATTGGGAGCTCATCTGCTGGTTTTACTGAGCTAATATTAACCGGAGAAAGGGTGGAAGCTGGTATAAAAAGTGGAAAGATTCAGAAGGATGTGTTTGCCTCTACGGCTACAAGAAAGCCTTTCACTGGGAAGAAGGAGGTATCCTCTGTTTATTCACCAAGGAATCAAGGAAGAGCTGAACGCCGACCAATGGTGAGGGTCGTTATGATCCTAAATCCTACATCTGATCAACCAAGAAATAACCAGCCGAGGGTGGAAAGGCTAGTCCGGCAATTCACCAGGATTAATATGACTCTAGCCCAAGTTTTACCACATCTTCTGAAATTTAATCTGGCAACATTGAAGGAGGCCCCAAAGAATCCCAACACTGCTTCCCCTTATTATCACCCAAATTCCAGATGCGCATACCATTCTGAAAGTCCGGGTCACGACACTAACAGCTGTTGGGCTCTGAAAAACAAAATTCAAGACCTTATAGATGCAAAAGAAGTTGAGTTTGACGCACCTGAGAAACCAAATGTCATTTCTGCTCTGATGCCTAGGCATGGCCACAACACCAATGCTGTCGAGGAAGATTTATTTGTTGCCACAGTGGATGAACTTTTGACTCCGCTCCCAGTCATTAAGATGAACTTGTTGAAAGCTGGTGTATTCCCAGGTTGTAAGAAAGACTGCCATCATTGCTTATCCTCACCAATTGTTTGCCCTCTATTGAAGACAGGTATTCAATGCCTGATAGATAACCAAGAAATTCTGTTTGAGAATGCTCCTGTTTTACTTATTCCTGTTGAAGTCATTTCAATCATTACCATTTCCGCCAATCCTTCCAGGGTCCCTAAAAGACCCGTTAGGATTACATTGGTTCCAAAAGCTACTCCTCTTAAGATCATAATGCCCGAGCCGGTCCCGTATGAATAAGATAAAATAGTACAGTGGAATTACGGTGGAGAAATCTACTACCATGGTATCAAACAAAATGAACTGACTGCCGAAGAAGTGAGCTCCAAAGAAGAAAACCCTGACGTTAGCAATATTGTCGGAACTAGCAAGATTACCTGTAGCGGTAGAATCTTCTCTCCAGAAATTTCCCCTCCAAAGGCAGTTTTTGGACCCGTGGCTGCTCCAAGGGTTACCTCCATACCAGTAACATATCCGCAAGTACTCATATCAATAAAGACAACACAACCTCTACTGTTATCCCCACCAATACTTCTGCTACCGATGTTCGAGGAAAAGGGATCCGAGAAGAGCCTGTCAGGACGAAGGCTCAACCACTGACCATCCCTGAAACCTCCAATAAGGAAATAGAAGAGATTCTGAGAATAATAAAAAAGAGTGATTATGACGTGGTTGAACAGTTGGGACAAACTCCCTCCAAGATCTCCATGCTAGCATTGCTGCTATGTTCTGAGGCACATGCGAAAGCTCTGGTGAAGTTTCTAAAGATAACCCATATGCCACTAGACCCGTCCGCTGACCAATTCCAAGATTGTATGGCCAGCTTGACAACTGATAACGGCTTAGGCTTCTCTGATGCTGACCTGAAACCAAAAGGGAGAAAACACAACGAGGCATTACATGTCTCTGTGGAGTGTAAAGGAACAACTCTAGCCCATGTATTGGTAGACACTGGCTCATCTTTGAACATTTTACCGAAGAAAGCTCTCGATAGATTGGATTGCGAAGGACTGACATTGAAACCCAGTAACATAGTCGTAAGAGCATTTGATGGTTCAAAGAGGATGGTCCACGGGGAGGTGGACATCCCCATAAAGGTGGGAACTCAGACTTTCAACTCAACTTTCTATGTAATGGACATCCGCCCCTCTTACTCCTGTCTGCTAGGACGGCCCTGGATCCATAATGCCGGTACTGTCACCTTTACACTACACCAGATGCTGAAATACCCGGTCCATGGAAAGATTATCACTGTCCACGGAGAGGAAGAGTACATGATTAGCCCCCTAAATTATTTCCGGTATGTGGAATTGGATGGCGAATTCATTGAAATTCCTTTTCAACATTTTGAAGAAGTATCTCAAGAGGTAGCAGTAGCCAAGACGGTATCCTCGATTCCCAAGATCACAAGACCTCCGCTTCGGATGTCATCTCTAAAGGACGCAAAGGCAGTAATAGAGGAGGGTGGATGCACCATCTAGGGACAGCTTCTGGACATTCCGTAAAAATTTAACAGGTTTGGCTTAGGGTTTACTTCAAGTGTTCAAAAGGTTGTGTGCCGTGCCCGTGCTAGAGGGCCACCTTTGAAGATTTGCAACCAAGAGGTCAACACAGTGGAAGACAGTGAAGAAGATGGAAGCTTGGAGAATTGGATATTTCCTACTGTCAACAGAGGACTTCGCAATTGGGAAGCCAGAGACTTTGTTCCAATAACTTTCATCTCTCAGTAATTTATCTTTTACATTTCTGCTGGACTTGTAATATTCACAAACAATTCTTACATTTTCAACCTTGTGTCTTACCCAAGGCACAATGGTCCATTTGTAAGGGTTTTTATTTCATCTTCATATGACATTCAATGAATCATGGACGTTTTTCACATATAAACTTTTTGTGCTCATTTTTCTTTCTTTTACATTTATTGTTTAAAGATGGCTATACCCTTACACACACCCACGCTCACAAATGCAGGTACCCCTCCATTCCGGATCCCATGGGTAACGATATTGCTGTGGCCTTTAGTAACTCTGATGATCTAATCCACCAAGCCGAAGACGAAGGTGAGGAAGATTGCAAAGTACCATGGAATTGGCTAGACTACTACAACAAGAGGAAAGAACTATTCAGCCTCATGAGGAACCGTTGTATACAATCAACTTGGGTACCGAGGAAGATAAAAAGGAAATCAAGGTGGGTGCTAATCTAGAGCCAAGGGTCAAGGAGCGTCTAATTCAGCTTTTGCATGATTATGTTGAGATCTTTGCCTGGTGTGATCGGTGGATTTAGAACTGACTGTTTAACGCTGGTTCGCGAAATTTCGCGGAAGCAAGAGTCGCCACCGTCTTTTATTTTCTCCAACATGGACAGGACAAAAGCACAGCAAAATTCCTTTTTTGAGATGTCTCTCGGTTCGGGAGGTAGATTTATAGAAAGGGAAGGTGTTAGCACCCTTTCTATCTGTGGTTATCCACGGGCTCTTAGATACTTGCTCTTATGTTTTCAAAATGTTTGCTTTTCAAAATGTGAGTGGGTTTGAAAAAAGTTTCTTTGAAAGATTTCTGAATAACTCTTGTATATGTCCTCAAGAGTGTTCGAAAAATTGTTTTGAAAGCTTTTTGAAAGTGTCGGTGTGAAAAGATTTTGTTTTTGTTTTTTTGAAAAGAGCAAGTATCCATGAGTCATCTACCTACCCTAAGGAATTAAGCTGTGTAGAAGTCCCTAAAGTAGTACCATCCCACCATTGAGAGGTAGGTAGCACCACCGTTGGAGGTGTTCGGGTCAATTCGAGTTTAGGGACAGTGTGGTCACCGAAGCAACAGTAGGACACCTTAGAAGCTACCCTTATGTCCTTGATCCTTTTTTAATCCGAGGCAACCGTTTCGAGGCAACTATTTCGAGGCAACTGTTTCGAGGCAACTGGATCATGGACATAAGGACCGCTAAGACGTCCCATACTTGACGACCACGTTTCGAAGGCAACATGTGAGGTGTACCCTAGAAGTGGTGTGTGTATTTGTGTGTTGTTTTTAGTTTAACAGTTATCTTTGATCATGGCATTGTGAGCTACGCTTGTTTTTAATTAGCATACATTCTTTCATACAAAGTTAGAATTTAAGAGTGCGGAAAATTAAAAGACGGAAAAATAAAAGCTACGCTATTACAAGGCGCGGGTCTACACATCGCCAAAATACAAAGACCCGTTTTTTGATAAAGGATGCGGAAAGTAAATAAATACCTAATTACTATTACATCCAGAAAGCAGTTACATAATAATCACTAAAAGAAAATAAATGCACGAAAAGAATTAATTGAGCGTCCGAGGGTTTTGACCCTTTGCTTGAAATTAAATGAAATTAAAGTCTATTTAATTATTTAATTAAAGAAAAGTGTTTTTTTATGTTTTTTTGAAATAAAGAAAAGAATTTACAAGGAAACCCTAATTCTAGATTATTTTTAGTTATTAAAGAAAATATTAAAGTTAACCTAATTTACGCTAATTAATTAATTTACATGTTTATTTACAAAAATAATAATTAATAATAATAATAAATAATGAGGAAAAATTAATTAAGAAGAAGATAAAATGTCAAAAACCTAATTCTATGCATTTTTTATTTATTAAGGAAAGTGTCAAAATTAAAACCTAATTTAACTAAGTTAGTTATTGAAATTTATTTACAAAAATATTTTAATGGTGAAATTAAATATAATTAAACATATTTTACAATTTTTATTTTTCTGATTTTATCATGAAAAGTTGATTAATGGTGAATTAATGAAAACAATTAAAACAATTAAAAAGAATTAGAAAGAAAAGAAAATTAAATTAAAAAAATATGCAAACCAAAGGGGGGTGTCAGGCCCATATGGAGGTTAATTGTGCAATTATGGCCCATTAGAACAAAGGCCTTGCTGACTTTTCAGGGATCATGTGCACGTTGGTTGACCCAGGCGTATGATAGACCTCATTCTATGGCCTTCAGATTGATCATCATAAGCGCGTGGCAGCCTTAGGCGTGAGGATGCATGATGGGATATTGGATGAGTGATGTACCTGAACGTGTTAGAACAAAAATTATGAAGAATATATGGGGGACCTGGGAATCGAACCCAGGTCCCAATGGTTGCAATACACATCCTCTACCAACTGAGCCACTTAGCGCGTTTGTATATATAATAGACAATAATTAATATATATGAAAAACTCAATTATGCTGAAACATTAAAAAACCGCGCCAAGATTTGAATGCCCCAGTCATGTAATGCCACGTCCATCTTCTTCCTTGTTCTTCCTGCAAACATGAAACAAGTAGCGGGGGTTTTAAACCCCCACTAAGTGGAATAGTGAAAAATAGCGAATAGAAGAGGAATCAACATAAATTAAGCGCGAGATGTTGGTTGAATTCGCCTGGCCTTGACGAATTCAACCATGGTCATGGCTTAGTCCAATTTTTCCTGATACTTAAAGCCCTAATTTGAAGCTTCTGAAAACCTAATTTTCGTCCATGGTAGATTTGGATTCAAGCAGCGTTAGGTCAATTAACTTATACCAATCGCTTCAGAAGGTACCTATTAGTGTAAATCAAACAAGAAAACCAATTAAAAGCACATGAATCATGATATGTCAAATTGGAAAACAAAGCAAACCGTATGGCTCGTGTTCTTCAATTCTTCGCGTGTTAGGATTGATTCTTGATTGCAAACGCTTCCTGGAGACTCAGGCAACGTATTGGAATCCTTTTTTGGCTTTGAATTGTCCTCCAACTATGAAATCAGTTTCCAAGTTTTTGTTGAAATTTTGCAATTTGGTTATGGAGCATGAGCAGCTTTTTCGTGTCCTTCTGAATAGGGTTCACTCTTGCATAAGTATGTGAAGCAAATTAGGTCAAAATAAAGCCCATGAATCCATGAATTGATGACTTGAATCTTTGATTGCTAATCATATCTTTTTTCAATCTTTTTCCATGGAAACTTTGCCAATTATGGAAGATCTTGTCTTGTTGATTGATGCACGAAATCCTTAGCATGTGTGGAGTATATTTGCTGCATAAAAAGATTTGACAACCATTATTTGATATTTTTCTACAATTAAAACTAATTAAATGAATTAATAAGAATAAAAATTCAATTAATTAATTAAAAATAAGAAAATAAATCCTTTTAAGCTCAATGGGTCGTGCATAGGCTTTGGGTAATGATTCAAGGAAGAATTTGAGGCCCATTAGCAAATTTGAAGTGTTTTAGGCAAAGTTGACTTTTGAAAATTCCCAAAAATTTCCCAACTTCTCCAATGCATATCTTGCTCAATTATGAAGCTATGAACATGTTCTTGGACATTTTGGAAAGGTCTTGAAGTCCTCTAACCAATGCCTTTGGTCCCATGTCATTTTGATTTACCAATCTCAAGTTATGGTCTTTGACTTAAAGTGCCTTTTTGTTGACTTTTGAAAATGACCTATAATGTTGAAATTGATAACTTTTTGTGAGAGCATTTCTTGGACTTGGAGTGTGAAGATGAGTTGTAGGAAATGTCTTCCCCTTCAAAATGAGCATTGGATGGAATTTTTCTGATAAACCATGAAGAAGTTATGCCTTGGTCAATTTGCAGTTGACTTTTCAGCTGTCCAAAAATAGAAACTTTTGCATCTTGAGACTTTTTGAGCCATGCTTGTGGAATCATGATCAAGAATTGATCAAATGATGATTATGGCTTCAAAATGAGATGTTGACCAAAATTTTTGACTTTTGACTGTCAAATGACCATTTTGCCCCTGCAGTTGACTATGAAGCATTTAGGGTTTTTGACTGTGCAACTTGATGTTGTGAGTCTTGAAACTTGACATATGGATGCTTGACAATGTATGTGGGCATGTGGGACTTGATTGGACCCTTGAAAATATCAATTTCTTTGCCAGAACCAAAACCCTAGTTTTGACTGTGTTAGGAGGCAATTGGACTGTGCAACCCTTGAGAGATTTTGAACCATGATCTTGCCAAATCTTGAAGAATATGGGAGGGAAAATTTTGGGGTACAACAGTTGCCCCTGTTCAATCTTCTTAGACTTGTGGATGTAGATTGGCTGGCGTGCCTTTCGTAATCCGAAGGTGGAAGATGATTGAACACCAGAGTGCCCAGAAATTTGCACTCACATAGTAGAATGTTAGCAGTGTGACGGCGGGAATGGGCTTACAGATGCAATTTGGAGACTGATGGATAGGAGGATGGGCTTATAGATGCCATCTGGATGTGACAGGACCTTGTCGGGAATGGGCTTATAGATGCCATTTGGAAGTGTAATGGATAGTTGTGGAGATGGGCTTATAGATGCCATCGGGAGGTTGTTGATCGCATAAGAGATTCCTTAGCGAGAACTTGCGTACCTGAGAAAGAAAAATAATTACCTGGCCTGTTACAGGAGTTGATCTTCAAACTCTTTATGTAGATGTGCCCTGGCTGGATACAGGTATCGAATCTTCAATCAGTTACTCACAGATGTGCCCTGGCTAGATACAAGAATTGAATCTGGAAACTCTTCAGACGTGCCCTGGCAAGATACAGGAATCGAGTCTGGAATTAGTCGTCAACAGATACACCCTGGCAAGATACAGGAATCGGATCTTCAAACTCTTCAGACGTGCCCTGGCAGGATACAGGAATCGAGTCTGGAATTAGTCGTCAACAGATACACTCTGGCAAGATACAGGAATCGGATCTTTAAACTCTTCAGACGTGCCCTGGCAGGATACAGGAATCGAGTCTGGAATATAGTCATCAACAGATACACCCTGGCAAGATAAAGGAATCGGATCTTCAAACTCTTCAAACGTGCCCTGGCAGGAATCGAGTCTGGAATTAGTCGTCAACAGATACACCCTGGCAAGATACAGGAATCAGATCTTCAAACTCTTCATACGTGCCCTGGCAAGATACAGGAATCGAGTCTGGAATTAGTCGTCAACAGATACACCCTGGCAAGATACAAGAATCGGATCTTCAAACTCTTCAGACGTGCCCTGGCAGGATATAGGAATCGAGTCTGGAATTAGTCGTCAACAGATACACCCTGGCAAGATACAGGAATCAGATCTTCAAACTCTTCAGACGTGCCCTGGCAGGATACAAGAATCGAGTCTGGAATTAGTCGTCAACAGATACACCCTGGCAAGATACAGGAATCGGATCTTCAAACTCTTCAGACGTGCCCTGGCAGGATACAGGAGTCGAGTTTGGAATTAGTCATCAACAGATACACCCTAGCAAGATACAGGAATCAGATCTTCAAACTCTTCAGACGTGCCCTGGCAGGATACAGGAATCGAGTCTGGAATTAGTCGTCAACAGATACACCCTGGCAAGTTACAGGAATTGGATCTTAAAACTCTTCAGACGTGCCCTGGCAGGATACCGGAATCGAGTCTGGAATTAGTCGTCAACAGATACACCCTGGCAAGATACAGGAATCGGATCTGGAATCACGACAGTTGATAGTAATTATCTTTGTATTGACCTTTTTCCCGAAAAGACAAAACATTAGTTGTATGCAATGTCATGATGTATGAAATGTACGATGTTCTCAGAATAAATTAGATTGTATGTACATGATGCATATGTGCATGCTATAATGTATGAAAATATGATGTTTATGACTGTGTTTTCGTCTGGGAAAATAAATCCTTGACGAATGCCGGGAAGTTGAATCCTGGGCTGATGTGGAAGAGTAGAGCTTCGTTTCCGCTGGGGATGATGGTTGCAAGAATACGGGTAGGAGAAGATGACTCCGTTGGGGAATAAACTTGGTGAATAGATTGCTCTGCGGGGAATGAACTCTGTGGGGAAAGAGAGGTACTTTGCTGAGGTTGATGATAACTCCGCTGGGGATACCATTGTTGAGCTCTGTTGGAAGATTTGATGAACTCCGTTGGGGGTAGGAATACTTCGCCGGGGACGATCTTTCCGTGGAAATTGGCTGAGGATAACCCAGTTATATCTTGGTGGGGAAATAACCTTTGAATAAAGCCGGGGGGAGCGTTCACACTCTGCATATGACAAGCTTCCAGAATCTACTGGGGATAAGCTTCCTGAATCAACTGGGGAGATTGATTGGACTCTCTTGGGGAGACTTTTGAACTGTACTGGGGGATGGCTCCACTGGATGTCCGGTATTCCGCCGGGGAACAATATTATATTAATAATGCCGGGGATACTTGTAGAGGAATATCTGTATACTCCGCTAGGGAATGTTGAGATCTTCTGAGGATGCCCAACTTCCTTAAGGCTGACTGTAGGCTAGCTCGGCTTGGGGAGAGCGTTGCTGACTTGCTGGAGAATACTGTGCCTTCTTAGGGCTGATGGGAGACCAACTACTTGGGAGAAAATTGTTGAATCTATTCTTATTCGGCGGGGAGTGAAGGTATCTGGGTTATATTCTTCAGTCGAACTTACCTTGGTACCTTGGTGGATAGAGCAATTAGATTTCTTAGACAACTCATTATTGCCCCTGTTTCTGATGTTCCCTGTAATTAATCCTTTGTTTCGTATTCAAATATTTATGAGTTAGCAATTAGTGTCAAATGCATATATCACAATCGAACATTGGACGTTCTTCGCAAAACAAAACAGAAAAAGAAAAAAACAATTGGCAATTGGTCTGGAAAGTGAATTTGTATTGATTTTTGAATTTTCCTGTAAATAGGCGTTTATGTACAAGAGGCTGACGTCCTAGTAAGAGAACACCTCCGAACAACAGAGTTTTATACAGTTTGTACAAAGAAAACAAAACAACTATGTGAAAGGAATAATCCCACTGGGTTCCAACTCTGCTATCGCCTTTATATCTTCGAGCGTCTCATCACTTGGCTGCTCAGTTGAAGATGAAGCTGATTGATCGATGCTGTCTGAACCTGATTATTGATACCGGATTCCGGATGCAAGGTGATCCAATGAGACATAGTATTACGCTTTAATCCCTAACTTTTGCCTGGACCGCCCTTTCGGGTTTTCAGTCCACCGGGATACCCATTTTTGCCCAAGCCTCCTTTTCAGGTTTTCGACTTGCCGGGTGTACATATTTTTTTTATTTCATCCCTCATTTTGCCTGAACCCTTTTGGTTCGTCGGGAAGCCCTAATTTTTGCCTAGGTATGTCAACCTAGCGGGTCTTTTATCATGCGTAGTATATTTTTACTATGTCTGCATTGGCGGGGTGAGGAAGGTCGTCACCATCCATGGTGGTTAGAATCATGGCTCCTCCTGAGAACACATATTTAACCACAAATGGCCCTTCGTACGTAGGGGTCCATTTTCCCCTGGGATCACTTTGAGGAAGAATGATGCGCTTGATTACCAGGTCCCCAACTTGAAACTCTTGTGGTCTGACTTTCTTGTTAAATGCCCTGATCATCCGTTTTTGATACGTTTGACCATGACAAATAGCAGTGAGTCTCTTTTCGTCAATTAGGTTTAATTGATCAAGTCGAGTCTGGATCCAGTCATCTTCGCTCAAATCTGCATCCTTCATTATCCAGAGAGAGGGTATCTGGACTTCAATTGGCAAGACTGCCTCCATGCCATAGACCAAGGAAAAGGGTGTTGCCTCGGTTGACGTCCTTGCTGAGGTACGGTACCCATGAAGAGCAAACGGTAACATCTCGTGCCAATCTTTGTAGGTCACCGTCATCTTCTGCACAATCTTTTTAATATTCTTATTAGCTGCTTCTACAGCCCCATTCATCTTCGGCCGATAAGGAGAAGAGTTGTGGTGCTGTATCTTGAATTGCTCACAGAGCTCAGTGATCATCTTGTTGTTAAGATTGGTACCATTGTCCCTAATGATCCTCTCTGGTACACCGTATCGACAGATCAGGTTATGCCAAATGAACCGTGCCACGACATTCTTGGTTACAGTGGCGTAGGAAGCTGCTTCAACCCACTTTGTAAAGTAATCGATCGCCACTAGGATGAAGCGGTGCCCGTTGGATGTCGTAGGTTTAATCTCGCCGATCATATCAATGCCCCACATTTCAAAAGGCCAAGGTGCAGTCAATACATTCAGAGGGACTGGAGGAACGTGCACCTTATCAGCATATATCTGGCACTTATGACATGTCCGAGAATGTTGGTAACAGTCAGCTTCCATTGTGGACCAGAAATATCCTGCCCGGAGGATTTTCTTTGCCATGGTGTGTCCACTGGAATGCGTTCCGAAGGTACCTTCATGCAGCTCTTCCATGATCCTTTCTGCTTCAGTCTTATCCACACAACGCAGTAAGGTTGAATCATGGTTTCGCTTGTCCAGAATGTCGTTGCTAAGGAAAAACTTCGCTGCGAACCTTCTCAGAAACTTTTTGTTATTGACAGATGCACCTTTGGGGTATTCTTGAGCTTCCAGATACCTATTCACCTCATGATACCATGGTTTTTCAGTTACTATCTCAGCCTCAAGATCACAACAATATGCAGGTTCATCCAGTTTCCAGATGATGATCCAGGGAGCCTCATTGTCCCATTTGACTTTGAACATAGAAGACATCGTAGCCAGCGCGTCCGCCAACTGATTCTCCTCTCTTGGGAAGTGTTCAAAAGTTATCTTTGTGAAATGGGGGATCAATGTCAACACACATTCTTTATAAGGGATAAGACTTGGGTGTTTCGTATCCCACTCGCCTTTGATCTGATTGATCACGAGAGCGGAATCTCCGAAGACACTCAGAAACTTGATCCTTAAGTCAATCGCAGCTTGAAGACCCATGATGCATGCCTCATACTCCGCCATGTTGTTGGTGCAGTTGAAACATAGCCGGGCAGTAAGTGGAGTATGAGTGCCTTTGGGGGATATGATCACAGCGCCAATACCGTTACCCAAAGCGTTGGAGGCTCCGTCAAAGTGCATAGACCATCGGGATCCTTCCTCGGGTCCTTCATCCGGTCCAGGTACTTCACAATCAGTTACTACCATGATGTTCTCGTCAGGAAATTCAAAGTTCATTGATTGGTAGTCATCTACCGCCTGGTGTGCCAAATGGTCTGCCAATACACTCCCCTTGATAGCTTTCTGAGTCGTATACTGGATGTCGTATTCCATCAAGATCATTTGCCATCTTGCTATTCTTCCAGACAGGGCCGGCTTTTCGAATATGTACTTTATTCGATCCGTTTTTGAAATCAATAGAGTAGTGTGAGTCAGCATATACTGTCTCAGCCGGCGAGCATCCCATACCAAAGCGCAGCAAGTTTTCTCGAGCAGTGAGTATCGGGTCTCACAGTCGGTAAACTTTTTGCTAAGGTAATAAATGGCGTGCTCTTTTCGGCCAGACTCGTCATGCTGCCCCAGCACACACCCTGTTGAGCTGTCAAGTACTGTCAGGTATAGTATCAGAGGTCTCCCTTCAACCGGTGGCATAAGAATGGGTGGTTCTTGGAGATACTCTTAGATTCTGTCGAAAGCGTCCTGACATTCATCATTCCAACGTACTACCTGATCTTTCTTCAGCAGCTTGAAGATTGGTTCACAAGTAGCAGTTAGGTGCGAGATGAATCGGGCAATATAATTCAGACGTCCTAGAAAGCCTCTGACTTCTTTCTCTGTCTTGGGGACTGGCATCTCTTGTATGGCTTTCACCTTGGCAGGGTCCACTTGAATACCCTTGTCGCTCACGACGAAGCCTAGCAACTTTCCAGATCTTACCCCAAAGGTGCACTTGTTTGGGTTCAACCTCAGTTTGTACAACTTCAGTCGGTCAAACAGCTTCTGTAGATGGTCAAGGTGTTCCTCCTCAGTTTGGGATCTTGCGATCATATCGTCAACGTATACTTCTATCTCATGATGGATCATGTCATGAAATAAAGCAACCATGGCACGTTGGTAGGTTGCCCCAACATTCTTCAACCCGAATGGCATGACTTTGTAGAAGAAGGTGCCCCACTGAGTAACAAAGGTAGTCTTTTCCATATCTTCAGGAGCCATCTTGATCTGATTATAACCTGAAAAACCATCCATGAAGGAGAACACCTTGTGCTAAGAAGTATTGTCAACCAGAACGTCGATGTGAGGCAGAGGGAAGTCATCCTTGGGGCTTGCCCTGTTCAGATCCCTGTAATCGACACACATTCGGACCTTACCATCTTTCTTTGGCACCGGAACCACGTTGGCAACCCACTGAGGGTAAGAAGTCACTGCTAGAAACCCGACATCAAATTGCTTCATAACCTCAGCTTTGATTTTCTCGGACATCTTTGGACGCATACGGCGAACCTTCTATTTTACCGGAGGGCAGTCTTCCTTGGTAGGCAGGTGATGGACCACAATGTCAGTATCCAACCCGGGCATGTCTTCGTAGGACCAGGCGAAGATCTCCACATAATCATGCAACATCTGAATCAACCTTTGTTTCACGCTGAGCTCTAGATTGGCACCAATCTTAACTTCCTTTCTATCTTTCTCAGTACCCAGGTTTACCGTTTCCACTGGCTCTTCATGTGGCTGAATGGCCCTCTCTTCCTGGAGTAACAGTCTTGCAAGCTCGCCAGGCACTTCGCAATCATCTTCACCTTCGTCTTCGGCTAAGTTGATCGGATTTTCAAAGTCATAACTGGCAGTAGCAGAGTCGTTACCAGTGAGATCCAGAGTGGATTGAAACCTGTGTAGGTGAGTGTGTGTAAATATAGCCGTTTTGCAATATATAAAGAAAGAAAGAAAGAAAGGGAGCACAAGATTTGAAATGCGAAAAATGTCCAATGTCTTTATTCATGATATATGGAAATGACAAGTAATAAGCCCTCACAAATGAAGCCAACGGTGCCCCGGGTAAGACACCGGGCCAAACAGTTTCAATTTATTGTTCATTACAAAATTAAAAACAAAGGAATTCATTACTGCGTAACAAAAGTAACAGGTATGTGGTCTTTTGCAGTCCAATTGTTCAGTCCACCGTCAGTCGTCGGGTAGATCCAGCTATCAAACTCAGATTCCTCCGCATCGCCTTCAATAGCATTCACTCCCGGGTTGGTGATGAACACGGGAGGTCTTCCAATCCTTGCTTTGCATACAGCCCTCTGAGCCTCTGCAGTGAAACCCAGCCCAAACTTGTCAGTCTTAGGAGTAAAATCAGGGAGCCTGCCCCAGTTTGCACATTCACCTTTTTCAATCACAGCCCGAGCGTCCTTCAAGGAGGCCATCTTCAAAGGAGAGTCTTCTTCAATTACTGTCTCTGCTGACGCCAATGTTGGAGGTACCTCTTCAAAGTGTTGAAAGGGGGTTTCAATAAACTCCCCGTCCATCTCTATATACCGGAATGAGTTCAGATGACTAACCATGTATTCTTCCTCCCCCTGCACTGTAACAATCTTCCCTATGACAGGGTACTTGAGCTTTTGGTGTAGAGTGGAGGTCACGGCCCCAGCTTTGTGAATCCAAGGACGACCCAACAAACAAGAATAGGATAGACGAATGTCCATCACATAGAACGTTGAATCAAAGACTTGGGAACCAACCCGGATCGGAATATCTACCTCACCATGAACCATCCTCTTCGACCCGTCAAAGGCTCAGACAACGATGTTACTAGGCTTCAACTCCAAACCCTCACAATCCAACCTGTCTAAGGCCTTCTTGGGCAATACATTCAGTGAAGAACCAGTGTCAACCAGCACGTATGCGAGAGTAGTTCCCATGCATTCTATGGAGACATGCAGGGCATCATTGTGGTTCTTTCCCTTAGCGGTCAGATCAGCATCCGAGAAACCCAAACCATTGTCAACGGTCAAATTGGCCACACAGTCAGTGAATTGATCAACAGACGTCTCTTGTGGCACATGAGCCATCTTCAGAAATGAAATCAGGGCCTTGGCATGGGCCTCTGAGCACAACAACAATGATAGCATAGAGATCTTGGAGGGGGTATGCCCCAGCTGCTCAACGACGTTGAAATCGCTTTTCTTGATGATCTTAAGGATTTCCTCCATCTCTTGCTGGGAGGCTTCAACATTGACGGTCTTCGGTGCCTCCATCCGGGCAGGTACATCAGCAATCCCTTTACCCCGAGTGTCAGATGACTCGGCAGCAGGGGTAGAAACTTGATCAGAAGGGGAAACAGGAGCACTTATAGGCGTGATGATAAGAGGTCTTCGGATAACTGGTGGCGCAATGTCAGGCGAGAAGAGTCTGCCACTGCGAGTAAAATTAGCGGGACCGGTGATGTTATTGATACCGGTATTAGCGTTAAACTCCTGCTTTACTCCAAGCACATATACATCTGCCCCATAGTGCCATGGGACAGCCTTGTCAGACTTATAGGGGAGGGGCCCCGGAACAGTAATGATAATAGGTGCAACAGACATGATTTTGACTGGCTTCCTCGGGGGAGCCTTGGTAGGATTGTTGAAGATGGTGACAACAGATACTTCTTCAGTAGGAACAAAAGGAACAGCAGTATTCTTGAACAAGATTTCTTTGCTATCCATCAGGTTTTGGACGCCTGATTTCAGCAGCGGACAACCAGTAGGCAAAACAGCACATAGAAGGCAACCCTCGCTACAACCCGGAAATAAACCGGCCAGCAACAGGTTCCTCTTGACAGTCAATAAAGGGGTAGCAACATCATCCACAGAAACTGCATACAGGTCTTCCTTAATAGCATTTACTCCATGCTGGGGCATAGGAGCAGTCACAATGTTGGGCCTTTCGGGCGCCTCAAATTGTATTTCTTTGGCATCGATAAGGTCCTGAACCTTATTTCTCAGGGCCCAACAATCATCAGTAGAATGCCCCGGGCTATCAGAGTGATAAGCACAACGGGCATTGGAATTGTACTTCGGAGAGGTTGGGTTCACCACCTTCGGAGCTTCTCTGACGGTTACCAAGTTGGTCGATAGCAGTTGCGGCAAGATCTGCGACAAGGTCATACTAAGCCGAGTATATTCTCTTCTGGGTCTCTCACCCCTTGGTTAGTTAGGTTGCCGAGGAGCGGCAGCAGGCTTTGCAATTACCACCGCATTGACAGCTTGGCGGTGTTCTGGTTTGTTTTGCCTTCTAGGCCCATACACAGCACTGGCTTCCTTTTTGAAAGGCTTCTTCTCAGAACTTAAGGACGCACCTTTCTGTATTTTCCCTGATTTCATCCCAGCTTCTATCCTTTCCCCAGTCAGAATGAGATCTGTGAACCCTGCAGATGAATTACCGATGAGATGATTGAAGAACGGCCCGGATAGGGTCCCCAAGAACATGTCCACAAGTTCACGGTCGGTTAACGGCGGCTGCACCCTGCCATCCAGGTCCCTCCACTTCTGTGCATACTCTTTAAAACCTTCTCCCGATCCTAGCGACATACCCTGGATTTGAGTACGTGTAGGAGCAAGGTCGGCATTATACTGATACTGCTTGTAAAAAGTAGTAGCCAAGTCCTCCCAGTTACGAACCTTGGTTCCATCCAGCTGATAGAACCATTCGAGATGAGTCCCTGAAAGACTCTCCTGGAAGAAATGGATCCATAAGTTCTTGTCCACAGTATATGGTTGGATCTTCCGCACATAAGATCTGAGATGTAGCTTAGGGCAGGACGCCCCGTCATACTTTGCGAAAGATGGTGCTTTGAACTTGTGTGGGATCACCACACCAGAAGATAGACCCAGGTCTCCAAAATCCAACCCAGGCACTTGTTGAATTTCCATGGCATTTAGGCGGTCCTCTAACTGCTTGTACTTGTCTTCAGCTGGAGGATACTGCTCCTCATTGAAATCAGTCTCGTTGTCAGAGACCACCGGACTAGGAACCCTTCCCTCTTGGGGACTGCCTTTCCCTACAGAAGAACCAGCTTGATCAACCTCATTCTGCAGTGTATTGCTAAACCTCCGGCCAGTGTTGAATAGTACAATTCTCTTCTTCTTCTTCTTGACCAGCAGAGCCTTCAATTCCTCTTGACCTTGGGCCAAACTCATGATCAGCTCTTGGAACTGGGCGTTTTGGGCCTGGAGGGCCTTGATGGATTGCTCACTAGATGATTCAGGATTCATGATGGCGAGCTAAAATAAACAGCGAAGAAGATTAAACCACCTGTAAAAAAGAGTACCTGCTATGTACATGATGCATGATATGTTGTTTATGCAATGCATTCAAGGGTTCGAAAGTTCAAATTTGTTGTAGACAAAAAGGAACACACGTTATCATTAAGAAGTAATTGTTCAATACATCAAGGCCTCGCGGGCAAACATTACAAAGTAAATTAATCCCGAAAGACACTGCGTATCCTCTTCGGAGCTATGTAAGTGTTAAGAGTCTTTTCCTCGTGCAGTAGGCGGGTGAGCTCCAAGACCTTCTTCTCACTGGCGTGTAGACTGGACTCAAGAGAATTCCATTCTTCCTTAAGCTGGATCCAGCTCTTCTGCATTTCTTCCCAGGAGGTAGGCATGTCAGGATGTTGAATGGTGTAGGGCACCTCTCCTTCCAAAACTGGTTCTTTGATCACAGGGAGAACATGGGGACATGGCATCACTAACTTCTGGGAGCGGGCTTGTACCCACTTGAGATAAGGTTCCAACGGGATGGAGTTCCTGTGCCCCAGTGTCTTGCTGTCTACCTTGTTGGGCATCCTCCAAGCTCTGATAAATCTCTGGCGAAGTCCTTGTGCATCATTGTCGAAGTCAAAAACTATGTCAGGAATTACCATGTCATGAGGGTCATCCCTCCGAGCATATCCAAACTGTCTCAAGGCCAGACAGGGGTTGTAAGTGATACCTCCTCTGATTCCAAGTAAAGGAACATTAGGAAACTCCCCGCAACGATCAATGATAGTGACGTCTTCTCTGGACCGAGAACACCAATGTATATCAGCATGTGTAAGAGTCATTAATCGTTGTGACCATCTCAAACCCCGCTCATTCTTCAAAACTGATTGTGGAAGGTGCGAAATAAACCACCTTCCCAGGAGGGGAGTGCAGCACATAAGAACACCTCTTTTTCTCATGGTTCGAGTGTAACATGAGTGAAGGATGTCCCCAAGCAACGTGGGTATAGGATTCCTGGACATGAAGATCTTGACAGCATTGATATCTATAAGCTGGTCGGGATTCGGGAACAACACCAACCCATAGACAAGGAGGGCCACAACTTCTTCAAAGGCTTGTAGGTCAAGGGAATTCCAACATTCTTGGGCCTTCTCAAACAGGAATCTGGCCAAGAACCCTTTGATACCACTTCTAACTTCCCAATGTCCCTTGATGTCATATGGTTGTAGGCGTAATGCTTTAGCAATCTCTTCAAGTTTGGGTTCCTTTTCCGTACCGTTGTAGGTTAGTTGACTAAGGATAGGGATCTTCAGAAGCCGGGAGAACTCTTCCAAGGTAGGCACCAGTTGATAATCCAGGAAAGTAAAGCAGTGGTGCAGAGGGTCAAAGAACTGGAAGAGGACCTTTATCATATCTTCCTCAATGTTGGTGTTGACCAAACTGATGAGTCTTCCATGTTTCTCACTGAAAGAAGAGCTCTCGGGAATCCCTGATATAAGTTCCTTAAGCTGAGGAGGGATCCTTACAAGGCTGATCTGAATTGTCTTTCTGCGGATAGTTTCCATGTCCTACAAAATAAGAACAAAGATGAAGATTCGAACCCCTGAAGCGGTTAGTGGATGCATGTGATGCTGTATGATGTTATGATGCTATCATAAAAACACACCACAAGTATCCACAAAAAGCAAACATGGTAAGGCACATAAGTCACACAAAGACAGCCCTTAGGGTTCAGGTCAGCATGAATTTTGGGATACTACCCTCTTGAAGTTGGTGGGCTCAAAACCTGTCCTATCGAAAGTAACCGGGTTCTAAGGATCTCAATATCATTGGATTGTTTTCTGTGTTCATCGTTTCGATTTAGCCACTGAACTGGCAATCGAAATATTCCAAGAAAACAACCCTCAACTGAGTGTAGTATCGAGTATCAACCAACTTCGGACTGCACCAAAGTCAGTTATCTCACTACCATAAAGAGGCCAAGATGGTTCAATTAAGGTTCCTAAGGTCAGTTGATGCTTCACGATACCACGCGGCGGCCCCGTACTCTCCTTGACTTGACTCAAGGGTTACCGGTACTCACCAAAGTGCCACATCAACGTAGCAGACTGCTTCAACCGTGTCGGTATACCCCGCACAATTCCCTCACAGTCTTGTTGCTACTTTCTAAGAAGGTATCCCCCAGATCCGGGTTAGGATCTATAGAACTCCCAAGACAGTGCCCACAATAATAAAGCAAACAAAACACAGCAATTGAAAACACAAGTATAAGCTATCCTAAGGTACACCTCACTTTAAGTATCCCCAGCAGAGTCGCCAGTTCTGTGATCGGTGGATTTAGAACTGACTGTTTAACGCTGGTTCGCGAAATGTCGCGGAAGCAAGAGTCGCCACCGTCTTTTATTTTATCCAACATGGACAGGACAAAAGCACAGCAAAATTCCTTTTTTGAGATGTCTCTCAGTTCGGAGGTAGATTTATAGAAAGGGAAGGTGTTAGCACCCTTTCTATCCATGGTTATCCACGGGCTCTTAGATACTTGCTCTTATGTTTTCAAAATGTTTTCTTTTCAAAATGTGAGTGGGTTTGAAAAAAGTTTCTTTGAAATATTTCTGAATAACTCTTGTATCTGTCCTCAAGAGTGTTCGAAAAATTGTTTTGAAAGCTTTTTGAAAGTGTCGGTGTGAAAAGATTTTGTTTTTGTTTTTTTGAAAAGAGCAAGTATCCATGAGTCATCTACCTACCCTAAGGAATTAAGCTGTGTAGAAGTCCCTAAAGTAGTACCATCCCACCATTGGGAGGTAGGTAGCACCACCATTGGAGGTGTTCGGGTCAATTCGAGTTTAGGGACAGTATGGTCACCGAAGCAACAGTAGGACACCTTAGAAGCTACCCTTATATCCTTGATCCTTTTTTAATCCGAGGCAACCGTTTCGAGGAAACTATTTCGAGGCAACTGTTTCGCGGCAACTGTTTCGCGGCAACTGGATCATGGACATAAGGACCGCTAAGACGTCCCATACTTGACGACCACGTTTCGAAGGCAACAGGTGAGGCGTACCCTAGAAGTGGTGTATGTATTTGTGTGTTGTTTTCAGTTTAACAGTTATATTTGATCATGGCATTGTGAGCTACGCTTGTTTTTAATTAGCATACATTTTTCATACAAAGTTAGAATTTAAGAGTGCGGAAAATTAAAAGACGGAAAGATAAAAGCTACGCTATTACAAGGCGCGGGTCTATACATCGCCAAAATACAAAGACCCGTTTTTTGATAAAGGATGCGGAAAGTAAATAAATACCTAATTACTATTACATCCAGAAAGCAGTTACATAATAATCACTAAAAGAAAATAAATGCGCGAAAAAAATTAATTGAACGTCCGAGGGTTTTGACCCTTTGCTTGAAATTAAATGAAATTAAAGTCTATTTAATGATTTAATTAAAGAAAAGTGTTTTTTATGTTTTTTTGAAATAAAGAAAAGAATTTACAAGGAAACCCTAATTCTAGATTATTTTTAGTTATTAAAGAAAATATTAAAGTTAACCTAATTTACGCTAATTAATTAATTTACATGTTTATTTACAAAAATAATAATTAATAATAATAATAAATAATGAGGAAAAATTAATTAAGAAGAAGATAAAATGTTAAAAACCTAATTCTATGCATTTTTTATTTATTAAGGAAAGTGTCAAAATTAAAACCTAATTTAACTAAGTTAGTTATTGAAATTTATTTACAAAAATATTTTAATGGTGAAATTAAATATAATTAAACATATTTTACAATTTTGATTTTTCTGATTTTATCACGAAAAGTTGATTAATGGTGAATTAATGAAAACAATTAAAACAATTAAAAAGAATTAGAAAGAAAAGAAAATTAAATTAAAAAAATATGCAAACCAAAGGGGGGTGTCAGGCCCATATGGAGGTTAATTGTGCAATTATGGCCCATTAGAACAAAGGCCTTGCTGACTTTTCAGGGATCATGTGCATGTTGGTTGACCCAGACGTATGATAGACCTCATTCTGTGGCCTTCAGATTGATCATCATAAGCGCGTGGCAGCCTTAGGCGTGAGGATGCATGGTGGGATATTGGATGAGTGATGTACCTGAACGTGTTAGAACAAAAATTATGAATAATATATGGGGGACCTGGGAATCGAACCCAGGTCCCAATGGTTGCAATACACATCCTCTACCAACTGAGCCACTTAGCACGTTTGTATATATAATAGACAACAATTAATATATATGAAAAACTCAATTATGCTGAAACATTAAAAAACCGCGCCAAGATTTGAATGCCCCAGTCATGTAATGCCACGTCCATCTTCTTCCTTGTTCTTCCTGCAAACATGAAACAAGTAGCGGGGGTTTTAAACCCCCCACTAAGTGGAATAGTGAAAAATAGCAAATAGACGAGGAATCAACATAAATTAAGCGCGAGATGTTGGTTGAATTCGTCTGGCCTTGACGAATTCAACCATGGTCATGGCTTAGTCCAATTTTTCCTGATACTTAAAGCCCTAATTTGAAGCTTCTGAAAACCTAATTTTCGTCCATGGTAAATTTATTTGGATTCAGGCAGCGTTAGGTCAATTAACTTATACCAATCTCTTCAAAAGGTACCTATTAGTGTAAATCAAACAAGAAAACCAATTAAAAGCACATGAATCATGATATGTCAAATTGGAAAACAAAGCAAACCGTATGGCTCGTGTTCTTCAATTCTTCGCGTGTTAGGATTGATTCTTGATTGCAAACGCTTCCTGGAGACTCAGGCAACGTATTGGAATCCTTTTTTGGCTTTGAATTGTCCTCCAACTATGAAATCAGTTTCCAAGTTTTTGTTGAAATTTTGCAATTTGGTTATGGAGCATGAGCAGCTTTTTCGTGTCCTTCTGAATAGGGTTCACTCTTGCATAAGTATGTGAAGCAAATTAGGTCAAAATAAAGCCCATGAATCCATGAATTGATGACTTAAATCTTTGATTGCTAATCATATCTTTTTTCAATCTTTTTCCATGGAAACTTTGCCAATTATGGAAGATCTTGTCTTGTTGATTGATGCACGAAATCCTTAGCATGTGTGGAGTATATTTGCTGCATAAAAAGATTTGACAACCATTATTTGATATTTTTCTACAATTAAAACTAATTAAATGAATTAATAAGAATAAAAATTCAATTAATTAATTAAAAATAAGAAAATAAATCCTTTTAAGCTCAATGGGTCGTGCATAGGCTTTGGGTAATGATTCAAGGAAGAATTTGAGGCCCATTAGCAAATTTGAAGTGTTTTAGGCAAAGTTGACTTTTGAAAATTCCCAAATATTTCCCAACTTCTCAAATGCATATCTTGCTCAATTTTGAAGCTATGAACATGTTCTTGGACATTTTGGAAAGGTCTTGAAGTCCTCTAACCAATGCCTTTGGTCCCATGTCATTTTGATTTACCAATCTCAAGTTATGGTCTTTGACTTAAAGTGCCTTTTTGTTGACTTTTGAAAATGACCTATAATGTTGAAATTGATAACTTTTTGTGAGAGCATTTCTTGGACTTGGAGTGTGAAGATGAGTTGTAGGAAATGTATTCCCCTTAAAAATGAGCATTGGATGGAATTTTTCTAATAAACCATGAAGAAGTTATGACTTGGTCAATTTGCAGTTGACTTTTCAACTGTCCAAAAATAGAAACTTTTGCATCTTGAGACTTTTTGAGCCATGCTTGTGGAATCATGATCAAGAATTGATCAAATGATGATTGTGGCTTCAAAATGAGATGTTGACCAAATTTTTTGACTTTTGACTGTCAAATGACCATTTTGCCCCTGCAGTTGACTGTGAAGCATTTAGGGTTTTTGACTGTGCAACTTGATGTTGTGAGTCTTAAAACTTGACATATGGATGCTTGACAATGTATGTGGGCATGTGGGACTTGATTGGACCCTTGAAAATCTCAATTTCTTTGCCATAACCAAAACCCTAGTTTTGACTGTGTTAGGAGGCAATTGGACTGTGCAACCCTTGAGAGATTTTGAACCATGATCTTGCCAAATCTTGAAGAATATAGGAGGGAAAATTTTGGGGTACAACAGTTGCCCCTGTTCAATCTTCTTAGACCTGAGGATGTAGATTGGCTGGCGTGCCTTTCGTAATCCGAAGGTGGAAGATGATTGAACACCAGAGTGCCCAGAAATTTGCACTCACATAGTAGAATGTTAGCAGTGTGACGGCGGGAATGGGCTTACAGATGCCATTTGGAGACTGATGGATAGGAGGATGGCCTTATAGATGCCATCTGGATGTGACAGGACCTTGTCGGGAATGGGCTTATAGATGCCATTTGGAAGTGTAATGGATAGTTGTGGAGATGGGCTTATAGATGCCATCGGGAGGTTGTTGATCGCGTAAGAGATTCCTTAGCGAGAACTTGCATACCTGAGAAAGAAAAATAATTACCTGGCCTGTTACAGGAGTTGATCTTCAAACTCTTTATGTAGATGTGCCCTGGCTGGATACAGGTATCGAATCTTCAATCAGTTACTCACAGATGTGCCCTGGCTAGATACAGGAATCGAATCTGGAAACTCTTCAGACGTTCCCTGGCAAGATACAGGAATCGAGTCTGGAATTAGTCGTCAACAGATACACCCTGGAAAGATATAGGAATCAGATCTTCAAACTCTTCAGACGTGCCCTGGCAAGATACAGGAATCGAGTCTGGAATTAGTCGTCAACAGATACACCCTGGCAAGATACAGGAATCGGATCTTCAAACTCTTCAGACGTGCCCTGGCAGGATACAGGAATCGAGTATGGAATATAGTCATCAACAAATACACCCTGGAAAGATACAAGAATCGGATCTTCAAACTCTTCAGACGTGCCCTGGCAGGAATCGAGTCTGGAATTAGTCGTCAACAGATACACCCTGGCAAGATACAGGAATCAGATCTTCAAACTCTTCAGACGTGCCCTGGCAGGATACAGGAATCGAGTCTGGAATTAGTCGTCAACAGATACACCCTAACAAGATACAAGAATCGGATCTTCAAACTCTTCAGACGTGCCCTGGCAGGATACAGGAATCGAGTCTGGAATTAGTCGTCAACAGATACACCCTGGCAAGATATAGGAATCGGATCTTCAAACTCTTCAGACGTGCCCTGGCAGGATACAAGAATCGAGTCTGGAATTAGTCGTCAACAGATACACCCTGGCAAGATACAGGAATCGGATCTTCAAACTCTTCAGAAGTGCCCTGGCAGGATACAGGAATCGAGTCTGGAATTAGTCGTCAACAGATACACCCTGGCAAGTTACAGGAATTGGATCTTCAAACTCTTCAGACGTGCCCTGGAAGGATACAAGAATCGAGTCTGGAATTAGTCGTCAACAGATACACCCTGGCAAGATACAGGAATCGGATCTGGAATCACGACAGTTGATAGTAATTATCTTTGTATTGACTTTTGTCCTGAAAAGACAAAACATTAGTTGTATGCAATGTCATGATGTATGAAATGTACGATGTTCTCAGAATAAATGAGATTGTATGTCCATGATGCGTATGTGCATGCTATAATGTATGAAAATGTGATGTTTATGACTGTGTTTTCTTCTGGGAAAATAAATCCTTGACAAATGCCGGGAAGTTGAATCCTGGGCTGATGTGGAAGAGTAGAGCTTCGTTTCCGCTGGGGATGATGGTTGCAAGAATACCGGTAGGAGAAGATGACTCCGTTGGGGAATAAACTTGGTGAATAGATTGCTCTGTGGGGAATGAACTCTGTGGGGAAAGAGAGGTACTTTGCTGAGGTTGATGATAACTCCGCTGGGGATACCATTGTTGAGCTCTGTTGGAAGATTTGATGAACTCCGCTGGGGGTAGGAAGACTTCGCCGGGGACGATCTTTCTGTGGAAATTGGCTGAGGATAACCCAGTTATATCCTGGTGGGGATATAACCTTTGAATAAAGCCGGGGGGAGCATTCGCACTCTGCAGATGACAAGCTTCCAGAATCTACTGGGGATAAGCTTCCTGAATCAACTGGGGAGATTGATTGGACTCTCTTGGGGAGACTTTTGAACTGTACTGGGGGATGGCTCCATTGGATGTCGGGTATTCCGCCGGGGAACAATCTTATATTAAGACTGCCAGGGATACTTGTAGAGGGATATCTGTATACTTCGCTGGGGAATGTTGAGATCTTCTGAGGATACCCAACTTCCTTAAGGCTCACTGTAGGCTAGCTCGGCTTGGGGAGAGCGTTGTTGACTTGCTGGAGAATACTGTGCCTTCTTAGGGCTGATGGGAGACCAACTGCTTGGGAGAAAATTGTTGAATCTTGTCTTATTCGGCAGGGAGTGAAGGTATCTGGGTTATATTCTTCAGTCGAACTTACCTTGGTACCTTGGTGGACAGACCAATTAGATTGCTTAGACAACTCATTATTGCCCCTGTTTCTGATGTTCCCTGTAATTAATCCTTTGTTTCGTATTCAAATATTTATGAGTTAGCAATTAGTGTCAAATGCATATATCACAATCGAACATTGGACGTTCTTCGCAAAACAAAACAGAAAAAGAAAAAAACAATTGGCAATTGGTCTGGAAAGTGAATTTGTATTGATTTTTGAATTTGCCTGTAAATAGGCGTTTATGTACAAGAGGCTGACGTCCTAGTAAGAGAACGCTGCCGAACAACAGAGTTTTATACAGTTTGTACAAAGAAAACAAAACAGCTATGTGAAAGGAATAATCCCACTGGGTTCCAACTCTGCTATCGCCTTTATATCTTCGAGCGTCTCATCACTTGGCTGCTCAGTTGAAGATGAAGCTGATTGATCGATGCTGTCTGAACCTGATTGTTGATACCGGATTCCGGATGCAAGGTGATCCAATGAGACATAGTATTACGCTTTAATCCCTAACTTTTGCCTGGACCGCCCTTTCGGGTTTTCAGTCCACCGGGATACCCATTTTTGCCCAAGCCGCCTTTTCAGGTTTCGACTTGCCGGGTGTACAGATTTTTTTTTATTTCATCCCTCATTTTGCCCGAACCCTTTTGGTTCGCCGGGAAGCCCTAATTTTTGCCTAGGTATGTCAACCTAGCGGGTCTTTTATCATGCGTAGTATCTTTTTACTATGTCTGCATTGGCGGGGTGAGGAAGGTCGTCACCATCCATGGTGGTTAGAATAGGGATGTCAATAGGGCGGGGCGGGGCCGGGGGGACACTTCCCCATCTTTTTCCCCGCCATCAAATTCATTCCCCGTCCCCGTCCCCGATCTCCGTCACGGGGGAATTTCTATCCACATCCCCGTTCCCCGCGGATCCCCGTTCCCCGCGGGGATCCCCATTAATAAAAAATAGGAAAAGTATATTTTAATATTTTTTAAGGAAAAATTGACGACATTATTTTAATTACAAATGCATAGTATAGATAAAAAAATGAACACAAAAATATTTAAAAGGAGATAAAAATGAGTAATTTTTTGATTATTTTATATTTTTTTAATATGCAAATGATTTGATAACTCTAAAATTTCTAAACAATTTAATTTAAATTTAATCAAAATAATCAACTTTTCCTATAAGCAATTACATGAACAGGTTTATGAGAATCAAGGAGAAACAATCTACTTTTTTCTATAAACAATAATATAAACAGATTTATGAGAATCAAAGAGAAATAATCTATTTTTTCCTATAAATAATTACATGAACAAATTTATGAAAATCAAACCTTATTGATGAAATTGTAAGAGCTGTGAATAATGGAAGCACACCAAATAGAGAAGATGGAATTGGAAGAGGAAGATGGATGGAGATTTGACTGGAGAAGAAAAAAAGGAGTCTAACGTGTGAGACTCTAAATGTCTGGCAGAAGAAAATGAAACGCTTCAACTTTTTTAGGGTCTAATATTTACATTTCTCTCTCTTAATAAATACATGAATATTTATTTATTTATTTTTATAAATAAACATAAAGGAAATGACTAAAAAACCTAATCTAAAATATATATATTAAATTAACTATATTAAAATAATAGGCGGGGCGGGGTCCCCGCGGGGCGGGGGGTGTATTCCCCGTCCCCGTCCCCGAAATGCTCTCGGGGGAATTTTTCTCCCCATCCCCGCCCCCACGGGGGAAAATTCCCCATCTTTAGGGCCCCGAACGGGGCGTTCCCCGCGGGGATCCCCATTAACAGGTCCAAACTGACATCCCTAGGTTAGAATCATGGCTCCTCCTGAGAACACATGTTTAACCACAAATGACCCTTCGTACGTAGGGGTCCATTTTCCCCTGGGATCACTTTGAGGAAGAATGATGCGCTTGATTACCAGGTCCCCAACTTGATACTCTTGTGGTCTGACTTTCTTGTTAAATGCCCTGATCATCCGTTTTTGATACGTTTGACCATGACAAATAGCAGTGAGTCTCATTTCGTCAATTAGGTTTAATTGATCAAGTCGAGTCTGGATCCAGTCATCTTCGCTCAAATCTGCATCCTTCATTATCCGGAGAGAAGGTATTTGGACTTCAATTAGCAAGACTGCCTTCATGCCATAGACCAAGGAAAAGGGTGTTACCCCAGTTGACGTCCTTGCTGAGGTACGATACCCATGAAGAGTAAACGGTAACATCTCGTGCCAATCTTTGTAGGTCACCGTCATCTTCTGCACAATCTTTTTAATATTCTTATTAGCTGCTTCTACAACCCCATTCATCTTCGGCCGATAAGGAGAAGAGTTGTGGTGTTATATCTTGAATTGCTCGCAGAGCTCAGTGATCATCTTGTTGTTAAGATTGGTACCATTGTCCGTAATGATCCTCTCTGGTACACCGTATCGACAGATCAGGTTATGCCGAATGAACCGTGCCACGACATTCTTGGTTACAGTGGCGTAGGAAGCTGCTTCAACCCACTTTGTAAAGTAATCGATCGCCACTAGGATGAAGCGGTGCCCGTTGGATGCCGTAGGTTTAATCTCGCCGATCATATCAATGCCCCGCATTGCAAAAGGCCAAGGTGCAGTCAAGACATTCAGAGGGACTGGAGGAACGTGCACCTTATCAGCATATATCTGGCACTTATGACATGTCCGAGAATGTTGGTAACAGTCAGCTTCTATTGTGGACCAGAAATATCCTGCCCGAAGGATTTTCTTTGCCATGGTGTGTCCACTGGAATGCGTTCTGAAGGTACCTTCATGCAGCTCTGCCATGATCCTTTCTGCTTCAGTCTTATCCACACAACGCAGTAAGGTTGAATCATGGTTTCGCTTGTACAGAATGCCGTTGCTAAGGAAGAACTTCGCTGCGAACCTTCTCAGAAACTTTTTGTCATTGACAGATGCACCTTCGGGGTATTCTTGAGCTTCCAGATACCTCTTCACCTCATGATACCAGGGTTTTTTAGTTACTATCTCAGCCTCAAGATCACAACAATATGCAGGTTCATCCAGTTTCCAGATGATGATCCGGGGAGCCTCATTGTCCCATTTGACTTTGAACATAGAAGACATCGTAGCCAGCGCGTCCGCCAACTGATTCTCCTCTCTTGGGAAGTGTTCAAAAGTTAACTCTGTGAAATGGGGGATCAATGTCAACACACATTCTTTATAAGGGATAAGATTTGGGTGTTTCGTATCCCACTCGCCTTTGATCTGATTGATCACGAGAGAGGAATCTCCGAAGACACTCAGAAACTTGATCCTTAAGTCAATCGCAGCTTGAAGACCCATGATGCATGCCTCATACTCCGCCATGTTGTTGGTGCAGTTGAAACATAGCCGGGCAGTAAGTGGAATATGAGTGCCTTTGGGGGATATGATCACAGCGCCAATACCGTTACCCAAAGCGTTGGAGGCTCCGTCAAAGTGCATAGACCATCGGGATCCTTCCTCAGGTCCTTCATCCGGTCCAGGTACTTCACAATCAGTTACTACCATGATGATCTCGTCAGGAAATTCAAAGTTCATTGATTGGTAGTCGTCTACCACCTGGTGTGCCAAATGGTCTGCCAATACACTCCCCTTGATAGCTTTCTGAGTTGTATACTGGATGTCGTATTCCGTCAAGATCATTTACCATCTTGCTATTCTTCCAGACAGGGCAGGCTTTTCGAATATGTACTTTATTGGATCCATTTTTGAAATCAATAGAGTAGTGTGAGTCAGTGTGATACGGTGGGAGAACTGACTAGTGTTTTGCGTTCGCATTCGCATTTGTGCGGTTGAGCAAGAGTCGCCACCGACTTTTTATTTTATCCTAAAGGAAAGGTTAAAAAAGCACAGCAAAAACCTCTTTGAGATATTTCGTGGGTTCGGGGGGTAGATTATAGAAGGGGAAGGTATTAGCACCCCTTCTATCCATGGTTATCCATGGGCTCTTAGGTACTTGCTTAGATCAATCTTGCCTTGGTTTTAAATTGTTTGAAATGGTGCTTTGTGTGTGGTCTTGAAAATGTTTTGAAAAGATGCCTTGTGCTAGGCTAACCTTGTAACAATTCTTTACTCGAATGTTTTACAAAAGGTGTTTTATCTTTTAAAAAGATGTTTCAAGGGTTTGAAAAGTTGATTTTGAAAGTGTTTGTGAAGTGGGTTTTGAAATTAGGCAAGTGTTTTTGTAAGTTTGATCTCAAGTAATTAAGAGTCTTGTCTACCCTATTGTACTCAAAGGTTTTTGTTATGTTTTAACCCCTTTTAACAATTTTGTTCTCCCATTGAAATTGGTAGACAATCTTGCATTTTAGGAAGTTCATTCGGGACGGGCGCGGGTCATCGTATGGACCATGAATGCAATGATGCCAAGTGTCTTTGGCAATTTGCTTTGAAGGGACTATGATCATTCCGTTTAGGCAACATTTTGAGGGACTTATGATCATTTGATTTTGTTTTGCCAAAGATACTCGACGTGCAAGCATGGCCCATTTTGGAAGGCAACATGTGGGATTACCCTAGGGGGTGCAAGTGTGATTTGTGTATTGATTACATGCATTTATCTTGTATTAGGTTATCTAGCGTTTGATTTTATGTACATACAAACCCTAGGTCTAACCATGGTATAATTGAAAACTGTAAATTGCGGAATGTAAAATCTACGCTATTACAAGATAGTGCCCGGGAGTGGGGGGGTATAAATGTACAAGGGGATATTTAAACAAGAATTTAAATCTAAATTATTACATCATTTTGGAATATTTGCGAGGTAAATAAATTGCACAATTACATGGAAATGAAATAAATATGCAAAATGCTAAAAGAAAGTTTTTATATGTATGAGAAAAGTATTTTTATGTAAAATAAAATAATAAAATAGAAAGGTATTATTTTTGGGGTATTTTCATACTTAGGGCAAAAACCCTAATTTTAATCAAAAATGGATATCAATTGACTTAATATAAACATTTATTTATTATTTACAAAAATAAAAATAAAATGAAGTATATTATGAAAAAAGTATTTTTGTATCAAATATTAAAAATAATAAAATATATACATTTTGGTATTTTTACTCTAAGTATATTAATATATATATATATATATATGTGTATATTTATATTATCTTAAATATGTATTATATACAAATAATAATAATAATTAATTTTTTTTTAGTATTTTTTATGTGAAATATTTTCAGAGGATAATATAAAATAAAAATAAAAATAGAAGTGCTTTTACATATTTTTTCTATTTTTTTCTAGATAATAATATATATATGTAGTTATGTATAAATAAGGGTAATAAACAAATAAATATGCAATAAATACAAAAAATGATGGAAAAAATATTTTTAATTTTTTAATGTCATGAGAAAAAATAAACAAAGTCAACCAAAAAAGAAAAAGTCAAAAAGAGTCAAAAATGAAGCAAATGGGCTTGGGGGGTTCATGAGTAGTTATGGGGTGTGAACAGAAAAGCACAAGACAAGCCCAGCCCAATGATCATTGTCTTCAACCTCCAGCACAAACATTTGAAAAAAAAACGCGCGCCCCTGTTCTTCAATGTCTAACTCCTGATTCCTGGCTTTTCAGCAAAAACTCATAACACAAGAAATGTTCAGCATGAAGAGACTGTTCTAACCATGTATGGAACTTGACCTAACTCTCTAAGACGAGGGAGAATTTCTCCTCCCCCAAATCCTACCCTAATTTTTCTACCATTTTCAAACTCCAAATTCTCTCTACTCAGGCAAAAGAAATGAAATGTAAAGCTATGTACATGTTCAGGGCTATGAGTAGGACCTTGTTTCTTCACAAACTTAAGACTAAAGATGCATAATAAGAGAGATACGAATTCAAACTTTTACCTATTCAGTTGAACTTCTATCTGGAGAATGAGGAACTTTCAGTGCAAGGTGATGATTGGAAAAGCTTCCTTGAGGTCCAGGGATGCTTTTTCAATGCTTACTTTGTCTTGAACCTTCTTGTATCAAGCTGCAGAACTTCAACTGTAAAAGGAAAAATTAAAAATGGTGGAAACTGTTAGAGTGATTACAGGTCAGGTTTTAGGCCATGGTTAGTTTGCATATGTTGTATGGAAGGTGTATGAATTGATTTTGGTGAGAATGCTCGAGGGAAATGGGAGTTTGCACTCAAACTGCAGAGGCAACTCTGTTTTTGCAGTTTGAGGATGATTCTGAGATGGAGGGTGTTTTGGAGGGCAAGGGCTCGTGTGTTAGCTTGGATATGGTCTATGGAATGTGTTTGATAGCTTTTGTGTTGTGTCCTTAAGCTGAGTTGAGAGATGGCATAAGTTATGGACTTTTCTTCCACTTGAAGCAAGCAAAAGCAAGTTGGCTTTCTAGGTCAGTAAAGGACCCCCTAATGTGCTGCATAAACATCTCTTGATCAGTGTGTTATGCACATAATCTTGTGCCAAGCAGATCTTTCATGTACTTGTTGGATTTCTAATTTGACATAAAGCTAATCTTTTCAAAAATGGAAAGTTCACTTTATCTAGTTTAGGATTAATCTTGCATACAATGCTTGCACTCAAAGAACAACACTTTAACACATTGAACATGCATTAAATTATTGAGTATGAAATGGTTCAAGGACCTGTAATCAAGCATAAAGCAATCTAGGTTCAGATTTGCAAGTTTATGAACATGTTTTGATGAAGAACAAAAGTGAATTTTTGCCAACTTGTGAAATTCGAATCTCTCAAGTTATGAGGTTGTTTGATGAGTTCTTGGACATTTTGGAAAGCTTGGAATGTGTACTACAATCCATCTTTGAAGTGCAAATTAAAATTACAAGTGGAAGGGTATGAAAAGTGGCCTTGAAGTGGGGTAGAAAACCTTGTCAAACTAGGTTAAAATTTCACTAAGTTAAAAATGGTTTAGTGCCCTTATTCAAAAAATTGTAACTTGAGATACAAGCTTCAAATGAGAAAACTTTGTGAATCAAAGTTGTAGATTATGCAACAAGCTACAACTTTCATGTTTTGACTTTTGTTTGAATCCATGTGGATCTTGGTGAAAAGATGGGGCAAAGTTGGGAAAAAACTAGGGTTTTTCATAACTTAGAAAAATTCTAAGTTATGAAAAATTCCATTTTCAAACCCTAATTTGCAATTTGTGATTTCTTGGTGAACAAGTTTCATGATTTGGCATGTTTTGATGAAAAATGAATCTTGACTCTTGATTTTGACCAAAAAGTCAAAGTTTGACTTTTCAGTATACAGTCAAAATTGATCAATTGACTGAGAAATTCAATTGTCAATCTTGTGTACTTGGGATCTTTTGAGTTTGTTGATTAGGTCAAGATAATTCCATGGGGTCCTTGAGTCCATGTGTGACCTTGGTTTGCCATTTGCTAGGTCAAACAGTCAAAAATTTCCTTTGTGCAGTCAAAACCCTAAAAATGACCATTTTGCCCTTTTGGTGATCTGATCAAATTTCTTGTGGAATGGTGATCCAAACTTGATCAAATGGTTCATATGAGTTCATAATGTTGATGTGGATCAAATTTCATGAGATTTGACTGTCAATTGACCACAGTTGACTTTTTCCCCAATACAGTTGATTTCTAGGTCAACTGTCCAATTGACTGGGCAAAACTTGGAATCAAGGCTTGAAACTTGGTATGGATAATCTTGGGAGTCCAACATGAAGCATAAAAGTTCTCTTAGGAATTTTAGGTCAAGATCTCTTTGTGCAAACACAAACCCTAATTTTGAGTTCACAGTGCAAGGAGAGGTCTTGAGCAGATGAAACCCTAACTGAGTCTTGAGCTTCAAAGGCTTTGTGGTGAGAAATCAATGAGAAATGGGAGGGCAAATTTTGGGGTACAACAGTTGCCCCTGTTCAATCTTCTTGAACCTGAAGAGTTAGATTGGCATGCTTGCCTTTCGTGACTCGAGGGTAAAAGGAGATTGGACACTAGAGTGCCCAGAAATTTGCACTCATTAAAGCACTGGATGCGTGAATGGGCTTAGAGATGCCATTTGGAGATGGGCTTAACGATGCCACCCGGGAGAGTGACAGAAACTTGTCGGGGATGGGCTTAAAGATGCCATCTGAAAGGGAATATTAAGAAAGTGTCCAAGCTTTGGACCATTTCTGAACTGGGGTCTGAACAAGCAATAGATTGACATCCGTTGTTGGGAGGAACCTGTAAGCTGTTTTCAGGAAGTTGCGTCTGAACAAGTTGATAGATTAACATCCGTTACTTGGGAAGAATCCATGAACTGTTTTCAGAAGTCTTGAGAAGAATCTGAACAAGTGACAGGTTAACATCCATTTACTTGGAGAACCCGTGAACTGTTTTCAGAAATCTTGAGATCGAATCAGCAATAGAGCAGCATCCGTTGTTGGGAAGCTTCCGTAAACTGAATTCAAAGGTGCATCCGAACAAGCTGATAGATTAACATCCGTTACTTGGGAGGAATCCATGAACTGTTTTCAGAAGTCTTGAGGAGAATCTGAACAAGTGATAGGTTTAACATCCGTTTACTTGGAGAACCCGTGAACTGTTTTCAGAAATCTTGAGATCGAATCAGCAATAGAGCAGCATCCGTTGTTGGGAAGCTTCCGTAAACTGAATTCAAAGGTGCATCCGAATAAGCTGATAGATTAACATCCGTTACTTGGGAGGAATCTATGAACTGTTTTCAGAAGTCTTGAGGAGAATCTGAACAAGTGATAGGTTTAACATCCGTTTACTTGGAGAACCCGTGAACTGTTTTCAGAAATCTTGAGATCGAATCAGCAATAGAGCAGCATCCGTTGTTGGGAAGCTTCCGTAAACTGAATTCAAAGGTGCATCCGAATAAGCTGATAGATTAACATCCGTTACTTGGGAGGAATCTATGAACTGTTTTCCGAAGTCTTGAGGAGAATCTGAACAAGTGATAGGTTTAACATCCGTTTACTTGGAGAACACGTGAACTGTTTTCAGAAATCTTGAGATTTGAATGATTTTAGTCTGTCGACTGATCTTACCTGAAAAGGCAAAGGGTTAGTTGTATGCAATGCTATGATGCATGATACAATGTATATTTATGTGTTATGAATGTAAATGGATGCGTATGTAAGCTGGAGAGTTGTCTTGCACAGGATAGATGAATCCGGAGTAGCGGAAGATAGAAGTATCCTGACTGCTGCCGGGGAAAATGAGTCATGGATTGTTGCTGGGGAACCTGGAGCTTGGGTTGTATACCAATCTTCTGGGGAATTCCTGAAGTCTTCTACTGGGGAGTACCAAACTAATAGACTTAATGCCAGGGAGGCTAGATTTGAGAATCTTCAGCTTGGAGAGAAGTATCTCTGGAGATTTCACTGGGGAACTCAATGTTTTTCTTCCTAAAAACTCTGTGGGGAGAAGGTTTGAAAGTCTGACTCCGCTGGGGATTGTCCACTCGAAGCTTTTGATCTGCTGGGGATACTGAAGCTTAAACTCTGAGGGAAAATGATTTCTGGAAGATTCTCTGGCTGGGGATTTTGCAAAGATAAACTCCTCCGGGGATTGCATTAATAAGTTATTGTTGGGGAATTTTGACGAACTCTACTGGGGATGGGAAGAACTTCGGCGAGCGCGATCTCCCCCGGTTGTTAGCTGAGGATAACCCAGTTATAAGCCTCTGCGAGGAATAACTTTGAATAAAACTCGGGAGGGACGTCCGTGCTCTGCGGGGAGATGTCCTTCGGGACCTTACCGGGGATAAGTTTTGAGAATCTGCTGGAAATAAACCTCAGGGTTTGCTAGGGATTATGGATTCCAAATCTCTTGTGGGTTTCTTTCGAAAGGGTGCCAAGATATCCATCTGCACCTTCATCCTATCATTAATTCTTTTTCTTAGGTGTACTGAGGAAGTGATTATGTTTCAAATGCATATGCCTATTTAACAAAACATTGGACGTTTCTCAAAATAAAACAAATAGTGCAAGAGAAAAAGAAAAGGGAAATGACACAAATTTTTGGGAAGAGTATTTGTATTGATTTTCTTTGGGTATATTTGTACAAAGGAGACAATCATCCTAGTAAGAGAATTTTGCCGTAATATTGAAAGATTTTATACAAAAATAAAGATGGCTATGTGAAATAATTCCATGGGATTCCATTCTGTTGTAGCTTTCACAACTCTGAACATCTGTCCATTCAATGCTTCGTTTGACGATGGCTGGATTGATCAGAAACCTGGAACCGATTGATGAAGAGATCGTCTTTGAAGTGATCCGACGAGACATATTCATACGCTCTAATTCCCTAACTTTTGCCTGAATCGCCCTTTCGGGTTTTCGATCCACCGGGAAACCCCTTTTTGCCCAAGCCGCCCTTTCGGGTTTTCGACTTGCCGGGTTACTTTATGCGTAGTATCTTTTGACTATGTCTGCGTTCGCAGGGTGTGGCAAATCGTCGCCGTCCATGGTGGTCAGAATCATTGCACCACCAGAAAATATGCTCTTGATCACAAATGGTCCTTCATATGTAGGAGTCCATTTGCCCCTGGGATCACTTTGCGGTAAGATAATCCGCTTGACTACTAGATCTCCGACTTGATACACTTGACGCCTAACTTTCTTGTTGAAAGCCTTGATCATCCGTTTTTGATACGTCTGACCATGGCATATAGCAGCAAGTCGCTTTTCGTCGATCAGATTGAGTTGATCAAGTCGGGTCTGCATCCAATCATCCTCATTCAAACCTGCATCCTTCATAATCCTTAGAGAAGGAATCTGGACTTCCATAGGCAAGACAGCTTCCATGCCATAAACCAAAGAAAATGGGGTTGCCCCAGTTGAAGTACGTGTCGTCGTACGGTATCCATGCAGCGCAAACGGCAACATCTCATGCCAGTCTTTGTAAGTGACCGTCATTTTCTGAATAATCTTTTTAATGTTTTTGTTCCCAGCCTCAACAGCATCGTTCATCTTCGGCCGATAGGGAGATGAATTGTGATGATAAATCTTGAACTGTTCGCATAATGCAGTGATCATTGTATTATTCAGATTTGTACCGTTGTCTGTGATGATCCTGTCGGGAACACCATACCGACATATGAGATTATGTTTGATAAAGCGGGCAACCACATTTTTGGTCACAGAGGCGAAGGAAGCTGCTTTGACCCATTTAGTGAAGTAGTCAATGGCAACCAGGATGAAGCGATGTCCGTTGGAAGCCGTGGGCTTAATCTCTCCAATCATATCAATGCCCCACATTGCAAAGGGCCACGGAGCAGTCAGGACGTTGAGGGGAACCGGAGGAATATGAACTTTGTCAGCATAGACTTGACACTTGTGACAAGTACGGGAATGTTGATGGCAGTCAGCCTCCATGGTAGACCAGTAATAGCCTGCCCTTAGGATCTTTTTAGCCATTGTATGCCCGCTCAAGTGAGTGCCAAATGGTCCGCTGTGTATGTCGGTCATAATCAACTCTGCTTCAGCTTTATCCACACACCGGAGTAATACACAATCATGGCTTCGTTTGTAAAGGATGCCGTTGCTCAGGAAGAACCTAGCAGCGAATTTTCTTAAGAACTTCTTGTCATTCACGGAAGCTCCTTCAGGATAATCTTTAGTCTCGAGATACCTTTTGATTTCATGGAACCAAGGTTGTTCCACTACTTCTTCGGTATTAATCTCGTGACAATGCGCGGGTTCATCCATTCGTTCGATGGTGATTTGGGGAGCCTCGTTATCCCAGTTGAGTTTAAACATGGAGGACATTATGGCTAGAGCATCTGCTAGCTGATTCTCTTCTCGCGGGAAGTGCTCGAAGGTAATTTGCTCGAAGTGAGGCAACAATGTTAGAACATGTTCTTTGTATGGAATAAGATTAGGATGTTTGGTATCCCAATCTCCTTTGATCTGGCTGATGACCAAAGCCGAGTCCCCGAATACGATCAAAGATTTGATCCCCAAGTCTATAGCGGCCTTGAGACCAAAGATGCAGGCTTCATACTCAGCCATGTTGTTTGTGCAGCTGAAGCAAAGTCGGGCCGTGAAAGGAGTGTGGCATCCTTCCGGAGAAATGAGTACCGCGCCAATGCCATTTCCAAGTGCATTTGAAGCACCATCAAAGTACAGGGTCCATCGGGATCCCTTTTCGGGTCCGTCATACGGTCTATCACTTTTAATGTTGTCCAAATTCATGATGTCCTCGTCTGGGAAGTCAAATCTCATGGGTTGATAGTCTTCGATAGCCTGATGAGCCAGATGGTCAGCTAATACACTCCCTTTTATAGCTTTTTGGGTGGTGTACTGGATGTCATACTCAGTTAAGATCATTTGCCATCTAGCTATCCTTCCAGATAATGCGGGCTTTTCGAAGATATATTTGATAGGATCCATTTTGGAAATCAACAAGGTAGTATGAGTCAACATATACTGTCTTAGTCGGCGAGCAGCCCATACCAAAGCGCAGCAAGTTTTCTCGAGCAGTGAGTAGCGGGTCTCACAGTCGGTAAACTTTTTGCTAAGGTAATAAATAGCATGCTCTTTTCGACCGGACTCGTCATGCTGGCCCAAAACACACCCCATTGAGTTATCCAAGACGGTCAAGTACATGATCAAAGGTCTTCCTTCGACGGGTGGCATCAGAATAGGAGGTTCTAGCAAATATTCCTTGATTCTATCAAAAGCAGCTTGACAATCGTCGTTCCATTCCACTACCTGATCTTTCTTCAAGAGTTTGAAAATTGGCTCACAGGTAGAGGTCAGATGTGAGATGAACCTGGCAATATAGTTTATGCGCCCCAAGAATCCTCTAACCTCCTTTTCAGTACGGGGAGCAGGCATTTCTTGTATTGCTTTCACTTTTGCCGGATCGACTTCAATGCCTTTGTTGCTTACAATGAATCCCAGGAGTTTACCAGATCTAACTCCAAAAGTGCATTTGCTTGGATTCAGCCTTAACTTGTACTCTTTTAACCTGGCAAACAACTTCTCCAAATGTTCAAGGTGCTCTTCCTCCGTTTGTGACCGAGCTATCATATCGTCTACGTAAACCTCAATCTCATGATGTATCATGTCATGAAATAAAGCTACCATGGCGCGTTGATAAGTTGCCCCTGCGTTCTTCAGCCCGAACGGCATCACCTTATAACAGAAAGTGCCCCATTGTGTGACAAAAGTTGTTTTCTCCATATCTTTGGGGGCCATTTTGATTTGATTATAGCCCGAAAACCCATCCATGAAGGAAAACACTTTGTGCTGAGCTGTATTATCGATCAAGATGTCAATATGGGGTAGCGGGAAATCATCTTTAGGGCTGACCCTATTCAAATCCCGGTAATCCACACACATCCTGACTTTGCCATCTTTTTTAGGCACTGGCACAATGTTAGCGACCCATTGAGGATAGGACGTAACAGCCAGAAAGCCAGCATCGAATTGTTTCATTACTTATGCTTTAATCTTTTCAGACATGTCAGGCCTCATTCGGCGAACTTTTTGCTTGATTGGTGGACAATCCTCTCTTGTGGGGAGACGGTGAACCACGATATCTATGTCTAGACCCGGCATGTCTTCATAGGACCAAGCGAAGATTTCCACATACTCATTCAACAACTGTACCAAGCGCTCCTTGACTTCCGGTTTCAGATTGGCACCCACTTGCACCTCCTTCCGGTCTTCCTCGGTTCCCAAGTTAACAGTTTCCAACGGCTCTTCATGCGGTAAGATGGCTCTTTCCTCTTGTTGCAAAAGTCTGGCTAGTTCCCCGGGTACTTCACAACCTTCGTCATCTTCATACTCGGCTAGATTGACCAGGTCTTCAGAGTTATTGAAAGATACAGCAGAATAGTCACCCATGGAATCCGGAGTGGATGGGTACCTGCATTGGTGAGTGTGGGTGTGTGTAAGGGATAGCCATCCTTAAACAAAAAATGCAAAAGGAAAGAAAATGAACATAAGCAGTTTATCAAATGAAAAACGTCCAATGAATCATTAAACATGGCATATGAATATGAAAAATAGTCAAAACCCTTACAAGTGGACCTACATGCCCCGGGCAAGGCAGGAGGTGAAAAAGATAGGGTACGGATTGTTTGAAAGTAAAATATTACAGACCAAAATAGGAAATGTTCGATAGATAAATTACTGAGGAATAAAAGTGATGGGGACAAAGTCTTTTGCCTCCCAATTGCTCAACCCTCCTCTGACAGTCGGATAAACCCAATCTTCAATGTTGCTTTCCTTGTCTTCATCTTCCAGGGCGTTGATTCCGTAAGGAGAAATTTTGAATGGCGCCCTCTCAATCTTTGCACGGCGCATAGCTTTCTGGCCGGCGGCTGTGAAACCTAATCCAGACTTATCAGCTTTATGCGGAAAATCGGGTAACTGCCCCCACGCTGAATTCTTCCCTTCTTTAACTGCAGCCCTTGCATCCTCCAGAGATGCCATCCTGGCCATCTGCCTTGGTGTCTCAGTTGCCAACTTCGCCACTGCTATTTCAGGAAGCACTTCTTCGAAATGTTGAAACGGTGTCTCGATGAACTCTCCTTCAACTTCCACATACCGGAAAGAATTTAAATGGCTAATCATGTACTCTTCTTCGCCGTGGACAGTGATCATCTTTCCTTTTACGGGATACTTCAGCATCTGATGCAAGGAGGAGGTGACTGCCCCAGCATGGTGTATCCAAGGTCTACCCAGCAGGCAGGAGTAAGATGGACGGATGTCCATTACGTAGAAAGTGGATTTAAACACCTCAGTACCTATCTTGATAGGAATTTCAACTTCTCCATGGACCATTCTCTTCGACCCATCGAAAGCCCTGACGATAATATCACTCGGCTTCAATTCCAAACCTTCGCAATCTAGCCGGTCCAAGGCCTTTTTGGGCAAAACATTCAGTGATGAACCGGTATCAACCAAAACATGTGCAAGGGTGGTTCCGCGACACTCGATTGAAATATGCAACGCATCATTGTGGTTTCGGCCTTTAGGGGTCAGGTCGGCATCAGAAAAACCTAATCCATTGTCTGCAGTCAGACTAGCCACGCAATGTTGAAATTGATCTGCAGAGGTTTCCTGGGGCACATGAGCTGCCTTTAGAAACTTAATCAAAGCTTGAGCGTGCGCTTCCGAGCAAAGCAATAGTGCCAGCATGGAGATCTTGGAGGGGGTTTGCCCCAACTGTTCCACCACATCGTAGTCACTTCTCTTGATTATCCTCAAAATCTCGTCCATTTCTTTCTTGGAAGCTTCTGGAATCACCAAAGGTTGAGCCCTCGTCCTGACGGGTTCATCTTGTATTCCCTTTCCTTTATCGGCAATGGTAGGAGAGACAACACTAGGAACGAAAATTTCCTCAATCAAAGGAGTTCTGGCAGAGAGCTTCACTGGTGCAGGGATGACTTCTTTAGCTAATGAGGGTCCAAAGACTGCTTTTGGAGGAGCAATCTCTGGAGAAAATATTCTCCCACTCCTGGTGATTTTGCTGGTGCCCGCAATGTTACTAATGCTGGCTTCTTCATCATCTGAACTTTCTTCAACTGTTTCAACTTGCTTGATACCATGGTAGTAGATGTCACCACCATAGTTCCAAGGTATCGACTTCTCGGAGACATAGGGAACAGGCCCTGGCATTGTTATCTTCAAAGGTATAGACTTTGCGGCTGGCGTAATCTTAACTGGCTTTTTGACGGCCTCGGAAAGATTGGCGTGAATGGTTATGATTGAGACATTTTCAACATGAAATGGAACGGCAGGAACTTTTTCGAACAAAATTTGTCGGCTATCCATGAGGCCTTGGACGCCTTCCTTCAATAGCGGACAATCAAACGGCAGAGAGTGGCAACAGTAACAGTCTTCTTTACATCCTGGGAAGACCCCGGCTCTCAACAAATTCAATTTAATGGTTAGTAGTGGAGTAGTCAGATCACTAACGTCGGCAACATACAGATCCTCTTCAATGGCATTGACATTCCGACCGTGCTTCGGCATAGGTGCAGATATCACATTGGGTTTTTCTGGAGCGTCAAACTCTACTTCCTTAGCCTCTATCAGGTCTTGGATCTTATGCTTGAGTGCCCAACAATCATTGGTGTCGTGTCCAACACTGTCTGAATGATAGGCGCACTTAGCATTGGCATGATAATGCGGAGAGGACGTATTCACATTCTTTGGTGCCTCCTTGAGGGTGGCAAGATTCAACTTCAATAGATGAGGAAGCACCTGCGCTGGAGTCATATTAATACGGGTGAACTGCCGTTGTGGCCTTTCCACCCGTTGCTGATTTGGTCTGGTCTGGTTATAGCGAGGCTGCTCACTCGGAGTATTCTGAATCATTACGGCCCCCACGGTCGGCCGACGCTCCCCCTTCCCTGCTCTTCTCTGAGAATAGACCACAGCTGTCTCCTTCTTAAAAGGTTTCTTCTCAACACTTGCAGCAACACCCTTCTGAATCTTTCCTGACTTGATGCCAGCCTCAATTCTTTCGCCTGTTAAGATCAAATCAGTAAACCCCGCGGAAGAGTTACCAATCAAATGATTGAAAAACGGCCCAGATAGGGTCCCAAGAAACATATCAACGAGCTCACGATCGGTTAAAGGAGGCTGCACCCTGCCAGCCAAATCCCTCCATTTTTGCGCATATTCTTTGAATCCCTCACTTGTTCCTAGTGACATACCCTGAAGTTGGGTACGAGTAGGAGAAAGATCAGAATTGTACTGGTATTGTTTATAGAAAGCGGTGGCCAAATCTTCCCAACTTCTGACACTGGTTCCTTCTAACTGATAAAACCATTCCAACTGAGCTCCCGACAGGCTGTCTTGAAAGAAGTGAATCCAGAGGTTTTTATCTGCCGTATAGGGTAGAATTTTTCTCACATAGGACCTGAGATGCATCTTGGGACAGGACAGCCCATCGTACCTCACAAACACTGGCACTTTGAATTTTGGGGGAATCACAATTCCGGCGACCAAGCCCATGTCTTCAAAATCCAAACCCGGTACCCTTTGTAATTCCATGGCAGCCAATCTGTCTTCTAAACCTTTGTATTTGTCATCAGCTGGAGGATACTGCTGGTCAGAATAATCTTCCTCCTCTTCAACTTCTTCCTCTTCCGCATCAGACTCGGAAGGCACCACAACTTGATCTCTTTTACTAGTCCCTTCATCAGAAGTGGGAGGAAAATCGAGCACTCTCCGAGCTTCTCCGTTGAATCTTCTCCCCAAAGTGGCCACTCCAACCCTCTTCTTCTTCTTCTTCACTGGGTCCTTATTCTCCAGTTGAGTCTTGATATCCTCTTGACTCTTGACCAAGGTCATCAAGAGTTGCTGGAACTGTGCATTCTGAGCCTGTAGGTCTTTGACTGTTTGCTCGAGATCCATCCTACTGAAATAAATAGCAGATAGATAAGGAATCCTGGAATGAGACCTGCTTATGCACATGATGAATGGTATGCTTATGTATGCAATGCATTCAAGGGTTTAGAACATTCAAAATTGTTTCAGACAAAGAAGAATGCACGTCATATTAATAAGAAGAAATTTGTTAGTACATAAATGCCCCATGGGCCAAATATTACAAAATAAACTTCTTAAGGCAGAAAGACATTGCGCATCCTTTTTGGTGCGATGTAGGTATTGAGGGCCTCTTGCTCGTGGAGTCGGCGGGTAAGCTCTAGAACTTTCTTTTCACTGGCGTAGTAGCTAGCTTCAAAAGTGTTCCGTTCCTCCTTGAGCTGAATCCAACTTTTCTGCATTTCCTCCCACGATGTAGGCATGTCTGGATGTAGGATGGTGTAGGGAACCTCCCCTTCCTTAACAGGCTCTTTAATCACCGGGAGAACATGAGAATAAGGCATCATTAGACTTTGGGCTCGGGCTCGTACCCACTTGAGATAGGGCTCAAGAGGGATGGAGTTCTTGTGTCCCAGAGTCTTGCTATCAACCTTGTTGAGCTTTCCCCAAGCTCTGATGAATCTTTGACGGAGTCCTTGCGCATCGTTGTCGAAGTCAAAAACTAAGCTAGGAATCAACATGTCATGAGGGCCATCCCTCCGTGCATATCCAAATTGCCTCAAAGCTAGGCAAGGGTTGTAGGTGATACCTCCTCTAATTCTAAGTAAAGGAACATTAGGAAATTCTCCGCAACGATCGACGATGATGACATTTTCTCTGGACCGAGAACACCAATGCACATCAGAATGAGTGAGAGTCATCAATCGTTGGGACCACCTTATACCTTGATCATTCTTCAAGACAGATTGTGGAAGGTGCGAAATAAACCACCTTGCGAGGATAGGAGTACAGCACATGAGAACACCCCTCTTTCTCATTGTTCGTGTGTAAAATGAGTGAAGAATGTCCCCAAGCAATGTTGGTATCGGGTTTCTGGACAAGAAGATTTTGACGGCGTTAACATCTATCAATTGGTCAGAATTTGGAAACAGAACCAACCCATAGATCAGGAGTGCCACAATTTCTTCAAAGGCTTGAAGATCCAATGAGTTCCAACATTCTTGTGCCTTTTCAAACAAGAACTTTGCTAAGAATCCTTTGACGCCGCTTCTGGTTTCCCAATGCCCCTTGATTTCAGATGGTTGTAGATGTAGTGCTCGAGCAACATCTTCAGGCTTTGGTTCCTTCTCCGTACCGTTGAAGGGTAGTTGATTAAGGATAGGGATTCTTAGGAGTTGAGAAAATTCCTCCAAAGTAGGTACCAACTGATAATCAGGGAAAGTGAAGCAATGGTGGAGAGGGTCAAAGAACTGGAATAGCACTTTCATCATGTCTTCTTCAATGTTGGTGTTGACTAGGCTGAGCAGTCTACCATGTCTTTCACTGAAGGACGAATTTTCCGGAATTCTTGAAGTGATCTCCTTGAGTTGAGGAGAGATTCTCACAAGGTTGACTTGAATGGTATTTCTGCGAGGTATTTCCATGACCTACAAAACAAGAACAATGATGAAGATCCCAACCCTTGAAATGGTTAGTGAATGCATATGATGTTTCATGATGCTTATGATGTATGCACAAGACATATGTACAAGCAAATCACACCAAACCCTAGTTTCAGGCTTGCATGGGGTTTCATAGGTAAGTACCCTCTTGAGTGTAGTTGGCTTAAAAACCTGTCCTATAAATAGTAACCGGGTTCTAAGGAGCTCAATATCACTGGATTGTTTTCATTGTTCATTGTTTTGGTTTAGCCACTTAACTAGCGACCAAAATATTCCAAGAAAACAACCCTCAATGAGTGTAGTATCGAGTATCTACCAACTTCGGACTGCACCAAAGCCGGTCATCTCACTACCCCTAATAAAAGGCCAAGATGGTCGAGTAAGGTTCTAGGTCATTAGTGCTTAGTGACATCACTCAGCGGCCCCGTACTCTCCTTGATTGAACTCAAGGGTTACCGGTACTCACAAATATGTCGCACTAATATAGCTATTGCTTAGACCGTGTCGGTATACCCCGCACAGCTTCCACAACGTATTGCTATCTATGAATGTTTCCCAAAATCCGGGTGGAGGATTTGTAAACCCAAACAATAGAGCCAAAGTATAAAGCAAACAAATCAAACAATTAGTCATGCAAGAGGGTGATCTAAGCCCTAAGGTTACTCCACTTTAAAAATGGTCCCCAGCAGAGTCGCCAGTTCTGTGATACGGTGGGAGAACTGACTAGTGTTTTGCGTTCGCATTCGCATTTGTGCGGTTGAGCAAGAGTCGCCACCGACTTTTTATTTTATCCTAAAGGAAAGGTTAAAAAAGCACAGCAAAAACCTCTTTGAGATATTTCGTGGGTTCGGGGGGTAGATTATAGAAGGGGAAGGTATTAGCACCCCTTCTATCCATGGTTATCCATGGGCTCTTAGGTACTTGCTTAGATCAATCTTGCCTTGGTTTTCAATTGTTTGAAATGGTGCTTTGTGTGTGGTCTTGAAAATGTTTTGAAAAGATGCCTTGTGCTAGGCTAACCTTGTAACAATTCTTTACTCGAATGTTTTACAAAAGGTGTTTTATCTTTTAAAAAGATGTTTCAAGGGTTTGAAAAGTTGATTTTGAAAGTGTTTGTGAAGTGGGTTTTGAAATTAGGCAAGTGTTTTTGTAAGTTTGATCTCAAGTAATTAAGAGTCTTGTCTACCCTATTGTACTCAAAGGTTTTTGTTATGTTTTAACCCCTTTTAACAATTTTGTTCTCCCATTGAAATTGGTAGACAATCTTGCATTTTAGGAAGTTCATTCGGGACGGGCGCGGGTCATCGTATGGACCATGAATGCAATGATGCCAAGTGTCTTTGGCAATTTGCTTTGAAGGGACTATGATCATTCCGTTTAGGCAACATTTTGAGGGACTTATGATCATTTGATTTTGTTTTGCCAAAGATACTCGACGTGCAAGCATGGCCCATTTTGGAAGGCAACATGTGGGATTACCCTAGGGGGTGCAAGTGTGATTTGTGTATTGATTACATGCATTTATCTTGTATTAGGTTATCTAGCGTTTGATTTTATGTACATACAAACCCTAGGTCTAACCATGGTATAATTGAAAACTGTAAATTGCGGAATGTAAAATCTACGCTATTACAAGATAGTGCCCGGGAGTGGGGGGTATAAATGTACAAGGGGATATTTAAACAAGAATTTAAATCTAAATTATTACATCATTTTGGAATATTTGCGAGGTAAATAAATTGCACAATTACATGGAAATGAAATAAATATGCAAAATGCTAAAAGAAAGTTTTTATATGTATGAGAAAAGTATTTTTATGTAAAATAAAATAATAAAATAGAAAGGTATTATTTTTGGGGTATTTTCATACTTAGGGCAAAAACCCTAATTTTAATCAAAAATGGATATCAATTGACTTAATATAAACATTTATTTATTATTTACAAAAATAAAAATAAAATGAAGTATATTATGAAAAAAGTATTTTTGTATCAAATATTAAAAATAATAAAATATATACATTTTGGTATTTTTACTCTAAGTATATTAATATATATATATATATATATATATGTATATTTATATTATCTTAAATATGTATTATATACAAATAATAATAATAATTAATTTTTTTTTAGTATTTTTTATGTGAAATATTTTCAGAGGATAATATAAAATAAAAATAAAAATAGAAGTGCTTTTACATATTTTTTCTATTTTTTTCTAGATAATAATATATATATGTAGTTATGTATAAATAAGGGTAATAAACAAATAAATATGCAATAAATACAAAAAATGATGGAAAAAATATTTTTAATTTTTTAATGTCATGAGAAAAAATAAACAAAGTCAACCAAAAAAGAAAAAGTCAAAAAGAGTCAAAAATGAAGCAAATGGGCTTGGGGGGTTCATGAGTAGTTATGGGGTGTGAACAGAAAAGCACAAGACAAGCCCAGCCCAATGATCATTGTCTTCAACCTCCAGCACAAACATTTGAAAAAAAAACGCGCGCCCCTGTTCTTCAATGTCTAACTCCTGATTCCTGGCTTTTCAGCAAAAACTCATAACACAAGAAATGTTCAGCATGAAGAGACGGTTCTAACCATGTATGGAACTTGACCTAACTCTCTAAGACGAGGGAGAATTTCTCCTCCCCCAAATCCTACCCTAATTTTTCTACCATTTTCAAACTCCAAATTCTCTCTACTCAGGCAAAAGAAATGAAATGTAAAGCTATGTACATGTTCAGGGCTATGAGTAGGACCTTGTTTCTTCACAAACTTAAGACTAAAGATGCATAATAAGAGAGATACGAATTCAAACTTTTACCTATTCAGTTGAACTTCTATCTGGAGAATGAGGAACTTTCAGTGCAAGGTGATGATTGGAAAAGCTTCCTTGAGGTCCAGGGATGCTTTTTCAATGCTTACTTTGTCTTGAACCTTCTTGTATCAAGCTGCAGAACTTCAACTGTAAAAGGAAAAATTAAAAATGGTGGAAACTGTTAGAGTGATTACAGGTCAGGTTTTAGGCCATGGTTAGTTTGCATATGTTGTATGGAAGGTGTATGAATTGATTTTGGTGAGAATGCTCGAGGGAAATGGGAGTTTGCACTCAAACTGCAGAGGCAACTCTGTTTTTGCAGTTTGAGGATGATTCTGAGATGGAGGGTGTTTTGGAGGGCAAGGGCTCGTGTGTTAGCTTGGATATGGTCTATGGAATGTGTTTGATAGCTTTTGTGTTGTGTCCTTAAGCTGAGTTGAGAGATGGCATAAGTTATGGACTTTTCTTCCACTTGAAGCAAGCAAAAGCAAGTTGGCTTTCTAGGTCAGTAAAGGACCCCCTAATGTGCTGCATAAACATCTCTTGATCAGTGTGTTATGCACATAATCTTGTGCCAAGCAGATCTTTCATGTACTTGTTGGATTTCTAATTTGACATAAAGCTAATCTTTTCAAAAATGGAAAGTTCACTTTATCTAGTTTAGGATTAATCTTGCATACAATGCTTGCACTCAAAGAACAACACTTTAACACATTGAACATGCATTAAATTATTGAGTATGAAATGGTTCAAGGACCTGTAATCAAGCATAAAGCAATCTAGGTTCAGATTTGCAAGTTTATGAACATGTTTTGATGAAGAACAAAAGTGAATTTTTGCCAACTTGTGAAATTCGAATCTCTCAAGTTATGAGGTTGTTTGATGAGTTCTTGGACATTTTGGAAAGCTTGGAATGTGTACTACAATCCATCTTTGAAGTGCAAATTAAAATTCCAAGTGGAAGGGTATGAAAAGTGGCCTTGAAGTGGGGTAGAAAACCTTGTCAAACTAGGTTAAAATTTCACTAAGTTAAAAATGGTTTAGTGCCCTTATTCAAAAAATTGTAACTTGAGATACAAGCTTCAAATGAGAAAACTTTGTGAATCAAAGTTGTAGATTATGCAACAAGCTACAACTTTCATGTTTTGACTTTTGTTTGAATCCATGTGGATCTTGGTGAAAAGATGGGGCAAAGTTGGGAAAAAACTAGGGTTTTTCATAACTTAGAAAAATTCTAAGTTATGAAAAATTCCATTTTCAAACCCTAATTTGCAATTTGTGATTTCTTGGTGAACAAGTTTCATGATTTGGCATGTTTTGATGAAAAATGAATCTTGACTCTTGATTTTGACCAAAAAGTCAAAGTTTGACTTTTCAGTATACAGTCAAAATTGATCAATTGACTGAGAAATTCAATTGTCAATCTTGTGTACTTGGGATCTTTTGAGTTTGTTGATTAGGTCAAGATAATTCCATGGGGTCCTTGAGTCCATGTGTGACCTTGGTTTGCCATTTGCTAGGTCAAACAGTCAAAAATTTCCTCTGTGCAGTCAAAACCCTAAAAATGACCATTTTGCCCTTTTGGTGATCTGATCAAATTTCTTGTGGAATGGTGATCCAAACTTGATCAAATGGTTCATATGAGTTCATAATGTTGATGTGGATCAAATTTCATGAGATTTGACTGTCAATTGACCACAATTGACTTTTTCCCCAATACAGTTGATTTCTAGGTCAACTGTCCAATTGACTGGGCAAAACTTGGAATCAAGGCTTGAAACTTGGTATGGATAATCTTGGGAGTCCAACATGAAGCATAAAAGTTCTCTTAGGCATTTTAGGTCAAGATCTCTTTGTGCAAACACAAACCCTAATTTTGAGTTCACAGTGCAAGGAGAGGTCTTGAGCAGATGAAACCCTAACTGAGTCTTGAGCTTCAAAGGCTTTGTGGTGAGAAATCAATGAGAAATGGGAGGGCAAATTTTGGGGTACAACAGTCAGCATATAGTGTCTCAGCCGGCAAGCAGCCCATACCAAAGCGCAACAAGTTTTCTCGAGCAGTGAGTATCGGGTCTCACAGTCGGTAAACTTTTTGCTAAGGTAATAAATGGCGTGCTCTTTTCGGCCAGACTCGTCATGTTGCCCCAGCACACACCCCGTTGAGCTGTCAAGTACTGTCAGGTATAGTATCAGAGGTCTCCCTTCAACCGGTGGCATAAGAATGGGTGGTTCTTGGAGATACTCTTAGATTCTGTCGAAAGCGGCCTGACATTCATCATTCCAACGTACTACCTGATCTTTCTTCAGCAGCTTGAAGATTGGTTCACAGGTAGCAGTTAGGTGCGAGATGAATCGGGCAATATAATTCAGACGTCCTAGAAAGCCTCTGACTTCTTTCTCTGTCTTGGGGACTGGCATCTCTTGTATGGCTTTCACCTTGGCAGGGTCCACTTGAATACCCTTGTCGCTCACGACGAAGCCTAGCAACTTTCCAGATCTTACCCCAAAGGTGCACTTGTTTGGGTTCAACCTCAGTTTGTACAACTTCAGTCGGTCAAACAGCTTATGTAGATGGTCAAGGTGTTCCTCCTCAGTTTGGGATCTTGTGATCATATCGTCAACGTATACTTCTATCTCATGATGGATCATGTCATGAAATAAAGCAACCATGACACGTTGGTAGGTTGCCCCAGCATTCTTCAACCCGAATGGCATGACTTTGTAGAAGAAGGTGCCCCACTGAGTAACAAAGGTAGTCTTTTCCATATCTTCAGGAGCCATCTTGATCTAATTATAACCTGAAAAACCATCCATGAAGGAGAACACCTTGTGCTGAGCAGTATTGTTAACCAGAACATCGATGTGAGGCAGAGGGAAGTCATCCTTGGGGCTTGCCCTGTTCAGATCCCTGTAATCGACACACATTCTGACCTTACCATCTTTCTTTGGCACCGGAACCACGTTGGCAACCCACTGAGGGTAAGAAGTCACTGCTAGAAACCCGACATCAAATTGCTTCATAACCTCAGCTTTGATTTTCTCAGACATCTCTGGACGCATACGGCGGACCTTCTGTTTTACCGGAGGGCAGTCTTCCTTGGTAGGCAGGTGATGGACCACAACGTCAGTATCCAACCCAGGAATTTCTTTGTAGGACCAGGCGAAGATCTCCACATAATCATGCAACATCTGAATCAACCATTGTTTCACGCTGAGCTCCAGATTGGCACCAATCTTAACTTCCTTTCTATCTTTCTCAGTACCCAGGTTTACCGTTTCCACTGGCTCTTCATGTGGCTGAATGGCCCTCTCTTCCTGGAGTAACAGTCTTGCAAGCTTGCCAGGCACTTCGCAATCATCTTCACCTTCGTCTTCGGCTAAGTTGATAGGATTTTCGAAGTCATAACTGGCAGTAGCAGAGTCGTTACCAGTGAGATCCAGAGTGGATTGAAACCTGTGTAGGTGAGTGTGTGTAAATATAGCTGTTTTGCAATATATAAAGAAAGAAAGAAAGAAATGGAGCACAAGATTTGAAATGCGAAAAACGTCCAATGTCTTTATTCATGATATATGGAAATGACAAGTAATAAGCCCTCACAAATGAAGCCAACGGTGCCCCGGGTAAGACACCGGGCCAAAAAGTTTCAATTTATTGTTCATTACAAAATTAAAAACAAAGAAATTCATTACTGCGTAACAAAAGTAACAGGTATGTGGTCTTTTGCAGTCCAATTGTTCAGTCCACCGTCGGTCGTCGGGTAGATCCAGCTATCAAACTCAGATTCCTCTGCATCGCCTTCAATAGCATTCACTCCCGGGTTGGTGATGAACACGGGAGGTCTTCCGATCCTTGCTTTGCGTACAACCCTCTGAGCCTCTGCAGTGAAACCCAGCCTAAACTTGTCAGTCTTAGGAGTAAAATCAGGGAGCCTGCCCCAGTTTGCACATTCACCTTTTTCAATCACAGCCCGGGCGTCCTTCAAGGAGGCCATCTTCAAAGGAGAGTCTTCTTCAATTACTGTCTCTGCTGACGCCAATGTTGGAGGTACCTCTTCAAAGTGTTGAAAGGGGGTTTCAATAAACTCCCCGTCTATCTCTATATACCGAAATGAGTTCAGATGACTAACCATGTATTCTTCCTCCCCCTGCACAGTAACAATCTTCCCTCTGACAGGGTACTTGAGCTTTTGGTGTAGAGTGGAGGTCACGGCCCCAGCTTTGTGAATCCAAGGACGACCCAGCAAACAAGAATAGGATGGACGAATGTCCATCACATAGAACGTTGAATCAAAGACTTGGGAACCAACCCAGATCGAAATATCTACCTCACCATGAACCATCCTCTTCGACCCGTCAAAGGCTCGGACAACGATGTTACTAGGCTTCAACTCCAAACCCTCACAATCCAACCTGTCTAAGGCCTTCTTGGGAAATACATTCAGTGAAGAACCAGTGTCAACCAGCACGTGTGCGAGAGTAGTGCCCCTGCATTCTATGGAGACATGCAGGGAATCATTGTGGTTCTTTTCCTTAGCGGTCAGATCAGCATCCGAGAAACCCAAACCATTGTCAGCGGTCAAATTGGCCACACAGTCAGTGAATTAATCAGCAGACGTCTCTTGTGGCACATGAGCCATCTTCAGAAATGAAATCAGGGCCTTGGCATGGGCCTCTGAGCACAACAACAATGATAGCATAGAGATCTTGGAGGGGGTATGCCCCAGCTGCTCAACGACGTTGAAATCGCTTTTCTTGATGATCTTAAGGATTTCCTCCATCTCTTGCTGGGAGGCTTCAACATTGACGGTCTTCGGTGCCTCCATCCGGGAAGGCACATCAGCAATCCCTTTATCCCGAGTGTCAGATGACTCGGCAGCAGGGGTAGAAACTTGATCAGAAGGGGAAACAGGCGCACTTATAGGCGTGATGATAAGAGGTCTTCGGATAACTGGTGGCGTAATGTCAGGAGAGAAGAGTCTGCCACTGCGAGTAACATTAGCGGGACCGGTGATGTTACTGATACCGGTATTAGCGTTGAACTCCTGCTTTACTCCAAGCACATATACATCTGCCCCATAGTGCCATGGGACAGCCTTGTCAGACTTATAGGGGAGGGGCCCCGGAACAGTAATGATAATAGGTGCAACAGACATGATTTTGACTGGCTTCCTCGGGGGAGCCTTGGTAGGATTGTTGAAGATGGTGACAACAGATACTTCTTCAGTAGGAACAAAAGGAACAGCGGTCTTCTTGAACAAGATTTCTTTGCTATCCATCAGGTTTTGGACGCCTGGTTTCAGCAACGGACAACCAGTAGGCAAAACAGCACATAGAAGGCAACCCTCGCTACAACCCGGAAATAAACCGGCCAGCAACAGGTTCCTCTTGACAGTCAATAAAGGGGTAGCAACATCATCCACAGAAACTGCATACAGGTCTTCCTTAATAGCATTTACTCCATGCTGGGGCATAGGAGCAGTCACAACGTTGGGCCTTTCGGGCGCCTCAAATTATATTTCTTTGGCATCGATAAGGTCCTGAACCTTATTTCTCAGGGCCCAGCAATCATCAGTAGAATGCCCCGGGCTATCAGAGTGATAAGCACAACGAGCATTGGGATTGTACTTCGGAGAGGTTGTGTTCACCACCTTCGGAGCTTCTCTGACGGTTACCAAGTTGGTCGATAGCAGTTGCGGCAAGATCTGCGACAAGGTCATACTAAGCCGAGTATATTCTCTTCTGGGTCTCTCACCCCTTGGTTGGTTAGGTTGCCGAGGAGCGGCAGCAGGCTTTGTAATTACCACCGCGTAGACAGCTTGGCGGCGTTCTGGTTTGTTTTGCCTTCTAGGCCCATACACAGCACTGGCTTCCTTTTTGAAAGGCTTCTTCTCAGAACTTGAGGACGCACCTTTCTGTATTTTCCCTGATTTCATCCTAGCTTCTATCCTTTCCCCAGTCATAATGAGATCTGTGAACCCTGCAGATGAATTACCGATGAGATGATTGAAGAACGGCCCGGATAGGGTCCCCAAGAACATGTCCACAAGTTCACGGTCGGTTAACAGCGGCTGCACCCTGCCAGCCAGGTCCCTCCACTTCTGTGCATACTCTTTAAAACCTTCTCTCGATCCTAGCGACATACCCTGGAGTTGAGTACGTGTAGGAGCGAGGTCGGCATTATACTGATACTGCTTGTAAAAAGCAGTAGCCAAGTCCTCCCAGTTACGAACCTTGGTTCTATCCAGCTGATAGAACCATTCGAGATGAGTCCCTGAAAGACTCTCCTGGAAGAAATGGATCCATAAGTTCTTGTCCACAGTATATGGTTGGATCTTCCGCACATAAGATCTGAGATGTAGCTTAGGGCAGGATGCCCCGTCATACTTTGCGAAAGATGGTGCTTTGAACTTATGTGGGATCACCACACCAGAAGATAGACCCAGGTCTCTAAAATCCAACCCAGGCACTTGTTGAATTTCCATGGCATTTAGGCGGTCCTCTAACTGCTTGTACTTGTCTTCAGCTGGAGGATACTGCTCCTCATTGAAATCAGTCTCGTTGTCAGAGACCACCGGACTAGGAACCCTTCCCTCTTGGGCACTGCCTTTCCCTACAGAAGAACCAGCTTGATCAACTTCATTCTGCAGTGTATTGCCAAACCTCCGGCCAGTGTTGAATAGTACAATTCTCTTCTTCTTCTTCTTGACCAGCAGAGCCTTCAATTTCTCTTGACCTTGGGCCAAACTCATGATCAGCTCTTGGAACTGGGCGTTTTGGGCCTGGAGGGCCTTGATGGATTGCTCAGTAGATGATTCAGGATTCATGATGGCGAGCTGAAATAAACAGCGAAGAAGATTAAACCACCTGTAAAAAAGAGTACCTGCTATGTACATGATGCATGATATGCTGTTTATGCATTGCATTCAAGGGTTCGAAAGTTCAAATTTGTTGTAGACAAAAAGGAACACACGTTATCATTAAGAAGTAATTGTTCAGTACATCAAGGCCTCGCGGGCAAACATTACAAAGTAAATTAATCCCAAAAGACATTGCGCATCCTCTTTGGAGCTATGTAAGTGTTGAGAGTCTTTTCCTCGTGCAGTAGGCGGGTGAGCTCCAAGACCTTCTTCTCACTGGCGTGTAGACTGGACTCAAGAGAATTTCGTTCTTCCTTAAGCTGGATCCAGCTCTTCTGCATTTCTTCCCAGGAGGTAGGCATGTCAGGATGTTGAATGGTGTAGGGCACCTCTCCTTCCAAAACTGGTTCTTTGATCACAGGGAGAACATGGGGATATGGCATCACTAACTTCTGGGAGCGGGCTTGTACCCACTTGAGATAAGGTTCCAACGGGATGGAGTTCCTGTGCCCCAGTGTCTTGCTGTCTACCTTGTTGGGCATCCTCCAAGCTCTGATAAATCTCTGGCGAAGTCCTTGTGCATCGTTGTCGAAGTCAAAAACTATGTCAGGAATTACCATGTCATGAGGGTCATCCCTCCGAGCATATCCAAACTGTCTCAAGGCTAGACAGGGGTTGTAAGTGATACCTCCTCTGATTCCAAGTAAAGGAACATTAGGAAACTCCCCGCAACGATCAATGATAGTGACGTCTTCTCTAGACCGAGAACACCAATGTATATCAGCATGTGTAAGAGTTATTAATCGTTGTGACCATCTCAAACCCCACTCATTCTTCAAAACTGATTGTGGAAGGTGCGAAATAAACCACCTTCCCAGGAGGGGAGTGCAGCACATAAGAACACCTCTTTTTCTCATGGTTCGAGTGTAACATGAGTGAAAGATGTCCCCAAGCAACGTGGGTATAGGATTCCTGGACATGAAGATCTTGACAGCATTGATATCTATAAGCTGGTCGGGATTCGGGAACAACACCAACCCATAGACAAGGAGGGCTACAACTTCTTTAAAGGCTTGTAGGTCAAGGGAATTCCAACATTCTTGGGCCTTCTCAAACAGGAATCTGGCCAAGAACCCTTTGATACCACTTCTAACTTCCCAATGTCCCTTGATGTCAGATGGTTGTAGGCGTAATGCTTTAGCAATCTCTTCAAGTTTGGGTTCCTTTTCCGTACCGTTGTAGGGTAGTTGACTAAGGATAGGGATCTTCAGAAGCCGGGAGAACTCTTCCAAGGTAGGCACCAGTTGATAATCCAGGAAAGTAAAGCAGTGGTGCAGAGGGTCAAAGAACTGGAAGAGGACCTTTATCATATCTTCCTCAATGTTGGTGTTGACCAAACTGATGAGTCTTCCATGTTTCTCACTGAAAGAAGAGCTCTCAGGAATCCTGGATATAAGTTCCTTAAGCTGAGGAGGGATCCTTACAAGGCTGATCTGAATTGTCTTTCTGCGGATAGTTTCCATGTCCTACAAAACAAGAACAAAGATGAAGATTCGAACCCCTGAAGCGGTTAGTGGATGCATGTGATGCTGTATGATGTTATGATGCTATCATAAAAACACACCACAAGTATCCACAAAAAGCAAACATGGTAAGGCACACAAGTCACACAAAGACAACCCTTAGGGTTCAGGCCAGCATGAATTTTGGGATACTACCCTCTTGAAGTTGGTGGGCTCAAAACCTGTCCTATCGAAAGTAACCGGGTTCTAAGGATCTCAATATCATTGGATTGTTTTCTGTGTTCGTCGTTTCGATTTAGCCACTGAACTGGCGATCGAAATATTCCAAGAAAACAACCCTCAACTGAGTGTAGTATCGAGTATCAACCAACTTCGGACTGCACCAAAGTCAGTTATCTCACTACCCTAAAGAGGCCAAGATGGTTCAATTAAGGTTCCTAAGGTCAGTTGATGCTTCACGACACCACGCGGCGGCCTCGTACTCTCCTTGACTTGACTCAAGGGTTACTGGTACTCACCAAAGTGCCACATCAACGTAGCAGACTACTTCAACCGTGTCGGTATACCCCGCACAGTTCCCTCACAGTCTTGTTGCTACTTTCTAAGAAGGTATCCCCCAGATCCGGGTTAGGATCTATAGAACTCCCAAGACAGTGCCCATAATAATAAAGCAAACAAAACACAGCAATTGAAAACACAAGTATAAGCTATCCTAAGGTACACCTCACTTTAAGTATCCCCAACAGAGTCGCCAGTTCTGTGATCGGTGGATTTAGAACTGACTGTTTAACGCTGGTTCGCGAAATGTCGCGGAAGCAAGAGTCGCCACCGTCTTTTATTTTCTCCAACATGGACAGGACAAAAGCACAGCAAAATTCCTTTTTTGAGATGTCTCTCGGTTCGGGAGGTAGATTTATAGAAAGGGAAGGTGTTAGCACCCTTTCTATCCGTGGTTATCCACGGGCTCTTAGATACTTGCTCTTATGTTTTCAAAATGTTTGCTTTTCAAAATGTGAGTGGGTTTGAAAAAAGTTTCTTTGAAATATTTCTGAATAACTCTTGTATCTGTCCTCAAGAGTGTTCGAAAAATTGTTTTGAAAGCTTTTTGAAAGTGTCGGTGTGAAAAGATTTTGTTTTTGTTTTTTTGAAAAGAGAAAGTATCCATGAGTCATCTACCTACCCTAAGGAATTAAGCTGTGTAGAAGCCCCTAAAGTAGTACCATCCCACCATTGGGAGATAGGTAGCACCACCGTTGGAGGTGTTCGGGTCAATTCGAGTTTAGGGACAGTGTGGTCACCGAAGCAACAATAGGACACCTTAGAAGCTACACTTATGTCCTTGATCCTTTTTTAATCTGAGGAAACCGTTTCGAGGAAACTATTTCGAGGCAACTGTTTCGAGGCAACTGGATCATGGACATAAGGACTGCTAAGACGTCCCATACTTGACGACCACATTTCGAAGGCAACAGGTGAGGCGTACCCTAGAAGTGGTGTGTGTATTTGTGTGTTGTTTTCAGTTTAACAGATATCTTTGATCATGGCATTGTGAGCTACACTTGTTTTTAATTAGCATACATTCTTTCATACAAAGTTAGAATTTAAGAGTGCGGAAAATTAAAAGACGGAAAGATAAAAGCTACGCTATTGCAAGGCGCGGGTCTATACATCGCCAAAATACAAAGACCCATTTTTTGATAAAGGATGCGGAAAGTAAATAAATACCTAATTACTATTACATCCAGAAACAGTTACATAATAATCACTAAAAGAAAATAAATACGCGAAAAGAATTAATTGAACGTCCGAGGGTTTTGACCCTTTGCTTGAAATTAAATGAAATTAAAGTCTATTTAATTATTTAATTAAAGAAAAGTGTTTTTTTATGTTTTTTTGAAATAAAGAAAAGAATTTACAAGGAAACCCTAATTCTAGATTATTTTTAGTTATTAAAGAAAATATTAAAGTTAACCTAATTTACGCTAATTAATTAATTTACATGTTTATTTACAAAAATAATAATTAATAATAATAATAAATAATGAGGAAAAATTAATTAAGAAGAAGATAAAATGTCAAAACCTAATTCTATGCATTTTTTATTTATTAAGGAAAGTGTCAAAATTAAAACCTAATTTAACTAAGTTAGTTATTGAAATTTATTTACAAAAATATTTTAATGGTGAAATTAAATATAATTAAACATATTTTACAATTTTTATTTTTCTGATTTTATCATGAAAAGTTGATTAATGGTGAATTAATGAAAACAATTAAAACAATTAAAAAGAATTAGAAAGAAAAGAAAATTAAATTAAAAAAATATGCAAACCAAAGGGGGGTGTCAGGCCCATATGGAGGTTAATTGTGCAATTATGGCCCATTAGAACAAAGGCCTTGCTGACTTTTCAGGGATCATGTGCACGTTGGTTGACCCAGGCGTATGATAGACCTCATTCTGTTGCCTTAAGATTGACCATCATAAGCGCGTGGCAGCCTTAGGCGTGAGGATGCATGGTGGGATATTGGATGAGTGATGTACCTGAACGTGTTAGAACAAAAATTATGAATAATATATGGGGGACCTGGGAATCGAACCCAGGTCCCAATGGTTGCAATACACATCCTCTACCAACTGAGCCACTTAGCGCGTTTGTATATATAATAGACAACAATTAATATATATGAAAAACTCAATTATGCTGAAACATTAAAAAACCGCGCCAAGACTTGAATGCCCCAGTCATGTAATGCCACGTCCATCTTCTTCCCTGTTCTTCCTGCAAACATGAAACAAGTAGCGGGGGTTTTAAACCCCCACTAAGTGGAATAGTGAAAAATAGCGAATAGAAGAGGAATCAACATAAATTAAGCGCGAGATGTTGGTTGAATTCGTCTGGCCTTGACGAATTCAACCATGGTCATGGCTTAGTCCAATTTTTCCTGATACTTAAAGCCCTAATTTGAAGCTTCTGAAAACCTAATTTTCGTCCATGGTAGATTTGGATTCAGGCAGCGTTAGGTCAATTAACTTATACCAATCACTTTAGAAGGTACCTATTAGTGCAAATCAAACAAGAAAACCAATTAAAAGCACATGAATCATGATATGTCAAATTGGAAAACAAAGCAAACCGTATGGCTCGTGTTCTTCAATTCTTCGCGTGTTAGGATTGATTCTTGATTGCAAACGCTTCCTGGAGACTCAGGCAACGTATTAGAATCCTTTTTTGGCTTTGAATTGTCCTCCAACTATGAAATCAGTTTCCAAGTTTTTGTTGAAATTTTGCAATTTCGTTATGGAGCATGAGCAGCTTTTTCGTGTCCTTCTGAATACGGTTCACTCTTGCATAAGTATGTGAAGCAAATTAGGTCAAAATAAAGCCCATGAATCCATGAATTGATGACTTGAATCTTTGATTGCTAATCATATCTTTTTTCAATCTTTTTCCATGGAAACTTTGCCAATTATGGAAGATCTTGTCTTGTTGATTGATGCACGAAATCCTTAGCATGTGTGGAGTATATTTGCTGCATAAAAAGATTTGACAACCATTATTTGATATTTTTCTACAATTAAAACTAATTAAATGAATTAATAAGAATAAAAATTCAATTAATTAATTAAAAATAAGAAAATAAATCCTTTTAAGCTCAATGGGTCGTGCATAGGCTTTGGGTAATGATTCAAGGAAGAATTTGAGGCCCATTAGCAAATTTGAAGTGTTTTAGGCAAAGTTGACTTTTGAAAATTCCCAAAAATTTCCCAACTTCTCCAATGCATATCTTGCTCAATTTTGAAGCTATGAACATGTTCTTGGACATTTTCGAAAGGTATTGAAGTCCTCTAACCAATGCCTTTGGTCCCATGTCATTTTGATTTACCAATCTCAAGTTATGGTCTTTGACTTAAAGTGCCTTTTTGTTGACTTTTGAAAATGACCTATAATGTTGAAATTGATAACTTTTTGTGAGAGCATTTCTTGGACTTGGAGTGTGAAGATGAGTTGTAGGAAATGTCTTCCCCTTCAAAATGAGCATTGGATGGAATTTTTCTGATAAACCAAGAAGAAGTTATGCCTTGGTCAATTTGCAGTTGACTTTTCAGCTGTCCAAAAATAGAAACTTTTGCATCTTGAGACTTTTTGAGCCATGCTTGTGGAATCATGATCAAGAATTGATCAAATGATGATTGTGGCTTCAAAATGAGATGTTGACCAAAAATTTTGACTTTTGACTGTCAAATGACCATTTTGCCCATGCAGTTGACTGTGAAGCATTTAGGGTTTTTGACTGTGCAACTTGATGTTGTGAGTCTTGAAACTTGACATATGGATGCTTGACAATGTATGTGGGCATGTGGGACTTGATTGGACCCTTGAAAATCTCAATTTCTTTGCCAGAACCAAAACCCTAGTTTTGACTGTGTTAGGAGGCAATTGGACTGTGCAACCCTTGAGAGATTTTGAACCATGATCTTGCCAAATCTTGAAGAATATGGGAGGGCAAATTTTGGGGTAAAACACCTGGCCATACGAAGACACGCCAGGACTTGATACAAACATCGTGGTACATCATCTGCCAATAAAAGAAGATTGTCCCCCCGTGAAACAAAAAGTCCGCCGCATGAGACCTGACATGTCGGAGAAGATCAAAGAGGAAGTTATGAAACAGTTCAATGTTGGGTTCTTGGCTGTCACTTCTTATCCTCAATGGGTTTCCAACATTGTTCCCATGCCTAAAAAGGACGGAAAAGTACGAATGTGTGTGGATTACAGAGATTTAAACAGGGCCATCCCTAAAGATGATTTTCCACTTCCCCACATTGATATCCTGGTTGACGATACGGCCCAACACAAGGTATTTTCCTTCATGGACGGATTCTCAGGCTATAATAAAATCAAAATGGCACCTGAGGACATGGAGAAAACTACATTTGTCACACAGTGGGGCACATTCTATTACAAAGTGATGCCATTCGGACTGAAGAATGCTGGGGCAACCTATCAACGCGCCATGGTAGCTTTATTTCATGACATGATACATCATGAGATAGAGGTCTATGTAGATGACATGATAGCCCGATCACAAACTGAAGAGGAGCACCTTGATCACTTGCAAAAGTTGTTTGAGAGGTTGAAGGAGTACAAACTAAGGTTGAATCCAAACAAGTGCACATTCGGAGTCCGGTCCGATAAACTCCTAGGGTTTGTTTCCAGCAACAAAGGCATCGAGGTTGATCCCGCCAAAGTTAAAGCGATACAAGAAATGCCTGCTCCTCGTACTGAGAAGGAAGTTAGAGGATTATTGGGACGCCTGCACTATATTGCCCGATTCATTTCTCACCTAACAACTACTTGTAAGCCAATCTTCAAACTATTGAAGAAATATCAGGTAGTCAGATGGAATAATGAGTGCCAAGTTGCTTTCGACAAAATTAAAAAGTATTTATAAGAGCCTCCTGTTTTGATTCCGCCAGTCGAGGGAAGACCACTAATCATGTATCTGACCGTTTTAGAGAACTCAACAGGGTATGTATTGGGGAAGCATGACGAGTCTGGCCGAAAAGAGCACGCTATTTACTACCTGAGCAAAAAGCTTACCGACTGTAAACCAGATATTCACTGCTCGAGAAAACTTGCTGCACTCTGGCATGGGCTGCTCGCCGACTAAGACAATATATGTTGACTCATACCACTTTGTTGATATCTAAGATGGATCCGATAAAGTACATCTTTGAAAAACCTACTCTGTCTGGGAGGATAGCTAGATGGCAGATGATCCTAATAGAATATGACATACAGTACACTACCCATAAAGCTATAAAGGGCAGTGTGCTAGCTGATCATCTTGCTCATCAAGCTGTAGAAGATTATCAGCCCATGAAGTTTGAATTCTCGGATGAAGACATCATGATATTAGACAACTGTAAAGAAATTAGACCATATGACGGACCTGAACAAGGATCCTGATGGATCCTGTTCTTTGATGGGGCATCCAATGCATAAGAGACCCCCTAGGTCGACACACCTAGGTAAAACATGGGCATCCCGGCGAACCAAAAGGTTCGGGCAAAAGTTAGGGATAAAATAAAAATATGTACACCCGGCAAGTTGAAAACCCGAAAGGGTGACTTGAGCAAAAAAGGGTTTCCCGGTGGACTGAAAACCCGAAAGGGCGGTCCAGGAAAAAGTTAGGGAATTCAAGCGTATGACTATATCCCGTCGGATCACTTCAAAGACAACCTCTTGGCTTCCACCGACAAACTCAGAGTTTCTGATCAATTCAATCATCTTCGGACGAAGCAAAAAATAGGCAAGATATTAGGGGATACGAAGGCTATAGCAGAATGGGAACCCCATGGGATCATCACACATAACTATCTTTCTTTGTATAAAGTTTTTCTTGCTTTTTATGGAATCATTCTCTTACTAGAATGATTGTCTCTTTTGTACAAAATACTCATCCAAAGTCAATACAAAGATATCTCTTTGAAAGCACATAAAACTATTTGTCTTTTGCTTTACACTTATGTTTTATTTGCAAAAACGTCCAATGATTCATTAATGAACATATGCATTTGAACATAATTACTGTTTACAAATAAACAAAATGAGGAAGACAATTGCTGATAGGTCGAAAGGGTAGGAAAATATCTCAAGGCCATTCCCTAACTACTCCCCAGAGTTTTCCATTAATCCCCAGTGGAACAAAACTTCAAATTATTAATCCACCAGTAGAAATCGTCAAATTTATCAAAGATTCCCCAAGCAGATCTTACAAGCGATATATGGCATTGCTCTCACAACAGGATACAGTCAGTACTTCAGCTTCCGGACAAGGAAGTTTAGTATATCCCCAGCAGCTTTCAGGGATTTATTTTCCTCAACCAGACAACAATATAACAATACAGCAAAACAGCTTACATGCGCATACATTACATCCATACATCATAAACATTGATTAAAGAAAATACATTGCACCGTACATCTCATACAACATAACCTTGCATTTTAGCTAACATATTCATCCTTTTCAGGATAAGATTAACAACTACCATTAACAATATGCAGTCATGAAAGAGTTCAGATACACTCCAGACACGGATGCCATTCTGTTACTCATTCAGATTCATGCTTCAGATACAGTTCAGATACGCTCCAGACACGGATGCCATTTTGTTACTCATTCAGATTCAGGCTTCAGATATAGTTCAGATACGCTGCAGACGCGGATGCCATTCTGTTACTCATTCATATTCAGGCTTCAGATACAATTCAGATACGCTCCAGACACGGATGCCTTTCTGTTACTCATTCAGATTCAGGCTTCAGATACAGTTCAGATACGCTCCAGACACGGATTCCATTATGTTACTCATTCTGACTCAAGCTTCAGATACAGTTCAGATACGCTCCATACATGGATGCCATTCTGTTACTCATTCAGATTCAGGCTTCAAATACAGTTCAGATACGCTCCAGACGCGGAAGCCATTCTGTTACTCATTCAGATTCAAATTCAGCTACAATTCAGATACGCTCCAAACGCGGAAGTTGTTCCGATGTTCAAACATACAAATTATATCTCAATAAACATTCTTGGATGGCACCTACAAGCCCATCTCCAACAAAACTCTATCACTTCTCCAAATGGCATCTTTAAGCCCATTCCCTACACAATCAACCAACGCACCATCAAGTGCAAATTCCTGGGTACTCTAGTATTCAATCATCTTCCACTCTCAAGCCACGAATGACAAACATCTAAATCTCGCTTTTCAAGTCTAAAATGATTGAACAGGGGCAACTGTTGTACCCCAAAATTTTCTCTCTCATTTTTCTCCAAAAGTCACCATGGATCCTCAAGTTTGCTTCCACCCAATCCCAAGCTTTGAATTACAAATTTTTCATGAAGACTACTCCCAAGGGAAAAATAGTCATTTGCACTGAAAAAGGACAAACTTTGACCTCTTGATTAAAATCCAATCTCAAAAAAATCATATTTTAGCAAAACATGTTGAAATGGGAAGTGTGTTCCATCTAAAGTTCAAAAGCCAAAATTCTAAGTACCTGAGGTTTTTCTAAGTATTTAAGAAAAATGACACTTCAGAAGTTCTGAACCAACCTCCAAGCAGGAGAAGCCAGAAGTTGCAAGATTAAGTTCAACACATAACCTTCAGTCAGAAGTTGCAAGATTAAGTTCAGCACATAACCTTCAGTCAGAAGTTGTGGTTCTTCAGCAGCTACACAAGCTTAGTCAGAATCCACCTAGGTGGGAACAGAAGATCATAAAATGCATTGGCTGGCAGGAGGCCAAGATCAGAGCTTGGTTGCGTTGTATTATGATGAAGTAGAACTGTTGGCTCAGGTTTAGGTAATGATGCAAAATCCCCAATTACAAGATTTCTGATTTTGACAAATCTCATCACCATTTAATGCTCATTAATGCTCACAACCACTTTTGAGTATCCATCTAAGGGGTCTCTCCACGTGTGGCATATTAACACCCTTGTGAAGATTTAGGCATGGATCTATGCGCCACTTTTCGCCTATGGGTGTCACTTTCCTTAATCCTCGCATGCTATTCCAGCCTAGGCTGAAAAGCTGTCCATCATCACAACTTTTCATGAACTTTCTTCAAGAGTAAGTCAGCATCTATTGCATGATATTGGCGCCACTTAACGTTTAAAAAAACCACAAAGCTTTGTCTATAAATAGAGCACCATTGTCCACTGAAAAAATCCCCAGTTAAAAACCCCAGAAAAATTGCTAGAAAAGAAACAAAACTTTTAGCAAGAAAACACTTTGGAACTCTGTCAAAATTCCTAGTGTTTCAAGAGCCTTGAACACAACTTTGGATCTCCTGCCTCCAAACTCCATTTGTACCCAAATTGTTTCTTGACTAAAAAACGCACATATAGTTTCTAACCACATATATATACTCTCCATCCACCCATTCAAAAAACCTGTCCAGAACACCATCAGAGTTAAGGCTAACTCCAATTCACAAGAACTTCTTCCAACAGCAAGGTAAGCGCCTGCTGACTCTCACCACACTGCTTAAGCATCACCAGATTTGCATGCTCAAAAAACACAATGTAGATATCATGCTTCTGATGTTGTTTATGTCTTGAGATTTTTACGCCTCTGCATGTATAAGTGGAGAACGAATTTGCTCAGAACTGCCTTGAAGAAACTGAAACTCAGAGTTAGAATTAGCAAAGGCATACTTGCCTCTGCTTTTTTGTTTCTGATTCTCCTTATTTCTGAAGTGCCATGACACCTGCTGAAAATGTCTTAGGTTTGTCTTCTGTTTTGGAGAGAAATAACCAAATTGCAGATGTTCTGACTAGCACAGGGGGAAAACCAAGTTCTGACTTTGACGCCAACACTTCTGAGGCCTGTTTTGTTATCAGTAATATCAGAACTTTTGAAAATTACTGTGTTCCCAGCAGGGTTAGAACTTATAACCTCCCCACTAACAAGTTTTTATTTTGCAGCGCACTGGGGTCAGAACTTATGACCTCCCCACTAACAGGTTTATGTTTTGCAGCGCACCAGGGTCAGAAGTTCTGACCCATACATTTTCACTAAAAGGTTGCTATCCTACAGCAGGCCTGGGTCAGAACTTCTGACTTCCTCTCAGTGGCACGTTGACCCCCTCCTTCTTTCTTTTTTCTTCCCCTTGGTATTTTTCTTTATTTTTCTCGCTGGATTCCCCATTTATAAGTGTGTATCCCCCATCCCCTAAATATTATAATAGCATAGGATTTTACATTTCCGCATTTTTATTGCTTTCAAATGTAAATGCTAGCAAATAGGATATGTATGGCAAGATAAAAATCAATGAAATAGAAAATCTTAATTCAAGATAAAATCATGCATGCAATCAAACACACTTGCACACAAACACCCTTAGGGTATCTCCACTCGGTTGCTTTATACAAAATAGCCATGTTACGCATGCAAAAGTATCTCGACAAACAAACAAAATCAAAAGATCATAGTCCCTTGATGACGCTATTCAAAGTTGCCTTACAAAAATGATCTTAGCCCCTCGAAACACTAAGATACTTTGCAATATTGCTAATCATGGCTATACGATGACCCACGCCTGTCCCGTCAAACATCCAAAGATAAGGTTGCTTACCAAATCAATGGTAAGACAACAATGTCAAAGGAATAGAAAATACATGAGAAAGATATTTGAGTAGGTAGATTACTTCTAGTTACTTGCTCCATTTCAAGCAAATATCCTTGCTATTTTTAAAAACAAACACACACACTTCAAAACATCTTACAAACTTGAAAACATTTTCAAAAAGACAAACATTTTCAAAAAGACAAACATCTTTGTATACATTCCCACAAACGAGAATCATTACAAAGATTTCCTAAAAGAATGGCCTCTTTTACAAATACTTTCAAAACCACACCAAACACAGTTTCAAACAAACAAAAGCAAGTGATCTAGCAAGTAACTAAGAGCCCATGGAAAAACATGGATGAAAAGGGTGCTAACACCTTCCCTTTTCATAATCTACCCCCCGAACTCAAGAAAACATCTCAAAGGTCTTTCATGTGCTTTTTCACCTTTCCTTTTGGATAAAAGAAAAGTCGGTGGCGACTCTTGCTAACCGTAACATTTGCAAACACAACCGCAAAACCCTCAATTCAGTTCTCCCACCGTATCACACACTCGATAGAAACATGTAAAGCTTTATTGTGATTCTTCCCGAGAGGTGTTAAGTCAGCATCTGAAAATCCCAAGCCATTATCAGCTGTCAGGCTAGCCATGCAATTCTCAAATTGGTCTGTTGTTGTCTCACAGGGGACATGAGCCTTTTTTAGGAACTTGATTAACGTTCGAGCATGGGCATTAGAGCAAAGCAGCAATGACAACATTGAAATCTTAGAAGGGGTTTGCCTCAACTGTTCTACAATCTTGAAGTCACTTCTTTTTATGATCTTGAAAATCTCGTCCATCTCGCGAGCGGAGGGTTCTTCACCAGCTACGTCCTTGAAGGGTACTTCAATCACATCAGGCTCAACAACCTTCTTCTTCCCTCTTGTATTAGTACTTAGCTTGGCAAAAGTAATGCGAATGGGCATCCTTGTAACAACTGGTGGTGAGATATTGGGTGAAAATATTCTCCCAGTTCTAGTTACTTTGCTTGAACCAGCTATGTTACTGACATCGCCATCTTTTCCTTCTTTGATACACGCGTCTTGTTTAATCCCATGATATAACACTTCAACACCATAATTCCATGGTACCGCCTTATTTGAAGAGTAAGGAATTGGCCCGGGACTAGTAATTATTAAGGGAGCAATAGTGGGTTCATTTGAAATCCTAATAGGATCTTTGGAGGTGATCCTAAGAGGCTTGTTTGAGATGGTAATAATGGAGAGGTCTTCACATTTGTTAGTCAAACTTTTCACAAGTGGGGTCTTCTTGAATAGAATTCCGTGGCTATCCATCAGGCTTTGTATGCCTTTCTTCAGCCCTTCAAATCCATTGAGTTGTCTTGTACAGCACACACAGTCCTTTATGCAGCCAGGGAAATCCCGGCTTTCAACAGATTGTTTTTGATTATATTCAGTGGAGTAGTCAATTGTTTAATAGAGGCGACAAAAATTGCATCTTTGACAGCATTAACACCTTTGCCATGCTTCGGCATTAGAGCAATGATTACATTCGGCGTTGGAGGAGGATCAAATTCAATAGTTTTGTTATCAATCAAATCCTGGATTTTTTTCTTCAAGGCCTAGCACTGGTCAGTCTCGTGCTCGGGGCTGCTTGAATGGTAAGCACACTTAGCGTTCAGATTATACTTTGGTGACGAGGTGTCAGGGTTGGTGGGAGGATCGTGCAATGTCACTAAGTTAGCCTTGAGAAAATGTTGAAGGGATTGAGACAGTGACATGCCTAACCTCGTAAATTGTCTTCTTGGAGTTTAAAAACGTTGATGATTTGCAGATGGTCTTGGAGTAGGAGTTGGATTGGAGATTCAGACAGCATTGACAGACGAGTGATCGTTCTTCTTGGTATGGGCCCTTTCCCCGTACACAACATTAACTTACTTATTTGCAGCAAAAGGTTTCTTGATAGGATTGGGAGTGGAGGTAGATGCCACAGACACTTTTAACTCTTTCGCCGATTAAGATCAATTCGGTGAAACCAGAAGAAGAGCATCCAACCAACATATTAAAGAAAGGACCAGATAAAGTGCCCATGAACATGTCAATATGCTCCCTATCAGTAAAGGGAGGTTGGACCCTACTAGAAAGGTCTTTCCACTTTTGCGCATATTCCTTAAATCCTTCATTCTTCCCTATGGTCATATCTTGCAACTGAACCCTCGTTGGCGCCAAGTCAGCATTATACTGATACTGATGGTAGAAGGTAGTAGCTAAATCCTCCAAAGTATTGATATGAGAACCATCTAACTAATAAAACCATTCAAGTTGCGTTCCAGCCAAGCTCTCTTGGAAAAAGTGAACCCATAGCTTCTTATCAGCAGTGTGCGGCTGTATCTTGCGCACATAAGATTTCAAATGGAGTTTTGGACAAGAACCACATTGTAATTTGCAAAGATTGGTATTTTGAATTTGTGGGGGATGACTACCCCAGAGATCAAACCCAAATCATTAAAATCTAAACCGGGGACAGCTTGGAATTCTTGTGTCCTAGTGTCTTGCTATCCACCTTGTTCACCATCCTCCATGCTCGGATAAACCTCTGAAGGTAACCTTGATTGTCATTCTCATAGTCGAATACCAATCCTTGGATAAGCATATCAAGGGGACCACCCTCCGGGCGTAACCAAACTGTCGTAGGGCTAAGAAAGGGTTGTAAGTGATACCTCCTATAATGTCAAGAAAAGGGACATTATGGAATTCTCCACAACAATCGACAATAGTAACATTCTCCAAAGAGCGGGAACACCAATGAATATCTGAATGTTTGAGCGTCATCAACCTATGGGACCATCTTGAACCTTGCTCATTTTTTAACACAGATTGGGGAAGATGAGAAATAAACCATCTTGCCAAGAGAGGAGTGCAACACATGAGGATACCTCTCTTCCTCAAAGTGCGAGAGTGAAAAGAATGTAGGATGTCTCCTAACAAAGTAGGCACCGGGTTACGAGACATGAAGATTTTTACGGTGTTTACATCTATGAGTTGGTCAGGATTTGGAAACAAAACCATCCCATAGATGAGAAGGGCCACAATTTCCTCAAAAGCTCGTAAGTCCAAGGAGTTCCAACAATCTTGAGCCTTCTCAAACATAAACTTGGCTAAGAAACCTTTGACACCACTTCTTGTTTCCCAATTAGTTGTGACATTAGATTGTTGCAAGTGTAGGGCTTGAGAAATCTCTTTTGGTTTTGGATCTCTTTCCGTACTGTTGAAGGGTAGTTAGTTGAGAATAGGAATTCTCAAGAGTTAGGAGAATTCTTCCAAAGTTGGCACAAGTTGATAATAGGGAAAAGTGAAGCAATGGTGTAGAGGATCAAAGAACTTGAAGATCACCTTCATCATGTCTTCATCAGTGTTAGAGGTAACCAAGTTTAGTACGCGACTATGTCTTTCGGTAAATGGAGAATTTTCAGGAATCCTTGATGTTATCTCTTTAAGTTGCGGAGGGATGCTTACGAGATTGACTTGAATGGTTTTCCTGTGAACAGAATCCATATCCTACAAAACATAACAAAGGTAAATCCCAAGATCCTTGAAATGGTTAGTGAATATGAGTATGATGTTTATGATGTTATATACAAGTATCTATACACAAACAAAGCAAACAAGTCCTTAGGTTTAGGCTTGCATGGAGTCTTATAGGTAAGTACCCTCTTGAAGTTTAGTTGGCTCAAACCTGTCTTAATAATAGTAACCAGGTTCTAAGGAGCTCAATATCACCAGTTTGTTTCCTCAGGAATTATTTCAGCGCAAGCCTCTTAAATGGCGACCGAAATATCCCAAAAATCCAAACTTCAATGAGTGTAGTATCGAGTATCTACCAACTTCAGACTGCACCAAAGCCGGTCATCTCACTACGTCTTAATGGCTACATTGGTCAAGTAAAGGTTCTAAAATTTCACTAGTGCTTCATGAAATCACTCAGCGGCCCCGTATTCTCCTTGACTACTCAAGGGCTACGATACCCACAAATATGTCGCACTAACATAGCTATTGCTTAGACCGTGTCGGTATACCCCGCACAGTTTCCACAACGTATTGCTACTTACCAATAAGGTATCTCAAATCCGGGTAGAGGATTCAAACCCAAACAAAGAACCATAATGTAAAGCACACAAGTTAAACAAAGAAAGCAAGTAAATGTGATCTAGCCCTAAGATAACCCCACTTTTAAAAATCTCCCCAGCAGAGTCTCCAGTTCTGTAACACGGTGGGAAAACTGACTTGGCTCTTTTGTGTTTTATCGCAAATGTTGCGGTTAGCAAGAGTCGCCACCAACTTTTCTTTTATCCAATAAGGAAAGGCTGAAAAGAACATGAAAGACCTTTAGAGATGTTTTCTTGAGTTTGGGGGGTAGATTATGAAAAGGGGAGGTATTAGCACCCTTTTCATCCATAGTTATCTATGGGATCTTAGTTACTTGCTAGATCACTTGCTTTTGTTTGAAAACGTGCTTTGTGTGGTTTTGAAAGTATTTTTTAAAAGAGGCCATTGTTTAGGCAAACTTTTGTAATGATTCTCATTCATAAAAAGTGTACAAAGGTGTTGATCTTTTGAAAATGTTTCAAGTTTGAAAGATGTTTTTTGAAAGTGTTGGTGTTTGTTTTGAAAATAGCAAGGATGTTTTGTTTTGAAAGTGAGAAAGTAACTAGGAACATTCTACCTACTCAAAAGTCTCTCATGTTTATTTCCTCTTTTCTTTGACATTGTTATCTTACCATTGATTTGGTAAGTAACCCTATCTTTGAATGTAAATGGGACGCGCATGGGTCATCGTATAACCATGATTAACAATGTTGCAAGGTATCTTAGCATCTTTCTTTAGGGACTAAGATCATTTTGAAAAGGCAACATAGATAGAATCATCGAGGGACTATGATCTTGTATTTTTGCCTGTTTTTACTAAGATACCTCACATGCATAATATGACCATTTTTATAAGGCAACCAAGTGGATTTCACCCTAGGGGTGCTTGTGTGCAAGTGTATTGATTTTCATGCTTTGTTTAGTTTTTGGTTAGGGTTTACTACTTGTTGATTTTATCTTCTCATACAAACCCTAATTACTAGCATTTATATAAAGCGATAAATTGCGAAAAGTAAAATTACTACGCTATTACATCATTAGGGGAGGGGGTGTACAAATCTACAAATGGGGATTGCAAGAAAATTAAACCTAATTATCTATTAAAACCATATTGAATATTGTATAAAATTGAAAATAAAATGCAAGAATATAAATGGAAAAAGAAATGGTTTTTGTTGTTTTTTTTTTATGAAAGGGGTTTTGTCTTGACCTAATTAAAGAAAATGATTAATTAAAATTAAAGAAAATTAACTTAAATTAATTAAGAAAAGAAATTAATTTGAAAAGGATTTTTAGGATTTTTTATGAAAGGTTTTAAATTAATGAAAATAAAATGAAGATTAATTAATTAAAATAATCTAAGTTCTAAATTAATTTTAACTAAGAAAATAAAATAATATATTAATTTAACCTAAGTCTAAAAATTATATACTTAAGAAAAATAAATTAATTTGTTTAAGAAAATGTTTTTTAGTCTTTTTGTTTTATGGAGAAAATAAAATATATAAGTATAAATAATAAATAAAAAGAAATTTGGATTTTTTTATGATTTTATGAAAATAATAATAGTAATAATAATAACAATAGTATTAATAATAATGATAAATAAATAAAATGAAATAAAATAAAAAATAGTCAGGGAGGTGGATTAGTAATGCAAGAGGTATTATGAGAAAAAATGATTAGACCCACATGAAAGCCCAGGCGCTGCCAAAAAAACACAAAAAGTCAGAAAATAGTGAAAAAATAACAAAAGGTCACGCTGGGGCTTGAACCCAGGACCTAAGGGTGACAGGCGCGCGCTTTAACTGCTGGGGTGGTGATACATCCATTAACTTGTGTGAAAGGATAAATACATAACACAAAACGCGCCCTGATTACACTTCATCTTCAACCTCCAGCCAAAGGACCTGTATCTTCTTCATCTCTTAACAAAAATGAAAAGTTCAAACATGAAAGTTGTGGAATTTCTTCCCACGAATCCAACCATGTAAATAACTTAAGCTAACAGTCAAAGACGAATGAGAATTTTTCTGGCCCTAATTCAAAACCTAAAAATTTCAGAAAACTTCAACTCTAAAATTCTCTAAGCTCAGGCCATATAAATACAAACTATTGATATGTACAACTTCGTGGCAATGGTATATACATTTTATCTTCACAAATCAAAATCAAATGATGCCTGTATGAAGAGATAAAAGTTTGAAAACTTACCTCTTACAGCTGGAGTCGTGTATGGAGTTTGAGTAACCTTTGTGATGGCCTGATGATTTCTGTAGCTTGCCTGGACCTCCTTGAGTATGTTCCAACTCCTACTTTGCTTTGAGGATAGCTGAAACTCTCAACTCAAGTCAAGTTGCAAGCTTCAAATTTGGAAATGGTGGATGGTGATGGAGGAGTTACAGTCATGAAACAGGGGGTCTGGATCACTTTGATATGATGTATATTAAGTGTTTGGATGGTTAAAACTCAATACACACGTGTGGATTTGGAGATGGCTATGTGAGGTTCAAAACTGTCAAGTTAAGGCAGATTTTGAGTTGCAGAGTGCTTGGGAGTGTTTTGGGGTCTTAGCATTTCTGTGTTATGTTGCAATAGACTTGTGTATATGTATGGAAAAGATTAGAGATCAAATGCACTCAAGGTTTCTGAGTTCTAGCCTTTTGGCTCTATGACTTGCTTTTGAAGAAAAGTGAGAGGACAAAACTCAAAGTGTTGTACAAGCATGTTCTGAGCTCAAAGATGTTTTAGACATATTGATTTTGGTTTATAGTGGTTGTGTGTGCAGAAAGAACAAGTGCAAAGCTCAAGAAGTTGACAATTGTAAAAGTAGTGCTTTATCAAAATGGAAATGGCAACTTTGTGCCATAAATGGAAATGTAACTTGGATAAAGGTTCAAGTGCTTGGATTAGAGCTCTATTAGCTGTGTAAACATTTAATTATGGAGTGAGAAACAAGTTTGAGGCCTTCAAAGCAAAGATTATGTAGCCTAGGCTTGGATTTGAATTTTTGTTCATCATGAAATGGCTTGTAATTTAAGTTTGAATACCCTAACTTCATCTCTTCGATTCTCGTTGATCACAAATGATCTCAAGGAGTTATTAGACATTTTGTAAATCTTGTAATGTGCTCTACAACTCCTATTTGAATCACTTTTTAAAATTCCCCTTGGAATTATATGAAAAAGTGCCATGAAGTTAGGTCAAAATCCTGACCAAAATTAGGGCAAAATTTCAGTAAGTGTTCAATTTCAAGACCATGACTTTATGAATTAATAACTTGAGATCCAAGCATTTTTAGAAGAATTTGTGTAAAGCAATGTTGTAGATATCATGGATATCTACAACTTTCATGTTGAAAGTTTCTTTTGAATCCTCTTGCATCATGGTGAAAAATTTACTCAAAGTTGTGAAAAAATATGTAATTTTAAACACATAGAAAAATTTCTAAGCTAGAAAACTTTGACTTTTCAAAATGAAATATTGACTTTTTGATTTCTTGATGAATAAGTTTCATATTTTGACACGTTTTGATGAATTGGGATCTTTGACATTGGATTTTGACCAAAAAGTTAAACTTTGACTTTTCAGTGTACATTTGACTTTTGATCAGTTGACTGAGAATTCACTATCAATCCAATTGATCTTGAGCAATGTTTTAGGTCATGCCATTAGGTCAAAAAGATGCAATTGAACTCTTGAAACCATGCTTCAAACCAATTGACCATTTGCTAAGTCAACAATCAGAAATTGCCCTTTTGATGATTTGATCAAATTTCTTGAGGAATTATGGTCCAAACTTGATCAAATGATACATATGAGTTTATAATATTGATGTGGATAAAAAATTATGAAGCTTGACTGTAAATTGGCCATAGTTGACTTTTTCTCCAATATAACTGATTTTTAGGTCAACTACTCAATTGACTGAGCAAAAGTGTGATCCAAGGCTTGAAACTTGACATGAGTAATCTTGGGGGTCCATAATGATCCATGAAAGTAATATGAAGCATTGAAAGTTATATTATCCTTGTTCAATATCAAACCATAATTTTGGTCATCAGTGCTTAAGGAGGTGTCTTGAGCTGATCAAACCTAATGCAGTGTTGAACCGAAGGAGATCTTGTGAGATATTACTTGATAAATGAGAGAGGAAATTTTTTGGGTACAACATACGTGTATTGGAGGATTTAAAGGGTATGCATAGGAATCCATTTCTAAGGATATACCTTACTAGCCCATTCGAAGAATAACATAGTCCATTCGAAGGACACATTTGGCCCTTTCAAAGAAACATACATGACCCATTCAAGGGACATGTCTGGGTGTCCCATTCGAAAGACATGTTTGATGGATCATTTGAAGGACTTACAAGACCCACCTTAAGGCATGCTTTGGTGACCCATCCAAGGGGCACACATTTGGCACCTTCGAAGGATACACAAAAGTGACCTATTCGAAGGATGCTTATTGGAGGAAAATCAAATAACATTGCTGGAAGAAGGATCTGGTCGAAGGTGGTCAAAACGAAAAATGAAATATTCAAAATATGTTGGATGTCCCAGCATATTTTGAATCCTTCGAAATGGATTCCTATGCATACCCTTTAAATCCTCCAATACACGTATGTTGTACCCAAAAAATTTCCTCTCTCATTTATCAAGTAATATCTCACAAGATCTCCTTCGGTTCAACACTGCATTAGGTTTGATCAGCTCAAGACACCTCCTTAAGCACTGATGACCAAAATTATGGTTTGAGATTGCACAAGGATAATATAACTTTCAATGCTTCATATGACTTTCATGGATCATTATGGACCCCCAAGATTACTCATGTCAAGTTTCAAGCCTTGGATCACACTTTTGCTCAGTCAATTGAGTAGTTGATCTAAAAATCAATTATATTGGAGAAAAAGTCAACTATGGCCAATTTACAGTCAAGCTTCATAATTTTTTATCCACATCAATATTATAAACTCATATGTATCATTTGATCAAGTTTGGACCATAATTCCTCAAGAAATTTGATCAAATCATCAAAAGGGCAATTTCTGATTGTTGACTTAGCAAATGGTCAATTGGTTTGAAGCATGGTTTCAAGAGTTCAATTGCATATTTTTGACCTAATGGCATGACCTAAAACATTGTTCAAATTTTTTTGTTTTCCCTCCTAAAACCTCAGCCAGCTTTGCCTATAAATAAGAAGCTCCATAACATGTATAAGGAGCTGGACACACATCCAAAGACTTTGGGGGGCGTGGAGAAAAATCATCAAATTCTCAAATTATAAAACACTCTCAAACACTTAAACACATATCCAGAAGAAACACCACACTCTTTTTTTCCTTGGCCCTTTCGAAACCAAAGAAAAACAATACTTATTTCTTTCTCTCTTTCGAATCTGAAATCAACTCAACACTTGGTTTCTTTCTTTCGAATCCAACACTAGAAACATTACCCTTGTTTCTTTCCATCAAATCCAGGGACATCCAAGGCAACCACTCAAGGTCCAACATACATTCCAGCTTCAAACAAGGTAAGTCATTCTGACCTTAAACTCTTCGTTTGAATCATGTACGTAACATTTGTTTTCCTTTTCGTTTCCACCCTTTTACTTTATTTTCATGGTTAATCCTTTAGGTTTTGTTTTTTGGTTTATTAAATATGCTTTAAGAATTAACCTGGCCATAAGACAATGCTAGCATGGCCTTAGGCTATGTTGCTATTTAAAATCTCAAACGAAAGAAACAGGAGGAAGGAAGTATGAAACGAAGCCTTAGGCTTCCACACTGACTTCCAGTTCCAAACAAAAGAGGCAACATAAGGATGACCATACTGACTTCTAGTCCCCAGTCGAAGGAAGCAGAAAGTCAGGATATACCTCACTACTGTCAGACCCCAATCAAAGGAAGCATAAAGGCAGACTGCATCTCATGCTGATTCCAGGCCCAATCGAAATGTGCATCCTCACTACTTCCAGGCCAAATCGAAGAGAGCCAGAGAAGAAGAATCGAAGGGTTCTGCTTCCCAAATCGAAAAGCCCATTTTCCTTTCTTTATTTTATTTTGTCTTTATATTTTTTTGCTATTCAATATGGTTGTAATAGTGTAGGATTTATTTTTCTGCATTTTTATTGCTGTTGTACAAATGTTAGTAATTAGGATGTATGGCAAGATAAAAACAACAAGTAGACAACCTAAAAATCAAAGACAAAATGCATGCAATCAAACACACTATTCACACATGCACCCTTAGGGTAATCTCACTTGTTGCCTCGGAAAAATAGTCATGTCACTCGAATATGGGTGTTTTAGCAAAGACCCTCGATAAAAGATCGTAGTCCTTCGATGACACTCAATGTTTCCTTCGGTAAATGATCTAGTCCCTAAACGACATTGCTAAAACATCCAATAGGCTGCCTTCTATGACTATACAAACGTCCCACACCCGTCCCTTCGCATCCAATGACAGGGCTTCTTACCAAATCAATGGTAAGATAGCAACATCTAAAGGAGGAGGAAAACAACATTAGACCTTTTTGAGTAGGTAGGATGCTCCTAGTTGCTCGCTTGCTCACAACAAAAACATTTTATACACCAAAACTTTAATTTGAAACATTTTCAAAAGACAAACTCTTTGTACGCATTCTTATAGAAAAGAGAACCATTACAAAGACCCTTTTCAAAATCACTTTCAAAAACACATTCCACAAACACCTCTTTGAACTATTTTCAAAACCAACACTTTGTACGCGTTCTTATAAAAACGAGAACCATTACAAAGATGTTTTCAAAATGCTTTCAAAACCCACACCACAAGCACATTTCCAAAAAACAAAGCAAGTGATCTAGCAAGCAACTAAGAGCCCGTAGATAAATACGGATGGAAAGGGTGCTAATACCTTCCCTTTTCATAACCTACCCCCGAACTCAAGAAATAATCTTGAAAGGTTTTTCATGTTCTTTTCAACCTTTCCTTATTGGGTAAAAGAAAAGTCGGTGGTGACTCTTGCTAACCGCAATAATTGCAATCAAACACAAAACACCCAAGTCAGATCTCCCACAGTGTTACAGAACTGGTGAATCTGCTAGAGAATAAACTCAAAAGTGGGGTTACCTTAGGGCTAGATCACCTTTACTTGATTTTCATTATTTGAATTGCTTGCTTTACATTATGGTTCCTTGTTTGGGATTGTTTTGATCCTCCACCCAGATATGGGGCACCTTTTATGTAAGTAGCAATATATTGTGGAAACTGTGCGGGGTATACCGACATGGTTGAAGCAATGGCTATGTTAGTGTGACGCATTTGTTGGTACCGGTATCCCTTGTGTTGAATCGAGAAGAATACGGGGCCGTTGAGTGGCGTCATGAAGCACTAACTGACCTTAGAAACTTAATTGAACAACTTGGCCATTAGGAAGTAGTGAGATAGCCGACTTTGGTTCCAACCGAAGATTGGTTGATACTCGATGCTACGCTCATTGAGATCATACTTTTAGGATATTTTGATCTCCATTAAAGAGGCTTACTCTGAAACAATAACCGATGAAGAAAGATCAGTGATATTGAGATCCCCTAGAACTCGATTACTATTACTAGGACAAGTTGAGCCAACTAAACTTGAAGAGGGTTCTTACCTACAAACCCCATGCAAGCCTAAACCTAAGGACTTGTCTGCTTTGTGTGTATATGACTATTTGTACATAACAACCTGCTTGCTTTGCATACTTGTACATAACATCATGACATCATACCATAGCATTTTCAATAACCATTTCAAGGATCTCAAGGGCCTATGATGCAGGGTCAAGTTGAACCAGACACATATCAAGGGGCAAGAGGATTCATTCTCTAATCAAACACCATCAAGACCAAAGCACGGTAACTCGAGTTAAGGGCTATGACCCACTTGACAAGGTGAGCTTTAATCTCGCGAAAGGACATCCACCAATACGAAGTTCTCGAATCAAAGATGTTGATCAAAATTTAACTTCTAACATCTTCTTGTGTTTACCCCGCGAGATCCTTGAAAACATGCATCTACATACCATGCATCATATCATGACAGGTTTCTCCCATACAGGTCTCCTTATCTTCCTACTGTTTATTTCAGTAATATGGATATGGAAAAGACAGTGAAGGATCTCCAAGCACAAAATGCCCAATTCCAAAAAATGTTCCTGGCTATGGCTAAGGGGCAAGAGGACCTGAAGACTCGCATTCTTAAAGACAAGAAGAAAATTCAAAGAAGTCAGTAGGCATCCTGAATTTGGGAAGAAGACTTAGAGGACCAGTCAAGAGAGCTCTAGATCTCTCAACTCCATCAAATGATGGGAATAATCATGAAGAAGATAACAACCCGTGGACTGATGAAGATGAAGATGACTACTCTGAGGAACAATATCCTCCCGCTGATGATAAATATAAACAGTTGGAGGATCTCCTCAATGCTATGGAGATTCAGCAGATACCTTGCTTGGACTTTGAAGATTTAGGGTTGGTTTCAAGAGTGGTCATCCCACTAAAGTTCAAAATTCCTACCTTTTCCAAGTATGATGGGGTCTCTTGTCCTAAGATGCATCTGAGATCTTATGTCCGCCAGATTCAGCCTCACACTGCTGACCGGAAGCTATGGGTCCATTTCTTCCAAGAAAGTTTAGATGGCACTCAATTGGAGTGGTTCTATCAGTTAGAAGGAACCGACATTCATACCCAGGAGGACTTGGCTACTGCTTTCTACAAGAAGTACCAATACAACGTTGATCTTGCACCAACTCGTGTGCAATTACAGAGTATGACCATGTGTTCCAACGAGGGTTTCAAAGAATACACCCAAAAGTGGAGAGACCTGGCTGGCAGGTTGCAGCCACCCTTAATTGACAGGGAGCTGATTGACATCTTTATGGGAACCTTGACAGGGCCTTTCTTCAATCACGTAATCGGAAGCTCCTCAACCGGGTTCACCGAGCTAATACTGACTGGCGAAAGAGTCGAGGTTGGAATTTAAAGTGGTAAGATCCAAGGAGCTACATCCTCTGATACTCAGAAAAAGCCATACAATGGAAAGAAAGAGCCTAATGCTGTGTACGGCCAAAAGGGTCATAACAAGAGCAACCACGACCAATATATGGGGGCAGTACTGATCTCCGGTCCTGCATCACGGTGACAACAACAAAGGGGAAATCAGTGAAGACAAGACGAGCCCAAAAGACAGTTTATAAACATCAACATGCTGTTGTCTCAAGCACTGCAACACTTGTTGAAGATGAATCTGATTATGTTGATAGGACCTCATCCAAATCCCAAAACTTCTTCTCCTAACTACAATCCTAATGCAACATATGCATATCATTTTGGCAGTCTGGGGCATGATACTAACAATTGTTGGGTGCTAAAATACTAGATTTAAAACATGATTAACACCAAGGAGATCGAGTTCGATCCTCCAGAGACTCCCAACGTGATCAACTCTCCCATGCCAAATCATTGAGCATTCCAGTTCATTTTGAATTTTCAATTGTAATTTCTTTTGTTGTTCAAACACTTATCTATTAATGTCAAATGTTGTCTCATTAATGCATTGCATATGTCTGTCTTGAATTAATCCATTCGTTTTCATTATATTTAAACTATGCTATTTTTACTCCCTTTATGATATTCAACTCTTGTTTCAAAAATTTGCAAGCCTTTAGAGGGAGGATGACATAAGCAATGCCATAATCTCATACATTATGCTTTTGGACAGACCTTGCTGATGATGTATATGCATTCTTTCAATTCCTAAACACTGGGGTTATAAGGAAGATAACCCCTAGTCAACCCCTTTGAGCCTAAGAAGTAGGAGTTTTATTTTTCACACAAATTGAAACCTTTAATCAAAACCTGGGGCAGGGTAGTTTCTCAATTAATTCAAACGCGCGTTCAGTCGCAAACTTTCACTTCGTATACAACGAATGGCATCAAAAACATTCCTCTGGAATTAAAAGACGATGATGATTCCCTACCAAATAAGCACTCATTATCTCTTAAAAGAAAAGCCCACTAAGTCAAAACCTACGAAGGACACTTAAGAAAAACTGGGGCATCCCGCTGACTGTAATCTCAAAACAAGAACAGTCAGGCAAAAATCAGGGATAGAAGATAAAAAAAGGACACTACAAACCCTCAACAACATAGAAAATATGGCAAAAGTAACTGCCTTCCAACAAACTTAACTTGTCCGAACCAACACCAAAACGTCATTCCAGATTCAATTGGAGTTCAAACGCACAATTAACTGAGTTTAAGACGGAAGAACATCACGAAGAACGGGCGTGTACAAATATACTTTGAGCCTTATCCTTTGTTTCTTAAACCCTAAACCAGATCACACTACAATCCTTTCAAAGTCCTAATTGAAGCATGGGTTAGTTCGAAAGCACACTGTTACAAAAGGTATCCTAACTCTTGTAAGGCTTTACTCCAAATTCTGAGTTGAACTCACATTCTTACAAAAATTATTTTATCTGCAAAAACGCATCTTCAAAACTTCAAGTCAAGCATAAACTTTGCATTATTTGAATATCGCTGTTTGCATATGGCTAATTGTTTGACAGCGGAGAAATTCACACAAGGAAGACCCAGTGAACCAAAACTCTCTCGATGAACATAATCATTTCAAATAGGATGACACTTCCAATGACAAATCTCCTATAAGCAAGGGGGAATAACGTGTCAATATCTAAAACATCTAGGGAGGTCAAGGCAAGATTCCAAGAAATCTCCCAAGAAATGCTGAATAACCAAGGGCAGGTCTTTATCTGAATCACCTGGAGCATTGAACTTGAATTCTAGCAAAGGGTCACACACGGCCAAGAAAACACTTTCTGGAAGTGCTACAACACTTACTACTAGGGTCAGAGACAAATTCTCACAAAGTCCTTTTCATAGGGTGATCCTCAATCAAGTCCCCACGAAGTCATAATCTTCACGGACAAGGGTCCAAAACCCCCCAAGTCCAAATTCATGGATATCCCCACAAGGTTGGATTCAGGAGATCCCCAATCAGAGTTTCAATCTCTGAAAACTTCTCCCCAACTGAGTTTGATCTCAAGAAACCTCGAGGAGTTCTTCCAAAAGAAAACACCTCTCTAGGAGATTGGCAACCAAGTTTATCTCCCCAATAAACTACAGATTCCCTAGTTTGAGTTTGCCTCTTTGACTACTACAAATCAAGGGACCACAATCCCCAGTAGACTTTCCTACAATCCCTAGTAAGTTGCTGCAAAACCTGGAAGACAACCAGATAACAGTTAACTCCTTTATCCCCAACAAGTTATTAACTCCCTTTCTCTTCCATCAAGAGATAACTCCCAATAGAGCAACGAACAACTAAGACTCCTAAACACTTTTACCCAAGCAGGAACCAACACTCTCCACAAAGTTTTCATCAAGAAAAATCAATATTCCCCAGCAGAGTTCTCCTCAAACAATAAAACAGGAATCCCCAGCGGAAACTTTATAAAAAACAAGGTCCGGAAAGGTGTGCATACTCTTCATCCCCAATGGTCGTCCGAGATTCAGCTTTCCAAAACTCCCCAACATTTGTCAAGGATTTATTTTCCAAGACAAAAATTACATTCCAACAACATTTCATTCATCATATTTACATACATGATAAATGCATACAACATAATCTCATTTATTTTGATAACATCATTACGCCATGCATTTCATACATCATGACATTGCATACAACTAACTCTTTATCTTTGCAGGAAAGATCAAACAACAGACAACTAACGTCAACAATTTTTAACAGTTCCAGATTAATACCTGTAACAAGATAGGACAACTATTTGTGGACGATCAATTGTAGATTAGTACCCGTAACAAGCCAGGAAAGCTATCTACATGAGCAAATTGAAGATCAATACCTGAAATAAGCCAAGGCAACTACCTACACGACCAACTGAAGTAACCATACCGGGGTTCCTTCTCTACATTTCCAGATGAAGTTTCACACTTACTCATCATGAAGCAACCTTACCCAGGTTCCTTCTCATATCCAAATGCAGTTTTACACGAACTCGTCCTGAAGCAACCCTATCCAGGTTCCTTTTCCTTCCCAGATGCAGTTTTACATGGACTTATCCTGAAGCAACCCTACTGTTGTATGCCAAAATTTTCCCTCTCATGTTTTTCCAAGATTTCCTCTTGCATAGGTGGTTACAAACCTTTGCCTAAAGAAAAGGAAAATTTTCAAATGATGGTTAAGTATCCTTCGATTGGCATCTACAAAAGGTCCTTCGATTGGCATCTGCAAAAGGTCCTTCAATTGGCATATGCAAAAGGTCCTTTGACTGGCATCTGCAAAAGGTCCTTCGATTGGCATAGGGCCTTTCGATGGGAATTTCCAACAAGGACACTTTGACGGGCATCTTATATAAGGTTGTTTTTTGTTAGAGCGTACAAAGTGCCTTTCGACAAGCATGTTAACCAAATGATGTTTTGATTAGTATATCAACAGGGAGATATTATGATTGTCCAAGTTAGATACAATGGGATCAAAAAGGAAAGAACTGAGAGGGTTCCAGAAGCTCTGATGATGGGCATTCGAATTCATTCAGATTGGAGAGGATAACTCTGAGCCTTTCTGTAGACTATAATAGAAGCTATGATGCTTGGAATATGAGCAATTCGAATTAAGATGCAGAGCCATCGAAGGGAGCAAGGCTAAAGATTTAATCGAAGGAGTCATGATAACTAAGTTGGTACAATTCGAATCCAGATCCTTCGAAAGAAAACAAATGTTCTGATGAGAGAAGTTCTGGGAAATTCGAATCAGGACTTAGAGCCATCAAGGAGTGTAGAATAACACTTCGATTAGGTAATAAGATAACGCTTCGATAGGACCAAGTTCAAAGCCATCGAAGAGAGCAAAAATTGAAGGAACCATGATGAAAGCCTTAAGCCAAATTCGAATAAAACATCTATCCTAACCTTTCCAGGTTGACCAAAAGTTCAAAATGGCGTGTTTTCCTTGCAAATATAGCAAGAATTCAATGTTGATCGTGGATTCAATTCTTGAGTTAAAGGCCAGATTCTTGCCTTGTTTGTTCACAACTCCACAAGAGCTGATTCGACCAGGGTGATTCTCTTCAAATCAAGCAATCGAAGCAGGGGTGGCTTAATCTAAGGAGCAATGACATCGAAGTTGGTGCAATTAGAATTAGAGTTCAGAGCTTTCAAAGGAAACAATGCTCTAATGAGGAAAGCTCTGAGTAATTCGAATTGGAGATTAGAGCCTTCAAAGAGAGAAAACTCGAAGGGAAATGGATCTGTAGGGCCAGGTCAGCTTTCGATTTTCATCATATTGGAGGCCCAAACAACTCATAACAGGCTGGCAGTTACGCATGTAAATAGATTGCCGCTTGATTGAATCAAATATAGCAAGTTTTCATAAAGAAATCAAATCAAATCTCTTCATCATAATGGACCAAGATTTGATACGCAAATGTTGACTTAAATTCCCTTGTCTATATAAACCTCATGATCTCAGAGAAAAAACACATGGAGACACACATATATTGCCTCGCAAAAAAACGTAGCCTGACCCATGAAGGTCCAGAAAATAGCATCAAATTCCAAAGTTGTCAAAACTCTATTGCAGGCACCTTCCGCCAAGACTAACACATGAATCGTGTTCCTGGGATTCATGCAGAGGCATCCCTCATACAATCCCTCTGTTGGTAATTTTGTCTTTGATCTCAAACTGGTTAAACATGATTTAAATTCATGTCGAACATATATACATATTGTTGCTAATGTTCATGTTTGTTTAAGTGTGTTACATGTGAGCAACGATGCAAGATTGAGATCGTGCCATTGTTGGGGCACGATCTGAGCTTACCTTCGATTCTTATAACTTTAGTTTATCTTCGATGGGTAAACACCATAGGGGTCCACTGAGCGTGCAGACTTGATATTTAAGTCAATACTCTATTTTTTTTGTTTCTAACGTAATATTGTTGTTTCGTTTGTACCAATGAATGGAAATATTTCGACCAGGTTGGTGAGGAAGATGCGCTGCAATGAAAAGGACCTGGGTTCAACACCCAGGTCATATATTTTGTGTTTTTTCTAACAAACTTCCTTGCTGCTCCAGTATCCCAGATTGAAGCATGACACCTCCAGATCAAACGCCCCCAGACGTGCAGTCTCTCAAGCACCTTCGATCAAGATTCCTTATTGGATCAAAAGGCAACCCAAGCCTTTTCGATCCAGGCCTTACTCCCAAGAATACACTCTTTTCATTTACTATTTTTGTCTTTCGATTTCATCCTTTCTTTTGATTGTTTATCCTTAATTCTTCTAAGCTTTAATTAACATTAAAAAACCACAAAAACATTAGGCTTAGTTTTTTATATTAAATTAGTTTTGTCAACTAATTAATTAATTATTTTAATATTTTCTTTAAAAAAACAAAAATTGAATAGACTTAGGATTTTTAATTCAATTTCTTTTCATAACAAAAAAAAAACAAAAAAATCCTTTCACTTAAGACTTTAGACGTATTTTCAATTCACGCGCGCATTTATTTACTTTTGCATTTTTTTGATTATTGTAACTTCCTACCGGTTTGTAATAGCTTAATTAGTATTTTAATTCCCGCACTTTACATTTTCAGTCAGATATAATTGTAATTGCCCCGAAGCCTTGTAATAGCTGTAGGTTTTACTTTTCGCACTATATTATATGCTTGTATATAAACTGCTAGTAAATTAGGCTTGTATGGCAAGAACTAATCAATTAATCTTAGATCACTAACATCAAGATAAAAATATCTGAAAAAAGCATATTATTGCACACTTGCACCCCTAGGGTATCTCCCACTTTGATTTCCTTCGGAAATGGTCATGTCCCTCGAACGTAGGGATATCTAAGCAAAGACCCTCAGTTTAAAGTCATCATAAATATCATAGTCCCTAAATGTCCCTCGAGTTTCCTACGAGAAATGATCTTGTCCCTCGATGTTGCCTACAAATATATGACGACAAGTCCCTTCGAAATTCTAAGGTATCTCTACATGTTGCCTTCAATGACCATAAACATCCCTTACGATAGTCCCTCAACATCCAACGATAGGGCTACCTACTCACTAATAGTAGGATAGCGCTATCTAAAGGAAAGGAGGAAAAGAACACCTTTTTTCGAGTAGGTAGATAGTTCTTAAGTACTTGCTTAAATTTAATTCATTTTCAAACCACACTTTCAAAACTACTTTCAAAAATGCTTTATCACACTCTTGAGGACTGATACAAGAGTTATCGTAAAGCAAACAAAAAACCTTTTCAAAACACACAAACACGAAAGCAATTTTCAAAAATGAGCAAGTAACTAGGAGCCCGTGGAAAACCACAGATGGAAAGGGTGCTAACACTTTCCCTTTCCATAATCTACCCCCATTACTCAGAAACTCTCTAAAAAGGTCTTTTTCTATTCTTTTCACCCTTTCCTTTGTTGGATAAAAGAAAAGTCGGTGGCGACTCTTGCTTACTGCAACATTTGTGAACCCAATCACAAACCATTATAATAGTCGGTTCTGCCACCGTATCACAGAACTGGCGACTTTGTTGGGGATTATAAAAAGTGGGGTTACCTTAGAATTAGTTCATTTTTAAAATTGTTTTATTTGCTTGCTTTGTATGCTTTATCCTTTGAGGGTTTTGTTTGGGTTGTTACTATAGATCCTACACCCGGATCTGGGGCACCTTTTAGGTAAGTAGCAATAGATCGTGGGGACTATGCGGGGTATATCGACACGGTTGAAGCGATAGCTACGTTGATGTGACACTTTGGTTGGTACCGGTATCCCTTGAGTAATCAAGGAGAATACGGGGCCACTGCATGGTGTCATAAAGCATCAACTGAACTTAGAACCTTTAATTGAACGACTTGGCCATTAGGAAGTAGTGAGATAGCCGACTTTGGTGTAGTCCTAAGTCGGTTGATACTCGATACTACACTCATTGAGATTTGACTCCCGAGTTTTGTTTGGTGGCAAGTCAGTTGTCGATTGGAACGAAACTTATGGGAAAAATCAGTGATAATGAGATTCCCTAGAACCAGGTTACTATTGATAGGACAGGTTGAACCCACTAAACTTCAAGAGGGTACTTACCTATGGAACTCATGCAAGCCTAAACCTAAGGCTATTTGTGTGACTTGCTTGCTTTCACTATCTAACGACTTGAACTCTTTGTAGGCTTTTTTTTATTATATGATGATATGAGTCATTGTCCAATAACCTAGATTTCTAGCAAGACATACTTGTCTTCATCACCCTACATTTTTGCTTAACTCATATCATACACATCATAGCATCATACCATAGCATTTCCTTAACCATTTCAAGGATCTCGAGGGTCTGTGATGCAGGTTATGATGAACCAGACGTCTAAAAAGGGGAAATGGGATTTATTTTCCTCTAGCCAATGCCATCAAAAGATCAAAACATGATAACTTGAGTTAGAGGCTATGACCCACTCGATATGGTGAGCTTGATTCTCGTAGAAGGACATTCAACAATATGAAGTTCTTCAATCAAAGCTGCAGTTAACTCCTAACATTTTCTTGTGTTTACCCCGTGAGATCCTTGAAAACATTTACACATCATGCATGTCATTACATAACAAGTCTTCCAGTACAGGTATCTCGTGCTCTCGTTGTTTATTTCAGAAAAAGAAATGGCTCTCGAACAAACAGTAAGAGACCTCCAAACTCAAGAAGCTCAATTCATGAAATGTTCTTCAATCTATCCAAGGGGCATGAAGAATTGAAAACACTCCTCACCGGGAACTTGACTAAGAAACATCCTGACAATAATAAGGATGACCGATTGGAACAACTACGAGCTGAGATGGAAGCAATGAGAATCCATATGCTGGGGAAGATGGCTCTTATCCAAAGCCTAGCCTGGGGAAAAGAAGAGATGAGAGCCCTTATCAACAAGCTTCATCAAGACGGATGTAACCGTATGAGGCAAACAGTCAAGACTGGGGATCAAGTCATGGGACAAAAAGTTTCCTTGGAGAGTAGAGCTTTCCAAATTACTGCTACGTTACAAGCCCAACCATAACCTCACTAACAATGACGGGGTAATCAACAAAGACAAGATAAGCCCAAGAGGAAGTTTACCAAAATCAACATACCATTGTCTCAGGAATTGCAACATATGTTGAGGGTGAATTTGGTTACGTTGATAAGACCTCATCCAAACTTTAAAACTTCTTCCCCTAACTTCAATCCTGATGAAATATGTGCCTACCATTCCGATAGTCCTGGACATGATACGAATGACTGTTGGGCATTGAAAAATAAGATTCAGGACTTGATCAACAAAGGAGTGTTGGAGTTTACACAAGATGGCCAGACTGAATTCTTCTGCCATCCCGCAGAGGCACCTCATCTGAAGTGACAAGTTCAGACAAAAAGGCTTTTGTTCATTAGAATTTTCAATTTGTAATTTTATTTTGATTGTTCGAACATTTAATTATGTCAAACCTTTTTATTTCATCAATGCATTTCATATGTTTGTCTTGAATTATTTCATTCGTTTTCACTATGCTGAAGCTATGATTTTATTTCCTTTTTGTGATATTCAACTCTCGATTGAAAGTCGTAAGCTTTTAGATGGAGGATAACAAAAACAATACCATAATCTCTACAGTATGCTTTTGAATAGACCCTGCTGACGATGTACAGCCGTTGTTTCAAATCCTAAACAATGGAGTTATGAGGAAGATAATCCCTAGTCAACCCCTTTGAGCCAAAGAAGTAAGAGTTTTTCTTTTTCACACAAATTAAAACCCTTAATTATAACCTAAAGGTGCATTCAGTCGCAAGCTCATCCTTCATACACGAAAAATAGTGTAGAAGATACCTTCCAAAAGATGGTGATGATTTCACATAATGATCAAAGCAGGCAGTCATTATTTTTCAAAAGAAAAGCCCGCTAAGTCAAAACCTATGAAGGAGACTTAAGAAAAAAACGGGGGCATCCCGCTGACTGTAATCATAAAAGAAACGGTTTAGGCAAAAGCAAGGATAACAAAATAAAAAAAGAGGTCCTACAAATACTCAACAAAAATAAAAGGTTATAAAAACGACTGCCTTCTCAAACAAACTTTCAATTTCTGAACCATCACCAAGTATCAGAGCAAAGATTCCATACTCAATTAAGATCTAAACGCACAATTAACTGAGCATAGGACTGAAGAACATCACGAAGAGCGGGTTGGGTACAGATAAAATTTGAGCCTTTATCCTTTGTTTCTTGAACCGTGAATGAGGCCACGTTATAACCCTTAAAAGTCCTAGCTGAATCATGAGTTAGTTCGAAAGCATACTGTTACAAAAGGTATCCTAACTCCTGTAGGGTTCGCTATAAATCCTGAGTTGACATCACACTTTTACAAAATTTGTTTGTTTTACTAAAAAAAGAATTTTCAAACTTCAAGACAGACATAAGCTTTGCATTCTTAAAATACCATTATTTGCATATGACTATTTGTTCAACAGCAGAGAAAATCGCACGACGGATATTCGATGAACAAAAATATTCTCAGTGGACAGAATCACCTCAAATGGAAAGACATTCCAGTGATAGACCTATCATAATCAAGGGGCATAGCATGATGTCTAGCTGATCTGGGGCAGTCAAGTCAAGGTTCAAGGAATATCTTAAAAATGCCAAATATCCAGGGCCAGATCTCCATCTGAATCACTTGGGGCATTGGACATGAATTCCAGCAACGAATCATGTACGATCAAACAAACATCTCCTTCCAGTGTGGTAACACTTACTACTATGGACAATGATAATTCTCCGTACTAGGTGAATGTGGACATTGTCAGAAAATGCTACGCATGAACAAAGACCCGCTAGGTTGACTGGCCTAGGCAAAAATAAGAGCATTCCAGCGAACCAAAAGGAGTTCGGGAAAAAATTAGGGATATACATATGTAAAAACTGTACACCCGATAATTCAAAAACTTGATAAGGTGGCTTGGGCAAAAAGGGTATCCCTATGGATTCAAAATCTAAAAAGACGGTCCAGGAAAAAGTTAGGGATTAAAGCGTACGACTACGTCCCTTCATCTCGTCACATGTCTAATCAGTAGAAGGTTTAATACCCTGATTTGCATTCACCAAGGACTCCAAGAGTTGGGATGACAGTCAAACCATCTACAAAATCCCAGCAGATACCTTCTCCAGCAGGTACATAGGCAAGGGCATTCTTTTACAAGGTCACTTCCATGTTCTTAGCATGCAGCCTCTTGATGTCAGGTTTTCTCATACCCTCGGCAGAGAAAAATCTCCAAATTATTGCTCCAAGTAAAATTCCCCAATGAAGTCACCAAGCTTCTCGAGATTCCCCAAGAGGATTACAGAGTTTCCCTTCCCCAACGGAAACATTCTGAATAAAGCAGATTATCCTCTAGAAATGGTTCAGGTACAATCCAAATACGGATGTCATTCTGATACTTAATCCAGATTATCATCTAGAAACGGTGCAGATATGATACATAGATAGATGTCATTCTGACACTTACTCTAGATTCTCATCTAGAAACGGTTCAGGTACGATTCAGAGACGGATGTCATCCTGATACTTATTCAGATTCTCATCTAGAAACGGTTCAGGTACGATCCAAATACGGATGTCATCCCGACACTTACTCCAGATTCTCATCTAGAAACGATTCAGATGCTTTCCAGAGACGAATGTCATCTTGATACATATTCAGATCATCTACTAGAAACGGTTCAGTTATGATCCAGAGATGGATATCATCCTGATACTTATTCCATACTATCTTCTAGCTACAATTCAGTTCACAAAGTTTAGCTTCCCCAACAAAGTTTATTTCTCTAACAATGGTAGTTCATATGCCAACGTTTTAACTTCAACATATTTGAGGACTTACATTCTTCACCCCCAACAATAATCAGAGATTTATTTTCCCTGGTTCAACAATACTGCATTAGAACAGCTGATACGTTCATACATTACATTCATGCATCATTCTACAAACATCATAACATATAAAACACAAATGCATATATCAAAATCTCATTTATTTTGAGAGCTTAGTACAATTCTCACATCATGACATTGCATGAAACTGACTTTACCTTTCCAAGTTGAGTTTGCAGAAAGACAAACACTATCAACTTACACAACAGGTCAAAGATTAATTCCCGAAACAAGACGGGGCAGCTATCTGAGATAACAACTCAAATTACTGTGAAGCTTGGATTTCGAACAGATAACAGTTTAAGTTGCTACGAAGACTGGAATCTGACCAGATAGTAGTTCACTTCTTCAATTACTGTGAAGCCTAGATTTCGACCAAATAACAGTTTAAGTTGTTGTGAAGCCTGGAATCCGACCAGAGAGTAGTTCACTTCTTCAATTACTGTGAAGCCTAGATTTCAACCAGATAACAGTTTAAGTTGCTACAAAGCTTGGAATCTGACCAGAGAGTAGTTCACTTCTTCAATTACTGTGAAGCCTAGATTTCGACCAGATAACATTTTAAGTTGCTGCGAATCCTAGAATATGACCAGATAACAATTAACTTCTTCAATTACTATGAAGCCTGGATTTTGACCAGATAACAATTTAAGTTGTTGCGAAGCCTGGAATCCGACCATATAGCAGTTCACCATACTGTGAAGCTTGGACCTGACCAGATAATAGTTAACATCATTGGTGAAGCCCGGAATCTAACCGGATAATAGTCAATCAACAATTCAAGACACTGTGAAGCCTGGAATCCGACCAGATAACAATATAAGGTGCTATGAAGCCTGGAATCTGACCAGATAGCAGTTTACTCTATCAATTACTATGAAGCCTGGACTCGACCAGATAATAGTATACCTCAAATTCAAGTTGAAGTCTGGATCCGACCAGATAACAGCTTAATCTCTTCAAATCATTGAAGCTTGGACACGACCAGATAACAGTTCAAGTCACTGAAGCCTAGATTCCGACCAGATAATAGTTTGAGTTACTGTGAAGCCTGGAGTTTGACCAGTCAACAGTCTAATTTCATATTCCATAATAGATTGCTGTGAAGCCTGGAATACAACCAGATAACAGTCAACCTTATCATCCTCAGCAAGTCACTGTGAAACCTGGATCCTGACCAAATACCAGTTCACTTCCGCCTCTTCAATCAAGAGATACTCCCTAGTAGAGTGATGGACAATTGAAGCTCATAAGCTCTACTTCCCGAACAAAGACCAACATTCCTCAACGGAATCCTCCTCAACAACAGGAATAGGGATCCCCACAAAGGAATATCTCATGAAGTCAACATTGTTCTGGATGGCATCTTTAAGACCATCTCCGACAATCTTCCGTCATCTTTTCCAAATGGAATTTATAAGCCCATTCCCGGTACTATCTACACAGTCAAGCATCATCTCAGACGAGTGCAAATTTCTGGGCACTTTAGTGTTCAATCATCTTCCACCTTCAGATCATGAAAGGCTGGCAAGCCAATCTACATCCTCAGGTTTAAGAAGATTGAACATGGGCAGCTGTTGTACCCCAAAATTTTCCCTCTCATGTTTTTCCAAGATTTCCTCTTGCATAGGTGGTTACAAACCTTTGCCTAAAGAAAAGGGAATTTTTCAAATGATGGTTAAGTATCCTTCAATTGGTATCTACAAAAGGTCCTTCGATTGGAATCTGTAAAAGGTCCTTCGATTGGCATATGGAAAAGGTCCTTCGATTGGAATATGCAAAAGGTCCTTTGACTAGCATCTGCAAAAGCTCCTTCGATTGGCATAAGGCCTTTCGATGGGCATTTCCAACAAGGCAGCTTCGACGGGCTTCTTACATAAGTTTTTTTTTTGTTAGATCATATAAAGTGCCTTTCGACAGACATGTTAACCAAATGATGTTTCGATTGGTATATCAATAGGGCGATATTATGATTGTCCAAGTTAGAGAAAATGAGATCAAAAGGGCAAGAACTGAGAGGGTTCCATAAGCTCTGATGATGGGCATTCGAACTCACGAAGATTGAAGAGGATAACTCTGAGCCTTTCTGCAGACTATGGTTGAAGCTCAGATGTTGAGAATATGAGCAATTCGAATAAAGATGTAGAGCCATCGAAGGGAGCCGGGCTTAAGATTTAATTGAAGGAGTTGTGATAACGAAGTTGGTGCAATTAGAATCCAGAGCCTTCGAAAGAAAACAAATGTTTAATGAGACAAGTTCTGGGCAATTCGAATCAGGACTTAGAGCCATCAAGGAGTGTAGAACAACACTTCGATTGGACCAAGTTCAAAGCCATCAAAGAGAGCAAAAATCGAAGGAACCATGATGAAAGCCTTAAGCCAAATTCGAATAAAACACCTATCCTAACCTGTCCAGGTTCACCCAAAGTTCAAAATGGTATGTTTTCCTTGCAAATATGGCAAGAATTCAATGTTGATCGTGGATTCAATTTTTGAGTTAAAGGCCAGATTCTTACCTTGTTTGTTCACAACTCCACAAGAGCTGATTCAACCAGTGTGATTCTCTTCAAATCAAGCAATTTAAGCAGGGGTGGCTTAATTGAAGGAGCTATGAGGAAAGCTCTGAGTAATTAGAATTGGAGCTTAGAGGCTTCAAAGAGAGAAAACTCGAAGGGAAATGAATCTGCAGGGGCAGGTCAGCTTTCGATTTTCATCATATTGGAGGCCCAAACAACTCATAACAGGCTGGCAGTTACGCATGTAAATAGATTGGCGCTTGATTGAATCAAATATAGCAAGTTTTTATAAAGAAATCAAATCAAATCTCTTAATCATAATGGACCAAGATTTGATACATAAATGTTGACCTAAATTCCCTTGTCTATATAAACCTCATGATCTCAGAGAAAAACACATGGAGACACACATATATTTCCTCGCAAAAAAACGCAGCCTGCCCCATGAAGGTCCATAAATTAGCATAAATTCCAAAGTTGTCAAAACTCCATTGCAGGCACCTTCCGCCAAGACTAACACATGAATCGTGTTCCTGGAATTCAAGTAGAGGCATCCCTCATACAATCCCTCTGTTGGTAATTTTGTCTTTGATCTCAAACTGGTTAAACGGGATTTAAATTCATGTCGAACATATATACATATTACTGCTAATGTTCATGTTTGTTTGAGTGTGTTACATGTGAGCAATGATGCAGGATTGAGATCATGCCATTGTTGGGGCACGATCTGAGCTTACCTTCGACTCTTATAGCTTTAGTTTATCTTCAATGGGTAAACACCATAGGGGTCCACTGAGCATGCGGACTTGATATTTAAGTCAATACTCTATTTTTTTGTTTCTAATGTAATATTGTTGTTTCGTTTGTACCAATGAATGGAAATCTTTCGACCAGATTGGTGAGGAAGATGCGCTGCAATGAAAAGGACCTGGGTTCAACACCCAGGTCATATATTTTGTGTTTTTTTCTAACAAACTTCCTTGTAGGTCCAGTATCCCAGATCGAAGGATGACACCTCCCGATCAAACGCCCCCAGACATGCAGTCTCTTAGGAACCTTCGATCAAGATTCCTTATTGGATCAAAAGGCAACCCAAGCCTCTAAGATCCAGGCCTTACTCCCAAGAATGCACTCTTTTCATTTACTATTTTTGTCTTTCGATTTCATCCTTTCTTTTGATTATTTATCCTTACTTCTTCTAAGCTTTAATTAACATTAAAAAACCACAAAAACATTAGGCTTAGTTTTTTATATTAAATTATTTTGTCAACTAATTAATTAATTATTTTAATATTTTCTTTAAAAAAACTAAAATTATATAGACTTAGGATTTTTAATTCAATTTCTTTTCATAACAAAAACAAACAAAAAATTCCTTTCACTTAGGACTTTAGACGTGTTTACAATTCATGCGCACGTTTATTTACTTTTGCATTTTTTTTATTATTGTAACTGCCTACCGGTTTGTAATAGCTTAATTAGGGTTTTAATTCCCGCACTTTACATTTTCAGTCAGATATAATTGTAATTGCCCCGAAGCCTTGTAATAGTTATAGGTTTTACTTTTCATACTATATTATATGCCTGTATATAAATTGCTAGTAAATTAGGCGTGTATGGCAAGAACTAATCAATTAATCTTAGATCACTAACATCAAGATAAAAATATCTGAAAATAGCACACTATTGCACACTTGCACCCCTAGGGTATCTCCCACTTTGATTGCCTTCGTAAATGGTTATCTCCCTCGAACGTAGGGATATCTTAGCAAAGGCCCTCAGTTTAAAGTCATCATAAATATCATAGTCCCTAAATGTACCTCGAGTTGCCTACGAGAAATGATCTTGTCCCTCGATGTTTCCTACGAATATATGATGACAAGTCCCTTCGAAATGCTAAGGTATCTCTACATGTTACCTTCAATGACCATAAACGTCCCTTACGATAGTCCCTCAACATCCAACGATAGGGCTACCTACTCACTAATAGTAGGATAGCGCTATCTAAAGGAAAGGAGGAAAATAACACCTTTTTTCGAGTAGGTAGATAGTTCTTAAGTACTTGTTCAAATTTAATTCATTTTCACACCACACTTTCAAAACTACTTTCAAAAACGCTTTATCATACTCTTGAGGACTGATACAAGAGTTATCGTAAAGCAAACAAAACACCTTTTCAAAACACACAAATACGAAAGCAATTTTCAAAAATGAGCAAGTACCTAAGAGCCCGTGGAAAACCATAGATGGAAAGGGTGCTAACACCTTCCATTTCCATAATCTATCCCCTTACTCAGAAACTCTTGAAAAAGGTCTTTTTCTATTCTTTTCACCCTTTTCTTTGTTGGATAAAAGAAAATTCGGTGGCGACTCTTGCTTACCGCAACATTTGCGAACACAGCCGCAAACCAGTATAACAGTCGGTTCTGACACCGTATGACACCTACCCAGGTTCCTTCTCATTTCCAAATATAGTTTTACACGAACTCTTCCTGAAGCAACCCTACCCAGGTTACTTCTCCTTCCCAGATGCAGTTTTACACAGACTCATCCGGAAGCAACTCTACCCAGGTTCCTTCTCCTTCCCAGATGCAGTTTTACACGGACTCATCCTGAAGCAAACCTACCCAGGTTCCTTCTTATTTCTAAATGCAATTTTACACGGACTTATCCTAAATCAACCCTACCCAGGTTCCTTCTCCTTCTCAGATGCAGTTTTACACAGACTCATCCTGAAGAAACCCTACCCATGTTCCTTCTCCTTCACATATGCAGTTTTACACAGACTCATCCTGAAGCAGCTCTACCCAGGTTCCTTCTCGTTCCCAGATGCAGTTTTACACGGACTCATCATGAAGCAACCCTACCTAGGTTCCTTCTCATTTCCAAATGCAGTTTTACACTGACTCATCCTGAAGCAACCCTACCCAGGTTCCTTCTCATTTCCAGGTGCAGTTTTACACGGACTCATCCTGAAGAAACTCTACCCAGGTTCCTTCTCTTAAATTCTAGATGAAGCTTCACATGGATTTATCTTGAAGCGGCCCTACCCAGGCTTCCCTCTAATATGTCTCCTAAAGCAGACCTACATATGCCCATCATAAATTAAAGAATATCCAAGACTTCTGTTGTTACAGTTTAAATTGATCAATGGTTTATCCTGATTCCTTTCCGGTAGACACTTTCTCTGGTTCAGATAAATCGCTCCAAAGATTTATTCTGATTCTTTTCCAGTTGAAGTCAAATTTAGACTCAGTCTAATTTATGCCCAATCACCTTTGGATGGCATCTATAAGCCCATCTCCAACAACTCTCCATCATCTCTCCTAATGGCATCTTTAAGCCCATTCCCTACACAATCAACCACCACATCATCGAGTGAAAATTTTTGGGCACTCTAGTGTTTAATCATCTTCCACCTTCAAGTCACGAATGGCAAACTCGCCAATCTAACTCTTCAGGTTTAAGAAGATTGAACAGGGGCAGCTGTTGTACCCCAAAATTTTCCCTCTCTTTCCTCAAGGCATTTCTTACAAGAGTTCTCAAAATTCAAGCTTGCACAAGTACAATTGGATTTTCCAGTATCAAGTTAAAGATGAAACTGTTAAAAAAGGGGAAAACAGATAAAAAATAATCTTTTGACAAAATTGGAGAAAAAAGCAAGTCTTCTTCGATTCATACCTTTCGATTGGATTTTTGGCCTTCTTCGATGCAAGCTTGGTTTTCATCCTTCGATTGGGCGTTGGCTTCTGACACGCTGGCTTTGATTCACAAGGCAGGAGTTTCTTGCATGCCACCTTCGATTGCATCTCTGGCCTCACATGGTTCACAATGCAATGATTTCCTATTTGCTTGCTTCGTTTGGATATTTGATGCTTGCATGCCTGTGTTGATTAGACAAATAATTCCCTTCATGCTTGCTTTGATTCACAAAGTTGATGGCTAGCTGCATAGAGATTTCGATTGGGCCATAGCTTCCTTATTGCATGCAAGAGGCGCCCACCAGGCAAAAAGGCACAAGGAAAAAATCCTCCTGTAGCCTCCTTTGATTCCAAGGAAAAAAGCCTCCTTTTGGCATCCTTCGATTGCATAATTTGCCTCCTGCATGCCTCTTTCGTCTGGGCATCTTTTCTGCCTACATGCCTCTTTCGTTTGGGCATGTGGCCCTCCTTTGATGCAAGCCTAGCATGCCTCTTTCGTTTGGGAATGTGGCCCCCTTTGTTGCAAGTTTCATTTGGACATTTAGACCTCCTACATGCAGGCTTCGACAAGGCATTGGCTATGTTTATACTAGCTTCGATTAGACAACATTTCCCTTTGAAATAGTATGTTACAATTCCACCCTTGACAACCTTCAACACACATGGTTGGTGGCCCCCTTCAAAGGATATGTATTGGAGGATTTAAAGGGTATGCATAGGAGTCCCTTTTGAAGGATATACCTTACTAGCCCATTCGAAGAATAACATAGTCCATTCGAAGGACACATTTGGCCCTTTCAAAGAAACATACATGACCCATTCAAGGGACATGTCTGGGTGTCCCATTTGAAGGACATTTTTGATGGCCCATTCGAAGGACTTACAAGGCCCACCTTAAGGCATGCTTTGGTGACCCATCCAAGGGGCACACATTTGGCTCCTTTGAAGGATACACAAAAGTGACCCATTCGAAGGACGCTTGTTGGAGGAAAATAAAATAACATTGCTGGAAGAAGGATCTGGTCAAAGGTAGTCAAAACAAAAAATGAAATATTCAAAAGATGCTTGCTGCCAAGTTCAGGCCTGGTACACTGGCCATAACGCTCCAAAACTGCTGCACAACAGTCCTGAAACACTGCACCATTATTGCACCAAAATTGCATACAAATATTGTCCCTCGAAAGATACAAAAAGCAGTTTACTCAAATTGTTCAAATTGTTTTGTTTTCCCTCCTAAAACCTCGGCTAACTTTGCCTATAAATAAGAAGCTCCATAACATGTATAAGAAGCTGGACACACATCCAAAGACTTTGGGGCATGGAGAAAATCATCAAAGTATAAAATTATAAAACACTCTCAAACACTTAAATACATATCCAGAAGAAACATTACACTCTTTTTTTCCTTGGCCCTTTTGAATCCAAAGAAACACAATATTTGTTTCTTTCTCTCTTTCGAATCTGACATCAACTCAACACTTGGTTTCTTCCTTTCGAATCCAAAACTAGAAACATTACCCTTGTTTCTTTCCATCAAATCCAGAGACATCCAAGGCAGCCACTCAAGGTCCAGCATACGTTCCAGCTTCAAACAAGGTAAGTCATTCTGACCTTAAACTCTTCGTTTGAAGCATGTACATAAAATTTGTTTTCCTTTTCGTTTTCACCCTTTTACTTTGTTTTCATGGTTAATCCTTTTGGTTTTGTTTTTTGGTTTATTAAATATGCTTTAAGAATTAACCTGGCCATAAGACAATGCTAGAATAGCCTCAGGACATGTTGCTATTTAAAATCTCAAACGAAAGAAACAGGAGGATGTAAGTATGAAAGGAAGCTTTAGGCTTCCACACTGACTTCCAGTTCCAAACGAAAGAGGAAACCAGAAGGATGACCACACTAACTTCCAGGCCCCAGTCGAAGGAAGCAGAAAGTCAAGCTACACCTCACTACTGCCAAGCCTCAGTCGAAGGAAGCAGAAAGGCAAACTGCATGTCACGCTGATTCCAAGCCCAATCGAAAGGCAGGCCCTCACTACTTCCAGGCCAAATTGAAGGGAGCCAGAGAAGTAGAATCGAAGGATTCTGCTGCCCAAATCGAAAACCCAATTTCCTTTCTTTATTTTATTTTGTCTTTATATTTTCTTGCTATTCAATATAATTGTAATAGTGTAGGATTTATTTTCCTGCATTGTTATTGCTTTTGTACAAATGTTAGTAATTAGGATGTATGGCAAGATAAAAACAACAAGTAGACAACCTAAAAATCAAATACAAAATGCATGCAATCAAACACACTATTCACACATGCACCCTTAGGGTAATCTCACTTGTTGCCTCGGAAAAATAGTCATGTCCCTCGAATATGGGCGTTTTAGGAAAGACCCTCGATAAAAGATCGTAGTCCATCGATGACCCTCAATATTGCCTTCGGTAAACAATCTAGTCCCTAAACGACATTGTTAAAACGTCCCATAGGTTGCCTTCTATGGCTATACAAACGTCCCACGCCCGTCCTTTCACATCCAACGATGGGGCTTCTTACCAAATCAATGGTAAGATAGCAACATCTAAAGGAGGAGGAAAATAACATTAGGCCTTTTGAGTCGGTAGGATGCTCCTAGTTGCTCGCTTTCTCACAACACTTTCATTTGAAACATTTTCAAAAGACAAACCTCTTTGTATACATTCTTATAGAAACGAGAACCATTACAAAGACACTTTTCAAAATCACTTTCAAAAACACATTCCACAAACACCTCTTTGAACTATTTTCAAATCTAACACTTTGTACACGTTCTTATAGAAACGAGAACCATTACAAAGATGTTTTCAAAAAACTTTCAAAACCCACACCACAAGCACATTTCCAAACAAAAGCAAGTGATCTAGCAAGAAACTAAGAGCCCGTAGATAACTATGGATGGAAAGGGTGTTGATACCTTCCTTTTTCATAACCTACCCCCGAACTCAAGAAATAATCTCGAAAGGTCTTTCTTGTTCTTTTCAAACTTTCCTTATTAGATAAAAGAAAAGTTGGTTGGTGACTCTTGCTAACCACAACAATTGCGATCAAACGCAAAATGCCCAAGTCAGTTCTTCCGCCGTGTTACATCCCCAAGTAAAATAGGCACCAGATTGCGAGATAGAAATTTTTTGACTGTGTTCACATCTATGAGTTAATTAAGATTGGGAAATAGAACCATCCCATAGATGAGAAGATCCAACACTTCTTCAAAGGCTTGTAAATCCAGAGCATCCCAAAAATATTGATCCTTCTCAAACAAAAACTTGGCTAGATACCCTTTGACACCACTTCTTATTTCCCAATTTGCCATAATGTTAGATCGAGGTAAATGTAAAGCTCGAGCAATCTCTTCAGGTATCAAGTCTCTTTCAATACCGTTAAAGGTTAGTTGATCAAGAATAGGAATTCCCAAGAGTTAAGAGAATTCTTCCATAGTAGGCACAAGTTGGTAATCAAGAAAGGTAAAGTAATGGTGTTTAGGGTCAAAGAATTGGAATAACACTTTCACCATATCTTATTCAAAGCTTGTTGTAACCAAGTTGACGAGACGACCGTATTTCTTGGCGAAGGGAGAATCATTAGGGACCATTGATGCCAATTCCTTAAGTTGAGGAGTAATTTTGACGAGGTTGATTTGGACAATATTCCTGCGAGTGGGAGCTATGTCCTACAAAACAAGACAAAGATAAATCTCTAGGTCCTTGAAATGTTTAGTGCAAAATACCATGGTATGATGTCATGATGTTATGTACAAACAAACATATACACACAAAGCAAAATAAGTCCTTAGGTTTAGGCTTGCATGAGGTTCATAGGTAAGTACCCTCTTGAAGTTTAGTTGGCTCAACCTGTCCTAGAAAGTAATCGGGTTCTAGGGAATCTCAATATCACTGATCTTTCTTCATCGGGTATTTTTTCAGCGCAAGCCTCTTTATTAGCGACCGAAATATCCCGAAAGTCCAATCTCAATGAGCGTAGTATCGAGTATCAACCAACTTCGAAATGCACCAAAGCCGACTATCTCACTACTTCCTAATGGCTAAGTTATTCAATTAAAGGTTCTAAGGTCAATTAGTGCTTCATGACACCACACAGCGGCCCCGTATTCTCCTTGACTAAACTCAAGGGATACCGGTACCAACAAATGTGTCACACTAACGTAGCCATCGCTTCAACCATGTTGGTATACCCCGCACAGTCCCCACGATCTATTGCTACTTACCTAATAATATTCACCGATCTGGGTAGAGGATCAAAACAAAACCCAAACAAGGACCCAAAAATGTAAAGCAAGCAAGTCAAACAAGGAAAGCATTATAAAGGTGATCTAGCTCTAAGGTAACCCCACTTTTAAGTTTAGTCCCCAGCAGAGTCATCAGTTCTGTAATACAATGGGAGAACTGACTTGGGTGTTTTGCGTTTTATCACAAATGTTGCAGATAGCAAGAGTCGCCACCGACTTTTCTTTTATCCAATAAAGCAAAAGGTGAAAAGAACAGGAAATACCTTTCAAGATATTTTCTTGAGTTCGCGGGGTAGGATATGGAAAGTAAAGGTATTAGAACCCTTTTTATCCTTAGTTATCTACGGGCTCTTAGTTGCTTGCTAGATCACTTTGAAAATGCTTTGTTTGAAATGTGTTTTTGATTGGTGCAAGTTTGAAAATATTTTGAAAACGCCTTTATTTCAGAAAACTTTTTAATGATTCTCATCTCTATAAGAATGTATACAAAGTGTTGGTTTTGAAAATAGTTCAAAGAGATTTTTATTTTCGAAGATGTTTTGAAAGTGTGAGTGTGAAAACGGTTTTTAGTTTGGTGAGCAAGCAATTTACGAGCGTCCTACCTACTCAAAAGGTCTTTGTTCTTTTCCTCCTCCTTTAGATGTTTATATCTTACCATTGATTGGTAAGAAGCCCCATCATTGGATGTGAAGGGACAAACGTGGGTCAATCATATAGTCATAGAAGGCCACTTATGAGACGCTTTAGCAATTTTCGTAAAGGACTAGATCATTTACCAAAGGCAACATCGAGGGACATCGAGGAACTACGATCTTTTTTATCGAAGGTCTTTGCTAAAACGCCCATATTCGAGGGACATGACTATTTTCTGAGGCTACAAACGAGAATACCTTAAAGGTGCACGTGTGTGAAGTGTGTTTAATTGCATGCATTGTCTTTGAGATTATGGTTTTCTAACGGTTGATTTTATCTTGCCATACACACCCTAATTACTAACAATTGTATGAAAAGCGATAAATTTGCGGAAATTAAAATCCTGCGCTATTACATCACTTTAGGGGATGGGGGTGTAAGTTTACAAATGGGGAGATAAAAGCAAATAAAACCTAATTTTACTATTACAACCAAATTGAATGAAAATAAAAGCAAAAAGTAAAAAAAAATCAAGATTTATGCTGTTTGGTCTGACACGGGCTGTGTCCTATGACATGGTCACCCGTGTCAGCACCCTGTAATGATCCATGCACGTTTTTTCTTTCTGCACCAGCTAAGTTGACACGGGTCATGTCATGTGACATGGGCACCCGTGTCAGCACCCTGACTTACCACTTTACATGTTTCTGGCTCCAGTAGACCAGACATAGGTCGTGTCACGTGACACGGGGCCCATGTCATCACCTTGACCTGCATCTTTGTTAGCTTATAGTTCCAGTAGGTCTGACACAGGATGTGTCCTGTGACACGGGCACCCGTGTCAACATGTTGTCCTGCACTTTTGTTAGATTTTTCAAACAGATGAGCTAACACGGGCCATGTCGTGTGACATGGGCTCCCGTGTCAGCCCCTTGTCTTGGCTTTTTTCACTGAGTTTTCTTCTTTTGATCTATCTTTTTTTATATCTTTTGAACACAAACAACAAATGATGTATGGATAAAGGTATTACAATTTGGAAAAAGTATACCCCTTGAAGCGAAACTTTGGAATATGTATAGATGTCTCCGGATGCAAAGTGATGATTAACCGAGCTCCTCTTTGGAGCTGCTCCAATTCTTGCTCTGTGCCGCAAAGTTCCAGAATCGCTCTAACCCAGTCAAAGTTGCAAAATACTGTTTTTTCGTTTATGTTTGGAAGGTGGTGATAAGGGTGTTACAGAAATTATTCTTGTGTTTCAACAATCTGTGTGTGATGTATATGAGGTGTTCGGGTAGTTGTTTTAGGGGAAAGCTTGCAAGGTTGTACAGTAATGAGTTGAGGATTTTTTTTGTTTTGTGACTGAAAATAGAGTTGAAGATAAGCATAGTTTTATGAATGAGAAGAGTTTAACAAGAGTTCTGTTTATTTTTCTTCTCCCTTTTCTCTCCAAAATCCAACCCTTTGTATGTTGTGAAAATAATCTATTTGTAGATGAGTTTTGCTAGGATTTTGGGAGGGAAACAAATAACAATTTGAATTGTTTGGGTATGTTGTCTTCATAGATTTTTGATGCAGAGTTCATATTGCTGATTTAGTGCAATTTATTGGACAGTTTTTTTGGACTATATAGGACAACATATGCAGGTTTTGTAACAAGTTTGTGGTGCAGCATAACACAATGTTTTTTGCAGGAAAGCAGTGGAGCAAGGTTTTGGACTGGTTTATTGGTAGCATACTAGGGCTGTTTTATAGCAATACATCAGACTGTTTTTGACATGGTTTTGGGCTGTTATGTGGACAGTACAACCGACTTGGATTTGGCAGCATATAGGGTTTTGTTCAGCAGTAGTTTAAACAACATTATTTGTAGCATGACACAAGTTTGGTTTTGTGGATAGCATAGTGGCAAGGTTTGAGTCAAAGGGAAAAGTTCAACCAAGACAAAGTTTAAGATTTGTAATCTTGCAACCTTGTAATAACTTGAATTGTTTATAAAACCTTGAATTATTTGTAACATCTTGAATTATTTCGAATTATAGTGAAAAGATGTCTCGAAGAAATGAAACTGACAAGTATAGAAAATACTTTAAAAAATTTCCAAGTCTTGCAAAGTTGGATTTTTTACTCTCTTGATTTTTGATGATCAAATTTCATATTTTGGATGTCTTGATGAAATGTGATTTTTGGGACTCAATTTTGGTCAAAAAGTCAAAGTTTGACTATTTAGTGTACTGTTGACTTTTTTCCATCAGCCGACCGAATTTCGTCTATCAATCTATTGATCTCGGGAGATGAATTGAAATATGTGATTAGGCTAAAATGATGTATTTGGGTCCTTGAAGAGATTTATAGGAAATGTCTTTGAGAAATGAGAGGGAAAATTTGGGGTACAATAGAACTTTTATGTGTTGCATACCTATATTGTCCAGGTGGTTTATTTCGCACCTGCCCCGATCAGCGATAAAGAACTAATAGGTTTTGAGGTGGTCTCAAAGGTTGATGTCGCTCACTCATGCAGATATCCATTGGTGTTCTCGATCTCAAACGAAGGTCACTATTATTGATCGATGTGGGGAATTCCCTAATGTACCACTCCTTGGTATAAGAGGGGCATCACTTACAACCCTTCTCTAGCTCTGCGTCAGTTTGGTTATACTCGAAGGGACGGTCCTCATAATATGTTCATCCAGGGTATTATGTTTGACTATGAGAACGATCCTCAAAATTACCATCAAAGGTTTATACGTGCTTGGGGCACGGTCAACAAGATTGATAACAAGACTTTGGGACATAGGAATTCCATTCCTCTAGAGCCTTAACTCAGATGGGTGCGGTTTCGTGCTCAGAATCTTAAAATGCCATATCTTGCTATACTACCAGTGATCATAGAGCATGTTGTTGAAGGGGATGTTTCTCATGCCGTTCTTCATCCCAATATACCTACTGACTTTTAAGAACTACAGAAGTCCTGGATTCATCTCAAGGAAGAAAGAGATACATTTGAGGCTCAGTTCCATGCTAGTGAGAAGAAAGTATTGAGCTGACGAAACGACTCCACGAAGAACAAAACCTTAATGAATATGTTGACACAAAGAGGAAGCATCCATGGGACACTTGAATTAACATTTTGCTTCTTTGTAACTTTTTTTTATTAAAAAAAATTATAATTTGGGCTTGTTACTAAAAATTTATTTTGTTTACTTTTGTTTAAAAAAAATTTAAATCCCGCAAAGCTCCTTGAAACATTGCACTTGAATTTGCATATCATGCATATCATCATATAACAGGTACTTTCTAAACAGGTTTTTTCATCTTCTTGTTGTTTTTTCAGTAAAAGATGGCACTCGAGCAAATTGTGAAAGAACTTCAAGCTCAAAACGCTCAGTTTCAGCAGATGTTCTTGGACTTAGCTAAGGGTCAAGACGAGTTGAAGACCATCATCACAAAGGGGAATAAGAAAAAGACTAATGTTGTACCCAAAAATTTCCCCTCCCATTCTATTCAAGGCATGCTCATTGAGGTCCCCAATTGCTCAAGGTTGACCAAAAATTGACCAGAAAAATTCTCCTCCTAAGCAATTGATTTCCATCTAGGGCTTCATTTCTACTGTAATACGGTGGCAGAACTGACTCTTATACTGGTTTTGCATTTGTATTCGCAAATGTTGCAGTAAGTAAGAGTCGCCACCGACTTTTCTTTTATCTAGCAAAGGAAAGGGTGAAAAGAATAGAAAAATACCTTTCGGTATTATTTCTGGGTAAGGGGGGTAGGTTATGGAAAGGGAAGGTATTAGCACCCTTTCCATCCGTAGTTATCTACGGGCTCTTAGATGCTTAGCTCATTTTGAAATACCTTGTGCTTTGTGTGTTTTTAAAAGTATTTTTGAAAGCGCCTTAGTGTGGCGAACTTTGTAATGTTTCTCGGAATGGTAGAGAACGTATACAAGGTGTTTGAAAATGTTTTTTTTGAAAGAAGTTTTGTGTAAGTGTAAAAATTTTTTGAGCAAGCACCTAACAACTATTTATTTTACTCGAAAGGTTGTTCTTTTCCTCTTTTCCTTTAGACAGTGCTATCCTACTATTAGTGAGTAGGTATCCCTAGTTTTTGGATGTTTGAGGGACATTCGAAGGGACGTTTATACAGTCACAAAGGCAACTGGGCAATAAACTTTAGTAACTACCCTAGGGTTTTAAGATCATTTCTATCGAGGCAACATCGAGAGGGTCATTGAGGGACTTATGATCTTTTTAAACCGGAGGGTAGCCAATAAAATATCTCACGTTTCGAGAGTTGTGACTATTTTCATAAGGTAACCAAAGTGGGATACCCTAGAGGTGTACATGTGCAATTATGTTGTGTTTCAGTTATTTTTGTCTTTGAAGTTAGATTTTCTAACGTTCATTTTTAGTCTTATCATGCAATAATATTAACATACATCTAACAATTAATATATGTGTAGGAATTTAAAGTGTGGAGATTAAATCTAACTATTACATGGATTCGGGGAAGGGGATTATTACAAGTCCAAATTTGGGGATAAAAACAGTAAATGTCCTAATTTAAACTATTACATCCCAGTAAGAAGATACAATAATATGGAAAAAATAATAATACTAAACTTTGTTTTAAAAATGGTTCCAGAACATGGAAGTAATTTAATTGTCACGAGGGGCGGAGTTTACTGTTGATCTTGTCCTTGGTACCAGACTTGTTTCTATGGCACCATACAGGATGTCAGCTTCAGAGTTGGATGAATTAAAGAAGCAATTAGAAGAATGGTTGGAAGATAAATTTGTGAGACCAAGTGTATCACTTGGGGAGCTATGATGTTATTAGTTAAGAAGAAAGAAGGCACTGCGAGATTGTGCATAGATTACCGACAGTTAATTTTAGTAACGACTGAGATTAAATGTCCACTACAGATGGATTGAATATTTGATGGACCGGCTGGTAGACGAGTATGTCTTCAAGTCTAATCGAATTGAGGTTGGACTACCTTCAGATTCGGGAGAAGGGTGAGGATAGTTAGATAATATCTCTTAGAACTCGGTGAAGGCATTATTAATATTGGATTGGTTTGTTGCGGTGTTTATTGAGGAAATATCTAAGTTAGAATATAGGCACGTTGAACGTTGCGATTTGAATTTCTGTGTCGAGAGGGAGGAAACTTTATGCTAAGTTGCCAAGGTGTAAATTATGGTTTGAGGAGATGATTTTTCTTGAGCATGCTATTTCAGGTGATGGTATATGTGAATCCATCCAAAGTAAATGCATTTCTACATTGAGAGGCTCTGAAGTTGGTTACGGAGACTAGAAGTTTTTTTTGACATAACTTATTACTATTGCAGTTCGTTTGAGACGAGGTCAAGGATGAAATGTTGTTAATGAATGAGATATTGGTATTAGTAAGGATGTGAAGGTATTGGAGCAAACACATAGAAGTGCAAATTATGCCAATTGAGAATGTTTAGAGTGTAGAGATCTTTGAGGAACAGAGAAAGTTAGATGGTAGAGTAGATTGCGCTTTGTTGATAATATAATATTGACATGTGTCAAGAAAATTTTGGAAGTTCTATCAGCAATCGGGATGTGGAAATGGTGTTATTGAGATTGCAATTGGAATGAGATCCAAATATGAAGTTATATGAATCATCGAGGCTATAAGGATAAAGGAGAGACTAAGGATTTATTGATGTTATTAAAGCCCTTTACTTGGGTGAATACTTCATTTGGAGCGAAATGACTTGGGTTGTACTTGGTGTAGTAGCAATTCCGATATTGGGAGAATATTTAACAATTGTTTTGTACCACAAGTATGTATAAGAGAATATGTGATGGATTTTTGGGCGTTTATGTATCATTGACGAGGTTGAAAAGAAGGAAATTAAGAAAATGTTTGTAAGTCTTAGAGATGATTGTTGAACATTATGCTTAAGTAACTTTGAGCACAAGATAAAGGACACTATTGTAGTTGAGTAACGATGATTTATGCCACCAATATGGTTATCGTCTACCTATTGACAAATTGAGGAACTGATCACCCTTAATCTCTTGTTGATAGTAGACAGAATTGTATTGGATGGGATAGACTTGTATTACTAGCTTGATAGTGAGTAAAGTGGAATGACTTTTTATCGAGAGGATAATTATTCACCATTTTGTGTGAACCTAATATAAAAGTGGCTATGAAAGAGTTTGGAATTATTGAGAAGTTCGGTGACTTGATTTGATATGTGAGTTAACGCTGCAGAGTGGAAGCTTGAGAGTATCTAAAGTGAACAATGACTTCCTAGTGGATATTAAAGAGATTCAGAAACTAGATTTGAAACTTGTAGATTTGATAGTTCATGGAGATCAAAATGATGATAGTGATTGTAAAGTAGATGAATCAGAGTGGCGCAGCTGAAGCGTGATGTGGCGTAGTTCATTATGAATGTGTGACTTGTTAGGAGTCAACGGTAAACATTAGAATCCTATGAGGATGATGCAAACCATTGGACATTTGAGAATGGAATTGTTAGGTGAAAGGTTGATATATTTCTCGTGTTGTTGTCATCGTAATAGAGGTGTTGATTTGCATAATCTAATAGTGGAACGTAGCATTATGGAACTAAAGTTGTGTGTCAATGTTGTCGGTAATTGGTTGTGTTTATGTTCTTATGATGATATTGTTGTGTGATGAAATAGTAGAGACAGTGTTCATGTCCTGAGACTCTACGTTCTTAGTCTATATTGTTGTTTTATTTCCTATGGCAGGGACTCGAGGGTGAGCATAGTTTCCTTATAAAGAGACATTAGAGAAGTGTTACTTATAGTGACAGAGAGGATCTCGTTGTGTTCTGGTCCAAGTGTAAACAGGAACATAAAGTAATAGATCATGTATTTTGGGGTGATGAGACAAGGAGGAAATTAACATATGCATTCATAACTTGGTAGTAATGCATCTTATTGGATTTTTGTGGTTGACGATATGGAAGGTGGGATAGTAGTATTCTAAAGGTTTCCAAACACGATGTGGAAGTTGGAAGGAAGGGTGCGAGAGTCATATCTGGAGTTGTTAGTATCAAGTGGATTTTCGAGGACGAAAATATTCTAAGTGGGGGAGAGTTGTAACATCCCGATTTAATTAGAATTGTTTTAATTAAATAATTAGATAATGTGATATGATATTTTGTTGGGGACTAGATACCTTAGAATTATGAGAGTTGAGGTTTTAGGGTTGTATGGCTAAATGTGTAGAGACATGGGGGTGTGTAGTATAATATGGATTTTTATTACTATTATATTATAATATTAGAATTATTATTATTTTATAATAATAATAATTAAATAATTACTTAATTGAGATAGTTATTTTAATATAGGGATATATTAGAGTGAGAAGAATAAAGAGAGTCAGTACGTAGAAACAGAGAAAGAGAAGCATAGAAGTGAGAAGAGGATAAAGCACTAGGAAGTTAGGGCAAGAAAGTTCATTAGTAGGAATCAAGAATCATCACCAATCTAAGGTAAGGGGGATTATAACTCTATAAGTGTTTTCCTAATGATGGGGTATGGTGGTGTTTAGGCTCCATGGTTGTATGCTTTTGATTTCTCCCTATTTGGTTGTTTTGGGTTTTTACGCTTTGATGATTGATTTTGATGCATTGTGTGTACCACTGATGTTTGATATGTGTGATAATTGATGTATGATGATGGGGATGAATATCTGGGGTTTGATTTTGCATTATCTCATGAAGTTCATGTTTTTAGAATTGAGCCAAAAGGGTTTTCACACTGCTATTTTTATGAATCCGTAAAATTGTTTTTCAAAGGGTGCAATCGATTGCACAATTCAATTTTGGTGAATTTTTCTTCTGTTTCAGTAAGCAATCGATTTTCGGTACAGAGTAATCGATTTTCACTACTTAAAAACGTGATTTTTGGCCTCTGGAACAAGGTGCAATCGATTTGCATGTTAGTGCAATCGATTGCTCACTGTTTGACAGTATTTTTGAAAACTTGAAAACTCCATAACTTTTGACTCGGGTGTCTGTTTGACGCGTCGTTTGGATCATTGGAAAGCTGAAAATATTTTCTACAACGTGGTAATAATTTTGATGATAGTATACTAATATTTTATTGGAAGAATTATGATGTGTGCGTATGTTGTATGTGTTGTAATGCAAAACGTTGCCATTGAATGTATCAGTGTTGTATAAATGATGTACGAAGGATTTTGCATGATGTATTACATGATAATGATGATGATGATGGCCTGTATTGGCGAAAGATGTTCTGTATTGGTGAGACATTGATAATTATGAACAATCAATGTAAATTAAGTTATTGCATGTCAGTGTCGCATGCATTCATTAAAGATGGCTTGTATTGGCGAAAGATGATCTGTATTGGCGAAGGATGGCTTGTATTGGCGAAAGATGGCCTGTATTGGCGTTGTTGCCCCAAGTTGGCATTTATTAAGTTGAGGGTTTTCCCTATTGGTACCACATGCATAGACTAAGTATCATCCTCATTGCATTAAACTGTTATTAGTAATCGATGGTTTGATTATTAAACAAATTTCTAATTTCGTTACAATGGATGTTTGTGTTGTTTGTTGCACATAATTATATTGATGTGTTTCACAGTATGATGAACGATAAAAAGGTGTGAGATAAATATGTATAATGATGTGTACTTGAATTACTATCTATTTATTATTATGCTTCCTCTTATATTCTTATGATATCTCACCCTTTTTGTTTGAATGTTGCCTCTACGTGGGTAACATACAAATGATCCGAAGTAGCTCGAGGTCATGGATAGCTGAAGAGTTCCTTCAGTTTTGTGTAGATTGAGTCGGTGTTTGCTCTGATACGTAACAGTTGGGGGTTTCGCGTTTGTTTTATTTCATTGGAGTGAACTTTGCACTACTCCATTGTTTGAGTTTAATTTATGACTATGCTGAATTTTGAAAGATGATAATTATGACTCCGGTTGGAGAATTGAGATGATTCTTTATTGATGTTTTACGTTGCGAATAAATGAAAGGAAGTTTAAGACTTTTGAACATATGAATTATGTTGCGTATCTTATTTAATGAGCATGTATTATGTATGAAGCATGTGACATCCTATTTTGATGTTGTATTTTAGAAATTAATTTACTCTGATTTTTATATAATTTATCGACGGGGAAATAGGGTGTTACATGTCCCTGGCTCTGTATTTATATAGGGCAATGGTGAATGGAAATGGCAAGAGACAACCATTAATCAGGCTTTGAAGGCAGAATCGAAAGCCTTAAATAGGTTGCCTTTTTTGATGATTTCATGCCCTTTTGGGTTTTGAATGAACCTGGACAGGTTTCACTCCTTGACTCCTTCGAATGCCATCAAGCGTTGTTTTCAATTGGCTCTGAGTGGCTCCCTTCGATGGCTCTGGGCTTCAATTAGATTTTTTTCACGTTTTCATCCTCATGGCTCCTTCGATTAAGTCCATTTACGCTGGTTGTTTGACCTGGAAAATTCTCCTATTAGCCCAATCGAACACTTCCTTCTGGCCAGTCGAAGCTTCTTTTGTTATTTTCTTCGAATGTAGTTGTGCAGGAGGCTTGGGCTTGGAAGCAAGTAGGACTTTGTCCAGCAAGCATCTTGAACCAGACTCATCAAAAGACAAAACAAAACTTGTTTCCAATAATTGTGTGTCTTTCGAATGGACCAATTGTATGTCCTTCGAAGGCAACATTTGTGTGTCCTTCGAATGGACCAATTGTATGTCCTTCGAAGGCACCATTTATGTGTCCTTCGAATGAACCACATGCACCCCTTGTGCGTTCTTCGAATAGGACATATGTATATCCTTCGAAGGCACCACTTATAAGTTTCTTCAAATAGTCCACATGCACCCCTTGTGCGTTCTTTGAATGAGCCAGATGTATATCCTTCGAAGGCATCACTTGTGAGTTTCTTCGAATAACCCACATGCACCCCTTGTGCGTTCTTCGAATGGGCCAGATGTATATCCTTCGAAGGCACCACTTGTGAGTTTCTTCAAATAGTCCACCAATGTGTGTTCGTAATGTAGAAACTGTGTGTTGAAGGGTTCAGAGGTGGAATCAAAGCAAGTTGTTTCAAAGGGAGCCATTACCCAGTCAAAGCTAGCACAAAGGAAGCCAATGCCTTGTGGATTCTAGCATGAGTGAGGCCATTGCTTTATGGATCAAAGCAAGCATAAAGGAGGTATTTTCCTAGTGAATTGAATCAGGCACGAAGGAAGTATTTTCCTGTTGAATCAAAAACAAGCCTGAAGGACGTATTTGCCTTATGACTCGAAGGCAAGCACATGGGAAGCCTTATCCTTGTGGATGGAAAGAAAGTCCAGAGGAAGTATTTTCTTTATGGATCGAAAGCAAGTCTAGAGGAAGTATTTTCCTTGTGAATTGAAAGCAAGTCTAGAGGAAGTCTTTTCCTTGTGGGTCAAAAGCAATTCTAGTGGAAGTCTTTTCCTTGTGAATCGAAAGCAAGTTCAGAGGAATTCTTTTCCTTGTTAAAGCAAGTCCAGAGGAAGTCTTTTCCTTGTGGATCGAAAGCAAGTCCAGAGGAAGTCTTTTCCTTGTGAATCGAAAGCAAGTTCAGAGGAAGTCTTTTCTATATGGATCGAAAGCAAGTTGAAGGGGGCCAAAGTCCAACCGAAGCTTGGGAAATAATAAAAAAACTTAAAGGAGGCCAAAGTCCACTCGAAGCTTTGGAAATTGAAGCAAGCTTGATTTTTCTTTGATTTTATGCCTGAAGGCCCAATATGATCCATGGAAACTATATGGGACATCAAAAATCCAATTGTATATGTGCAAACTTGGACTTTTGAAAATCCTTGTGAGAAAATGTCTTGAGGAAAGAGAGGGCAAATTTTGGGGTACAACACTCACAAAATTGTCGAAAGCTAAAAGAAAGAAAGAAAAGAAGTGTACGGAACATGACGAGATGCATGTCGAAAGATAAAAATACGTCTAAGAGATTTTGGGATGAAGCAGCTTCGACAGCAGTATGAAGCAGTGTTATCTGGGTATTTCGATTACACAAGTTTTGAATAATTGACACTATGATCGAAGATATAATAGTTCAAAATAAAGTGTGAGGAGGGTTTTATGAAGTCTTCGATAGAAGGGTTCATTTTTGAACTATTGAAATATAAGCTATTCGAAACATTTCATGGGAAGGAATTTCGATTGTCATGTTGATTTGAATTGGCGCTTCGAAAGGAATGAGATTTTGAGTTTAAAAGCTTTGAATAAACACGTGGAAGTCTAATGGTTCGAAGGACATTCAACCTTCGAACATGGCGTGATTTCATAGAAGGACTGTTAGGGTTGAATCATCCAAATATAAATCCTCTTAGAGTCTTTGGATCAATGTGTTTCAGGCATGTACTTGAACGGGAAAGGAAGAAATTGGATGATCGAAGTGAAGTCTTGGTGCTCATAGGTTACCATTCAATTGGTGCATACAAGTGTATTCACCAATAGAGGATAAACTAGTGATCAGTAAAGATGGCCTTGAAGATGAAATAAAAAGGTGGGATTGGAGTCGAAGTTCAGTTTGACAAGAATCAGACACCTGTGCAACTATGTTCGAAGGAGATGAACAGAACGAAGCTTCAATAAGACAAAAGGAAGAGGTGATACTTCGATTGGTCGAATTGAAGGAGAGGAGATCGAAAAGAACAAAACGAAGCTTTGGCAAGTCAAGATGAAGAGGTGATACTTCGATTGGTTGAATTGAAGGAAAGGAGATCGAAAGGAACAAGAACTGAGTTCGAGTAGGCTGATTGGATATGAGGGGTTTCCAGATTACACAATCAATGCAGATGGTGACTAAGTCGAAGAAGCCATGATGATGAAGCCTTGAGCGATTCAAATTGGAACTCAGAGCCATCGAAAAGAACAATGCTTGGGAGCCGGTTGAAAGAATCAATTGATGTGAAATAGATATGCAAGTCGAAACAAACACCTAATGGGATGAAACCTGTACAGGTTCACTCAAAGTTCAAAATGGCATGAAATATCTCAAAATGGCAACTTTTCAAATCTGATGATTTTGCTTTCAAAAGCCATAGTTAATGGTTGATTCATGCCATATTTGTTCACTACCACACCCCTATAAATACAAGACTAAATCAGAAGCAAAAAGGGAGGACACAGATTTCCTATCAAAGCTCCACGATCACACACTGCCTGAGAAAACCATATCAAATTCTCAAAATCTCACAAAGTGATCAAAACTTGAAACACACTTTGCAGGATCCTCCAGTCCAAATGAATACCATATTCATATTCCTGAGATTCTCAGAAGCTCATACCAGCTCTCCTCCAAGCCTGAAGCACGCCAAAAATCCACGCACCAAGCCCACCAGTCCTTGGTAAAATTCGGGATCATAACCCTTTGAATACATAATTTAAATTAGTTTTATATGCATGTTTGTATTATTATTGATCATTGGGTTAAGTCTAATGTGCTACATGCTAATATGAGTGTTGTAAGTACACAGTGCCATTTTTAGGGCTTCGAAGCAGCCAAGCATCGAACTAGGTGATACGGGGACCTTTTGCCAATTTTAACCCCGGATTTGGATTCAGGGGATGGTCTTACATAGGGTAGGGTCCTTGGATTTGCTTCGATCCAGCATTTGATCAAGTTTGCAGGTGTGTGTGCAGGGGAAGGACCTGGGTTCGATACCCAGGTCGTGCATTTTGTTTTTTCTAACTATTTCCTTACAGATCTGGTGCTTCAAGTCCAAATACACACACCATATACCATCATATCATCACCATTTGATCCAGATCCAAACACCTCAACATGCAGCTTTGTGGTAGACCCTCAAGGGCTAGCAACAAAGGATCCAACACAACTCCTGAGTTCTGTTTATTTGGGCCTAACATTTTCCAGATCATACCACCCCTTGTTTACTTTCGCTGCCTAGCCCATTTTATATGTTTGTTTTTGTTCTTTTTAGTTACTTTTTATTTAATTATAAAATCAGATAAAAATCACAACAAAAAAAATTAAGTTTTAGTTTTTTTATTAAAATTAATTTTGTTAATTAATTAATTAATTACCTTAACACTTTCTTAGAATTAAAATTAAGTAGACTTAGATTTTATTCTCTTTTATTAAACAAAGACAAACAAAAAGATTTTCTCTTAGGATTTTTTTAGACGTCCTTTCAATCCGCGTGTGTTATTATCTTTTGCATTCTATTTTTCATACTATCGTAACTGCCTACTGGATGTAATAGAATAACTAGGACTTTTACTCTTTCTGCTTTATTCTCCATTTTGGACATGTAATTAACCCCCCTCCCGAAGCCTTGTAATAGCTAGATTTACATTTCTGCAATTTTAAATACTGTAAATTATTGACTGTCTATATGTATGCTAACTAAGATTGTATGGCAAGAGATTAAAATCAAATTCTAGTAAACCTAATGCAAAGACAAAAATAACTGAAAACAACACAGTTGCACATGCGCACCTCTAGGGTACCCCACTTTGGTTGCCTTTGGAAAAACAGTCACATCTTTCGAAACCTGAGAGATTTTAGTGGCTACCCTCCGGTTTAAAGATCATAAGTCCCTCGATGACCCTCTCGATGTTGCCTCGGTATGATCTTAGAACCCTAGGGTAGTTACTAAAGTTTCTTGCCCAGTTGCCTTTGTGACTGTATAAACGTCCCTTCAAATGTCCCTCAAACATCCAACGACTAGGGCTACCTACTCACTAATAGTAGGATATCATTGTGTAAAGGAAAATAGGAAAATAACAACCTTTCAAGTAAAGTAGATAGTTCCTAGATGTTACGCTCAAAACAAATTTTTACACTTACACAAAACTCCTTTCAAAAACATTTTCAGAACGCTTTATCAACACTCTTGAGGACTGATACAAGAGTTATCATAAAGCAAGAAGCCTTACTATCATCATTTCAAAAATACTTTTCAAAACACACAAAGAACAAGGTATTTCAAAATGAGCTAAGCATCTAAGAGCCCGTAGATGACTATGGATGGAAAGGGTGCTAACACCTTCCCTTTCCATAATCTACCCCCTTACTCAGAAATAATCTTGAAAGGTCGTTTTCTGTTCTTTTCACCCTTTCCTTTGTTAGATAAAATAAAAGTCAGTGGCAACTCTTGCTTACCGCAACATTTGCGAATGCAAACGCAAAACGAGTATAACATTCGGTTCTGCCACCGTATCACAGAACTGGCGACTCTACTGGGGATAATAATTAAAAGTGGGGTTATCTTAGAGTTTAGTTCATTTTAAATTGCTTTCCTTGTTTGCTTTGTCTGCTTTACTTTTAAGGGTTTGTTTGGGTTGTTACTAAAGATCCTACACCCGGATCTGGGGTACCTTATTAGGTAAGTAGCAATAAATAATGGAGGTTAGACGATGTAGACCGATACGGACGAAGTGGTGGCTATGTTAGCGCGATACTCTGGATTGTGCTAATGTTCCTTGAGTAAGTCAGAGATAACATTAGGCTTCCTCTTAGTGTCACTAAGAGCTAACTTACCTTTAGAACCTTTAATTAAGTCATCCTAGCCATTAGGAAGTAGTGAGATAGCCGGCTTTGGTTCTGACCAAAGACTGGTTGATACTCGATGCTACACTCATTGAGATTGGACTTTCGGGATATTTTGGCCACAATACTTTGGTGCATGAGCTGAAACAATGCCTGACGGAAAGGTAAATGATATGAGACTCCTTAGAACCCAGTTACTATTAATAGGAGAGGTTGATCGAATTGAACATTCAAGAGGGTACTTACCTACAAACTCCATGCAAGCCTGAACTTAAGGCTACTTGTGTGACTTGTTTGCTTTCATTATCTAACAACTTTAACTCCTTACAGGGATGGTTTGTTTTCATTACCTAATGATATGAACTCCTTGTAGGAATTGTTTGTAGTCATTATCCAATAACTTGGATTTCCTGCAAGACATACTTGTCTTCGTCCCCTTACACTTTTGTTTGGTGCATAGCATACACATCATAACATCATGCCATAGCATTTACTTAACCATTTCAAGGATCTCACGGGTCTGTGATGCAGGCTATGATGAACCAGATGTCCAGCAAGGGGTAAGGGGGTTTATTTTCCTCTAGCCAATGTTGTCAAAAGACCAAAGCGCTATAACTTAAGTCAGAGGCTATGACCCACTCGACATGGTGAGCTTGATTCTTGTAGAAGGACATTCAATAATACGAAGTTCTTCAGTCAAAGTTGCAGTCAAAATTCAACTTCTAACATTTTCTTGTGTTTACCCCATGAGATCCTTGAAAACATTGCATCCACACATCATGCATCATATCATGACAAGTTTCCCTCATGCAGGTTTTCTCATCCGCTTGCTGTTTATTTCAGTAAAAAATGGCTCTCGAGCAGACTGTCCAAGATCTCCAAACTCAAGATGCTCAATTCAAGGTAATTTTCCTAAATCTACCCAAGGGGAAAGAAGAATTGAAAGCACTCCTCACTGGGAACTTGACCGAGAAAAATCCTGACAACAACAAGGATGACCAGTTGGAATAATTGCAAGTTGAGATGGAAACGATGAGAACCCAAATGTTGGGACAAATGGCTCTTATCCAAAACTTATCTCAAGGACAAGAAGAGATAAGAGCCCTCATCAACAAGCTTCATCAAGATGGATGCAATCATACAGATCAAACAACGAGAATTGGGGATCGAGTCTTTAATTAGCCTTTGTTGAAACAAGAAGATTTGGTTGAGAAAACACCTTTCAAAATGGATGATATGCCAAGAGTCCAACAACGACTTCACCAACCACGACAGGGTGGTCCGCATAAGCAAGATACGCCCAAAAGGCAGTTCACCAAAATCAACATGTCCTTGGCTCAAGTATTACAGCACATGTTGAAAATGGAGTTGATTACATTGAGGGATCCTCCTCGGAATCCCAACACCTCTGCTCCTAGCTATCATCCTGATGCAATGTATGCATACCATTCCAATAGTCCTGGACATGATACGAATAGATGTTGGGCATTGAAAAATAAGATTCATGACTTGTTCGACAAAGAGGTGCTGGATTTCACACAAGATGGTCAGACGGAATTCTTCTGCCATCCCTCAAGGGCACACCATCTGAAGTGACAAGTTCAGAAAAAGAGGCTTTTTTGTTCATTAGTATTTTCAAGTTGTAATTTTCTTTTGATTGTTCGAACACTTATTTCATGTAAAACTTTGTTATTCCATTAATGCAATGCATATGTTTGTCTTGAATTAATCCATTCATTGTCACTATACTGAAACTATGCTTTTACTTCCTTTTTGTGATATTCAACTCTCGATTGAAAGCTGTAAGCCTTTAGAGGGAGGATGACGAAAACGATACCACAATCTCATATAGTGTGCTTTTGAACAGACCTTGCTGATGATGTACATGTGTTGTTTCAAATCCTAAATAGTGGAGTTATAAGGAAGATAATCCCTAGTCAACCCCTTTGAGCCTAAGATGTAGGAGTTTTATTTTTCACACAATTTAAAACCTTTAATCATAACCTGGGGTAGGGTAGTTTCTCAGTTAATTCAATGGTGCATTCAATTACAAGCTTTCCCTTCGTACATAATGAGTAGTGTTGGAGGTATCATTCCAAAACAAAAGATGGTGATGGTTCCACATAATCATTAAAACAGGTAGTCATTATCTCTCAAAAGAAAACCCCGCTAAGTCAAAACCTATGAAGGAGACTTAAGGAAAAACTAGGGCATCCCACTGACTGCAATCACAAAGGAAACAGATCGAACAAAAGGTAGGGATAATAAAATCAAAAAAAGAAGTCGCTACGAATCCTCAACAAAAAAATATTACAAAAAAATACTGCCTTCTCAAATAAACTTTCAGTATCCGAACCATCACCAGAATATCGGGGCTAAGATTTCAAAACTCAATTGGGGTCTAAACGCATAATTAACTGAGCATAGAATTGAAGAACACCACGAAGAACGGGTTGGGTATAACTAAATTTCGAGCCTTTATCCTTTGTTTCTTAAACCGTGAATCAGGCCACGTTACAACCCTTAAAAGTCCTAGTTGAAGCATGGGTTAGTTTGAAAGCATATTGTTACAAAAAGGTATCCGAACTCCTGTAAGTTTTGCTATAAATCCTGAGTTGATATCACATTTTTGCAAATTTTGTTTTACTAAAAAATGAATTTTCAAAAACTTCAAGACAGACATAAGCGTTGCATTTTTAATACCAATGTTTGCATATAACTAATTGTTCAACAATAGAGAAATTCGCACGAAGAATATTCAATGAACAAAAATCCTCTCAATGAACAAAATCACCTCAGATGGAAAGACATTTCCAATAACATGCCTTTCATAATCAAGAGACATGACATGGTGTCTAAACTGATCTGGGGGAAGTCGAGTCAAGATTCAAGGAATCCCTCAAAATCCCCGAATAGCCAGGGGCTGGCCTCCATCTATATTACTTTGGGCATTGAATATGAAGGGCCACGTGCGATCAAGAAAACATTTTCTGGCAGTGCTGCAAGACTTACTACTATGGATAGTGACAATTTTCCGCACCCTGTGAACGTGGGAAATACTACTCATAAAAAAACCCCGCTAGGTTGACTAGCCTAGGCAAAAATAAGGGCATCCATATGAACCAAAAGAGTTCGAGCAAAAATTAGGGATATAAATAAAATTGTACACCCGACATGTCAAAAATCTGAAAAGGCGGCTTGTGCAAAAAAGGGTATCCCGGTGGACTAAAATCTGAAACGACAGTCCAGGCAAAAGTTAGGGATTAAAGTGCACAATTATGTCCCGTCATCTCGTCACTTGTCTATCAGTAGAAAGCTTATCACCCTGGTCAATATTTACTCAAGAATCCAGGAGTGGGGATAACATTCAAGCTATCCACAAAAGCCCCACAGAGTAACCACCCCTAGGGGACTATCTTCACAGAGTTCGTCATCAGTAAGGATACGTTCCCCAGTAGGTACAGAGACAGAGACGTCCTCCTACAAAGCCATTGCTACATTTTGAGCATACAACCTAGTGATGTCAGGTGTTCCAATACCCCTTGCAGAGCAAGGATCTCCAATCATCTCCACAATGCTTGAAAGAATTCCTCAGCATGGTTCAAAAGTTTCTTGGGTTCCCCAACAGGGCTCCATAAAAAATCCCCAAGCGGTTTGTGGAGTTTCCTTTCCCTAATAGAGTTTATTTCTGTAGCAACGGAAATCTATCTCCCAATAGTTCAACTTCAATAAATAATGAAAACTTACATTCTTCATCCCCAGCAACAATCAGGGATTTATTTTCTCCAACTCAACAACACTGCAATAGAACAACTAATACGTTTATACATTACATTCATACATCATTTTACAAAAAGTCATAACACATGCAGTACAAATGCATATGTCATGGTCTCATTTATTGTGAGAACATCATTACCCAATGCATTTCATGCATCATGACATTGCATACAGCTAATTCTTTACCTTTTCAGGAAAGATCGCAAGAAGACAAATATCATCATTAATTTTCAACAGTTCCAGATTAATTGCTGAAACCAGACAGGGCAACTATCTGTCAACGACTGATTATAGATCAATTCCCAAAACAAGATGGGGCGACTATCTACAGGACCAGGTTAGAGATTAATTCCTGAAACCAGATAGGGAAACTATCTCAATAACCATCAAAAGAAAATTCCATATTAATTCCTGAAACCAGACAGGGCAACTATTTGTGAACAGCTGATTGTAGATCAATTCCTGAAACAAGACAGGGTGATTATCTACAAGACCAAGTTAAAGATTAATTCCTGAAACCAGACAGGGAAACTATCTCAACAACCAGAAAGAGAAATTCAAGATTAATTCCTAAAACCAGACAGGGCAACTATCTGTGAAAAACTGATTGTAGATCAATTCCCAAAACAAGACAGGTGACTATCTACAAGACGAGGTTAGAGATTAATTCCTGAAACCAGACAGGGAAACTATCTTAACAACCAGAAAGAGTAGTTCCAGATTAATTCTAAAACCAGACAGGGCAACTATCTGCGAACAACTGACTGTAGATTAATTCCCAAAACAATACGGGGCGACTATCTACAAGACCAGGTTAAAGATTAATTCCTGAAACCAGACAGGGCAATTATCTCAATAACCATCAAAAGCAAGTTCCACATTAATTCCTGAAACTAGATAGGGCAACTATCTATGAACAACTGATTGTAGATCAATTCCCGAAACAAGACGAGGCGACTATCTACAAGACCAGGTTAGAGATTAATTCCTGAAACCAGACAGGGCAACTATCTTAACAACTAACAAAAATAGCTCTAGATTAATTCCTAAAACCAGACAGGGCAACTATCTGTGAACAAGTGATTGTAGATCAATTCTAGAAACAAGACGAGGCGACTATCTACAAGACCAGGTTAGAGATTAATTCCTGAAACCAGACTGGGCAACTATCTCAACGACCAACAAAAGAAGTTCCAGATTAATTCCCGAAACTAGACAACGCAACTATATGTGAACGACTGATTGTAGATCAATTCCCGAAACAAGACGGGGCGACTATCTACAAGACCAGGTTAGAGATTAATTCGTGAAACCAGACAGGGAAACTATCTCAACGACCAACAAAAGCAATTTCCAGATTAATTCCTGAAACCAGACAGGGAAACTATCTTAACCATCTCAACAAAAGCAAGTTCCAGATTAATTCCTGAAGCAAGATGGGGAAACTATATGAAGTAACAGCTCATCAAACACTGTGAAGCCTAAACCTGACCAGATAACAGTTAACCTCAAGTTTAAGTTGAAGCCTGAACTCGACCAGATAACAACTTAATTTCTAAAACCTGGACCCGACCAGATAACAGTTTACAACTATTGCAAAGCCTGGACCCGACCAGATAACAGTTAACCTCAAGTTCAAGTTGAAGCCTGGACCCGACCAGATAACAGCTTAATTTCTGAAACCTGGACCCAACCAGATAACAGTTTACAACTATTGCAAATCCTGGACTCGACCAGATGACAGTATACCTCAAGTTCAAAGTTGAAGCCTGGACCCGACTAAATAATAGCTTAATTTCTTAAGCTTGGACCTGACCAGATAACAGTTCAACCTCTTCAACTATTGTAAAGCTTGGACCCGACTAGATAACAGCTAATATCAAGTTCAAGTTAAAGCCTGGACCCGACCAGATAATAGCTTAATTTCTGAAACCTGGACCTGACCAGATAGTAGTTTACAACACTGCAAAGCCTGGACCTGACCAGATGGCAGTATACCTCAAGTTCAAGTTGAAGCATAGACCCGACCAGGCAATGGCTTGATTTCTGAAGCATGGACCCGACCAGATTACCGTTAATTTCATATTCCCCAGTAAGTCACCGTGAATCCTGGAATGTGACTAGATGACAGCCAACTTTACCCTTAGCAACTTACAGTGAAGCTTGGATTTCGACCAGAAAACAGCTAACTTTCATCTCTCCAGTCCAGGGATAACTCCTCAGTAGAGCCATGGAAAAATAAAGCTCCTAAGCTTTATTCCTCACATAGTGTTTCTTCAAGAAAAAGAACATAAATTAACATTCCCCAGCGGAGTTCTCCTCATAAAATAGGAACAGGAGTCCCCACAAAGAGAGCTCCTATGAAGTCAACATCTACTTTGGATGGCATCTTTAAGCCCATCTCTGACAACTCTCAGTCATATTCTCCAAATGGCATATGTAACCCCATTCCTGATATCATTAACCAACGACATTACTTCATACGAGTGCAAATTTCTGGGCACTCTAGTGTTCAATCATCTTCCACCTTCAGATCAAAAAAGGCAGACAAGCCAATCTAAATCTTCAGTTTAAGAAGATTAAACAGGGGCAGTTATTGTACCCCAAAATTTTCCCTCCCATTCTATTCAAGGCATTCTCATTGAGGTCCCCAATTGCTCAAGGTTGACCAAGAATTGACCAGACAAATTATCCTCCTAAGCAATGGATTTCCATCTAGGGCTTCATTTCTCACAAAGAATTTTGGTTTGCAAAAGCTTCAAATGATTTTCATGGCACCCTATACGCCTCAGTATAATGGAATAGATGAAAAAAAGAAAATAAGTGTACGGAACATGACGAGGTGCATGTCGAAAGCTAAAAATATGTCTAAGAGATTTTGGGATGAAGCAGCTTCGACAGTAGTATGAAGCAGTGTTAGCTAGTGTGATCGGTGGAAATAGAACTGACCATTTTGGAATGCTGGTTCGCGAAATGTCGCGGTAAGCAAGAGTCGCCACCTTCTTTTATGTTCTCTAACAAGGAAAGGACAAAAGCACAACAAAATTCCTTTTCGAGATGTTTCTCGGTTCGGGAGGTAGATTATAAAAAGGGAAGGTGTTAGCACCCTTTCTATCCGTGGTTATCCACGCGCTCTTAGGTACTTGCTCACTATGTTTTCAAAAATGTTTTGCTTTTCTTGTGTTTGTGGGTTTTGAAAAAAGTTTGTTTGAAAACTTCGATTTTAACTCTTGTATCTGTCCTCAAGAGTGTATGAAGTGTTTGTTTGAAAACTTTTGTCAGAAAAGTGTAAGTGCGAAAAGTATTTTTGTTTTGAAAGAGCAAGTATCTAAGAACCTCTACCTACTCAAAAGAAATTAAGCTGTGTAAATGTCCTTTAGACAATACTATCCCACTATTGAGAAGTAGGTAGCACCGTCGTTGGAGTTTTTCGGGTCAATTCGATTATAGGGACATGTGGTCACCAAAGCAATAGTAGGACGCCTTAACGGTAACCCTAATGTCCTAGATCCTTTTTATCCGAGGCAACCGTTTCGAGGTAACTTGGATCTTTAGACAGGAGGGCGACCTCTAAAACACCCTATACTCAATGACCACGTCGAGGCAACCAAGTGAGGCGTACCCTAGGAGTGGCATGTGCGAGTGTGTCAGATTTCATGTTAAGTTATCTTTGCACATGTTATGGTGAGCTACGTTTTGATTTTAATTTTCAGATAAGTCTTGTCATGCATAGCCTAGTTAACATACATCTAACAGTTAATAGTTGCGGAAAGTAAATCTACGCTATTACAAGGCGTCGAGTATTTACATCGCCAAAAACAAACCCTTGAAAAGTAAATTGCGGAAAGTAAACGAAAGCGATAAAAAGTCCTAATTAAAGCTATTACATCCTCGGAGCAATTACATAAATATGATCAAAAACCAATAAACGAACATACGCGTAAGAGAAAATTGAATCGGAGAAGTCCTTAGGGTTTTGACCCTTTTTTTGAGAAAGAATGAGTTTTTGGTGGTTTGGCATTTAATTAATATTAAACCTAAAACTAATTAATTAATTAAAAGAAAAGAAATATTTTTTTGGTTTTTTATGTGTTAAGGAAAATAAATAAAAAATAGTCAAAAGTTAGTAAAAACCCTAAGTCTAATTTATTTTATTTATTGCAAAAAATATTGAAAGTTAAACCTAATTAAAAAGACTAAATTAATTAGTTAGTATTTATTTACAAAAATAATAAAGAGTGAAATTAATAAATAATAAAAATATTAAAAATATTTTAGTTTTCTGAATTTATTATGAAAAAAATTAATTTGGTTAATTTAAATAATAATAATAATAATTAAAAGTAAAATAATAAAATGGAAAAAAATATAAAAGAATAAAAAGAACCTAGGGGGGTGTTGGCCCAAATCAGGAGGTGTTGGTTGCAATTTCCAGGCCCAACAACATGCAAGCCTCTTTGACTTTTGAGATTGTCTACGCGTGTGTTGACTGAGGGGTATGGTGACCATCATCTCATGGCCATTAGATTCAAGTTTGTGGCCACTTGGCGCATGTGTGATTGAGGCATATGGTGGACAACATCATGAAACCTGCATGTAATTATATGAAGAAAAATAGAAACAAGTGTTTTGGGGGACCTGGGATTCGAACCCAGGTCCCAATGATTCCAAGCCAGCACGCTAACCACTCCACCATCACGTTTCAATCGTTAGTAAAATAAAGCTCAATTATTATATTAACAAACAATCAAATATGCTGTAACATAAAAACACGCGCGCTTATTTTCAAACTGGCCAATGGTGTATCAACAGCTCATCATCTTCCTCGCTGTACCTGCAAAATAAACATTAGATAACGGGGGTTTTTAACCCCCACTATTCATCTTGACGAAAATTAGCGAATAGAGATACAGGGTATATAAATATTTCGCGAGGATAGAATCATGTTCGTCTGGTCCTAACGGTTCCAACCATGTGCCTTAGTGGTCTCAATTTTTCCTGGTTTGCAAAGCCCTAAATTCACAGCTTAAGAACCCTAGAATTTGATCATGGCAACTTTTGATTTATGGCGTTTCAATGCAATTAGGTTATACCATTAGCTTCATATGGGTTCTAGCAATACAAAACAATCAAGAAATCATGTTAAATGCTCATGAATTGGACAATACGATTTTGAAAAAAAGCTTCAAACCGTGGTTCTGTTTAGGATGATTCCTTGAGCTTTAGTGTGTGAATTTGATTGCCACACGTTCCTGGGAACTCCTGCAAGGTGTTAGAATCAACAAAAAGCTTTGAATCGCCCTGGAATATAGAAATCAGTTTTACAATTTTCTTGAAATTTTGCAATATGCTATGGCCTTTGTCTGCAGCTCTTTCACGTGTATGCATCAGGGTTGGCTTGCATATTTATAGAGGAATGAAATTAGGTCACAATCTTGAGCAAAAATCCATGGAATTGATGATTGAATATTTGATTAAAAATCAAATCTTTTTGCATTTTCATGATTGAATAAATTTGCCAATTTTGGAGATTTTTGCATCTTTGATTTGTACACGAAATTGCCAGCATATCTTGACCATATTTGCTTCACAAAAAGATTGAAAAACCAAATCTTTGTATTTTCCTACAATTTAAATTAATTAAATGAATTAATATTGATTAAAAATCCAATTAATTAATAAAAATAAGAAAATAAATTCAATTAAGCTTGATGGGTCGTGCATAGGACATGGATGAAGTTTCAAGAAGAAATTTGAGGCCCATTAGCAAAAATAAGGTGTTTTGAGCAAAGTTGACTTTTGCAAATTCACAAAAATTTCCCAACTTCTCCAATGCATATCTTGCTCAATTTTGATCATATGACCATGTTCTTGGACACTTTGGAAAGGTCTTGAAGTCCTATAACCAATTCCTTTGGTCCCATGTCATTTGGATTTACCAATCTCAAGTTATGGCCTTTGACTCAAAGTGAAGTTTTGTTGACTTTTGAATTTGACCTATAATGTAGAAATTGAGAACTTTTTATGAGAGCATTTCTTGGACTTGGAGTGTGAAGATGGATTGTAGGAAATGTCATCCCCTTCAAAATGAGCATTGGATGGGATTTTTCTGATGAACCATGAAAAAGTTATGCCCTGGTCAAGATACAGTTGACTTTTCTGTTGTCCCAAAATAGTAACTTCTTGCACCTTGATGATTTTTGAGCCATCCTTGTGGAATCATGATCAAGACTTGATCAAATGATGATTGTGACCTCAAAATAAGATGTTGACCAAAAATTCTGAATTTTGACTGTGAAATGACCATTTTGCCCATGTAGTTGACTATAGATCAAATGGGGCTTTTGACTGTGCAAATTGGCACTGTGAGTCTTGAAACTTGGCATGTAGGTGCTTGAGGATGTATATAGGCATATGAGACTTGTTTGAACCATTGGAAACCCCAAATTCCTTGAAAGAACCAAAACCCTAATTTCAGCTGCCTTAGGAGGTGGTTTGACTGTACAATCTCTTGAGTAGTCTTGAACCATTTGAAGATGATTCTTGACCAATCTTGAAGAATATGGGAGGGAAAATTTTGGGGTACAACAGTTGCCCCTGTTCAATCTTCTTAAACCTGAGGATGTAGATTGTCTTGCGTGCCTTTCGTGATCCGAAGGTGGAAGATGATTGAACACTAGAGTGCCCAGAAATTTGCACTCGCATGGTGTAGTATCAGCAATGTGATGTCGGGAATGGGCTTACAGATGCCATTTGGAGATATGATGGATAGAAGGATAGGCTTATAGATGCCATCTGGAGATTGTTTGTTAAGAGGATGGGCTTATAGATGCCATCTGAAGATATGACAGAATCTTGTCGGGGATGGGCTTATAGATGCCATCTGGGAATGTAATGGATAGTTGCGGAGATGGGCTTATAGATGCCATCCAGGGGTGTCGATCGCGTAAGAGATTCCTTAGCGAGAACTTGCATACCTGTAGTTTGTAGAATTGTAACTTTGTAAGTTGAAAGAAGGAACCTGTGTAGGGTTGCTTCATGATGGTCAAGTAGATAGTTGTCCTGTCTGGTTTCAGGTATTAATCTACAATCCGTCGTCCACAGATATTTCTTGGCTAGTTACAGGTGTTGATATGGAACTTAAGAGAGGTGGGTCAAGGAGATCGTTGTCCTGTCTGGTTTCAGGTATTAATCTTCAATCTCTTCAATGTAGATAACTTTCCTGTCTGGTTTCAGGTATAGATCTACAATCAGTCGTCCACAGATATTTCCTGGCTAGTTACAGGTGTTGATCCGGAACTTAAGAAGGTTAGTCGAGATAGTTTTCCTGGCTGGATACAGGTATTAATCTGTGATTTGAGAAAGAAAGATTGTCTTCCTGGCTTGCTACAGGTATTGATCTTCAATATCTTCATGTAGATACTTTCCTGACTAGTTATAGGTATAGATCTACAATCAGTCGCTCACAGATATTTCCTGGCTAGATACAGGTGTTGATCTGGAACTTGAAAAAGGTTGGTCGAGATAGCTTTCCTGGATGGATACAGGTATTAATCTCTGATTTGAGAAAGAAAGATTGTCTTCCTTGCTTGCTACAGGTATTTATCTTCAATCTCTTCATGTAGATACTTTCCTGGCTAGTTACAGGTATAGATCTACAATCAGTCGCTCACAGATATTTCCTGGCTAGATACAGGTGTTGATCTAGAACTTGAAAAAGGTTGGTCGAGATAGCTTTCCTGGCTGGATACAGGTATTAATCTCTGATTTGAGAAAGAAAGATTGTCTTCCTAGCTTTCTACAGGTATTGATCTTCAATCTCTTCATGTAGATACTTTCCTGGCTAGTTACAGGTATAGATCTACAATCAGTCGGTCACAGATATTTCCTGGCTAGATACAGGTGTTGATCTGGAACTTGAAAAAGGTTGGTCGAGATAGCTTTCCTGGTTGGATACAGGTATTAATCTCTAATTTGAGAAAGAAAGATTGTCTTCCTGGCTTGCTACAGGTATTGATCTTCAATCTCTTCATGTAGATGGTTTTCCTGTCTGGTTACAGGTGTTGACCTATAATCCGTCGTTCACAGATATTTCCTGGCTAGATACAGGTGTTGATCTGGAACTTAAGAAAGTTGGTCGAGATAGCTTTCCTGGCTGGTTTCAGGTATTAACCTCTGACTTGAGAAAGAAAGATTGTCTTCCTGGCTTGCTACAGGTATTGATCTTCAATCTCTTCATGTAGATAACTTTCCTGGCTAGTTACAGGTATAGATCTACAATCAGTCGTTCACAGATATTTCCTGGCTAGATACAGGTGTTGATCTGGAACTTAAGAAAGGGTTTTTTTGATAATGATGTGATGAAGGAATCTGAGACGATTGCTACTCCAAATAGATGATGAAGGAATCGGGGACGATTACTACCTCAGCAGGATGATGAAGGAATCTTGGAAGATTACTACCTCAGCAGGATGATGAAGGAATCTTGGATGATTACTACCTCAGCAGGATGATGAAGGAATCTTGGATGATTACTACCTCAACGGGATGATGAAGGAATCTTGGACGATTTCTACCTCAACGGGATGATGAAGGAATCTTGATGACTTCTACCTCAACGGGGTGATGAAGGAATCTTGATGACTTCTACCTCAACGGGATGATGAAGGAATCTTGATGACTTCTACCTCAACGGGGTGATGACTTTTATTTGTTGATCGTTCTTTCCTGAAAAGGTAAAGAGTTAGTTGTATGCAATGTCATGATGCATGATGTCATGATGTTCTCAAAAATAAATGAGGTCGTGTCGTATGCACTTTATCATGTATGTAAATAGGAGGTATGAGATGTGCAATGTTTATGAATGTATTTTCGTCTTGGGAAAATAAATCTTTGACAAATGCCGGGGAGTTTGTTAAATCCTGGGCTGATGTTGAAGAGTAGAGTTCTTCGTTTCCGCTGGGGATGATGAGCGAAGATGGTTGCAAGAATGAACCAGTAGGGGAAGATGACTCCGTTGGGGAATAAACTTGATGAAGAGATTACTCTGCGGGGAAATACTCTGTGGGGAAGAGATGCTTCGCTGAGATTTTACGATAACTCCGCTGGGGATTCCGTTAATAAACTCTGTTAGGGATTTCGATAATGAACTCTGCTGGGGATAGAAAGAACTTCGCTGGGGATGATCTTTCAGTTGCAACTTGCTGAGGATAACCCAGTTAGACTCTGGTGGGGATAACCTTCTGAATATGACTGAGGAGATGCATTTGCATTCTGCAGGGGACAAGCTTCCAGAATCTACTGGGGAGATGGTTCAACTCTCCTGGGGAAATTTTTGAGGAAATGGCTCCACTGGGGGTATCTTGTATTCCTCCGGGGAACAATCTTATATTTCTTTGAGGAATATTAAGAATGCCGGGGATGCTTGCTGGGGAATATCTTTATACTCTGCTGGAGAATATTAAGATCTTCTGGGGATACCCAACTGTGATCGGTGGATCTGGAACTGACTGTTTATCGCTGGTTCGCGAAATGTCGCGGAAGCAAGAGTCGCCACCGTCTTTTATTTTCTCCAACATGGACAGGACAAAAGCATAGAAAAATTCCTTATAGAGATTGCTCTCGGTTCGGGAGGTAGATTATAGAAAGGGAAGGTGTTAGCACCCTTTCTATCCATGGTTATCCATGGGCTCTTAGATACTTGCTCATTGTGTTTTCAAAATGGTTTGTTTGCTTTTCAACTGTGGGTTTTAAAAAAGTTTCTTTGAAAATTCCAGTTCGACTCTTGTATCGGTCCTCAAGAGTGTTTGAAAAATTGCTTTCGAAAGCTTTTTGAAAAGGTGTCGGTGCGAAAAGTATTTTTGATTTGTTTTGAATTTAGAGCAAGTATCTAGGGTCGTCTACCTACCCTAAGGAATTCGTCTGTGTAAATGTCCTTTAAAGTAGTGCCATCCCACCATTGAGAGGTAGGTAGCACCACCGTTGGAGGTGTTCGGGTCAATTCGAGGTTCGGGACATGGTGATCACCGGCGCAATAGGAAGACACCTTAGAAGCTACCCTCATGCCAGGTTCCCGGATCATGAGGACTCACTAAGACATCCTCTACTCGACGATCACCTTTCGAGGGGCAAGGCAACAGTGAGGCGTACCCTAGGGGTGGTGTGTGATTTGTGTGTCAGATTCAGATATTTTGTCTTGTTATGTCATGGGTGATCTACGCTTTTGTTTTTATTTTAACATTCATTCTTGCATGCAATTATTTAACAGTTAAAAAGTTGCGAGAAATGTAAAGTTCCTAAACTATTACAAAGGCGCGGGTCCGCATCGCCAAATTAAATCCAAGACCCGATTTGACATAAAATAAAGGAAAGTGCGAGAAATATAAATTTACACGACTTTGGGAGAATTACATTTAAAAATTATAAGAAAGGAAATAAATGCACGAATTGAATTAAAATTGAAAGCGAGGGCGTTGGACCTCTTTTTAATGAAATTAAATTATTATTAACAAATTAATTAAAATAATGAAAAAAGAAAAGATTTTTGGTTTTTTTTTTGTATTTATGGATTTTTAATAAGAATTAAATTGAAATTAAAACCTAGTTCTAACTATTTTTAATTTATAAAAAAAAATATGTTAAAGTTAAACCTAGAATTAACCCTAATTAATTAATGAAATTTTATTTACAAAAATAAACAATTAATTATTAATAAAAAGAAAAGAAAAGGATAAAAATTGATTAAAACCCTAATTCTACAAATTTTAAGTTTATTAAAAAAAATGTCAAAATTAATCCTAGAATTGAAAACTAAATTAATTGATGATTTTTACTTACAAAAAATAATATTTAAATAAAATATATTTTTATTTTTATGACTTTCTGATTTTTATTATTTTTTTATGTTTTATGAAAAGAACTTAATTTAAAGAATTAAAAAAAAGAAATAGTTGAAACAACTAAAATAAAAAGAAAACAATTGCAAAACCTTGGGGGGTTCTGTCCCCAAACTGGAGGTTTTTTGGCTAGCAATCAGGCCCATTAGGACCCTGGCCTTGTTGACTTTATTGGCCACGTGCAGCTTCATTGACTTATGCCTATGGTACTCTTCAAATCAAGGCCTTTGGATTGCCTTTAGTAGCCATGTGGCGTGCCTGGATTGTGAGCGTATGATGGTCTTCAGGGAAGAAACTGCACAGGATGATATTAGGAAAAATATTATGGAAAGGGAGGGGGACCTGGGATTCGAACCCAGGTCCCAAAGGTTACCAATGCTACGCTTGACCAGTGGAGCTATGAACGCGCTTTGAATATATAATAACAAATAAATATCATAAGATAAAACAAGCGTTAGTGGCTGATTTTAGCGCGAAATTCAAACGAGCCAACCATGCCTTGCCACCTAGTCTTCTTCTTCCTCGTTTGCATTTTACCTGAAACATAAAAGGAATTAGCGGGGGTTTTGAACCCCCCCAAACTGCAAGCTTTTCAAAAATAGCGATTAGGCCATTTTGCTATATAAATTGGGCGCGACTGTTGCATTCGATTCGTCCAAGTGTCCTGATTTTGACCATGGCACTGAGATGTTCTAATTTTACCCTATACCAGAATCCCCAATTCAAGGTCTCTGAAAACCTAGCACGCTTCAATGGTGGATCCTCTAATTTGGCACGAAAACTCAATTAAAGTATGTGGTTAGTTTTAGAATCAATGAATTAGTATGAATCCATAAAAAAATGCAATGAGAATGCTTGAATATTGAAACACGAATATGAATAAAATGTGAAAAAACTTTGAGTTCTATATACCAATTCTGGGCGTTAGAGTTGATGATTTTTATTCAAACACGTTCCTTGAAGCCTCAGGAACGCAATAGAATGGTTATTTGCCTTTGAATCGCACTGGAATGTAGTTTTCAGTTTTGGAATTTTTTGGCAAAAACTCAAACTTTGCTCTTGTTTTCTGGCGCAGCTCTTAGGTTTTTAGAACTAGGGTTGGCATTAGGCTTATGTATGGAATGATTAGGGTTGAGTTTTTGGTCCAAAGAATCAAAGCATTGATGTAGAGAATATTTGACTTTCATGGCATAATTTTTCAATCTTTTTCATGCATATTTGATTCTAATCATGGAAAATCACATTGATTATTTCCCTATCTAATAATGCACGAAATCCTTAAGTTATTCCATGCATAAAAAGATTTGAAAACTTTGGTTTGGTATTTTCCACATATTTTAATTAATTAAATGAATTTTTAGCAATTAAAAATTCAAATAAATAAAATAGAAATGATGAATAACTTCCCTTTGGGCCCAATGGTCGTTCACATGCTTTGGATGATGAATCTTGGAAGGAAAAGAGGCCCATTAGCAATTTTAAGACATTTGAAGCAAAGTTGACTTTTCAAAATACCCAAAAATTTCCCAACTTCCACAAGGCATATCTTGCTCAATTTTTAAGCTTTGCTCATGTTCTTGGACATTTTGGAAAGGTCTTGAAGTACTCTAACCAATGCCTTTGGTCCCATGTCATTTTGATTTACCAATATCAATTTATGGCCTTTGACTTAAAGTCCCTTTTTGTTGACTTTTGAAAATGACCTATAATGTTGAAATTGACAACTTTTTGTGAGAGCATTTCTTGGACACGAAGTGTGAAGAGGAGTTGTAGGAAATGTCTTTCTATTCAAAATGAGCTTTGGATGGAATTTTTCTGATAATCCATGTGAAAGTTATGCCTTGGTCAAGTTACAGTTGACTTTTTCAACTGTCCAAATATGGAAACTTTTGCATCTTGAGACTTTTTGAGCCATACCTTGAAAATCATGATCAAGAATTGATCAAATGATGTTTATGGATTCATAATAAGATGTTGACCAAAAATTTGAACTTTTGACTGTCAAATGACCATTTTGCCCCTACAGTTGACTATAGTGCAATTAGGGTTTTTGACTGTGCAATTTTGTGCTGTAAGTCTTGAAACTTGGTATGAGGATGCTTGACCATGTTTGTAGGCATGTGGAACTTGATTGGAACCTTGGAAACTTCATTTTCTTTGTCAGAACCAAAACCCTAATTTTTGACTGTTAGGAGGCCCTTGAACTATGCAACCCTTGGGGAGATTTTGCACCTTTTGACTTGGCAAATCTTGAAGAATATGGGAGGGCAAATTTTGGGGTACAACAGTTGCCCCTGTTCAATCTTCTTAGACCTGAGGATGCAGATTGGCTGACGTGCCTTTCGTAATCCGAAGGTGGAAGATGATTGAACACTAGAGTGCCCAGAAATTTGCGCTCACATAGTAGTGTGATGATGGGAATGGGCTTATAGATGCCATTTGGAGATTGATGGATAGGATGATGGGCTTATAGATGCCATGCTAAGAGATGATGGAAGGTGGATGGGTATAGATGCCATCTGGGTGTCGATCGCGTAAGAGATTCCTTAGCGAGAACTTGCGTACCTGCAAGAGAAAAATGATTACCTGACCTGTTACAGGAGCTGATCTTCCGATTCTTTGTATAGATGCGTCCTGACTGGTTACAGGAATGGAATCTGGAGCTTCGAAAGGTGATGAATGAACCAGGGATGGTTACTACCTCAACAGGAACGGTGAGAGAACCTTGGATGACTACTACCTCAACAGTAACACTGAGAGAATCTGGGGACGATTACTACCTCCGCAGTAACGGGGAGAGAACCATAGGCGACTTCAATCTCAACAGTATCATTGAGAGAATCTTGGGCGACTTCATCCTCAACAGTAACGCTGAGAGAATCTTGGGGCGATTATTACCTCCGCAGTAACGGGGAGAGAACCATAGGCGACTTCAACCTCAACAGTATCATTGAGAGAATCTTGGGCGACTTCAACCTCAACAGTAACGCTGAGAGAATCTTGGGGCGATTACTACCTCCGCAGTAACGGGGAGAGAACCATAGGCGACTTCAACCTCAACAGTATCATTGAGAGAATCTTTGGCGACTTCAACCTCAACAGTAACGCTGAGAGAATCTTGGGGCGATTACTACCTCCGCAGTAACGGGGAGAGAACCATAGGCGACTTCAACCTCAACAGTATCATTGAGAGAATCTTGGGCGACTTCAACCTCAACAGTAACGCTGAGAGAATCTTGGATATCTTCTACTGAGTCTTTATCAGGGAAATCTGTTAGGGGTCGATTTAGCTGGACTAGAGAAGGCCTTTGACTGGAGAAGAAACAGGAAAATCTTAGGGTCAATTTAACTGAACCAGGCTAGGTCTTGAAATGTCTTCAACTGGATAAGAAACAGGGAGATCTTAGGGTCGATCTGACTGAACCATAGAAGGCCTTTGACTGGATAAGAAACAGAAAAATCTTAGGGTCGATCTAACTGAACCGGTCTAGGTCTTGAAATGTAGCTGAGAACTTAACTGGATCTTTCCTGAAAAGTAAAGGTCAGTTACATGCAATGCATGATGTGGATCAAGCAATGATGTCCTCAACATAAATGATATTTGTAAGATGTGATGCGTATATGCATGCTATAATGTATGTGATGTTTATGGATGTATGTTTTTTGTCTAGGAAAGTAAATCCTTGACGGGTGCCGGGAAGTCACATCCTGGGCTGATGTTGGAGAATAGATTCTTTGCTTCCGCTGGGGATGATGATTGCAAGAATACCGGTAGGAGCAGATGACTCCGTTGGGGCATAAACTTGGTACTCTGCGGGGAGAAAAGTACTCTAGCGATCTTGCTGGGAAGCAATACTCTATGGGGAGAGGGGTACTTGGTTGAGTTGTTGATAATAACTTGCTGAAGATACCCTTGTTGTTGGAAGTGTTAATAGACCTCGCTGGGGATAAGAAGACTTCGTCGAGGACGCTCTTTTCGTGGCTTTTGGCTGAGGATAACCCAGTTATATCCTGGTAAGGAAATAACTCTTTGAATAAAGCCGAGAGACGCGTTCGTGCTCTGCGAGGATAAGCTTCCAGAATCTACTGGGGATAAGCTTACTGCTGGGGAGATGGATTGAACTTTCCTGGGGAAGCCTCTGGACTGGACTCTCCTGGGGAAATTCTTGAGGTATAATTTTTGTAACTTGAAAGAGGGAACCTATGTAGGGTTGCCCGATGATGAGCTCGTGTAAAAACCGCATCTTGGAAAGAAGGACACCTGTGTAGGATTACTGATGACGAGTTAGTGTAAAACTGCATCTTGGAGGAAGGAGACCTGTGTAAGGTTTACTGATGACGAGTCCGTGTAAAATTACGTCTGAAGCTTGAGAAGGGAACCTGGGTGGGGTTACTTTGACGATGAGCCCGTGTAAAACTACATCTTTGAAGAGGTAAAACCTGGGTAGGGTTTCTGATGACGAGTCTGTGTAAAACTGCATCTTTGGGGAGAGAGAACCTGTGTAGGGTTTCTTCGAGATAATTTCATGTAAAACTTTTGGCGGAACCGGGGTAAGTTTACTGCAGGGTAAGTTCGTGTAAAACTTTTTGATGAACCGGGGTAAGGTCATCTGGAGATAAGTCCGTGTAAGACTTCTGGAGGAACCGGGGTAAGGTTACTTATGGAGGGTGAGTCCGTGTAAGACTTCGTCTGAAAGTTGAGAAGGAACCGGTGTAGGGTTGCCTGATGATGATTAAGTGGATGATTGTCCTGTTTGGTTTCGGATGTTAACCCATGATCCGGAATTTGCAAAGGTAGATGGTAATCATCTTTATATTGACCTTTCCTTTGTACTTTGGTTGACAGAGCAATGGGATCGTCTAGACAACTCATTATTGCCCCTGTTTCGGAGGTGAGGGAAGAAGATACCTGTGGAGGTGCTTGATAACTGCTGATTGGAAAATCTTCCTCTGGTATGCAAGTGACGAGATGCCAGGACATAGCCGTGCGCTTTGATCCCTAATTTTTGCCTGGACCGCCCTTTCGGGTTTTCAGTCCACCGGGATACCCATTTTTTCCCAAGCCGCCTTTTCAGGTTTTCGACTTGCCGGGTGTACAGATTTTCATTTCATCCCTTATTTTGCCCGAACCCTTTTGGTTCGCCGGGAAGCCCTAATTTTTGCCTAGGTATGTCAACCTAGCGGGTCTTTGATTTTGCGTAGTATTTTTTCGACTATGTCCGTTCTCTCAGAATGTAGGGAGTTGCCCCTGTTAGAAGTGTTTTGTCATGCCCCAGAAAGTGTTTGATCAGGCAAGATTCGTTGTTGGAATGCCCCGAGTGACTTCGGCGGAGATTTGCCCCAGGCTATTTGGCCTTTGAGAGATTGTTCGAATCTTGGCTTGACTGCCCCAGATGATGGACACTGATCATGCCATGCCCCTTGATTGGAAGTGTTTCTTCCATTGGAGGTGACTCTTTTGTTGAGAAGACCTTCGTTCATCGGATATTCGTTGGGCAAAGTTCTCTGCTGTTCAAACAAATAATCATATGCAAACAATGTTATCTTAAGAATGCAAAGCTTATGTCTGTCTTGAAATTTTTGAAAATGCATTTTTCAATAAAAGCAAATGAGTTTTTTTTTTTGTAAACTGTGATGTCAACTCGTTATTTTACCGCAAGCCTTAAGGAGTCAGGATACCTTTGTAACAGTATGCTTTCGAACTAACCCATGCTTCAGCTAGGACTTTTAAGGGTTATAACGTGGCTTGGTTCACGGTTTAAGAAACAAAGGATAAAGGCTCAAATTATATTTGTACCCACCCGCTCTTCGTGATGTTCTTCAATCCTAAACTCAGCTGATCGTGCGTTAGACCTTATTTGAGTTTTTATCCTGATTTTCCGGTGATGATTCGGATGTTGATAACTTATTTTGCATAGGCAGTCATTTTTTGTTGAGGGTTTGTAAGACCTCTTTCTTTTTCTTTATTATCCCTATTTTTTGCCTGAACTGTTTCTTTTTGGGTTTACAGTCAGCGGGATGCCCCAGTTTTTGTAAGTCTCCTTCATAGGTTTTGACTTATTGGGTTTTTATTTTTGATATATAATGACCGCCTGTCTTTATGATCATTCGGAACCATCACTGTCTGTTGTCTCGGAAGGACTTCTTTGGTGTCATTCGTTGTGCACCTAGATCAACTGAGAGAACTACCCTGCCCCAGGTTATGATTAAGGGTTTAATTTTCGAAAAGAAAAACTCCTACTTCTTTGGCTCAGATGGGTTGACGAGGGATTATCATCCTTATAACTCCAGTGTTTAGGGATTGAAACAATGCCTGTACCTCATCAGCGGGGTCTGTTCAAAAGCATACTGTAGATTATGGTATCATTTTCGTCATCCTCCCTCAAGAGGCTTAGCATTATTAACCAAGAGTTGATCATCACAAAAATACGAAAACAGTTTTAAGTATAGTAAACATAATTAATTCAAGACAGACATATGTAATGCATTCATGAAATAAAAGAGTTTATCATGATAATTGTTTATTTGAACAAGAAAAGAAAAATACAACTTGAATTCAAATGAATAAAGATCTCTCAATCCTAGCCATGTTTTGGCAAAGGAGCAGTGGTCACAATGGGAGTCTCAGCAGGCTCGAACTCGATCTCCTTAGCGTCGATCATATTCTGGATTTTATACTTCAGCGCCCAACAGTCCTCAGTATCGTGCCCCGGGCTATCAGAATGATAAGCACACCTCGCCTGTGGATTGTAGTTTGGAGAGGAGGTCTTGGGATTTGCAGGAGGGTTGATCACCGCAATCAGGTTCATTTTCAACATGTGCTGCAATGCTTGTGACCATGACATGTTGATGTTGGTGAATTGTCTTTTAGGCTCGTCCGGCCTTCGCTGATTTCCCTTTTGTGGTTGTCGGCGTGGTGCAGAGCCAGAGATCATGACTGCCCCTGCTTGTTGGTCACGACGACTCTTTTGACCGTACGCAGCATTAGACTCTTTCCTGCCCATGTAAGGCTTTTTGTGAGTATCAGACTATGTGGCCTCTTGAATCTTCCCACTTTTGATGCCCGCTTCAATTCTTTCCCCAGTCAGAATGAGGTCGGTAAATCCTGCAGATGAATTACCAATGAGATGATTGAAGAACGGCCCGGACAGGGTCCCCAAGAACATATCAACGAGTTCCCGGTCAGTTAATGGAGGCTGCACCCTGCCAGCCAGGTCCCTCTACTTCTGTGCGTACTCTTTAAAACCTTCACTTGACCCTAGCGACATACCCTGGAGTTGGGTACGTGTAGGAGCAAGGTCGGCATTATATTGATACTGCTTGTAAAAAGCAGTAGCCAACTCTTCCCAGTTACGAACTTTGGTCCCGTCCAGCTGATAGAACCATTCGAGGTGAGTCCCTGAAAGACTCTCCTGGAAGAAGTGGATCCACAAGTTCTTGTCCATATTGTATGGTTGAATCTTCCGCACGTAAGATCTGAGATGCAGCCTGGGACAGGATTCCCCATCATACTTAGCAAAAGAAGGAACCTTGAATTTGTGTGGGATCACCACACCAGAAGATAGACCCAGGTCTCTGAAATCCAACCCCGGCACTTGTTGAATTTCCATGGCATTCAGACGATCCTCTAGTTGTTTGTACCGGTCCTCAGCTGGAGGGTACTGCTCATCATTGAACTCCGTCTCATTGTCAGAGACCACTGGACTAGGCACCTCTCTCTCATGGGGACTGTGTTTCCCCACAGATGGAGTTGTCCTTTCAGCTTCATCCTGCAGTGTGTTCCCAGATCTGCGTCTAGGGCTGAACAAAACAGTCCTCTTCTTCTTCTTCTGAATCAGAGTCTTCAATTCCTTTTGACCCTGGGCTAGACTCATAATCAACTCCTGGAACTGGGCATTCTGGGCCTGGAGGGCCTTGATAGTTTGTCCCTCGGATGATTCAGGATTCATGATGACTGCTGAAATAAACAGCGAAGAAGGTAAGTGACCTGCAACAAGTGTACCTGTAATGCAATGATATGTATGATATGCATGCAATGTTTTCAAGGACCTCGCGGGGTAAACAAGAAATTTGTTAAAATTTGAAACCGGTAGCTTGATTGAAGGCACTACATATTGTTGAGAGTCCTTCTTCAAGGGTCAAAGGCTCACCATATCCAGTGGGTCATAGCCCCTGACAACCTTGGCTAGAGGAAAATAAATCCTCTTTGCCCCTTTCTAGACAGTTGGTTCATCATGACCTGCATCACAAGCCCTTGAGATCCTTGAAATGGGTTAGGATGTATGCAATGGTATGATGTTATGCTATGCATGGGGGTAATGTAAGTGACCCTGTTATGAGTCTCAATTAAGGACTGCCAACCAAAACCTGCAAGAAACTTAGTAACCCCTGTTATGAGTCCCAATTAAGGACTATAAACAAAACCTGCAAGTAGTTCATGTGTCAGATAACAAGCATGCAAGTAGTCAAATACGAAGGCACGCAAGTCACACAAGAGAAGCCCTTAGAGTTTAAGGCCAGCATGGGGTCTGGGTATTACCCTCTTGAAGTTGGTGGGTTCAACCTGTCCTATTAGAAGTAACCGGGTTCTAAGGGTCCCAATATCACCGGATTTCTTTCATTGTTCATCGTTTCGATTTAGCCACTGAACTGGCGACCGAAGTATTCCAGGAAAGCAATCCTCAATTGGGTGTAGTATCGAGTATCAACCAACCTCGGACTGCACCAAAGTCAATTATCTCACTACCCTAAAGAGGCCAAGATAGTTCAATTAAGGTTCCTAAGGTCTGTTGATGCTTCATGACACCACGCGGAGGCCCCGTACTCTCCTTGACTGAACTCAAGGGTTACCGGTACACACCAAAGTGCCACATCAACGTAGCAAACTGTTTCAACCATGTCGGTATACCCCGCACAGTTCCCTCACAGCCTTGTTGCTACTTTCTAAGAAGGTATCCCCAGATCCGGGTTAGGATCTATAGAACTCCCAAGACAGTCCCACAATTTAAAGCAAGCAAAGAAAGCAATTGAAAACACAGTTATGAACTAACCCTAAGGTACACCTCACTTTAAGTTTTGTTCCCCAGCAGAGTCGCCAGTTCTGTGATCGGTGGATCTGGAACTGACTGTTTATCGCTGGTTCGCGAAATGTCGCGGAAGCAAGAGTCGCCACCGTCTTTTATTTTCTCCAACATGGACAGGACAAAAGCACAGAAAAATTCCTTATAGAGATTTCTCTCGGTTCGGGAGGTAGATTATAGAAAGGGAAGTTGTTAGCACCCTTTCTATCCATGGTTATCCATGGGCTCTTAGATACTTGCTCATTGTGTTTTCAAAATAGTTTGTTTGCTTTTCAACTGTGGGTTTTAAAAAAGTTTCTTTGAAAATTCCAGTTCGACTCTTGTATCGGTCCTCAAGAGTGTTTGAAAAATTGCTTTCGAAAGCTTTTTGAAAAGGTGTCGGTGCGAAAAGTATTTTTGATTTGTTTTGAATTTAGAGCAAGTATCTAGGGTCGTCTACCTACCCTAAGGAATTCGTCTGTGTAAATGTCCTTTAAAGTAGTGCCATCCCACCATTGAGAGGTAGGTAGCACCACCGTTGGAGGTGTTCGGGTCAATTCGAGGTTCGGGACATGGTGATCACCGGCGCAATAGGAAGACACCTTAGAAGCTACCCTCATGCCAGGTTCCCGGATCATGAGGACTCACTAAGACATCCTCTACTCGACGATCACCTTTCGAGAGGCAAGGCAACAGTGAGGCATACCCTAGGGGTGGTGTGTGATTTGTGTGTCAGATTCAGATATTTTGTCTTGTTATGTCATGGGTGATCTACGCTTTTGTTTTTATTTTAACATTCATTCTTGCATGCAATTATTTAACAGTTAAAAAGTTGCGAGAAATGTAAAGTTCCTAAACTATTACAAAGGCGCGGGTCCGCATCGCCAAATTAAATCCAGGACCCGATTTGACATAAAATAAAGGAAAGTGCGAGAAATATAAATTTACACGGCTTTGGGAGAATTACATTAAAAAATTATAAGAAAGGAAATAAATGCACGAATTGAATTAAAATTGAAAGCGAGGGCGTTGGACCTCTTTTTAATGAAATTAAATTATTATTAACAAATTAATTAAAATAATGAAAAAAGAAAAGATTTTTGGTTTTTTTTGTATTTATGGATTTTTAATAAGAATTAAATTGAAATTAAAACCTAGTTCTAACTATTTTTAATTTATAAAAAAAAATATGTTAAAGTTAAACCTAGAATTAACCCTAATTAATTAATGCAATTTTATTTACAAAAATAAACAATTAATTATTAATAAAAAGAAAAGAAAAGGATAAAAATTGATTAAAACCCTAAATCTACAAATTTTAAGTTTATTAAAAAAAATGTCAAAATTAATCCTAGAATTGAAAACTAAATTAATTGATGATTTTTACTTACAAAAAATAATATTTAAATAAAATATATTTTTATTTTTATGACTTTCTGATTTTTATTATTTTTTTATGTTTTATGAAAAGAACTTAATTTAAAGAATTAAAAAAAAGAAATAGTTGAAACAACTAAAATAAAAAGAAAAGAATTGCAAAACCTTGGGGGGTTCTGTCCCCAAACTGGAGGTTTTTTGGCTAGCAATCAGGCCCATTAGGACCCTGGCCTTGTTGACTTTATTGGCCACGTGCAGCTTCATTGACTTATGCCTATGGTACTCTTCAAATCAAGGCCTTTGGATTGCCTTTAGTAGCCATGTGGCGTGCCTGGATTGTGAGCGTATGATGGTCTTCAGGGAAGAAACTGCACAGGATGATATTAGGAAAAATATTATGGAAAGGGAGGGGGACCTGGGATTCGAACCCAGGTCCCAAAGGTTACCAATGCTACGCTTGACCAGTGGAGCTATGAACGCGCTTTGAATATATAATAACAAATAAATATCATAAGATAAAACAAGCGTTAGTGGCTGATTTTAGCGCGAAATTCAAACGAGCCAACCATGCCTTGCCACCTAGTCTTCTTCTTCCTCGTTTGCATTTTACCTGAAACATAAAAGGAATTAGCGGGGGTTTTGAACCCCCCCAAACTGCAAGCTTTTCAAAAATAGCGATTAGGCCATTTTGCTATATAAATTGGGCGCGACTGTTGCATTCGATTCGTCCAAGTGTCCTGATTTTGACCATGGCACTGAGATGTTCTAATTTTACCCTATACCAGAATCCCCAATTCAAGGTCTCTGAAAACCTAGCACGCTTCAATGGTGGATCCTCTAATTTGGCACGAAAACTCAATTAAAGTATGTGGTTAGTTTTAGAATCAATGAATTAGTATGAATCCATAAAAAAAATGCAATGAGAATGCTTGAATATTGAAACACGAATATGAATAAAATGTGAAAAAACTTTGAGTTCTGTATACCAATTCTGGGTGTTAGAGTTGATGATTTTTATTCAAACACGTTCCTTGAAGCCTCAGGAACGCAATAGAATGGTTATTTGCCTTTGAATTGCACTGGAATCTAGTTTTCAGTTTTGGAATTTTTTGGCAAAAACTCAAACTTTGCTCTTGTTTTCTGGCGCAGCTCTTAAGTTTTTAGAACTAGGGTTGGCATTAGGCTTATGTATGGAATGATTAGGGTTGAGTTTTTGGTCCAAAGAATCAAAGCATTGATGTAGAGAATATTTGACTTTCATGGCATAATTTTTCAATCTTTTTCATGCATATTTGATTCTAATCATGGCAAATCACATTGATTCTTTCCCTATCTAATAATGCACGAAATCCTTAAGTTATTCCATGCATAAAAAGATTTGAAAACTTTGGTTTGGTATTTTCCACATATTTTAATTAATTAAATGAATTTTTAGCAATTAAAAATTCAAATAAATAAAATAAAAATGATGAATAACTTCCCTTTGGGCCCAATGGTCGTTCACATGCTTTGGATGATGAATCTTGGAAGGAAAAGAGGCCCATTAGCAATTTTAAGACATTTGAAGCAAAGTTAACTTTTCAAAATACCCAAAAATTTCCCAACTTCCACAAGGCATATCTTGCTCAATTTATAAGCTTTGCTCATGTTCTTGGACATTTTGGAAAGGTCTTGTAGTCCTCTAATCAATGCCTTTGGTCCCATGTCATTTTGATTTACCAATCTCAAGTTATCGCCTTTGACTTAAAGTCCCTTTTTGTTGACTTTTGAAAATGACCTATAATGTTGAAATTGACAACTTTTTGTGAGAGCATTTCTTGGACTTGAAGTGTGAAGAGGAGTTGTAGGAAATGTCTTTCTCTTCAAAATTAGCTTTGGATGGAATTTTTCTGATAATCCATGTGAAAGTTATGCCTTGGTCAAGTTACAGTTGAGTTTTTCAACTGTCCAAATATGGAAACTTTTGCATCTTGAGACTTTTTGAGCCATACCTCTAAAATCATGATCAAGAATTGATCAAATGATGTTTGTGGCTTCAAAATAAGATGTTGACCAAAAATTTGAACTTTTGACTGTCAAATGACCATTTTGCCCCTACAGTTGACTGTAGTGCAATTAGGGTTTTTGACTGTGCAATTTTGTGCTGTAAGTCTTGAAACTTGGTATGAGGATGCTTGACCATGTTTGTAGGCATGTGGGACTTGATTGGACCCTTGGAAACTTCATTTTTTTTGTCAGAACCAAAACCCTAATTTTTTACTGTTAGGAGGCCCTTGAACTGTGCAACCCTTGGGGAGATTTTGCACCTTTTGACTTGGCAAATCTTGAAGAATATGGGAGGGAAAATTTTAGGGTACAACACCAACTTTTCCAGGACTGATGGTAGACCAACTCTGCTCGGGGGAAGAGTATTGCTGACTTGTTGGGGATACTGTGCCCTTTTTAGGGCTGATTGGAGGCCCACTCTACTTGGGGAGAGTATTGCTGAATCTTGCCTTACTCTGTGGGGAGTGAAAGTATCTTGGTCATACTCTTCAGCTGAATCTACCTTGTACCTGGAGGACAGAGCAACTTGTACAGTTCGGACAATTCTTATTGCCCTAACCTCTGTGGGAGTAGGTACCTGTGGAGGCCTTGATTACTGCCGATTGATAAATCTTCTTTAGGTAGGCAAGTGACGAGATGACGGGACATAGTCGTACGCTCTTGATCCCTAACTTTTGCATGGACCGCCCTTTCGGGTTTTCAGTCCATCGGGATACCCTTTCTTGCCCAAGCCGCCTTTTCAGGTTTTCGACTTGCCGGGTGTACAAATTTTTCATTTTCGTCCCTTATTTTTGCCCGAACCCTTTTGGTTCGCCGGGAAGCCCTTATTTTTGCCTAGGCCAGTCGACCTAGCGGGTCTTTGATTATGCGTAGTGTTTTTTCGACTATGTCCATGCTCTCCGGATGTAGTGAGTTGTCACTGTCAGTAGTGTTGTGTTGTCATATTACCAGAAGATGTTTGATCGTACCAGATTTGTCGCTGGAATTCATGCCCAATGCCCCAGTTGATTCAGATGGAGATATGCCCCTGGCTATTTGGCATTTTTGAGAGATTCCTTGAATCTTGACTTAACTTCCCCAGATGATGGACAATGCTCATGTATGCCCCTTGGTTGGAAGTGTTTTTCCACTTGAGGTGATCCTTGAGAAGATTTTTGTTCACCAGATATTCGTCGTGCGAATTTCTCTACTATTGAACAAATAGTCATATGCAAACAATATTATTTCAAGAATGCAACGCTTATGTCTGTCTTGATGTTTTTGAAAATGCAGTTTTCAATAAAACCAGTGATTTTTTGTAAAATGTGATGTCAACTCAAGATTTTACAGCAAGCCCTACAGGAGTCAGGATACCTTTGGTAACAGTATGCTTTCGAACTAACCCACGCTTCAGCTAGGACTTTTAAGGGTTATAACGTGGCCTAGTTCACGGTTTAAGAAAAAAATGATAAAGGCTCAAAATTTATTTGTACCCACCCGCTCTTCGTGATGTTCTTCGATCCTAAACTCAGCTAATCGTGCATTAGACCTTGTTTGAGTCTTTGCTCTGATATTCCGGTGATGGTTCGGATATTGACAGTTTATTTTGAATAGGCATTCATTTCTTTTTTGTTGAGGGTTTGTAGGACCTCTTTCTTTTCGATTTTATTATCCCTGTCTTTTTGCCTGAACTGTTTCTTTTGTGATTACAGTCAGCGGGATGCCCCATTTTTTATGTAAGTATCCTTCATAGGTTTTGACTTATTGGGCTTTTATTTTGAGAGATAATGACTGCCTGTCCTTCCGATTATACGGAACCATCACCGTCTCTTGTTTCGGAAGGACTTCTTTGATGCCATTTTGTGCACCTGGATCACTGAGTGATGTCCTTCATTGTGCGTCTGGATTAATTGAGAGAACTACCCTGCCCCAGGTTATGATTAAGGGTTTTAATTTGTGAAAAGAAAAACTCCAACTTCTTTGGCTCAAAGGGGTTGACGAGGGATTATCTTCCTTATGACTCCACTGTTTAGGATTTTGAAACAATGCCTGTACTTCATCAGCGGGGTCTGTCTAAAAGCATACTGTAAAGATCATGGTATCGTTTTCGTCATCCTCCCTCAAAAGGTTTAGGATTTTTTTATCGAGAGTTGACATCACAAAAAATGAAAGCAATTTGAATATAGTGAATACGAATGGATGGATTCAAAACAGACATGTGCAATGCATTGATAAGGTAATAAAGTTTGACATGAGTAAATGTTCGAACAATCAAAAGATAATTACAAATTGAAAATTCTAATGAACAAAAGCTTTCAATGTTTTATCATATGAGAAGTGGTTATGTTTGGAGTCTCCGGAGGGTCAAACTTGATCTCCTTGGCATCAATCATGTCCTTGACCTTATTCTTCAAACTCCAACAGTTGTTTGTGTCATGTCCCGGACTGTCAGAGTGGTATGCACACCTTTCATTGGGATGATAGGTAGGAGCGGAAGTATTTGGGTTCCGGGGAGGAGCCTTTAATGTAATCAGCCATGTCTTCAACATGTGTTGTAGCGCTTGAGTCAGTGACATGTTGATCTTGGTAAATTGCCTCCTGGGCATGTTTGGCTTACTCTGATCAACCTGTTGTTTTTGGTGAGGTTGTTGTTGGATCCTTGAGGTAGTAACAACTTGGAGAGGTCCATTCTTCACCATACCAAACTCTTGTCTTCTTGAAGGATGATTACTGGTTTGATCCCCAGCCTTGACCATTTGCTTCATACTATTGTATCTGTCTTGATGAAGCTGGTTGATCATGGCTCGCAACTCTTCTTGTTCCCGAGCTAAGCCTTGGATAAGAGCCATCTGCCCCAGCATCTGGGTTCTCATTGTATCTACCTCAGCTTGCAGACGTTTCAGCCGTTCGTCCTTATCGTCTTCAAGATTGTTCCTGACCAAAGTCCCCATGAGGAGTGTTCTCAACTCTTCCTGCCCCTTGGATAGATTTAGGAAGATTTCCCTGAACTGAGTCTCTTGAGTATGAAGATCTTGTTGGAGAGCCATTGCTGAAATAAACAGCAAGAACATGAGAGACCTGTATCAGATGACCTGTTATGCAATGATATGTATGATGTATGCAATGTTTTCAAGGATCTCACGGGGTAAACAAGGAAACTTGTTAGAGTTTGAATTCGGTGGCTTGATTGAAGGAACTTCATGTTGCTGAGAGTCCTTCTTCAAGAGTCAAAGCTCACCATATCGAGTGGGTCATAGCCCTTGACTCCCGTTATCATGTTTTGATCTCCAAACAACCTTGGCTAGAGGAAAATAAATCCCCTTTGCCCCTTGCTAGACATTTGGTTCATCATGACCTGCATCACAAACCCTTGAGATCCTTGAAATGGGTTAGTCCTTATGCAGGACGTACGCAATAGTATGATGGTATGATGTTATGATAAAGGCACACCACAAGTATTCACAAAAGGCAAACATGGTAAGGCATACAAGTCACACAACAGAGCCCTTAGATTTCAGGCCAGCATGAAGTTTAGGTACTACCCTCTTTCAGTTTCAGTGGGAAACTATCTTAACAACTAACAAAAATAGCTCTAGATTAATTCCTAAAACCAGACATGGCAACTATCTGTGAACAAGTGATTGTAGATCAATTCTAGAAACAAGACGAGGCGACTATCTACAAGACGAGTTTAGAGATTAATTCCTGAAACCAGACTGGGCAACTATCTCAACGACCAACAAAAGAAGTTCCAGATTAATTCCCGAAACCAGACAACGCAACTATATGTGAACGACTGATTGTAGATCAATTCTCGAAACAAGACGGGGCGACTATCTACAAGACCAGGTTAGAGATTAATTTGTGAAACCATACAGGGAAACTATCTCAACGACCAACAAAAGCAATTTCCAGATTAATTCCTGAAACCAGACAGGGCAACTATCTCAACCATCTCAACAAAAGCAAGTTCCAGATTAATTCCTGAAACAAGATGGGGAAACTATATGAAGTAACAGCTCATCAAACACTGTGAAGCCTAAACCTGACCAGATAACAGTTAACCTCAAGTTTAAGTTAAAGCCTAAACCTGACCAGATAACAACTTAATTTCTGAAACCTGGACCCGACCAGATAACAGTTTACAACTATTGCAAAGCCTGGACCCGACCAGATAGTAGTTAACCTCAAGTTCAAGTTGAAGCCTGGACCCGACTAGATAACAGCTTAATTTCTGAAACCTGGACCCAACCAGATAACAGTTTACAACTATTGCAAATTCTGGACTCGACCAGATGACAGTATACCTCAAGTTCAAAGTTGAAGCCTGGACCCGACTAAATAATAGCTTAATTTCTTAAGCCTGGACCTGACCAGATAACAGTTCAACCTCTTCAACTATTGTAAAGCTTGGACCCGACTAGATAACAGCTAATATCAAGTTCAAGTTAAAGCCTGGACCCGACCAGATAATAGCTTAATTTCTGAAACCTGGATCTGACCAGATAGTAGTTTACAACACTGCAAAGCCTGGACCTGACCAGATGGAAGTATACCTCAAGTTCAAGTTGAAGCATAGACCCGACCAGACAACGGCTTGATTTCTGAAGCATGGACCCGACCAGATTACCGTTAATTTCATATTCCCCAGTAAGTCACCGTGAATCCTGGAATGTGACTAGATGACAGCCAACTTTACCCTTAGCAACTTACAGTGAAGCTTGGATTTCGACCAGAAAACAACTAACTTTCATCTCTCCAGTCCAGGGATAACTCCTCAGTAGAGCCATGGAAAAATAAAGCTCCTAAGCTCTATTCCTCACATAGTGTTTCTTCAAGAAAAAGAACATAAATTAACATTCCCCAGCGGAGTTCTCCTCATAAAATAGGAACAGGAGTCCCCACAAAGAGAGCTCCTATGAAGTCAACATCTACTTTGGATGGAATCTTTAAGCCCATCTCTTACAACTCTCAGTCATATTCTCCAAATGGCATATGTAACCCCATTCCTGATATCATTAACCAACGATATTACTTCATACGAGTGCAAATTTCTGGGCACTCTAGTGTTCAATCATCTTCCACCTTCAGATCAAAAAAGGTAGACAAGCCAATCTAAATCTTCAGTTTAAGAAGATTAAACAGGGGCAATTATTGTACCCCAAAATTTGCCCTCCCATTCTATTCAAGGCATTCTCATTGAGGTCCCCAATTGCTCAAGGTTGACCAAGAATTGACCATACAAATTATCCTCCTAAGCAATGGATTTCCATCTAGGGCTTCATTTCTCACAAAGAATTTTGGTTTGCAAAAGCTTCAAATGATTTCCATGGCACCCTATACGCCTCAGTATAATGGAATAGATGAAAGAAAGAAAATAAGTGTACGGAACATGATGAGGTGCATGTCGAAAGCTAAAAATATGTCTAAGAGATTTTGGGATGAAGCAGCTTCGACAGTAGTATGAAGCAGTGTTAGCTAGTGTGATCGGTGGAAATAGAACTGACCGTTTTGGAATGCTGGTTCGCGAAATGTCGCGGTAAGCAAGAGTCGCCGCCGTCTTTTATGTTCTCCAACAAGGAAAGGACAAAAGCACAGCAAAATTCCTTTTCGAGATGTTTCTCGGTTCGGGAGGTAGATTATAGAAAGGGAAGGTGTTAGCACCGTTTCTATCCGTGGTTATCCACGGGCTCTTAGGTACTTGCTCACTATGTTTTCAAAAATGTTTTGCTTTTCTTGTGTTTGTGGGTTTTGAAAAAAGTTTGTTTGAAAACTTCGATTTTAACTCTTGTATCTGTCCTCAAGAGTGTATGAAGTGTTTGTTTGAAAACTTTTGTCAGAAAAGTGTAAGTGCGAAAAGTATTTTTGTTTTGAAAGAGCAAGTATCTAAGAACCTCTACCTACTCAAAAGAAATTAAGTTGTGTAAATGTCCTTTAGACAGTACTATCCCACTATTGAGAAGTAGGTAGCACCGTCGTTGGAGTTTTTCGGGTCAATTCGATTATAGGGACATGTGGTCACCAAAGCAATAGTAGGACGCCATAGCGGTAACCCTAATGTCCTAGATCCTTTTTATCCGAGGCAACTGTTTCGAGGTAACTTGGATCTTTAGACAGGAGGGCAACCTCTAAAACACCCTATACTCAATAACCACGTCGAGGCAACCAAGTGAGGCGTACCCTAGGAGTGGCATGTGCGAGTGTGTCAGATTTCATGTTAAGTTATCTTTGCACATGTTATGGTGAGCTACGTTTTGATTTTAATTTTCAGATAAGTCTTGTCATGCATAGCCTAGTTAACATACATCTAACAGTTAATAGTTGCGGAAAGTAAATCTACGCTATTACAAGGCGTCGGGTATTTACATCGCCAAAAACAAACCCTTGAAAAGTAAATTGCGGAAAGTAAACGAAAGCGATAAAAAGTCCTAATTAAAGCTATTACATCCTCGGAGCAATTACATAAATATGATCAAAAACCAATAAACGAACATACGCGTAAGAGAAAATTGAATCGGAGAAGTCCTTAGGGTTTTGACCCTTTTTTTGAGAAAGAATGAGTTTTTGGTGGTTTGGCATTTAATTAATATTAAACCTAAAACTAATTAATTAATTAAAAGAAAAGAAATATTTTTTTGGTTTTTTATGTGTTAAGGAAAATAAATAAAAAATAGTCAAAAGTTAGTAAAAACCCTAAGTCTAATTTATTTTATTTATTGCAAAAAATATTGAAAGTTAAACCTAATTAAAAAGACTAAATTAATTAGTTAGTATTTATTTTCAAAAATAATAAAGGGTGAAATTAATAAATAATAAAAATATTAAAAATATTTTAGTTTTCTGAATTTATTATGAAAAAAATTAATTTGGTTAATTTAAATAATAATAATAATAATAATTAAAAGTAAAATAATAAAATGGAAAAAAATATAAAAGAATAAAAAGAATCCAGGGGGGTGTTGGCCCAAATCAGGAGGTGTTGGTTGCAATTTCCAGGCCCAACAACATGCAAGCCTCTTTGACTTTTGAGATTGTCTACGCGTGTGTTGACTGAGGGGTATGGTGACCATCATCTCATGGCCATTAGATTCAAGTTTGTGGCCACTTGGCGCATGTGTGATTGAGGCATATGGTGGACAACATCATGAAACCTGCATGTAATTATATGAAGAAAAATAGAAACAAGTGTTTTGGGGGACCTGGGATTCGAACCCAGGTCCCAATGATTCCAAGCTAGCACGCTAACCACTCCACCATCACGTTTCAATCGTTAGTAAAATAAAGCTCAATTATTATATTAACAAACAATCAAATATGTTGTAACATAAAAACACGCGCGCTTATTTTCAAACTGGCCAATGGTGTATCAACAGCTCATCATCTTCCTCGTTGTACCTGCAAAATAAACATTAGATAGCGGGGGTTTTTAACCCCCACTATTCATCTTGACGAAAAATAGCGAATAGAGATACAGGGTATATAAATATTTCGCGAGGATAAAATCATGTCCGTCTGGTCCTAACGGTTCCAACCATGTGCCTTAGTGGTCTCAATTTTTCCTGGTTTGCAAAGCCCCAAATTCACATCTTAAGAACCCTAGAATTTGATCATGGCAACTTTTGATTTATGGCGTTTCAATGCAATTAGGTTATACCATTAGCTTCATATGGGTTCTAGCAATACAAAACAATCAAGAAATCATGTTAAATGCTCATGAATTGGACAATACGATTTTGAAAAAAAGCTTCAAACCGTGGTTCTGTTTAGGATGATTCCTTGAGCTTTAGCGTGTGAATTTGATTGCCACACGTTCCTGGGAACTCCTGCAAGGTGTTAGAATCAACAAAAAGCTTTGAATCGCCCTGGAATATAGAAATCAGTTTTACAATTTTCTTGAAATTTTGCAATATGCTATGGCCTTTGTCTGCAGCTCTTTCACGTGTATGCATCAGGGTTGCCTTGCATATTTATAGAGGAATGAAATTAGGTCACAATCTTGAGCAAAAATCCATGGAATTGATGATTGAATATTTGATTAAAAATCAAATCTTTTTGCATTTTCATGATTGAATAAATTTGCCAATTTTGGAGATTTTTGCATCTTTGATTTGTACACGAAATTGCCAGCATATCTTGACCATATTTGCTTCACAAAAAGATTGAAAAACCAAATCTTTGTATTTTCCTACAATTTAAATTAATTAAATGAATTAATATTGATTAAAAATCCAATTAATTAATAAAAATAAGAAAATAAATTCAATTAAGCTTGATGGGTCGTGCATAGGACATGGATGAAGTTTCAAGAAGAAATTTGAGGCCCATTAGCAAAAATAAGGTGTTTTGAGCAAAGTTGACTTTTGCAAATTCACAAAAATTTCCCAACTTCTCCAATGCATATCTTGCTCAATTTTGATCATATGACCATGTTCTTGGACACTTTGGAAAGGTCTTGAAGTCCTATAACCAATTCCTTTGGTCCCATGTCATTTGGATTTACCAATCTCAAGTTATGGCCTTTGACTCAAAGTGAAGTTTTGTTGACTTTTGAATTTGACCTATAATGTAGAAATTGAGAACTTTTTATGAGAGCATTTCTTGGACTTGGAGTGTGAAGATGGATTGTAGGAAATGTCATCCCCTTCAAAATGAGCATTGGATGGGATTTTTCTGATGAACCATGAAAAAGTTATGCCCTGGTCAAGATACAGTTGACTTTTCTGTTGTCCCAAAATAGTAACTTCTTGCACCTTGATGATTTTTGAGCCATCCTTGTGGAATCATGATCAAGACTTGATCAAATGATGATTGTGACCTCAAAATAAGATGTTGACCAAAAATTCTGACTTTTGACTGTGAAATGACCATTTTGCCCTTGTAGTTGACTATATATCAAATGGGGCTTTTGACTGTGCAAATTGGCACTGTGAGTCTTGAAACTTGGCATGTAGGTGCTTGAGGATGTATATAGGCATATGAGACTTGTTTGAACCATTGGAAACCCCAAATTCCTTGAAAGAACCAAAACCCTAATTTCAGCTGCCTTAGGAGGTGGTTTGACTGTACAATCTCTTGAGTAGTCTTGAACCATTTGAAGATGATTCTTGACCAATCTTGAAGAATATGGGAGGGCAAATTTTGGGGTACAACAGCTAGGAATTTCAATTACATAAGTTTTGAATAATTGACATTATGATCGAAGAGAGAATAGTTTGAAAGAAACTGTGAGGAGGCTTTTATGAAGTCTTCGATCGAAGGGTTTGTTTTCGAACTATTGAAATATAAGTTATTCGAAGCATTTCAAGGGAAGGCATTTCGATTATCATGTTGAATTGAATTGGCGCTTCGAAAGGAATAAGATTTTGAATTCAAAAGCTTTGAAGAAACACGTGGAAGTCTAATGGTTCGAAGGACATGCAACCTTCGAATGTGGCGTGATTTCATAGAAGGACTGTTAGGGTTGAATCAGCCAAATATAAATCCTCTTAGAGTCTTTGGATCAATGTGTTTCAGGCATGTATTTGAACAGGAAAGGAAGAAATTGGATGATCCAAGTGAAGTCTTGGTGCTCATAGGTTACCATTCAAGTGGTGTATACAAGCTGTATTCACCAATCGAAGATAAACTGGTGATCAGTAAAGATGGGCTTGAAGATGAAAGCAAAAGGTAGGATTGGAATCGAAGTTCAGTTTGACAAGAATCAGACACCTTTATAACTATGTTTGAAGGAGATGAACAAAACGAAGCTTTGACAAGACAAAATGAAGAGGTGATACTTAGATTGGTCGAGTTGAAGGAGAGGAGATCGAAAAGAACAGAACGAAGCTTCAGCAAGTCAAGATGAAGAGGTGATACTTCGATTGGTTGAATTGAAGGAAAGGAGATCGAAAGGAAAAGGAAATGAGTTCGACTAGGCTGATTGGATATGAGGGGTTTCCAGATTACACAATCAATGCAGATGGTGACTAAGTTGAAGAAGCCATAATGATGAATCCTTGAGCGATTTGAATTGGAACACGGAGCCATCGAAAAGAACAATGCTTGGGAGCTGGTCGAAAGAATCAATTGATGTGAAATGGATATGCAAGTCAAAACGAACACCTAATGGGATGAAACCTGTCCAGGTTCACTCAAAGTTCAAAATGGTATGAAATATCTCAAAATGGTAACTTTTCAAATCTGGTGATTTTGCTTTCAAAAGCCATAGTTAATGGTTGATTCATGCCATATTTGTTCACTAGCACACCCCTATAAATACAAGATTAAATCAGAAGCAAAAAGGGGGGACACAAATTGCCTATATAAGCTCCACGATCACACACTGCCTCAGAAAACCATATCAAATTCTCAAAATCTCACAAAGTGATCAAAACTCGAAACACACTTTACAGGCTCTTCTAGTCCAAACAAATACCAGATTCGTATTCCTGAGATTCTCAAAAGCCCATACCAGCTCTCCTCCAAGCCTGAAGCACGCCCAAAAGTCACGCACCAAGCCGACCGGTCCTTGGTAAAATTTAGGATCATAACCCTTCGAATACATAACTTAAATTTGTTTTATATGCATGTTTATATTATTGATCATTGGGTTAAGTCTAATGTGCTACATGCGAATATGAGTGTTGGAAGTAAAGGGTGCCACTTTTAGGGCTTCGAAGCAGCCAAGCTTCGAACTGGGTGATACATGGACCTTTTGCCAATTTTAACCCCAGATTTGGATTCAAGGGATGGTCTTACATAGGGTAGGGTCCATGGATTTGCTTCGACCCAGTATTTGATCAAGTTTGTAGGTGTGTGTGTGAAGGGGAAGGACCTGGGTTTGATACCCAGGTCGTGCATTTTGTTTTTTCTAACTATTTCCTTGTAGATCTGGCGCTTCAAGTCCAAACACACACACCATATACCATTATATCATCACCATCTGATCTAGATCCAAACACCTCAACACGAAGCTTCATGGTAGACCCTCAAGGGCTAGCAACATAGAATCCAGTGTAGCTCCTGAGTCCTGTTTGTTTGGGCCTATCATTTTCCAGATCATACCACCCCTTGTTTACTTTCGCTGCCTCACTCATTTTATATGTTTGTTTTTCTTCTTTTTCGTTACTTTTTATTTAATTATAAAATCAAATGAAAATCACAAAAAAAATTAGGTTTTAGTTTTTTTTATTAAAATTAATTTTGTTAATTAATTAATTACCTTAACATTTTCTTAAAATTAAAATTAAGTAGACTTAGAGTTTATTCTCTTTTATTAAACAAAGACAAACAAAAAGATTTTCTCTTAGGATTTTTTTAGACGTCCTTTCAATATGCACGTGTTATTATCTTTCGCATTCTATTTTTCATACTATTGTAACTGCCTACTGGATGTAATAGAATAACTAGGACTTTTACTCTTTCTGCTTTATTCCCCATTTTGGACATGTAATTAACCCACCTCCCTGAATCCTTGTAATAACTAGATTTACATTTCCGCACTTTTAAATACTGCAAATTATTGACTGTCTAGATGTATGATAACTAGGATTGTATGGCAAGAGATTAAAATTAAACGCTAGTAAATCTAATGCAAAGACAAAAATAACTGAAAATAACACAATTGCACATGCGCACCTCTAGGGTATTCCACTTTGGTTTCCTTCGGAAAAACAGTCATATCTCTCGAAACGTGAGAAATTTTAGTGGCTACCCTCCAATTTAAAGATCATAAGTCCCTTGATGACCCTCTCGACATTGCCTCGGTATGATCTTAGAACCCTAGGGTAGTTACTAAAGTTTCTTGCCCAGTTGCCTTTGTGACTGTATAAACGTCCCTCCGAATGTCCCTCAAACATCCAACGACTAGGGCTACCTACTCACTAATAGTAGGATAGCATTGTCTAAAGGAAAAGAGGAAAAGAACAACCTTTCGAGTAAAGTAGATAGTTCCTAGATGCTATGCTAAAAACAAATTTTTACACTTACACAAAACTCCTTTCAAAATTATTTTCAAAACACTTTATCAACACTCTTGAGGACTGATACAAGAGTTATCATAAAGCAAGCTGCCTTACTATTGGCATTTCAAAAATAATTTTCAAAACACACAAAGCACAAGGTATTTCAAAATGATCTAAGCATCTAAGATCCTGTAGATAACTACAGATAGAAAGGGTGCTAACACCTTCCCTTTCCATAATCTACCCCCCTTACTCAGAAATAATCTCGAAAGGTCTTTTTCTGTTCTTTTTACCCTTTCCTTTGTTGGATAAAAGAAAAGTCAGTGGCGACTCTTGCTTACCACAACATTTGCGAATACAAATGCAAAACCAGTATAACAGTGGGTTCTGCCACTGTATTAAAACCAAAAATCCAATAATCTTTCTTAATATGAGCAGAAGATTCAAGGGGCCAGTCAGAAGGGCTCTAGATTTTGAGTTCCCCCTCAATGAAGAAGATAACCAAGAGAAAGATGACGAGAGTGTGAATGCTGAAGAGAATAATAACCTTTGTTCTGGATAAGATTCTGATGAAGACTCTTCTGTTGATCAGTATCCTCCTGATGATGGCAGATACAAGAAGCTGGAAGATCGACTTAATGCTACGGATATACAAAAAGTGTTTGGGCTGGACTTTAAAGAGTTGGGTCTTATCTTGGGCGTTCTTATCCCTCACAAGTTAAAGTTTCTTACCTTTTCCAAGTATGATGGTCTCTTGTCTAAAACTTCATCTGATATCTTATATTCGGAAGATCCATCCCCATATTGCTGACAGAAAGTTATGGGTTCACTTCTTTCAGGAAAGCTTGTCTGGTACACAACTTGAATGATTCTATTAGCTAGAAAGAACCAACATTTGCACTTGGGAAGACCTGTATGCTGATTGTTACAAGCAATATTAATACAATGATGATCTTGCACTAACTCGTGTGCAGTTATAAAGTATGACCATGGGCTCTCATGAAGGGTTTAAGGAGTATGCCCAAAAATGGAGAGATCTGGCTGGAAGAGTGCAACCTCCTTTGTCTGACAGGGAGCTAGTTGACATGTTTATGGGAACTTTGATTGGGCCTTTCTTCAATCATCTAATCGGAAGTTCTTCATCTGGGTTCACTGAGCTGATTCTAATTGGGGAACATGTCGAAAGTGGTATCAAGAGCAGAAAAATTCAAGTGGATGCGTCTTCGAGTGTTGTAAAGAAGATATTTAGCGGAAAGAAATAAGTTAATATTATTTATGGCCAGAAGGGTCGTGTTAGAAGTGACCGTAATCAGTTTGTAGGAGCGGTGCTAATCTCTAATCATGCGCCTGTTCAACAACAACAATAGGGTAATCAGCGTAGGTTAGGCGCACCGAGAAGACAGTTTACGAAGATCAGTATGCCACTATCTCAAGCATTACAACATTTACTGAAAGCGGAGTTGATAACATTAAGGGATCCTCCTCAGAATCCCAAAACTTCCTCTCCTTGTTACGATCTGAATGTGAAGTGTGCTTACCATTCCAACAGTTTTGGGCACAACACCAATAACTGCTAGGCCCTGAAAAACAAAATTCAGGATATGATTGACAACAAAGAGATTGAGTTTAATCCTCTAGAGACTCTGAATGTAATTACTGCACCAATTCCGAAGCATGACAAAGGCATAAGTGTTATTGATAATGTTACTTATGTTGCTATTGTAAGTGAATTGGTTACTCCCCTCCTAATTATAAAAGAGAATTTGTTGCAAGCCGATTTATTTCTGGCCTGTATTTACAGATGTTACTGATGTGCAGCCTAACTCAATGGCTACAAGTTACTGGAGGAAGGCATTCAATGCCTAATGGACAATCATATAATTCTGGTTGAGAAGATTTTGTCTGCCGAGAACCTGTTTCAAGATTTATCTATAATTTCTAGCACTCCTATCAAGATCACTTCTAAGGGTTCTGTATGGATCACTGCCAATCCCAAAGCTGCTTCTCTAATCATCACTACACATGGACCTATTCCATATTCCTCGGATAAATCCATTCCTTGGAACTATGGATCTGACGTCTACTACCATGGCATCAAGCAAGAACTACCAACTACTGAAGATGAAAGTATTGAAGCTACAGATTCCAACATTGACAATATTGCTGGGACCAGTAAGGTTACTAGAATCGGAAGGGTTTTCTCTCCAGAAATCTCTCTGAAGACTATTGCTACACCTATTCGAGTTACTGCTACCAAGTCAACTACCGAGACTCGGGGCAAAGAGAAAATAACAGAGCCTGCCCAGACGGAGGCACCTAAGGAAGTTGCAGCTGAAGACACCTACAGGCAAGAGTTGGAGGAGGTTTTAAATATTATTTGTAAGAGAGATTACAAGATTGTTGAACAGTTGGGGAAGACCCCATCCAAAATCTCCATGTTATCCCTGTTACTATGTTCTGAAGCTCATGCACAAGCTTTGGTGAAATTCTTGAAGTCTGCTCATGTGCCATAAGAGATTTTTATCGATCAATTTGAGAACTATGTTGCTAGCTTAACGAATGACATTAGGTTATATTTTTTTGATTCCAACCTAACTTTTGAGGGAAGAAATCACAATAAGGCCATGTATGTCTCCATTGAATGCAGGGGCACTACTCTGGCTCATGTATTGGTTGATATTGGCTCTTCATTAAATGTTCTACTGAAGGGTGCTCTTGACAGATTGGATTGTGAAGGGGTTGTACTGAAACCCAGTGATATTATAGTCTGAGCCTTTGATGGATCAAAGAGGATGGTACGCAGAGAAGTGGATCTTCCAATCAAGGTAGGTTAGAAAGTCTTTGAATCTACCTTCTACGTAATGAATATTCAGCCAGGTTATTCTTGCTTATTGGGATGCCCCTGGATCCATGGGACAGACGTTGTTACCCCAACCCTATACCAGAAGATGAAATATCCCGTGCAGGGAAAGATTGTTACAGTATGTGGCGAAGAAGAGTATATGGTTAGCCACTTAAACTCATTCCGGTATGTAGAGATGGATGAAGGATTCATTGAGACTCTCTGTCAGACTTGTGAAGTTGTCCCTCCAGCCGTTACTAAATATGTTTCATCCATTCCCAAGGTTACTAGGGTTCCGTCCAGAATGGCTTCTTTGAAGGATGCTAAATATGCAACAGAAGAAGAGGGTCAGAGGGTTGTTCATCGTGCTCATACTGGAAGACCACCATTCTGTGTCATCAACAATGGAGTCAACGCGGTAGAAGATGCTGACAATGATTATGACCTCGACAACTGGATCTTTCCTACCATTGGCAACAAACTCAACAACTCGAAGACTGAAGACCTTATCTCAATATCCTTTAGTTAGGAGTAAATGCCATTTTCTGTTTCTTTTTTCTTTCAAAGTTTTGGATATGTAATCTTTTAAAAACTTTAAGCCTTATGCCTTACCCGGGGCATAACGATCCATTTGTTAGGGTTGTCATCATTCATCAGCGTATCTTCATTTAATAAATCATTGGATGTTTTGTATTTAAATTTTTAGCTCTTTGTATTTCTTTTTTACTTTTTATCACTTTCAAATAGATATATGTTCTTACACACACCCACATAATAAATTGCAGATCCACATCCACTCTAGATCCCGTTGATAATGATTCTACTATTTCCACTTATGACTTCGAAAATCTAATCTATCAAGCCGAGGACGAAGGTGAGGAAGATTGTGAAATACCTGGAGAACTTGCCAGACTGTTAATATATGAAGAAAAGGCTATTCAACCTAATGAAGAGTCGGTCGAGGTTGTAAACTTGGGTTCTGAAACAGACAGGAGAGTAGTCAAGATAGGCGCCAACTTAGAGGGAAATGTCAAGAACAGGTTAATACATATGTTGCATGAATATGTTGAGATCTTTTCTTAATCGTAAGAGGACATGCCAGGGCTCAATATTGATATTATGGTTCACCATCTGCCGATGAAAGAGGGTTGTTCTCCAATAAAGCGAGAAGTTCATCGCATGTGTCCCAAGATGTCAGAGAAGATCAAGGATGAGGTTATGAAACAATTCAATGCAGGTTTCTTGGCTGTTACATCGTATCCTCAATGGGTTGCAAACGTGGTCCCGGTACCAAAGAAAGACAATAGGGTATGTGTGATCGGTGGATCTGGAACTGACTGTTTAACGCTGGTTCGCGAAAATGTCGCGGAAGCAAGAGTCGCCACCGTCTTTTATTTTCTCCAAATGGAAAGGACAAAAGCACAGAAAAATTCCTTAAAGAGATTGCTCTCGGTTCGGGAGGTAGGTTATAGAAAGGGAAGGTATTAGCACCCTTTCTATTCATGGTTATCCATGGGCTCTTAGGTACTTGCTCATTGTGTTTCCAAAATGGTTTGCTTGCTTTTCAATTGTGGGTTTAAAAAAGTTTCTTTGAAAAATTTCAGTTCGACTCGTACGTCAGAGTGTTTGAAAGATTTGTTTTGAAAGCTTTTGAAAATATTGGTGTGAAAAGTCTTTGAATTTTTGTTTTGAAGAGAGCAAGTATCCATGAGTCGTCTACCTACCCTAAGGAATTCGTCTGTGTAAATGTCCTTTAAAGTAGTGCCATCCCACCATTGAGAGGTAGGTAGCACCACCGTTGGAGGTGTTCGGGTCAATTCGAGTTTGTAGGGACATGGTGATCACCAGAGCAATGGGAAGACACCTTAGAAGCTACCCTCATGCCAGGTTCCCGGATCATGAGGACTTACTAAGACATCCTCTGCTCGACGATCACCTTTCGAAAGGCAACAGTGAGGCGTACCCTAGGGGTGGTGTGTGCGGTTCGTGTGTTGTTTTCATTGATATTTGTCTTGTTCATGTTATTGGTGTTCTACGCTTGATTTTATTATGGTCATTCATTCTTTCATGCTTGGTTAACAGTTAATATTTGCGGGAAAATAAATCTAAACTATTACAAATGGCGCGGGTCCACATCGCCAAAATTAAACCGAACCCGATTTGACAGAAAGTAAATAAAGCAAATAAAAGTGCGAGAAATTTAAATTACAACGCTTTGGGGGAGATACATAATGAATTAAGCGAAATAAATAAATACACGAAATAAAGGAATTAAAAACAAAACTAGGGCGTTGGACCCTTTTGCAAAATTAAAATTAATAAGGAATTAAAAATTAAAATTAAAAAGAATGCTTTTTGGTATTTTTGTATTTTTTAAGATTTAATAAAAAGAATAATTAATTAAAATTAAAATGAAGCGTCAAACCCTAACTCTAATGTTTTTTTAAGTTTATTGTGAAAATATTAAGTTTTAACCTAATTTAAATCTAAGTTAATTTACATGCAAAATTTAATTTATGAAAATAAAATAAACATTATTATTATAAAAGGGAAATTAAAAAAGAATCAAAATTAACAATTAAACCTAAATTCTATATTTTTGGATTTTTGTTATTAAAAGAATTAAAGTTAAAACCTAATTAAAACTAAATTTATTTACATGTAATTTATCTATAAGAAAATAAATAAAATAAATATTTTTTATGTTTTTATCCTTTTTCTGATTTTTTGATGTTTTTTATATTTTGTAAAAATGATTAATAAATTAAAACAAGAAGACAAATAAAAATAATAATTAAAAGAGATGAGAAAAATAAAAATATTTGCAAACCAGGGTGGGGGTGTAGTCCCAATTTGTGAGGCTTTGGTTCAGTAAATCAGGCCCAATAAGCATGGATCCACTGACTTTTGCCAGTTTGTGTGCTAGTGCGTTGACCAACGTTTACCATAGGCCTTGGATCTGAGCCCTTGATCTGCATCTCCTGGACACATGTGCGCTTGGGTCTTGTGGACACACAGTAGTCACCTGTCTAAGGATTGCATATGAACATATTAAAGATGAAAACATAAGGAAAGTGAGGGGACCTGGGATCGAACCCAGGTCCTGAGAGTCATCAGCGTGCGTGTCTGCCAACCAGGCTATTTTGTTACTTTGTATATTAAATAAACAATAAACATAATAAAAACAAACGAAACGTTAGTGCTTCAAAAACGCGCGCAGTTCAAACGGACCAATGGCTGATGGACACGGAATCATCTTCTTCCTTTTTTTTCTGAAACATAAACCTTAAGCAACGGTTTTGCAAACGTGGTATTAGACTGCTTTTGGAAAAATAGCGATTAGCGCTAGGTAATTCAGAAATTGGGCGCGAGGGTCAAGATTTCTTCGTCTTGATGCACTGAATCCGTTGGTGGTCATTTGGAGTTCTAATTTTGCATTGTTATGAAAGCCCCAAATTTCAGTCCTGCAAACCCTAAAAATCGCGCATGGTATTTTCTCATATATAGCACAAAAACACAATTGGATCACATGGTTAGTTTCAAAACTTGACAAGGAACATGAATATATGATTAAAATGCAGTGAGGATGCCTAGAAATCAAAGTACGATTATGGATTTTTCTTGGTTCAGTTGGAATCCGCTTTACCAATTCTTTGGGTTTGAGTTGTTGTTTGTGATTGGAATGTGATCAGGAGAGTTTGAGGAAGCTATTAGAAAAAGAATCAAGCTTTGAATCGCCCTCTAGTAGTGATTTCAGAATCCAATTTTCAAGTCAAAATTCCAAGTTTTTTATGAGCCTTTGAGCGCAGCCTTTGGTCTGTTGTGGTTAGGGTTTGACTTAGCACTTATGAGGCAAGAGAGTTAGGTCATTAGTTGGCCTTTATCCATGCCCATGAGAGAATTGGTCTTTGGTCTTTTTCCATTAACAAACTTTTCCCTTTTTTAAGCAAAACCAAGACTTGGTGTATAATCTAACCCTAGCATGAGTTTGTGAGCTGGCACATGATATATGGAAGCTATCCCAATTCAAATGACACTATTTCATTGACTTTTGAATTTTATTTGAATTTTTAAAGATTTAAAATGAATTAAATTATCAAAAATTAAATAAAATAGAAAAATCAATATTTGGTCTTGAAATTAATCATGGGACACGTGTGTGGCATGACAAGGCTGAATTAAGTGGAAGAAAGTGGGCCCTTTTGTCAAAAATTGAAGTTTCAAGGATAGTTGACTTTTGCCATTTCACAAAACTTTCCCAACTTCTCCAATGCATAACTTGCTCAATTTTTAAGCTTTTCTCATGTTCTTGGACATTTTGGAAAGGTCTTTGAGTCCTTTAACCAATGCCTTTGGTCCCATGTCATTTTGATTTTCCAATCTCAAGTTATGGCCTTTGACTTAAAGTCCCTTTTTGTTGACTTTTGAAAATGACCTATAATGTTGAAATTGATAACTTTTTGTGAGAGCATTTCTTGGACTTGAAGTATGAAGATGAGTTGTAGGAGATGTCTTTCTCTTCAAAATGAGCTTTGGATGGGATTTTTCTGATAATCCATGTGAAAGTTATGCTCTGGTCAATTTCAGTTGACTTTTTCAGCTGTCCAAATATAGCAACTTTTGCATCTTTGATGATTTCTGAGCCAAATTTTGAGAATCATGATCAAGCATTGATCAAATGATGTTTGTGGCTTCAAAATGATATGTTGACCAAAAATTTGAACTTTTGACTGTCAAATGACCATTTTGCCCCTACAGTTGACTGTAGTGCAATTTAGGGTTTTGACTGTGCAATCTTGAGCTGAATGCCTTGAAACTTGATATGAGGATGCTTGACCATGTTTGTAAGCATATGAGACTTGATTGAGCCTTTGAACACTTCCTTTTCTTGATCAGACTCAAAACCCTAATTTTGACTGTTTAGGAGGCAGTTGGACTGTGCCACCCTTGGGGGAGTTTTGTGACTTGGCTTGGCAATTTCTTGAAGAGTATGGGAGGGCAAATTTTGGGGTACAACAGTATGTATGTGTGTATACTACTGATATCTGAATAGGGAAAGCCCTAAAGATGACTTTCCGCTTCCATATATTGATGTTGTGGTTGACAATACCGCTCATCACATGGTGTTATCCTTTATGGACGGCTTCTCAGGTTATAATAAGATCAAGGTGGCACCTGAATACATGGAGAAAGCTACCTTTATCACAGTGGGGCATTTTCTGCTACAAGGTTATGCCTTTTGGGTTGAAAAACGTTGGTGCAACTTATCAGTGCGCCATGGTAGCTTTGTTCCATGACATGATTCACCATGAGATAGAGGTCTAGTTGACGATATGATAGCCATATCACAGACTCAAGAAGAGCATCTTGATCATTTACACAAGCTAATTGAAAGGTTAAAGAAGTATAAGTTGGGGCTGAATTCGAACAAGTGCACCTTTGGGGTGAGATCCGGTAAACTCCTAGGTTTCGTTGTCAGTTGTAAAGGTATCGAAGTTGATCCCGCTAAGGTAAAAGCTATTCGAGAAATGCCGGATCCCCATACTGAGAAGGAAGTCATAGGTTTCTTGGGATGACTAAGTTATATTTCCAGATTCATTTCTCATCTGACCGCTACTTATGAGTCGTTCTTCAAGTTGCTGAAGAAAGATCAGGTAGTAAAATGGAATGACGATTGCCAGATAGCCTTTGATAAGATTAAGGAGTACCTATAAGAACCTCTAATTCGGATGCCACCAGTTGAAGTAAGACCTCTGATTATGTACCTAACAGTTTTAGAGAACTCAATGGGGTGTGTACTGGGCCAACATGACGAGTCTGGTTGAAAAAAGCATGCAATATACTACCTTAGCAAAAAGTTTACCGACTGTGAAACAAGATACTCACTGCTCGAGAAAAATTTTTACGCTTTGGCATGGGCTGCTCGCCAACTAAGACAGTATATGTTGACCCATACCACTTTGTTGATCTCTAAAATGGATCCCATCAAATATATATTCGAGAAGCCAGCTCTCTCCGGAAGAATAACTCGATGGCAAATGGTCTTGGCAGAATACGATATTCAGTACACCACTTAGAAAGCAATCAAAGGAAGTGTACTGGAAAATCATTTGGCTCATAAAGTTGTAGACGACTACCAGTCTATGAATTTCGAGTTCCCAGAGGAGAATATTATGCTAGTAACAGATTATGAAGAACCTGGACCGTATGAAGGACCCGAGCCAGGATCCCGATGGACCATGTTTTTTGACAGATCTTCTAACGCACTTGGCAACATAATTGGTGTTGTAATTATCTCCTCCTAGAGTTTCCATACGCCCTTCATCGCCAGATTATGCTTTGACTGTGCCAACAACATGGCTGAATATGAAGCATGCATCATGGGTATCAAAGCTGCTATTAACCTGAGAATCAAGTTCTTGAACGTATATGGGGACTCAGCCCTGGTGACCAGTCAAATCAATGGAGAATGGGATACTAAGCACCTAAATCTCATTCCTTATCAAGAGCATATATTTACACTAATTTCGTACTTCGAAGAGATTACTTTTGAGCATATCCCACAGGAAGAGAATCAGTTGGCATACGCATTCGCTACAATGTCATCTATGTTCAAAGTCAGATGGGACAACAAGGCTCCCAGAATTACCATTGAGATGCTAGACAAACTTACACATTGCTATGAAGTTCACACTGACGGAGTAAGAGAGAAGCCTTGGTTTCATGAAGTGAAAAGACACATTAAGGCTCAAGAGTACCCCGAGGGGGCATCTATCAACGACAAGAAATTCCTACGGAGGTTCTCAGCCAAGTTCTTCCTGAGTAATAGGGTTCTGTATAAACGCAATCATGATTCGACTCTGCTTCACTGTGTAGACAAGAAGGAAGCAGACAAAATTATGGAAGATATGCACAAAGTTGTCTTTGGTACTCACTCCAGTGTACATACTATGGCTAAAAAGATTCTGAGAGCGGGATACTATTGGTCGATCATGGAAACTGACTTCCATCACCACTCAAGAAATTGTCACAAGTGCCAGATCTACTCAGACAAAGTACACGTGCCTCCAGTACCTTTGAATGTCTTGACTGGTCCCTGGCCGTTTTCAATGTGGGGCATTGATATAATTGGAGAAATCAAGCCTACAGCTTCCAACAGACACCGCTTCATCCTCGTCACCATTGATTACTTCACGAAATGGGTTGAAGTAGCCTCGTTCGCCTCTGTTACTAAGAATGTTGTCGCCCGATTCATTAAGCATAACCTTATATGTCGATATGGCATCCCCGAAAGGATTATGACAGACAATAGTACCAATCTCAACAACACTATAATCACGGTACTCTGCATGCAATTAAATATCAAGCACCACAATTCTTCTCTGTATCGACCAAAGATGAATGACAGAGTGGAAGCCGCCAACAAGAACATTAAGAAGATTAAACAGAAGATTAAACACAATTCTTCCCATTTTCTCTTCATGGTTATCACACTTCATCACGAACATCAACAGGGGTGACCCCATTCTCTCTAGTTTACGGTATGGAAGCCATCCTACCTGCCGAAGTTCATATTCCTTCCCTGAGAATTATGAAATATGCAGATTTAGACGAAGATGAATGGATTCAAACTAGGTTGGACGAATTAAATTTAATTGACGAGAAGAGGCTTGAGGTTGTTTGTCATGGTCAGATGTATCAGAAGCATATAATTAAAGCGTTCAATAAGAAAATCAAGCATCTGGTATATCAGACTAGTGACTTGGTAATAAAGCGTATTATCCTGCCACAAGATGATCCCAGGGGAAAATAGTCTCCTACGTACGAAGGGCCATTTGTAATCAAGAAGATATTTTCTGGCGGTGCCATGATACTGACCACCATAGACGGTGAAGATTTTCCGCATCCTATGAACGCGGACATAGTCAAAAAGATACTACGTATAAAAGTGACCCGCAAGGTTGACTGGCCTAGGCAAAAATAAGGGCGTCCCGACGAACCAAAAGGGTTTGGGCAAAAATTAGGGATATATAAAAAAAAAGTATGTACACCCGATGTAATACGGTGGAAAGAATTGACTTGGGTTTTGCGTTTTATCGTAAATGTTACGGATAGAAAGAGTCGTCACCGACTTTTATTTTATCCAATAAATGAAATGGTGAAAAGAACATGAAAGACCTTTGAGAATTTTTCTTGAGTTTGGGGGGTAGGTTATGAAAAGGGAAGGTGTTAGCACCCTTTACATCCGTAGTTATCTACGGGCTCTTAATTGCTAGGTCACTTTGAAAATGCTTTGTGTTTGTGTATCTTTGGGAATATTTTGAAAATGCCTAAGTGCAGAAATTTTGTAATGATTCTCGTATCGTTGAGAATGTATACAAAATATTTGTTTTGAAAATATTTATTTGGAAAGAAGTGTTGGTTTTGGAAAGTATTTTGAAAATTCCAATGTAAGGCGGTTTGCTTTATAATAACCCTTGTATCAGTCCTCAAGAGTGTTTATAAAATGTTTTGAAAGTAGTTGTTTTGAAAGTGTGAAGTGTGGAAATTGTTTTAGTTTGTGAGAAAGCGATTACGAGTGATCTACCTACTCAATAAGTCTTTGTTCTTTTCCTCCTCCTTTAGATAGTGTTATCCTACCATTAGTTAGTAGGAAACCCTGTCATTGGATGTGAGGGACAAGCACGGGTCATCATACATTCATAGAAGGCAACTTATGGAATGCTTTAGCAATTATCGTAAGGGACTAAGATTGTTTATCGAAGGCAACATCAAAGGGTCATTGAGGGACTACGATCTTTTAACCAAGATTCTTTGCTAAAACATCTTACGTTCGAGAGACATGATTGTTTTTATCTGAGGCAACAAGTGAGGTTTACTCTATAGGTGTATGTGTGCATAGTGTTTTGATTTCATGTAATTTATCTTGGATTTATGGTTGTCTAATGTTTGATTTTAAATCTTGCCATATAGTCCTATTAAACTAACATTAATAAGGAAATAGATAAATTGCGAAAATTAAATGTTCTACGCTTTTATAATGCTTCGGGGATGGGGGTATAAATTTATGAATGGGGACGGAAAGAAGTAGACCATAATTATCTATTACATACCATTGAGCTTTTACATAATCAGAAAAGTGCGAAATAATAAAATATGCAAAAAAAAATAAAGAAAAGAGAAAGGCAATTGTTTTGTGAGTTTTGATAGAAAAATCTTGATGATTAACCAAATTATTAATTGATTTTTAATTTTAAAAAAAGGGATTTAATTAAAAAAGAACTAACAGAAACCCTAAGTTATATCTAATTAAAAAGTTTAATAATAAGAAAACCTAAAGAAACTTAATCCAATTTAATAATAAAAAAGGCAATTAACTTAAAAGAAAAGTCAATTTAATTACAGAAAGCCTAAATCTAAATCAATTAAAAAAGAAACTAATTGCTAGAAAGTTATTTTTGATGTTTTGTTTAGAAAAATATATTCTAATTGTTTTTATCTTGTAAACTAATTAATAAAATAAAGTGATTTAAATTAAATTTTATTTATAAAAAATAAATAAATTAAAACTTAATTCTATATCTTTTTTAGGATTTTATAATTTTTCTGATTTTTAAATAAAATAAATAAATTAATGAAATAAATAAAAAGAAACAACAAAAAAAGAGTAAATGGGCCTGATTGTACAAAGTAATTAGGGGGTGTGAGAAACTATTTTTGTTAGGCCCAAAATAAGAGCCCAGACCCCTGTATGAGATCCAGTGGGGATGACTCCAAGAAGTCCACCATGCACTTGCTTATCTGGGGTGTTGGACCTAGTCTTGTGATGATCAGAGGGTGATGGAGAGAGGCACATGGTATACGCGTTGAGCTGACCTGCACATGATCTATAACAAACAAATATGTGAAATAAATAAAAGGGTACCCGTGGGGCTCGAACCCAGCTCCCTATAGGTATACGCACGCTTTTTTTACCACTGGAGTGGCTGTTTCATCCGGTTATGAACCCCCCCCCCCCCCCCCGAGTAAATATATTATAAACCAAGTTTGAAAATTTGGATTTCCATCTTCTTCTTCCTCGCGCGTGCAGCATGACAACAACACCATTTTTGAATCTGTAACTCTTTTATTTCTCAACCATTTTGAAAAGTATAAACACCAAACTTGCATGAATTTAAACAAGGAATCCAACCATGTGAATTATTTAAGCTATAAATCAAAGATGAGTGATAATTTTACTTGGTCCCAAACTGAAAACCTAATATTTCAAAAACTTCAGTTTCAAAATTCTCATCACGCAGGCAATATAAATGAAAAGTAAGCATATGGTTAGCTTAAGGGCAATGATATCTATATTTTTTCTTTAGAAAGCAAGTGCAAATGATGCTTGAATAAGGATTTCAAAGTTAGAGAAACTTATCTCTGAAGTGAGAATCGAGTTTGGAGTTAGTGCACTCTTGGAGGTGTTGAGATGATCTGGGTAGCTTCACTGAACTCCAAGGAAGCTTTTGCAATGCTTACCTTGGATTGAGAGTGCCTCAATTCTTCTGGACAAGTCAAGTTGCAGAGGTGTCAAGTGAAAATGGTGGATGATGAAGATGGTGTTACAGTGATGAAATAGGTCTTTGGATGAGTTCTATATGAGTTATATAAGCTTTGTGAATGATTTAGAATAAAAACTCACGAGTGGATTGAGTGTTTGGTGTTTAAGGTCAGAAATTGCAACAAATGGAGTTTTGATGCAAATTCTGGTTTGAGAGAGAATGAGGGTGCTTTGAGGGATATGAATTCATGTGTTATCTTACAAATACTTCCTTTATTTATAGGCAAGAGGTTTGAGGGTCTGAAGTAACCAGAAATTCAAGATAACATGTTATGGTTTTGAAGCTTGGTTTTGAAGTTTGGTTTTGAAGTAACTTGCAAAGGCATGATTCCAATGCAATGGTACAATGGCTCATAGGGTGGTTAGGATTTATAGACATGTTGCTTCTTTCTTTGGAATTGTGTGTGTGCAGAAGGAACAGGTGAGAGGCTCAAGGAGAGTTTACAAAATGCATAAAGCATGCTTTATGTAAATGACAATGGTGCCTTTGTGCCATAAATGGAAAAATCATTTGGACAATGGCTCAAACACTTGGATAATGATTCAATCAGTTGTGTAAACATTTAATTATGGTGATATTTTCAAGTTAGAAGCCTGTAAAGCAAGATTATGCGGCATGGCTTGGAAATTTGATCTTATGTTCATCACAAAATGACTTGTATTTCAAGAATGGATGCCCAACTTCATGCCTTCGAATTTCCTAGCTCAAGCATGATAAAATTGTGTTCTTGGACATTTTGGAAAGCTTGAAACATTGTCTACAACTTTAATGTTGCGAGGTTTGGCTAAATCAAATGAGAACTTTGTGAAACATGTCCATGAAGAAGGGACAAAAATCTGATCAAAACTTGTAAAAAAATTTCTAAGTGCTGGATAAAAATATCATAACTTCATGAGCTTATATCTCTTAATCCAAGAATTTTTTGAGTATCATACCACATTAACAAATTTGTAGAATTCATTAACCCCTACAACTTTCATGTTAAAAGTTTTCCTTAAATCAACTTGCATCTTGAGGAAACTTGCTTGTGAAGTTAGGGTTTTTGTTAAGAACAAAAACACTTAGAATTTTTCTAAGTGTTAGAAAAATTTCCAAATTTGACTTTTATTGACTTTTTGATTTCTTGATGATCAAGTTTGATACTTTTTAATATCTTGATGATTATTGACTTTTGAATTCCAATATTTGACCAAAAAGTCAAAGTTTGCCTTTTGAGTGACTGTTAACTTTTCATCAGTTGATTCAATTCTTCAACTATCAATCACTTGCATCTTTGGAAAATTTTTGAGCCATGTAATTAGTTCAATATGTTGTATTTGAGTCCTTGAGATCATTCTTCAAGCCATTAGGTCATGCACTAGGTCAACAATCAATGATCAGTCATCTTCAGTTAAAACCCTAATTTTGACAATTTTTTACCGTTGATGATTTAAGGGATTTCCTTGAGGCATCATATTCAACCCTTGATGAAATGATGAATATCACCTCAAAATGTTGATGTTTACAAAAAACTTGAAGTTTGACTGTATGTTTGACCACATTTGACTTTTTACTCAATGTAGTTGATTTTTAGTCATCTGGGCCATTGATTGAGCAAACATGTGATGTAGGACTTGAAATTTGACATAAGAATTATTGAGGACCTATGATGAAACGTGAGATTAATTTGAGGCATTAGAAGTCCAATTTCCTTTAAGAAAACCAAAACCCTAGTCATGGGCCAATTCTTAGGAGGTGAGTTTGTCTGATCAACTCTTGAGAAACCTTGAGTATTTAAGGATCTTAGGAGAACGCCTTGAAGAAAATCGGAGGGAAAATTTTGGAGTACAACAACTTCCCTTGTTCAATCTTCTTAAACTTGAAGAGTTAGATTGGCATGTCCGCCATTCGTGACTCTAAGGTAGAAGATGATTGAAGACTTAAGTGCTTAGAATTTGCACTCGCATGTGCCCGAAGTAATGATGTTGGTTGATGTACTAGGAATAGGCTTAAAGATGCATTTGGAGAGGTGATGGAGAGTTGTCGGAGATGGGATTATAGATGCCATCCAAAGTAACTGTTAATAGAAATTAGATTATGTCTACGCTTGACTTCAACTAGAAGATGTATCAGAATAAATCTACGCTCGATTTAATCTGAGCCAGAAAATGTCTGCGTCTGTCTTTAACTGGGAGAAGTATCAAAATAAATCTATGGTCGATTTAATCTGAGCCAGAAAAAGTCTACTGGAAGAAGTAATAGAATAAATCTATGGTCGATTTAATCTAATCCAGAAGATGTCTATGTCCGTCTTTAACTGGGAGAAGTATCAGAATAAACCTATGGTTGATTTAATCTGAGCCAGAAAAAGTCTTTGAAGGAAGTGTTCGTCATGTAGATAGTCGCCCTATCATGTTTCGGAAATTGATCTACAATCAATTTTTGTTTGTAAATTCGCCCTGTTTCGGGATTTCATACCACTTGGTGATAAAGATAGTTGCCCCGTCCTGTTTCAAGAATTGATCTTCATCTGACCATAAAGAAAGAAAGATAGTTTCCATGTCCTGTTTTAGGAGTTAATCTTTGCTCGGTTGTATAGATAGTTTCCATGTCTTGTTTCGGGAATTAATATGGAACCTTCTTTTTGTTGGCTATAGAGATAGTTGCCCCGTCTTGTTTCGAGAATTAATCTCTGACATTGTCACGTAGATAGTTACTCCGTCTTGTTTCAGGAATTAATCTTGGACTTATTTGAGAATTGTTGATGATATTCATCTGTTGATTGATCTTTCCTGAAAAGGTAAAGAGTTATATGTATGCAATTTCATGATGTATGAAATGCATTGTTTAATGATGTTCTCGAAATAAATGAGACTGCTATATATGTTTTGTATGTGTATTCTATGATATTGGTAAATGATGTATGAATGTGAAATGTTGCTGGAAATATATCAATAGTTCTGTATGGCATCTTGTTGGGGAAAGTGAATCCCTGATTGGCGCTGGGGATGAAGAACATATGTAATCTTCAACCCTGTCTAGAATGGTTTCGTTGTGGGTTCCTGTTTACTGTTTGAGGAAACTCTATTGGGGAATGTTGACTTTTGTTTGGGGAGAAGAGTTTAGGAACATTAGTCATTCATCGCTCAACTGGAGATTTTAATTCTTATATACCCTGACTAGGGATAAAAGAGATGGATAACCTTCAGACTCGTCTAGGGAGTTTAATTCTTACTTACCCTGATTGACGATAAAAGATACGGATAACCTTCCAACTCGTCTGGGGAGGATAAAGTTTACTGATATCTGGTCCAGTTCCAGTTTTCGTAGCAACTCTCTGGGGATAATGGTGACTTCACTGGGGAGAGGAATTTTGCCGGTGATTCGTAGCCCTATGAGGAATAGATTTAAGTTGGGGAGACTGTAATCTGTTGGGGAAATAAACCTTGTTGACGAAGAAATATTTTGCTGGGGAAATTGCGGGGAATGTATCTTCATTGAAGGTGAATTTTCTGAAGATTACTCTGTGGGGATAATCTCATGGAAGTGGATTTGTGGATAACTTGAATGTCATCCCAACTCCTAGAGTCTTGAATAAATTCTTATTCCTGTTCTTATGCATATATTTGTTAACATTTAATCATGTTCATATGCATATGTTCATTCAATTTTAGTCATTGGACATTTTTGCAAACAAAGCGAAAAAATTAAAACATAAAAAGTTTGAAATTTAGGGTGTACTTGCATTGATAGTTTGCCTATAAACAGGCGATTTTGAATGGGCGGCCACATTCTTCGTAACAGACGCAAACAAGGCTACTTTAACCCATTTTATAAAGTAGTCAATAGCGACAAGAATGAAGCGATGTCTGTTAGAAGCAGTAGGCTTAATTTCTCCGATCATATCAATTCCCCATATTGCAAATGGCCAAAGAGCAATCATGACATTCAAAGGTACTGGAGGCACGTGAACTTTATCATCATAGATCTGGCACTTATGACAAGTTCTCGAGTGGTGGTGGCAATCAGTTTCCACGGTCGACCAATAGTAACCCGCTCTCAGGATTTTCTTAGCCATAATATGTTCACTGGAATGAGTACCAAAGATGCCTTCGTGCATATCTTCCATAATTTTCTCTACTTCCTTCTTGTCCACACAATGAAGTAGAATTGAATCGTGATTACGCTTGTATAAAATTCCATTACTCAAGAAGAACTTAGCCGAGAACCTCTGTAGGAATTTATTGTCATTGATTGATGCCCCTTCAGGGTATTCTTGAGCTTCAAGGTACCTTTTTACTTCATGAAACCAAGGTTTTTCTTCTACTCCATCAGTATCAATTTCATAGCAGTGTGTCGGTTCGTCGAATCTTTCAATGGTAATTTTGGGAGCCTCATTGTCCCATATGATCTTGAACATAGATGACATGGTAGCAAAGGCATTCTCCAATTGATTCTCTTCTCTTGGGACATGCTCAAAAGTAATCTCTTCGAAGTACGAAATTAAGGTTAACACATGTTCTTGGTAAGGGATAAGATTCAGATGCTTCATATCCCATTCTCCCTTGACCTGGTTGATTACTAAGTCTGAATCCCCATATATGCTCTAGAATTTGATTCTCATGTCAATAGCATCCTTAATTCCCAAGATGCATGCTTCATATTCAGCCATATCGTTGGTGCAGTCAAAGCAAAGTCTGGTAGTGAAGGGTGTATGGAAACCTTGAGGAGAGATAACTACAACATCAATTTTGTTTCCAAGTGCGTTAGAAGCTCTATCAAAAACCATAGTCCATCGGGATCCTAATTCATGTCCTTTATACGGTCCAGGTTCTTCACAATCTGAAACTAGCATAATGTTCTCATCCGGGAATTCGAAGTTCATAGGTTGGTAGTCATCTACAACTTAATGTGCCAAATGATCTGCCAGTACACTTCCTTTGATTTCTTTTTGAGTGGTGTACTGAATGTCGTATTATTTTAAGATCATTTGCCATCGGGCTATTCTTCCGGAGAGAGCTGGCTTCTTAAATATGTACTTGATAGGATCGATTTTAGAGATCAATAGAGTAATATTAGTCAACATATACTGTCTTAGTGGGAGAGCATCCCATGCCAAGGCGCAACAAGTTTTCTCGAGCAATGAATATCTTGTTTCACAGTCGGTAAACTTTTTGCTAAGGTAGTATATTGCATGCTCTTTTCGACCAGACTCGTCATGCTGCCCCAGCACACACCCTATTGAGTTCTCTAGAACTGTTAGGTACATGACTAAAGGTCTTCCTTCAACTGGTGGCATCAGAATCGGAGGTTCTTAAAAGTGCTCTTTTATTTTATCAAAGTCTATTTGACATTCGTCATTCCATTTTATTACTTGATCTTTCTTTAGCAGCTTGAAGATTGGCTCACAGGTAGTAGTCAAATGAGAAATGGATCAGGTAATGTAATTCAGTCATCCTAAGAAACCTCTGACTTCCTTATCGGAGTGGGGAGTCGGCATTTCTTGAATAGATTTAACTTTTGCGAGATCAACTTCAATACCCTTACCACTGACAACGAAACCTAGGAGTTTTCCAGACCTCACCCCGAAGGTGCATTTGCTCGGATTCAGCCTTAGCTTATACTTATTCAGTCTCTCAAATAACTTATGGAGATGATCAAGATGTTCTTCTTTAGTCTCTGATCTTGCTATCATATCATCAACGTAGACCTCTATCTCATGATGAATCATTTCATGGAATAAAGCCACCATGGCTCATTGATAAGTTTCCCCGACGTTCTTCAACCCAAAAGGCATGACCTTGTAACAGAAAGTGCCCCACTGTGTGACGAAGGTAGTTTTCTCCATGTCCTTGGGCTCCATCTTGATCTGATTATAACCCGAGAAACCATCCATGAAGGAGAATACCTTATGCTGAGAAGTGTTGTTGACCAGAACATCAATATGTGGAAGTGGGAAGTCATCTTTGGGGATTTCCCTATTCAGATCCCTGTAATCTACACACATACGTACCTTGCCATCTTTCTTTGGTACCGGAAAAACATTAGCAACCCATTGAGGATATGATATCACTGCTAAGAACCCTGCATTGAATTTCTTCATAACCTCGGCCTTGATCTTTTTCGACATTTCAGGACACATGCGATGAACTTTCTATTTAATCAGAGAATAACCCTCTTTCATTGGTAGATGGTGAACTGAAATATCAGTATTGAGTCCTGGCATGTCTTCGTATGACCAAGCAAATACCTCAACATAGTCGTGCAACCTCTGAATCAACCTGTTCTTGACACTGTCCTCTAAGTTGGCGTATATCTTGACCTCTTTCTTGTTTGTCTTAGAACCCAAGTTTACCACTTCGACCGACTCTTCATGTGGTTGGGTAGCCTTTTCTTCTTGTATTAAGAGTCTAGAAAGTTCTCCAGGTATTTCACAATCTTCCTCATCCTCATCCTCGGCTTGGTAGACCGGATTCTCAAAGTCATAAGCGGTAATAACAGAATTGTTATCAATGACATTCAGAGCGGATGGGGATCTACAATGTAGTGTGTGGGTGTGTGTAAGAACACATAGCTATTTAAAAGTTCAATGAAGTAAAAAGAAAGACAGAGAGAGAAAAATTTGAATGTAAAACGTCAAATGTTTTCATTAAATGAAAATATGACATATGAAATGACAACCCTTAACAAATGAACCATTGTGCCCCAGGCAAGACACAAGGTTTAAAGTCATTGCTTTAAAATAAATTACATAACCAAACTTCTTAAAGCAAAAAAAAATAGAAATAGCTATTACTCCTGGTTGAAGGAGATAGGGAAAATGTCTTCTGCTTCCGAATTGTTGAGTTTGTTGCCAATGGTAGGAAAGATCCAGTTGTTGAAATCACAATCATTGTCAGCATCTTCTATATCATTTATTCCGTTATTTCTTATACGGAACATAGGTCTTCCAGCTCGAGTGCGACGGACAGCCCTTTGACCCTCTGCAGTAAAGCCCAAACCAAACTTATCAGATTTGCAGGAGATATCAGGAAGCTGACCCCAAATTGTGCAAACGCCTTCTTCTACAGTAGCTTTGGCATCTTTCAAGGATGCCATCTTGTACGGAACCCTGGTATTTTTCGGAATGGAAGAAACATCTTCAACAGCAGCAGGGGAAATCACTTCAAAATCTTGATAGGGAGTCTCGATGAATTCACCGTCCATTTCTACATACCAGAATGAATTCAGGTGGTTGACCATGTACTCCTCTTCTCCGCAGATCGTAATAATCTTTCCTTTCACATGATACTTTAGTTTCTGGTGCAAGGTGGATGTAACAGCGCATGCCCCATGGATCCAGGGGCGTCCTAATAGACACGAATAAGTTGGTTGGATGTCCATTACATAGAAGGTGGACTCAAATATCTGTGAACCCACCTTGATAGGAAGATCCACCTCTCCATGTACCATTCTTTTGGACCCATCAAAGGCCCGAACTATAATGTCACTAGGTTTCAGCACGACCCCTTCACAATCCAGTCTGTCAAGAGCGCCTTTTGGCAGAAGATTTAGAGAAGAGCCAGTATCAACTAACACATGATCCAATGTAGTGCCCCTACATTCGATGGAGACATACAAGCCCTATTATGATTCCTCCCTTTCGAAGCTAGGTCAGCATCAGAGAAATCTAATTCATTGTCAGTTGTTAAACTAGCAACATAACTTCCAAATTGATCAACATAAATCTCTTGTGGTACATGAGCAGTCTTCAAAAATTTCATTAAAGCTTGCGCATGAGCTTTAGAACACAGTAGTAAAGATATCATAGAGATCTTGGATGTGGTGTGCCCTAGTTTTTCAACAATTTTATAATTGCTTCTATGAATTATCTTCAAAACCTCTTCCATCTCTTGTCCATGGGTATCCTTGATTTTAGCTTCTTTTGGTGCCTCCGTCTGGGAAGGCTCTATCATTGGCTCTTTACCTCGAGCTTCGGCAGTTGTCTTGGCAACTGTAACTTGAACAGGTGGAGAGATTTTCAAAGAGAAAATCCTTCCACTTCTAGTAATTTTGTTGGTCCCCGCAATATTGTCAATGTTGGGATCAACCTCTTCATCATTTTTGTCAGACAACTCTTGTTTAATGCCATGGTAATAGGAGTCAGGCCCATAATTCCATGGAACATCCTTCTCCAAGGAATATGGGACGGGCCCAGGTTTTGTAATGATCAAGGGAGTAGATTTTGGATTGGCAGTAATCCTTACAGGACCCTTGGAAGTGATCTTGAAAGGAGTACCAGATATGACAGACAAATCTCGACACAAATTCTCAGCATATGGAATTTTTTCAATCAAAATTACATGTTCGTCCATTAGGCGTTGAATGCTTTCCTTCAGTAATTTGCATCCATTGGGTTGAACCGCACATCAATAACATTCTTTAACACAACCCAAAAATAAATCGGCTTGTAGTAAATTCTTCTTGACTATTGAGAGAGGAGTAACCACATCACTTACGGAGGTAACATACAAAATATCTTCAACAACACTTATGCCTTTGTCATGCTTCGGCATAGGAGCATTAATCACGTTCGGAGTCTCATGAGGGTCAAACTCAATTTCTTTGTTATCAATCATGTCTTGAACTTTGTTTTTTAGGGCTCAGTAATTGTTGGTGTCGTGCCCATGATTGTTCGAATGGTAGGCACATCTTGCATTTGGATTGTACTTCAGAGAGGATGTGTTGGGATTAGGAGGAGGATCCCGTAGTGTTATGAGGTTAGCCTTTAACAAATGTTATAATGCTTGAGCCAATGGCATATTAATCTTGGTAAACTGCCTCCTCAGAGCGTCTGGCCTATGTTGGTTTCCTTGTTGTTGTTGTTGTTGAACATGTGTCAGATTAGAGATCAACACTTCCCTTACAGACTGACGATGATCATTCTTACTACGGCTCTTATGGCCATAGACAACGTTGCTTTCTTCCTTTCTGTTGTACCCAAAAATTTTCCCTCCCATTTTAATCAAAACATACTCATTGAAGTCCTCAACTTGCCCAAGGATGCCTAAGGATTGACCAGACAAATCCTCCTCCTAAGACAATGAGCCTCAAATTAGGGTTTCACTCCTTATCAAGATGTTTGAGTTACAAGGGTCCTAAATGGTTTCCATTTCCCTAATATGTTCTTAAGATCATCCATGTCAAGTTTCATGCCTTGCACAAGAAGTTTGCTCAGTCAACTGCTCAAATGCTTGAAAATCAACTGTGTTAGGTCAAAAGTCAATTGTGACCCACATGCAGTCAAACTTCAAGATTTTTGGTTAACATCAACATTTTGAAGTGACATCCATCATTTGATCAAGGGTTGATAATGATTCCTCAAGTAATGCCCCAAATTCATCAAAACTCAAAAGTTGCTAAATTAGGGTTTCTATAGGAAAAGTCAACCAAACTTTGACCAGGCATAACTTTCTCATACTTTATCAGAAATTTTTCCTCCAAGGCTCATTTTGAAGAGAATTCAATTCCCTACAACTTCTCTTCATCCCTCAAGTTCAAGAAATGACTCAATCAAAAGATACAAGCTCAGACATTATAGGTCCATTCAAAAAGTCAACAAAACACCTTTTGGGTCAAAGCTCCTTTTTGTCAATGATAAGAAGTTTCTGAGAAGGTTCACTGTGAAATTCTTCCTCGGTAATGGAATCCTCTACAAGCACAACCATGACTCTACCTTACTGCGGTGTGTAGACAAGAGCGAAACGGAGAGGATTATGATAGATTTACATGAAGGTGCCTTTGGAACCCATTCCAGTGGACATACCATGGCCAAGAAGATCCTACGGGCAGGATACTACTGGTCCACTTTGGAAGTAGATTGTTATCAGCACTCCCGAACCTGTCATAAGTGCCAAATCTATGCTGATAAGGTGCATGTGCCTCTGGTTCCTTTAAATGTCTTGACGGCTCCTTGGCCCTTTGCGATGTGGGGCCTTGACATGATCGGGGAAATTAGACCTACAGCTTCCAATGGGCGTCACTTCATCTTGGTGGCCATCAATTACTTCACAAAGTGGGTTGAGGCTGCCTCCTTTGCTACTGTGACCAAGAACGTTGTGGAGCGGTTTATCAGGCATAACTTGGTCTATCGGTATGGTGTGCCAGAGAGAATTATCACGGACAATGGTACCAATCTCAATAACACAATGATCACCAAACTCTGTAATCAATTCAAGATACATTATCATAACTCTTCTCCCTATCGGCCAAAGATGAATGGTGTTGTTGAAGCGGCTAACAAGAACATCAAAAAGATCATACAGAAGATGATGGTGACATACAAAGACTGGCATGAGATGTTACCATTTTCTCTTCATTGGTACCGTACCTCAGCACGGACGTCAACAGGTGCAACACCCTACTCTCTGGTATATGGAATGGAGGCAGTCCTACCCATTGAGATCCAGATTCCTTCTTTAAGGATTATGAAAGATGCGGGTTTGAATGAAGACGACTGGATCCAGACTCGACTTGACTAATTGAATATGATCGATGAGAAGAGACTTACTGTTGTCTGTCATGGTCAAACGTATCAAAAACAAATGATCAAGGCTTTCAACAAAAAGGTCAGACGCCAAGAGTATCAAGTCGGGATCTAGTAATCAAGCGCATCATACTACCGCAAGGTGATCCCAGGGGCAAATGGACTCCCACATACGAAGGGCCATTTATGATTAAAAACATTTTCTCGGGTGGAGCCATGATTCTAACCACCATGGACGGTGACGACCTTCCTCACCCTGTCAATGCGGACATAGTGAAAAGATACTACGCATGATAAAAGACCCGCTAGGTTGACTGGCCTAGGAAAAAATAAGGGCTTCCTGGCGAACCAAAAGGGTTCGGGTAAAAATAAGGGATGAAAACGAAAATTCTGTACACCCGGCAAGTCGAAAACCTGAAAAGGAGGCTTGGGCAAAAAAGGGTATCCTAGTGGGCTGAAAACCCGAAAGGGCAGTCCAGGCAAAAGTAAGGGACGTAAAATGTTTCACTATGTCCCATTGGATCACCTTGCGATCAGACTTCAGTATCAACTATCAAGCTCGAATGGCACCGATCAATCTAATCAGCTTCGGACAAGTAGCAAAGTGATGAGACGCTCGAAGACATAGCGGCAATAGCAGATTTTGAACCCAATGGGATTGTTGTACATAGCTGTTTTCTTTTTGTACACAATATTGTATAGCTTCCATTTTTACGGTGGCGTTCTCTTACTAGAGCATCAGCTTCCTTGTACAAGAACGCATGTTATAGGCCAACTTCGAAAATTAATACAAGTCATTTTTTACAAAACCGTTTGTTTTTCTTTTTTTGTTTTGTTTTACGAGAACGTCCAATGATTTATTCTTGACATATGCATTTGAATATGATTGTTGTTCATAAATATTTACATAGGAAACAGAAATACAATTGCTCGTAACTTAAGAAACATGGGCAAAAACAAAAAAAAACTAAAAAATGTCAAACCCGGCAATTACTCTGTCCAGCAGGTACCAGGGCCGAGACAGCTTTGAAACAAAGTCATCAATATATATGACCCCGAGACATCTATACTCCCCACAGAGTAAAGGTAATCAGAGCTTTATCATCGGCTTCCCCAAAATAGGAAGTACTCTCCCCAGCCGAATTCCTTCAGAAAACTGACATCTATATTCCCCAGCCAAATTTCATAATCGCAAGCGGGTCATAAAGTTTTCTCCCGATCAAAGTTTATTTCTCCGAGTAGAGAAGCTATATCCCCAATAGAGTTATTTCCCCGCAGAGTTATTCTCAAGCAGAGTATCTCCCCTGACAAAATATCCGTAAACGAGCAAATCTCTAGCATAGTCATCTTCGTTTACTATCCCCAGCGGAAGTAGAAGAACCACGATTTTCTACAACAGTCAGGAATGCTATTTCCAATACTCTCCAGCAGCAGTCAGGGATTTATTTCCCAGACTTAGATATGTCAATAGCATATCATATTCATACATCATGACATGCGCATACATAACGCATACAACATAATCTCATTTATTTTGAGAATATCATCCCACAATGCATTTCATGCATCGCATATAATTAACCTTGTTATCTTTTCAAAAAAGACAATTATCATCAACAATTCCAGCAACTGTACACGTCACATTTGCAGGAAATTAATGGAAAATCAATTCCCAAAACCAAACGGGTCAACCAGCCCACGTGATTAAACGAAGCAATCTTACTTAGGTTCCTTCTCGGTACAGGTGCAATTTTACCCAAACTCCTCACGAAGCAACCTTACCCAGGTTCCTTCTCGATTCAAATGCAGTTTTTACCCAAACTCCTCACGAAGCAACCTTACCCGGGTTCCTTCCCATAAGCCCTACTATCTAGGCTTTCATCTCGAAGTAACCCTACGACCCAGGTTCCTTCTCATAAGCCCTACTATCCCGGCTTTCATCTCGAAGTAACCATACGACCCAGGTTCCTTCTTATAGCCCTATTATCCAGACTTTCATCTCGAAGTAACCCTACGACCCAGGTTCCTTCTCATAGCCCTACTATTCAGGCTTTTATCTAGAAGTAACCTTATGACCCAGGTTCCTTCTCATAGCCCTACTATCCAGGCTTTCATATCGAAGTAACCCTACAACCCAGGTTCCTTCCCATAAGCCCTACTATCCAGGCTTTCATTTCGAAGTAACCCTACTATCCAGGTTCCTTCTTATAGCCCTACTATCAAGGCTTTCATTTCGAAGTAAACCTACTATCCAGGTTCCTTCTCATAGCCCTACTATCCAGGATTTCATTTCGAAGCAACCCTACTATCCAGATTCCTTATCTCTTATCTCCAGATAACAGTTTACAACAATATAGGACATAGACCCGACCAGATACGGTCGATTTCACATTTCCCCAGTAAGTCGCTGTGCAGCCTGGACCCTGACCAAACATGCAGTTTACTCCCACCTCATCAATTAGGATTTAATTCCCCAGTAGAGTAATGGACAACCAAAGCTCCTATACTCTATTTACCAAGACGCAAATCAACATTCCCCGACGAAGTCCTCCTCAACGGTAGGTACAGGAATTCTCGCAAAGGAATCTCTTATGCGACCGATATCTTTTTTGGATGGCATCTTTAAACCCATCTCCGATGATTCTCTGTCAACTTCCAAATGGAATCTGTAAGCCTATTCCCGATATCACTAACCAGTATTACTTCATGCGAGTGCAAATTTATGGGCACTCTAGTGTTCCATCATCTTCTACCTTCAGATCACGAAAGGCTGACCAGCCAATCTACATCCTCAGGTTTAAGAAGATTGAACAGGGTCAGCTGTTGTACCCCAAAATTTTCCCTCCCATTTTACTCAAAACATACTCATTGAAGTCCTCAACTTGTCCAAGGATGCCTAAGGATTGACCAGACAAATCCTCCTCCTAAGACAATGAGCCTCAAATTAGGGTTTCACTCATCATCAAGATGTTTGAGTTCCAAGGGTCCTAAATGGTTTCCATTGCCCTAATATGTTCTTAAGATCATCCATGTCAAGTTTCATTCCTTGCACAAGAAGTTTGCTCAATGAACTGCTCAAATGCCTGAAAATCAAATGTGTTAGGTCAAAAGTCAACTGTGACCCACATGCAGTCAAACTTCAAGATTTTTGGTCAACATCAACATTTTTAAGTGGCATACATCATTTGATCAAGGATTGATCATGATTCCTCAAGGAATGCCTCAAATTCATCAAAACTCAAAAGTTGCTAAATTAGGGTTTCTATAGGAAAAGTCAACAAAACTTTGACCAGGCATAAATTTATCATACTTTATCAGAAATTTTTCCTCCAAGGCTCATTTTGAAGAGAATACAATTCCCTACAACTTCTCTTCATCCCTCAAGTTCAAGAAATGCCTCAATCAAAAGATACAAGGTCAGACATTATAGGTCCATTCAAAAAGTCAACAAAAACACCTTTTGGGTCAAAGCTCCTTACATGAACATGGAAGATCCAATTGAGGTGAAACCAAAAGGGATGTTTAGAGAACATCCTAAGCTTTCTAAAAAGTCTAAGAACGCCCTCTTAGGGTCAAAATTGAGAGAGATGTGCCTTGTCAAAGTTGGCCATTTTTGGAAATTTGCACAAAGTCAACAACACCCAAAGTGGAATTTTCTCCACATAGGCCTATCTTTTCAAGTTTGGAGCTTGTTCCTAAAATGGTCCACGACCCATGAACCACTCCATGCCTCATTAACTTATTTATTTAATTTATTGTGATTTTATTCATTTAAAATTAAAATAAAATCAAAATAAATCATATAAGTTGCTTTTGGAATGATTTTGGCATTGAATGAAGATGATATATGCTGGAATATCAAGATCAAATCGTGCAAAGGCTGATTGGAATAAGAATGGCATGATTTGGCTTGTTTTGGAAACAAATAATGCAAGGAACAAATAAAATCTTTTCTCCATGATTGTTCAAGATTCAATCTTTTTTTTTATCTAATGCATTCTAATACATATACACAATGAGGCCAGACCTAGAGGACACAAAAAGACTGCCTCCATAAGTCCAGAAAAACTCAAATTTTTGACAAGAAAAGTGTTGTTTGAATTCTGATTTAGAGGATGGTTCAAGGTGATTCAAGGCCACCAATCCACTCCTGGACGTCTCCTGAAGCTAACAGCATCGTTTGCATGCATAAAAACTCCAGGAATCACCACCTTACAGTATCACGGTTTGCCACTTTTCTCGAATTTGGTTCTGCAAATTTATGCATTATAAATAATTTCTAAGCATGCCTTCATGTTTGTATCATCATTTAGAATGTATTCGTATGATTAATTAGGAGTTTTAGCGCATGCATGGATAGTTGACATTGTTAGGCTTTGAGGTTGCATTTTAGGGCTTTTTGATGCAGGTAAAATCAGGGCAAAAGATGGATGCCATCATACTCATGAGATTAAAATGAGTTGATCTGTATGTTTGGATTTGATTTATCTTGCTTGGTATTGATTTTTGATATTTGCAAGGTTATAGTTACGACTTGTGTCCGTTGGTAAAGGTGCAGGCCTAAAATGAAGGTTGCAGGAAGAAGACGAGTGTGTGTCAAAGCTCGGTTGGCTGATTTGAATTCCGCGTGTGCATTTGGGAAAGATCATTTTACTTCCTTTGTATTTTATTTGTTTGATCATATGTACAGATGAACCATCCAGCCCAGATGGTAAAGCAGGCGAGCGTATGAGTGGAAGGACCTGGATTCAATCCCAGGTCCAGACATTTTATTATTTTCCTAACAAGCGTTGCAGGATCCTATGCGCCTCACATTCTAAGCGCCTATCATGCACCTCAGATCCATCCATTGGATCAATCTCCTCCCAGATTCAATGTTTCATGCAAGCAAGGTCCATGGTGCACCCTCAGACGTGGCCCTCACTGGATCCAAACAATTGACTGGGCTTATTCATCTTGGGCTCAACGAAATTCAGCAATGCACCCCCCTCAGATCTGCTTTCACCACATGCCCAATTTATTTTCTTTTTAATTTCTCTTGTTTAAATTATTTGCTTAATCATTTTTTTTACAAAAAAAAAACAAAATCATTTTTTTATTTATTCATGAAAAATAAAAATCACAAAAATGTAGAATTAGACTTTTTTTATTCAAATTAATTGTATTGAAAATATATTAGTTTAATTAGATTAACTTGATTGTTTTTTTATTAATTAAAATTAATTAGAAAATTAGGTTTAATTTGCAATCAAATTATTTTCTCAATAAACAATACACAAATGTATTTTTTAATTAATTAGATTCTTAGGCTTCTGATTTATTCCCGAATTTAATTCGTCTCGCGCGCATTTACTTATTTATAATTATTGTAACTGTTTCGAGGTTTGTAATAGATTAATTAGGATTTTAATTTCCGCATCTTTATTTTCAGTCAAATATTTATGTATCTGCCCAAAAGCCTTGTAATAATTAGGACTTTAATTTCTCGCACTCCTTAATTTTCACAACTATAAAACTGGCTAGATGTATGGATAATAGGATTGTATGCGAAAGATAAAACAACGAGTAAAAGGTAGATAACCTTAATTGTGCAAAGATAATTAACTGAAATAAAGCACACTTTCACATGCTCACTCCTAGGGTTTACCCCACTTAGGTTGCCTTCGGTAAACAGTCATGAAGCATAGGGAATTTTAGTGGTCGTCCTCTAGTCTCAAAAGATCAAAAATGACCCGTTTGGATGTTGCCTCGGAAAGATCTTTAGGACTTTAGGATAATTACTAAAATTTCCTAACCATGTGACCGTGCTTGTCCCTTCGAACGTCCCTTAAAAACTCCAACGATGGGGTTACCTACTCCTTAATAGTGGGATAGCACTGTCTAAAGGAAATGAAAATGAACAGTCTTTTTTCGAATAGGTAGAAATCTTAAGTACTTGCTCAAAACAACAAAAACTTTTTCACAAACACTTTCAAAAGAGTTTTTAAAAACAACTTTGTCACACCCTTGAGGACAAATACAAGGGTTATCACGAAGTTAAACAAAAAACTTTTCAAAACACACGCACGAGCAATTTCAAAATGAGCAAGTACCTAAGAGCCCGTGGAAAACCACGGATAGAAAGGGTGCTAACACCTTCCCTTTCTATAATCTACCCCCCGTACTCAGAAACATCTCAGAAAATGTTTTTTTCTGTTCTTTTTCCTTTTCCTTTGTTGGATGAAATAAAAAGTCGGTGGCGACTCTTACTTACCGAACAATTTTCAAACAAAAACACAAACCAGTAATAAAAATAGTCGATTCTGCCACCGTATCACAGAACTGGAGACTCTATTTGGGAACATAATAAAGTGGGGTATATCTTAGGATCTAGGTCATTTTAATTGCTTCTCTTGCTTGTCTTGATTTATTTATTTTAAGGGAATCTGTTGGGGTTATGTAGATCCTACACCCAGATCTGGAAACACCTTTTAGGTAAGTAGCAATAAACTGTGAGGGAACTGTGCGGGGTATACCGACACAGTTGAAGCAGTAGCTACATTGATGCGACACTTTGGTTGGTACAGGTGACCCTTGAGTCAATCAAGGAGAGTACGGGGCCGCTGTGTGGTGTCATAAAGCATCAACTGACCTTAGAACCTTTAATTGCACAACTTGGCCAGTAGGACGTAGCGAGATGGCCGACTTTGGTGTATTCCCAAGGTCGACAGATACTCGATGCTACACTCATTGAGGTTTGACTCCTGCGTTTTTTTTGGTTTCGAGTCAATCGCCTATTGAACGAAGCTTGGGGGAAAGATCGGTGATATTGAGATCCCTTAGAACCCGGTTACTATTTATAGGACAGGTTGAACCAATCTAGCTTTAAGAGGGTGTGACCTTAAAACTCATGAAGGCTTTAAACCTAAGGACTTGGTGTGACTTGTTTGTTGCTTGCTATACATGTGATTTCTTAGTATAATCATGACATCATAAGCATGGTATATCATACTAACCATTTCAAGGATTTTGTAGGGCTCATCTTTGCTTTGTTTTGTAGGACATGGCATCTGCCTGCAGGAACACTATCCAGATTAACCTTGTGAAAGTACCTCCTCAACTAAAGGACTTAGAATTAAGGATCCCTGAAAGCTCTCACTTCACTGAAAAACGTGATCGGTTTCTCAACTTGGTCACTTCAAAACCTTATGAAGAATTGTTAAAAGTGCTATTTTAGTTCTTCGATCCTTTGCACCACTGTTTCACCTTCCCGGATTACCAGCTAGTGCCTACTATGGAGGAATTTTCTCGGTTATTAGGGGTACCTATTCTTGATCAGTTACCTTTCAACGGTACGGAAAGACATCCAAAGCCTAAAGATTGCTCAAGCTTTGTCCTTACAATGGTCCGATGTAGTGACAAATTGGGAAACTAGGGGTAGTGTCCAAGGAATCCCGGTTAAATTTATATTTGAGAAAGCTCACTATTTTTGGGATACCCTGGATTTACAAACTTTTGAATAGGTATTGGCACTCCTCATCTACGGGATGGTACTATTCCCTAACATGGACCAACTCGTAGATGTGAATACGATTAAGGTTTTTCTGTCTCATAATCCAGTGCCTACATTACTTGGGGATATTCTACACTCTCTGCATGCTCACACTCTAAAGAGAAGGGGGACCTCCTGTGTTGCACCCCTCTATTGGCTAGGTGGTTTATTTCGCACCTACCCAGGTCTATTTTGAAGAATGAGTAGGGTATGAAATGGTCTCATAGGCTTATGTCCCTTACACATTTAGAAATTCATTGGTGTTCACGGTCCTCGGAAGATGTTACCATCATCGATCGCTGTGGTGAATTCCCTAATGTCCCTCTCTTAGGCATTAGGGGAGGAATCACTTATAACCCTTGTTTGGCACTGCGACAGTTTGGTTATGTGAGAAGGGATGGTCCTTATGATACACTTATCCAAGGAATCACCTTCTACTATGAGAATAATGCTCAAGGTTATCGTAAAAGGTTCATGTGAGCTTGGGGCATGGTACATAGAATTGATAGCAAAACATTTGGGCATAAGAATTCCATCCCTCTTGAGCCTTATCTATGATGGGTACGAGCCCGCGCTCAAATTCTTATGATGCCTTACCCTGCTATCCTACCAACGATTGTGGAACCAGCTGCTGAAGGAGACACTTCTTATCTTGTTCTCCATCCTGACATGCCAACTAATCATGAGGAGTTACAAAAATATAGGGTTCAACTTAAAGAGGAGCGGGATACGTTTGAAGCTTAATTCTATGTCAGCGAGAAGAAGGTCCTAGAACTCACTAGGTTACTTCATGAAGAGAGGAGCATAAATGCCTACATTGCACCAAAGAGGATGCGCTCCTGGGAAACCTAATTTTCTTTTTGCTTTAAGTTTTGTTTTGTTTAAATTGTAAGCCTAAAAGGCATTCTTTGTAACAATCCGAACTTATTAATACAATTAACGTGTGTTTCTTTTGGTTAAACAAATTTGAGTCTTTAAGAATCCTTGAAATCATTGCATGCGCACACCATCCATGACATTGCATAAACAGGTACCATTACAGGTTTCTCATCTTCTTCGCTGTTTATTTCAGCAATAACATGTTCTCAACAAAGCATCAAAGATCTCTGGGCACAATATTCCAAATTTCAATAAATGTTCATAGATTTGGCAAAAGGGTAGGAAGATCTGAAGGCCCTTATCCTGAAGGAAAAGAAGAAGAAGAAGAAGAAGAAGAAGAAGAAGAAGAAGAAGAAGAAGAAGAAAAAGACCTCTGGTGTTCTGAATCTGGGAAGAAGGTTCAGAGGGCTGCTAAAGCAACCAGTTGATCTGACCTCCTCGTCCAAAGAGGGGTAGAATCAAGAGAAAGAGACAAGGGAGGAGGACCCTAGCCCTGAAGTTTCTGATAATGACACAGGCTACAATGATGAGCAGTATCCTTCCACTGAAGATAGATACAAGCAGTTAGAGGATCGAATGAGCTTAATGGAGATCTAGAGAATACCAGAGTTGGATTTTGAAGAGTTGGGTTTGGTGTCTGGGGTAGTCATCCCACAGAAGTTTAAAGCTCCGGTTTTTGTGAAGTATGATGGGGTGTCTTGTCCCAAGCTTCATCTCCGTTCCTATGTGAGGAAGATTCAGCCTTACACTGCTGATAGGAACTTGTGGGTCCATTTCTTTCAAGACAGTCTTCCCGAGACTCAGCTTGAGTGGTTCTATCAACTGGAGGGAACCAATGTCCGTAACTGGGAGGATTTGGCTGCTGCTTTTTATAAGCAGTATCAATATAACACTGACCTTGCCCCTAACCGTACTCAACTCCAGAGTATGTCCATGGGTGCAGGTGAAGTTTTAAGGACTATGCACAGAAATGGAGAGATCTGATAGGGAGAGTCCAACCCCCTTTGTCCGATAGGGAGTTGGTTGACATGTTTCTTGGGACGTTGTCTGGTCCATTCTTCAATCACCTGATTGGTAGATCCTCGGCTGGTTTCATTGAGCTGATATTAACCGGAGAAAGGGTAGAAGCTGGGATCCGGAGTGGCAAAATATAGAAAGATACCTCGTCAAGTTCAGTGAAGAATCCCTTCACGGGTAAGAAGGCGGTCAGTGCCATTTATAGCCCAAGAGGTCAGAGCAGAGCTGAACGCCGTCCAACAGTAAGTGTTGTGATGATACCTAGCCATGCGGCTACCTCGCCACGAAATAATTAGCAAAGGATAGAAAGACCGCAAAGGCGGTTTACTCGGATTAACATGAAATTGATGGAGGTTCTACCCCATCTGCTAAGATCCAACTTGGCAACCTTGAAAGAGGCTCCCAAGAATCCTAACACCACATCTCCTCGGTACAATCCAAACGCTCAGTGTGCATACCATTCTTAGAATCCTGGCCATGATACAAATGACTTCCAGGCTCTGAGAAATAAGGTACAGGATCTAATTGAAGCCAAGGAGATTGAGTTTGATGCTCCATAGAAGCCTAATGTCATAACTACTCCCATGCCCAAGCACAATCGTGGAGTTAATGCCATTGATACTGATCTATTTTTTACCTCCGCTGATGAAGTTTCCACTCCTCTCATGACCGTTAAGAAGAATTTGTTGTTAGCCGGTTTATTTCCAGGTTGTGGTGAAGGTTGCCACATGTGTTCATCTATGCCCTCTGGTTGCTACTTGCTGAAAGCATGTGTTCAACGCCTGATGGACAGTAGAGAGATTATGTTTGAAAAGACTCTGGTTCCGACTGTTCTGTATAAAGATGTTGCCATTATAACCATTTCCACCAATCCTTCCAAGGTCTCCTCTAAAAGACCTGTTAGGATTACACCTGCTCCAAGAATCGCCCCGTTGATAATCACTTTTCCTGGTCCTGTATCGTACTCCTCAGACAAAGTTGTCCCTTGGAATTATGGCACTGACATTTACTATCATGGCGTTAAACAAGATTTGAAGACCGAAGAGGCTGATCTCGATGTCAGTAACATTGTCGGAACCAGCAAGGTTACCCAAAGTGGAAGGGTTTTCTCTCCCAAGATCTCCCTGAAGACTGTCACCAAGCTTGTTGTTATTCTGTCTGTTGTTCCAACCGGTACTTTTGTTACTACTCCTGTTCTTACTCCAGTTGTTACCCCTGCTAATGAGTCATCTAGGACTCGGGGCAAAGAAGTTATAGGTGATCCTACCCGGACAAAGGCACCTAGAAAGATTGTTGGGGAATCCTCTAAGCAAGAAATAGAGGAAATCTTAAAAATAATCAAGAAGAACGACTACAATGTGGTTGAGCAGCTGGGGTTGACCCCTTCGAAAATATCAATGTTGTCTCTGTTGTTATGTTCCGAGGCCAGTGCAAAGGCTTTGATTGCATTCCTCAAGACTGCGTATGTGCTGCAAGAAACCTCAGTCGATCAATTCAAAGACTGTGTGGCCATTTTGACTGCTGACAATGGGTTGGGTTTTTCAGATGTCGACATGACACCAAAGGGGAGGAAGCATAATGATGCTCTGCATGTCTCGATCGAATGCAGGGGCATTATTATGGCTTATGTGCTGGTGGACACTAGATCTTCACTGAATGTTCTGCCTAAGAAGGCTCTCGATCGGCTAGATTGTGAAAGCTTGACCCTAAAACCCAGTAACATTGTGGTGAGGGCTTTTGACGTGTCGAAGAGAATGGTGTATGGGGAGGTGGACATCCCTGTCAAAGTGGGATCTCAGACCTCTGGGTCCACCTTCTACATGATGGACACCAGGCCATCGTACTCCTGTTTGTTGGGTCGTCCTTGGATCCATGAAGTTGGGGCTGTTACTTCTACACTGCACCAAATGCTGAAATATCTGGTGAAGGGGAAAATCGTCACTGTGCACGGTGAAGAAGAGTATATGGTAAGCCACCTGAACTCCTTCAGGTATGTGGATATAGACGGAGAATTCATAGAGATTCCTTGTCAAAACTTTGAAGAGGTTCCCCATATTATGGTGTAAACCGAGGCTATCACCAGCACCAAACCTCCTTTGAAGATGGCTTCTCTCAAGGATGCCAGAGCAGTAGTTGAAGAAGGTGGGTGTACCATTTAAGGACAACTCCCTGATTTTACTCACAAAATTGACAAATTTGGTTTGGGCTTTACTTCAGGAGCTCAAAGGGTTGTTCGACGCGCTCAGGCTGGAGGACCTCCCCTACGCATAAGCAATCGAGGGGTCAACGCTATTGAAGACAGTGAGGAAGATTCTGATATTGACAGCTGGATCTACCCGACTACCAACGATGGACCGAGTAACAGGACGGCCGTAGATTTTATACCAATTTCTTTTGTTCAACAGTAATTGTCTTACTTGTTTTTTGAATTTGTAATAAACAATTTAAACTCTACGGCCTTGTGTCTTACCCGAGGCACAATGGTTTTGTTTGTGAAGGCTATTATATGCCATTTTCATATGTCATCAATAAAACATTGGATGTTTCTTACGTACAAATTTTGCGCTCTCTATTTTTCTTTTCTGCTTTTAAATTTATTATTACATCTATGCTCTTACACACACTCACATATCAAATTGCAGATCTATATCCACTCTGGATCCCATTGATAATAGTTCTGCTATTGCCAGTCATGACTTTGAAAATCCGATCAACCAAGCCGAGGACGAAGGTGAATACGATTGTGAGTTACCCGGAGAACTTGCTAGACTGTTACATCAGGAAGATAGGGCTATACAGCCTCATGAAGAGCCAGTTGAGACGACAAACTTAGGCACGGAGTTAGATAGAAAAGAAGTCAAGATCGACACAAATCTGGAGACTAATGTCAAACAGCAGTTGATATAGATGTTGAACGACTATGTTGAGATCTTCGCCTGGTCATATGAAGTCATTCCGGGTTTAGACACTGATATTGTGGTACATCGTCTTCCAACTAAAGAAGATTATCCTCCAGTTAAGCAAAAGGTCTGCCGCATGCGCTCTGAAATGTCAGAGAAGATCAAGGCAGAGGTCATGAAGCAGTTCAACGTTGGGTTCTTAGTTGTCACCTCTTATCCGCAGTGGGTTGCTAATGTCGTTCTGGTGCCAAAGAAGGATGGTAAAGTACGGATGTGTTTGGATTACAAAGACCTGAACAGGGCAAGCCCCAAGTGTTAGAACAATGTTTGAATCTAGTACCCTATATTTAAGTTTTGATGATAACAAAGTGAAAAGATATGGTATTTATATGTTTCATGTTTGAACTATATGCTGCCTAAAAATACTATGCTCTGACTTGCAGATATGCTGATTAAAATAAGCAAGATCACTTCATCAGCATCAGAACTTGATTTGATACACCAGCATCAGAAGTTGCTGAATCAGAACGTGAAGATCAGATGATCAACTCACGCACATGCTGAAGCTTGATGAACAGAACTGCGCGTAAACACTCTGATACAGAAACAATAGTTCATCAGCAGCGAAGCAGAATCAGAATGAGCCAAGCCAGAACGTGCATTGAAGAAGCAACGGTACTGTGCATTGAACGCCAATTAATTCCAACGGCATCATTCTAGACAAGATCTGCTCAAAAAGGAAAGCTTGTTATTAGCATTGAATCAAGAATATTGCATTCAACGTTCATCTTCTCAAGTGCTATATAAACAAGGCTTCGAAGATTATCATGGCTAATGCTTCCAAACTCTCTACACGCAAAAAGCTGAACAATAATCTTCATCTACCAGTTTTGCTAAACCAACAAACTCTGATACTCCATTAGTGTTTAGCATTCTAAGTTTCTAAGCTTAATTTGTGTATACATCACAGTTGTGATAAAGTTTTGTAGAAAACATTCACACACATTTGTTTTATACCTTTGTAAGAAAGTGTTGCCTTGACAAACCGGATTGTGGTTTGAATCAAGAAGGCTTTAGCAGTTGTTAAAGCAGATTTGTATTCAGTTGAATATAGTGAATTAAGACCTCGTTGGAGAGAGGCGAAATCACCTTGACGGGTGGACTGGAGTAGTTTGAGATCAAACGAACCAGGATAAAAATATCTTGTCAATTGCTTTAAGATTCCAGTTTTACAATTCAACCCCCCCTTCTTGTGTTTTTCACCCCTTCAATTGGCATCAGAGCGCCTGGTTCGGAGCTAAAACACTTAACCGTGTCAGTACAAGATCCAGCGTCAGAAAAACACAATGGCAGGAAACAACTCTCATTTCAGCAATGACAACAATGAGGATAGAGACAGATTCAGCGGCAAACCTCCAGTCTTTGATGGAGAAAACTTTGATTACTGGAAAGACAGAATTGAAAGCTTCTTTCTAGCACATGATGCTGATCTGTGGGATATGGTGACAGATGGATACACGCACCCTGTGAATGCAACTGGTCAGAAGATTGAAAGAAAATCAATGACTGATCAACAAAAGCGTGATTTCAAGAATCACCATAAGGCCAGAACCATCCTCCTCAGTGCCATCTCATATACTGAGTATGAGAAGATCTCCAACAGAGACACAGCTAAGAACATCTTTGATTCTCTCAGAATGACGCATGAGGGCAACGTTCAAGTCAAAGAAACAAAAGCTCTGGCGCTCATTCAGAAGTATGAGGCGTTCAAAATGGAAGAATCTGAATCCATTGAAACTATGTTCTCTAGATTCCAGATTCTGGTAGCTGGTCTCAAAGTTCTGGACAAAGGATACTCTACTGCTGACCATGTCAAGAAGATAATCAGAAGTTTACCCAAGCAGTGGAGGCCTATGGTTACTGCTCTGAAGCTAGCGAAGGATCTCAACAAAATCACTCTGGAGGAACTTATAAGCTCCCTCAGAAGTCATGAGATAGAGCTAGAAGCTGATGAGCCTCAGAAGCAAGGTAAGCCTATAGCTTTAAAATCTAACAGAAAATCTGAATCTAAAGTTTTGCAGGCAGTTGAAGAAACATCTGATGGATCCTCATCAGAAGAAGACGAACTTTCCCTTCTCTCCAGAAGAGTAAATCAACTGTGGAAGCAAAGATAAAGGAAGTTCAGGAATCCCAGAAGATCTGATCAGAACGAGTCTTCTTCCAGATACAGAAGGACAGATTCTTCCTCTGGATACAGAAGATCTGAAGGCTCCTCCGGTAGCAAGAAGCCAAACACAAAAGACATCATCTGCTACGAGTGCAATGAGCAAGGACACTACAAGAGTGACTGCCCAAAGCTTCAGAGGGAAAAGCCCAAAAAGAAGTTTGGAAGAGAGAAGAAGAAAAGTCTCATGGCCACATGGGATGACTCTGACTCGTCTGAAGCTGACTCAGAATCAGATGATGAAAGGGCGAACATAGCGCTCATGGCTAACATTCCAGATGACAGTGAAGCTTCTGACTCAGACTCAGAATCAGACACAGAAGAGGTATTCCCTAACTTCGCTGTTAATTTTACAAAGGCTGAACTTGCTGAAAGCCTCAATGAAATTCTGGAACGTTATCAGCAGATTAGAGCTAAATTCAGAGACCTGAAAAGGACTCTTGAATCTGACTCTAATAAGTCTGAGAGTCTCAAATTGGAAAACTCTGAGCTGAGAGATAAAAATTTTAAAATTAGAAAACTCTTTACAAAACTCTCATAAGGAACCAATTTCTGAAACTCCCAGCAACGCTGATGAGATCATCAAGGAGTATGATCATAGTTTCCAGAAGTTCCTTGCTAAAAGCATAGATAGAAGCAGACTGGCTTCAATGATCTATGGAGTTAGCAGAAACGGCAGGAAAGGAATAGGATACCTAGGTAAGGTTCCTACACCTAAAAATGTCATGGATTTAACCATTAAACACACTCCTTTAAATTCACACTTTGTGTATGGTCACACACATGACATCAAATATACTAGCAGTAAGCACTCTGTGAAACCAAAATTCAACCAGAGTTTTGGTAAAACTAACAAATCAGGACCCAAGAAGATCTGGGTACCTAAGGATAAAATAATACATGTTGCAGATATCTTTAGCAGCAAGTCAGAAACACCAGTCATGGTACCTGGACTCTGGCTGCTCACGACACATGACGGGAAGAAGGCATATGTTCCAAAGCCTGGAACTTAAGCCTGGAGGCCACGTTGGCTTTGGAAGCAATCAGAGGGGAAAGATAATTGGCTCTGGAACTGTAGGTAACGGAAATCTTCCCTCTATTAATAATGTTCTGCTTGTAGATGGATTGATGCATAACCTGTTATCCATAAGTCAATTAAGTGATAACGGTTATGATATAATCTTTAATCAAAAATCATGTAAAGCTGTTAGTCAGAAAGATGGGACTATCCTGTTTAATGGAAAGAGGAAAAACAACATTTACAAAATCAAACTTTCTGAACTAAAGAGTCAGAACGTAAAATGTCTTCTGTCTGTTAACAACGAGCAGTGGATCTGGCACAGAAGATTGGGGCATGTTAGTATGAGAAGAATATCTCAGATTAACAAACTCAATCTGGTCAGAGGACTTCCAAATTTGAAGTTCAATTCAGATGCTCTGTGTGAAGCATGTCAGAAAGGAAAATTTGCAAAACCTTCTTTTAAATCCAAAAATGTTGTTTCTACCTCTAAGCCATTAGAACTTCTGCACATTGACTTATTTGGACCAGTTAAAACTGCTTCAGTCAGTGGCAAGAAGTATGGGTTAGTAATCGTAGATGACTATAGCAGATGGACATGGGTAAAGTTCTTAAGACACAAGGACGAGTCACACTCTGTGTTTGTTACCTTCTGTAACCAAGTTCAGAATGAAAAAGATCTTAGAATCGTTAAAGTCAGAAGTGATCATGGTGGAGAATTTGAAAATAAAGATTTTGAGTCATTCTTTAATGACAAAGGCATTCTGCATGATTTCTCTTGTCCTAGAACTCCCCAACAAAATGGAGTTGTAGAACGAAAGAACAGAACATTGCAAGAAATGGCCAGAACCATGATCAATGAGACAAACGTTGCTAAGACTTTCTGGGCAGAGGCAATAAACACAGCGTGCTACATTCAGAATAGAATCTCAATAAGACCTATTCTGGAAAAGACTCCATATGAATTGTGGAAGAACAGAAAGCCCAACATTTCGTATTTTCATCCATTTGGATGTACTTGCTATATGTTAAATACAAAGAATTATTTGAACAAGTTTGATTCTAAGGCACAGAAGTGTATTATGTTAGGATACTCTGAACGCTCAAGAGGGTACAGAGTATACAATACAGAAACACAGATTGTGGAAGAATCAATCAGTGTTCGTTTTGATGACAAGCTTGACTCTGAAAAGTCAAAGCAGAATGAAAATCTTGCAGGTATAGAAATTGAATTTGAAGGTTCTGAAGACAAGTCATCAGAAGCTCTCAACACAGACATTCCTTCAACGTCTGACAGAAGCAATGCTAGAAATCCTACAACTGCTGCTGATCAACCTCAGAAGAGATTACCCAGAAGCAGTTTGGATCACCCAGAAGAGACTATTCTAGGAAGAAAGGAAGATCCAATCAGAACAAGAGCAAGCTTCAGAAACTCTGAAGAAACTCTTATGGGACTTGTGTCTCTGATTGAGCCTTCTTCTATTGATGAAGCACTTCTGGACAATGACTGGATTCTGGCAATGCAAGAAGAGCTGAATCAATTCACCAGAAACGACGTATGGGATCTCGTTCCCAGACCAAAAGGATTCAACGTCATTGGAACAAGATGGGTGTTCAGAAACAAGCTTAATGAACAAGGTGAAGTCGTCAGAAACAAGGCACGACTGGTTGCACAAGGTTATAGTCAGCAAGAGGGGATAGACTATACAGAAACCTTTGCCCCAGTCGCCAGGTTAGAATCTATCAGACTTTTAATTTCATTTGCTGTTAATAGAGGCATCACTCTGTATCAGATGGATGTCAAAAGTGCATTCTTAAATGGTTATATAGAAGAAGAAGTTTATGTTCACCAACCCCCAGGTTTTGAAAATACAAAACATCCAGAACATGTTTTCAAACTGAAAAAATCACTGTATGGTCTGAAACAAGCTCCCAGAGCTTGGTATGAAAGGCTAAGTAACTTTCTGCTTGAAAATGAATTCACCAGAGGGAAAGTGGACACTACTCTATTCTGTAAAACAGTTAAGAGTGACATTTTAGTCTGTCAAATTTATGTTGATGATATTATTTTTGGTTCTACTAATCCTTCTCTTGGAAGAAAATTTGCTAAGTGTATGCAGGCAGAATTTGAGATGAGCCTCATGGGGGAACTGAAATTCTTTCTAGGAATTCAGATTAATCAAACTCCAGAGGGAACTTACATTCATCAGAGCAAATACATCAGAGATCTTCTGAAGAAATTTGACCTCTCAGAATGTAAGCCATCAAAGATTCCAATGCATCCCACGTGCATTCTGGAAAGAGAAGAGGTAAGCAAAAGCGTAGAACAGAAAGTCTACAGAGGTATGATTGGTTCTCTCCTTTATCTGACAGCTTCAAGACCTGATATTTTATTCAGCGTATGTATTTGTGCTAGATTCCAATCAGATCCTAGAGAATCTCACTTAACAGCTGTTAAGCGAATTTTCAAGTATCTGAAAGGTACTACTAATCTGGGTTTGTTTTATAGAAAATCTAGTGATTACAGCTTAGTAGGCTACTGTGATGCTGATTTTGCTGGAGACAGAGTGGAACGTAAAAGTACTTCTGGAAGCTGCCAGTTTCTGGGAGAAAATCTGATCTCGTGGTCCAGCAAAAGGCAATCAACAATTGCTCTGTCAACAGCAGAAGCTGAGTACATAGCAGCAGCTGGATGTAGCACACAAATGCTCTGGATGAAAAGTCAGCTTGAAGACTTCCAGATTTTTGAGAGTAACATTCCTATTCTTTGTGATAATACTTCTGCTATTTGCTTAAGTAAGAATCCTATTTTACATTCTAGAGCTAAGCATATAGAAATAAAACATCATTTCATTAGGGACTATATTCAGAAAGGTATTTTAAACTTGAAATTTATAGATACAGACCATCAATGGGCTGATATCTTTACTAAACCCCTTTTAGAAGATAGGTTTAATTTCATTCTGAAACATCTCAGCATGAAAGTATGCCCAGAATGAAAATGTTTTAATTCCATATATTTATCTTCAGAATGTAATTATATTACTGTGAACTTCTGATCAATCTTCTTTCAGAAAGATAAGACATGCAGATTGTATCAGATGCAAGTCTAAAGATCTGAGAGTCTAATCTCAAAGACAGACGTGCTGATCACTACATCAAACAAGTGTCATCCAATCATCAGCAAATCCCTGAAGCAGAACGCGTGCACGCTTCTGAGAAAGGAAAGCGCTGATTGGGTGCATTGAGACACATGTCTGGTAACCGTTTTTAAGTATCTTTCTCAAATCCCCCAAAATCAGCAAGCATTTAATGCAGAGTAATCACGCTTGTTAATGGCAATCATTATTTGTTTTCTCTCTCTTAAAAACGTTTAATTTTTCAAAATAATTTTTGAAAACTTTATTTAAGCACATTATTCTTCATTCTTACTCTTTACGCTTTCTCATAATCTCTCAAGAACTTTCTGCATATTTCTGAGTTTATCTCCTTCAAAACCTTTTTCTCTCAAATCATTCTAAAATCTTTGTTGTGTGAGAACAATGGCATCCTCCAGCATTTCTGCAGGGAATCAGAAGAAAGAAACTTCTGAGCAATATCAGGTGCCTACCAGAACTCTTCTCACACCGGTAAAGAATCTTGAGGTTCTCTCTGAATTAATCATCGACTTCGAAAGTTTGAAGGAAAATGGATTTAACCTAACTGAAGAGATTAGGGCTCAAAAGTGGGAGAGGTATTTCGATAGGTTGGTTGGACCAACTTTCCCAGAGCTTGTCAAGGAATTTTGGATTCACGCCAAGATTCATAAACATCTAGTCATCTCTTCTGTCATGGGAAAGAAGATAATAATTTCTGAAGACCTCATTGCTAGGTTAATTGGTCAAAGTGGTGGTGGAGTCTGTTGTGTGGACATGGCTGACAGATGCCCTGATATAGGTGTGGTAGCAAACTGCATTTTCACTCTTGGTTTTCCCAGCAGCAAAATTAAGGATCTGAAGGATCACTGCAGAGTATGGGCCAAGATTGTTCTGGGCTGTTTCAATCACAGGAAGCCAACAAGCTCTCCTGATTATATAAACGTGGATCAGCAATTTCTGATATACTTTATTGATCAGAGGGTGAAGATCAATCTGGCACACTTCCTGTTCAACCATCTGAAGACTAGTGTGAAAGAGACTAGAGAAGAAGAAAGGACCAAAAGGGACTGGATACCGTTTGGGAGGCTCATATCAGATATTCTGACAGAGAATAAGCTGATAGATTATCTGAGCGAAGCTCAAGTGCTGGGCACTATGGAACCAACTGTTGGAAAACCGCTGAACGCTAAGAACCTGAAAAAGATGAAGCTGATAGAAAATATTAGGAAGGAACCCAGAGCTACTTCAACTGCCGACATCTCCAGCAGAAGAGTGCCTCTGAGTAATTTCCCAAGATTTTCTGAAATGGAATCCCAACCTGATATGTTTCTCAAGTATCCAGATTCATACAAGGAAGAAGATGCAGGTTCAAAGCTGAAGATCAAAGATCTGAGTCAAGTCCAACCTGAAGTGACTCAGAAGAAGACAAAGAAGAGGAAAGCAGAAGGATCATCTCATCAGACTCCAAAGAAACGAGGTAATTCATCTGCTGCCCCTATTTCAATTTCATCTACTATTCCAACATCTGCTGCCCCTCCTAAAACTTCTCACAGAATATCCATCCCAATCCCTACTATTGATGAAACCATACCAGAAGACCCTTCTGAGGCCTTACTACTCAGAAGACCCAGAATCAAAATTACCAAACAACCAACTGTTTCAACTACACCAGCACTTGATAGAGTGCTAGCTGATATTGAGCGTGAACATACTTCTGCTCAACCAAATTCTGAACCACCAAATATTCCTCCTCCACAACCTGAACCAGAAACACAACCTGAACCAGAAATACAACAACAACCACATACAGAAGAACCTCTGATCCCTGAGCAATCAGAGATTCCACCTCCTCAACCAGAAAATAATCCACCTTCACCACAAACAGAGTTTCACCGCTATGAAACCCCTTCTCCTCATCATTCTGACCCCCACTCACCTCAACCTTCACCGCTGGCAATCCAGTTGCCATGTGGAACCACTATTGTCAGGCCCCAGTTGCCATCTTCAGAGGAATCAACACCTCCAAAAACTCCAACCACTCCAATAGAAATATCCTCTGACTCTGATAACCCTCCTCCAAAACAAACAACCTCTGAAAACCAATCCGCTGAAAACCCCAGCAGAACTTTCATTGACTTAACAAGTCTTGAACGTCTTGCTGATCTTAGACACAAAATTGCCATACCCAAACCAAAGCAACCAGATGTTGGCTCTGATATCTTGAATTTTGAAACAGGTATGCTGCAATGGATTGCTTCTTTGAAGCAAGTCTGTCCGGGGATGATCGACCCAGCTGCTTCTGATCAGCTCTGGTCACAGTTCAGAGTATGGGTACGTGCTGAAGCCCTCCAGCTGCAGGACGTCAACTATGAGCAGGCTCAACAGAACTTTAGCAAGCTGCTGAAGGAAGTTGAGAGTCAGCTGCCTCAAGAAGTTGTGCTCCCTCTGGACAGTGAATCTTGGTCTGAGAAAGAGCAAGCTGCACAGGTGCAACCATCATAAGACAAGACCCTTCAGGAAGAAAATCCAGCAGAAGATGTAGCTGAAAGTTCTGAGAAGCTTCCTCCTTCTGAAAGTTCTCAAGCTGCCTTGGACAGGCAGGCTCTGGAAGAATTAAGGCTGAATGACTTGCGTCTACAGCAGAGGATGGAAGAGAATGATCAAAAGATGGAAGCAAGAATGAATGTACAGGACAGCAAGATTGACACTGTTGTCACCATGGTTCAGAAGCAGAATGAAACTTCTGAAAAGATTCAAGCAATGCTGGAAAGCCTGTTCTCACGCATGCCCCCTCAACCATAAATCTTTTTCATGCATAATTTTTCATGTTTTCTTCATTTTATGTTTTGACTATGTTTTGTAATGCTATTTTGCTCTGATTCTGAACTATTTTAATATAATTAGTTTTTCTGATCTAAATTATTTTAGCACATCACCAGCACTTTTTGATTGCTGACAAAAAGGGGGAGAACAAGAATGATATTTAAAATCAATAACGGCTAACTAGACAGAAATTCTCAAACATTCTAACTCTCTATTACTTGAAATGTTTTTCTGTTTTGTTTTTAAGTCTACAGGCACAATGAAGACTAGAAGCTAGAAGCTCTGATCAAATGTAGAAGCTCATGTTGCTCTAATCAAATATGAAGTTCTGATCGACCTAACACTCTGATCCGAAGCAAAGCTCTGACAGCAAAAGCTCTGAAGCTCTGCTCTCTGATAAGTCAAAGACCTATATTCTGATGTTCAAAGATAGAAAAAGATCTGATCCTGAAGAACACGCATATCAAAGGGAAGTAACAAACTCAGGGGGAGTATCTCTTAAACTCTGATTTCTCTTTACTTCTTAACTCTGAAACATTTCCTAGATACCTTTTCACGTTATTTTTTATTTAAAATATCTAGTTTTATGTCATCATCAAAAAGGGGGAGATTGTTAGAACAATGTTTGAATCTAGTACCCTATATTTAAGTTTTGATGATAACAAAGTGAAAAGATATGGTATTTATATGTTTCATGTTTGAACTATATGCTGCCTAAAAATACTATGCTCTGACTTGCAGATATGCTGATTAAAATAAGCAAGATCACTTCATCAGCATCAGAACTTGATTTGATACACCAGCATCAGAAGTTGCTGAATCAGAACGTGAAGATCAGATGATCAACTCACGCACATGCTGAAGCTTGATGAACAGAACTGCGCGTAAACACTCTGATACAGAAACAATAGTTCATCAGCAGCGAAGCAGAATCAGAATGAGCCAAGCCAGAACGTGCATTGAAGAAGCAACGGTACTGTGCATTGAACGCCAATTAATTCCAACGGCATCATTCTAGACAAGATCTGCTCAAAAAGGAAAGCTTGTTATTAGCATTGAATCAAGAATATTGCATTCAACGTTCATCTTCTCAAGTGCTATATAAACAAGGCTTCGAAGATTATCATGGCTAATGCTTCCAAACTCTCTACACGCAAAAAGCTGAACAATAATCTTCATCTACCAGTTTTGCTAAACCAACAAACTCTGATACTCCATTAGTGTTTAGCATTCTAAGTTTCTAAGCTTAATTTGTGTATACATCACAGTTGTGATAAAGTTTTGTAGAAAACATTCACACACATTTGTTTTATACCTTTGTAAGAAAGTGTTGCCTTGACAAACCGGATTGTGGTTTGAATCAAGAAGGCTTTAGCAGTTGTTAAAGCAGATTTGTATTCAGTTGAATATAGTGAATTAAGACCTCGTTGGAGAGAGGCGAAATCACCTTGACGGGTGGACTGGAGTAGTTTGAGATCAAACGAACCAGGATAAAAATATCTTGTCAATTGCTTTAAGATTCCAGTTTTACAATTCAACCCCCCCTTCTTGTGTTTTTCACCCCTTCACAAAGGACGACTTCCCGCTTCCCCACATTGATGTTCTGGTTGACAACACCGCACAACATAAAATTTTCTCCCTCATGGATGGTTTCTCTGGCTACAACCAGATCAAGATGGATCCTGAAGACATGGAGAAGACAACCTTTGTCACATAGTGGGCACCTTCTGTTACAAGGTGATGCCTTTTGGATTAAAGAATGTTGGGGCAACTTATCAGCGTGCCATGGTCGCTTTGGTCCATGATATGATTCACTATGAGATCAAGGTTTATGTTGATGACATGTGTTGTACCCCAAAATTTTCCCTCTCATTTATCAAGTAATCTCTTACAAGATCTCCTTCGGTTCAAGACTGCATTAGGTTTGATCAGCTCAAGACACCTCCTCAAACATCGATGACTGGAAATTAGGGTTTGAGATTGCACAAGGATAAATGGACTTTTAATGTCCCATATGACTTTCATGGTCTATTTTGGATCCTCAAGACTGTTCATGTCAAGTTTCAAGTCTTGGATCACATTTTTGCTCAGTCAATTGAGCAGTTGACCTAAAAATTAGTTGTATTGGGGGAAAAGTCAATTGTGGTCAATTTACAATCAAACTTTATAATTCTTGATCCATGTCAACACTATGAACCTATATATGTCATTTGATCAAGTTTGGACCATAATTCCTTAAGAAATTTGATCAGATCGTCAAAAGGGCAAAATGGTCAAAATTAGGGTTTTGACTGAGGAAGAGCAATTTCTGATTTTTTGACCTAGCAAAGAGTTGATTGGTTGGAGAAATGATCTCAAGGATTAAATTTCATCATTTTAAACTAATGGCATGACTCAAAACTTCCCTCAAGATCAATTGATTGATAATTGAATTTCAGTCAACTGATGAAAAGTCAAATATACACTGAAAGTCCAACTTTGACTTTTTAATCAACATTACATTCCAAAGATCAAATTTCATCAAGAAATTCAAGAATATCAAGCTTGATCATCAAGAAGTCAAGAAAGTAAAAGTCAACTTGAAAAGTCAAGATTTCCAATACTTAGAAATTTTCTAAGTGTTTTTATACATGATAATTTCATCACTTCATGCCATTCTTTCACCAAGATGCAAAACGGTTCAAGGAAAACTTTCAACATGAAAGTTGTAGATCCCAATGAGATCTACAACTTTGCTTTGCTGATCAAATACTAGAAGTGGTTGGATTTTGAGTTATAAATTCATGAAGTCGTGACATTTTCATTTAACACTTAGAGAAATTTTCAACAGATTTTGTTCAGGATTTTATCCCAACTTCTTGGCATTTTTTCACATAGTCACAAGATGATTTTGTCAAATGGCCAGCATGAAAGTTATATAGGATGTTTCAAGCTTTCCAAAACATCCAAGAGCATGAATTTATCATACTTGATCTAGGAGATTCAAGGGCTTGAAGTTGGGCATCCATCATTGAATTGCAAGTCATTTTAGTGAAGAACACATAACAAAACTCTCATGATTTGCTGCATAATCTTATGTTGCAGGCTTCTTTACTTGCAAATCTCATCATAATTTAATGCTTACACCCACTCTTGATCTATTACCCAAGTGTTTAAACCATTGTCCAAAAGATCTTTCCATTTATGGCATAAAGGTAACATTGTTATTCTTGAAAAGCAAGCTTTTTGTACAAAGTTTGTCTTGAGCCCATACCTTGCTGGTTGCTGATTATACTCCACCATAAATCATGGAAAGTATCTCCTCAATACCAGCAACTTTGGTACTTCATCTTGGGACTGTGGAGTACTTGACTTAGTTTGATCTTTGTAATCCAACCAAACCATAACATGCTGTTTTAAAAACCTAATCAGCTCATATGCACAAACCCCTTGCCTATAAATAGAAGAAGCATTTGCAAGAGTAGGAGGTTAGAAAAAATAGAGAGAAAAGCCAGAAGTTTTGTTGTAAACTAGTCATCAAGATCCCATACTCTCCAAAAAGCCATAATTGTCAACAAAAAAAAGCTTCCACTCTTGAGTTTTAAAGTCCAAATATTTGGAACTCTCACACCTTGCAAACTCTGTCCAAACATCCAAGCACCTCACATACATCACCTAGAAATTTTTCAAACTCAAGAACAAGCTTCTACAACATCTCTGTTTTCTTTTCCAAGTTCAAGAACACTCAAGACAACAAGTCAAGCTCAGATTATAAGATCCAGCTCCAAGGTAAGTTTCTTGACTTTAGTTCTTCATTTCAAGCATCATTAGTAATCCATTTTTGAAGACAAAGTGTAGTAACCTTTGTCCTTAAAGCTAACATTTTGTTTATCTTCCATTCTTTTCATTATATGTTAAGAACTAACCCATGTATGCAGCAAAACAATGTTGAAGTAAAAAAATGACAGTATAAGTCGACACACAGCCTTATGAGTCGATACATACTGCTTTATAGGCCCAAAACAGAAGGAAAAATAGTGTATGAGTCGACACAAAGCACGTATGAGTCGACACATGCAGTGTATGAGTCGACACATACCATTATGTATTGACTCATACTGAGTTGATTTGGAAATACAGGGGCAAGGAAAGTTATGTGTCGATGCATAGGAGCTTGTGTCGACACATAATAGTTCAAAATGCATTTTTTTTCCTTCTTTTTACATTGTTTTTACATTTCCTTCATTGTCATTCGATATGGTTGTAATATTTAAGTTCCTATTTCATCCCCATTTTTAAATTGTACACTCATCCCCTAAACGATGTAATAATGTAGGACTTTATTTTCCGCAATTTAACGCTTTCAAATACAAATGCTAGTAATTGGGGTTTTGTATGGAAAGACTAAAACCAATAAATAGAAAACCCTAATCATGACAAATCAAGCATGTAAATCAATACACTTGCACACAAACACCCATAGGGTAAATCCACTTGGTTGCCTTACAAAAAATGGCCATGTTATGCATGTGAGGTATCTTAGCAAAAACAAGCAAAATACAAGATCGTAGTCCCTCGATGACCCTTCAATGTTGCCTTCATAAACGATCTTAGTCCCTTACAAAAAATTGCTAAGGTATTCTACAATGTTGACTTCTATGACTATACAATGACCCACGCTCGTCCCTTTTACATCCAAAGTTAGGGTTACTTATCAAATCAATGGTAAGATAACAATGTCAAAGGAAAAAGGAAATGAACATGAAAGACTTTTGAGTAGGTAGAATGTTCCTAGTTACTTGCTCCATTTCAAAACAAAAAACATCTTGTTATTTTCAAAACAAACACCAACACTTTCAAAACATCTTACAAACTTGAAAACATTTTCAAAAAGATCAAACACTTTGTATACTTTCTTACGAACGAGAATCATTACAAAGTTTGCCTAACAATGGCATCTTTACAAAATACTTTCAAAAACCACACAAAGCACATTTTCAAACAAAAGCAAGTGATCTAGCAAGTAACTAAGATCCCATGGAAAACCATGGATAAAAAGGGTGCTAATACCTTCCCTTTTTATAATCTACCCCCAAAACTCAAGAAAACATCTCAAAGGTCTTTCCTGTGCTTTTTCACCTTTCCCTTTGGATAAAAGAAAAGTCGGTGGCGACTCTTGCTAACTACAACATTTGCGATCAAACGCAAAACAACCAAGTCAGTTCTCCCACCGTATAACAGAACTGGCGACTCTGCTGGGGAAAATTCTAAAAGTGGGGTTACCTTAGGGCTAGATCACATTTACTTGCTTTCATTGTTTGACTTGCACGCTTTACATTTTTGTTCTTTGTTTGGGTTTGAATCCTCTACCCGGATTTGGGATGCCTTATAGGTAAGTAGCAATATGTTGTGGAAACTGTGTGGGGTATACCGACATGGTCTAAGCAATAGCTATGTTAGTGCGACATATTTGTGGGAACCGGTAGCCCTTGAGTAGTCAAGGACAATACGGGGCCGCTGAGTGATGTCATGAAGCACTAATGAACTTTTAGAACCTTTACTTGACCAACTTAGCCATTAGGACGTAGTGAGATGACCGGCTTTGGTGCAGTCCAAAGTTGGTAGATAATTGATACTACACTCATTGAGGTTTGTTTTTTTGGGATATTTCGGTCGCCATTAAAGAGGCTTGCGCTGAAACAATGCCCAAGGAAAAAAACCAGTGATATTGAGCTCCTTAGAACCCGGTTACTATTACTAGGACAGGTTTGAGCCAACTAAACTTCAAGAGGGTACTTACCTATGAGACTCCATGCAAGCCTAAACCTAAGGAATTATTTGCTTTGTTTGTATATATTTACTTGTACATAACATCATAAACATCATAAACATGATAACATCATACTCATACTCACTAACCATTTCAAGGATTTTTGGGATTTATCTTTGTTCTATTTTGTAGGACATGGATTCTATTCACAGGAAAACCATTCAAGTCAATCTCGTAAGGATCCCTCCTCAACTCAAAGAGCTAGCATCAAGTATTCTTGGAAATTCTCCATTTACCGAAAGACATGGTCGCCTCCTGAACTTGGTTACCTCTAACACTGATGAGGACATGATGAAGGTGCTCTTTCAGTTCTTTGATCCTTTACACCATTGTTTCACATTTCCCGATTATCAACTTGTGCCAACTTTGGAAGAATTATCCAAACTCTTGGAACTCTTTGGATTTTCAAGCTTTTGAGGAAATTGTGGCTCTCCTCATCTATGGGATGGTTTTGTTTCCAAATCCTGACCAACTCATAGATGTGAACTCCGTCAAAGTCTTCATGTCTCGTAACCTGGTGCCCACTTTGCTAGGGGACATTCTACATTCCTTTCACACTCGCACTATGAGGAAAAGAGGTATCCTTATGTGTTGTACTCCTCTCTTGGCAAGATGGTTTATTTCGCATCTTCCCCAATATGTGTTAAAAAATGAGCAAGGTTCAAGGTGGTCCTATAGGTTGATGACGCTCAGAAATTCAGATATTCATTGGTGTTCCCGCTCTTTGGAGAATGTTACTATTGTCGACCATTGTGGAGAATTACCTAATGTCCCTTTGCTTGGCATTAGAGGAGGTATCACCTACAACCCTTGTTTAGCCTTAAGATAGTTTGGTTACGCCCGGAGAGATGGTCCCCATGAGATGCTTATCCAATGAGTGGTATTTGACTACAGAATGACGATCAAGGTTACCGTCAGAGGTTTATCCGAGCCTGGAGGATGTTGAACAAGGTGGATAGCAAGACACTAGGACACAAGAATTCCATTCCCCTTTAGCCTTACCTTAAATGGGTACGAGCTCGTGCTCAGAAACTTATGATGCCTTATCTCTCCATCTTACCAGTCATCATGGAGCCTGTGGTCGAAGGAGATGTTCCCTACACTATCCTCCATCCTGACATGCCTACCTCTCTGGAAGACTTACAAAAGGGTTGGGTCCAACTGAAGGAAGAACGAGATACTTTCAAGGCTAAATTCTATGCTAGTAAAAGTAGGGTCTTGAAGCTTACGAAGAAGTTACAAGAAGAGCAAAGTATGAATGCTTATCTCGCGCCAAAGAGGATGCGTTCGGTCTTTTTATCTTAGAAAGTTATTTTGTAAGCCCAAGAGGCATGATGTAATGTTTCTTGTTTTGTCTAATGAAAATTAACATTTGTTCATTCTCTTGTCTATACAAATTTAAATCTCATTAATCCTTGAAATCATTTGCATGTACATATTCCATGCATCATAACATGACAGGTTTTCGCATAACAGGTTTCCTTATCTTTCTGCTGTTTATTTCAGCAAGATGGATCTAGAGCAAACTGTGAAGGATCTCTAAACCCAGAATTCTCAGTTTTAGGAGACTCTACTACCCCTAGCCAAGGGGCGGCAAGATATGATGGCTTTGCTGGCCGTTAAGGAGAAGCCAAAGAAGAAAGCTCTATTCAACATGGGTAGAAGGTTCAAGGAGACAGTCCGTCAAATCCCAGTAGGAGGAGATTCATCTGTAGAGGACAAGAACTAGATTGGTGAGGTCAAGATTACTCAGACTGACTGCATCAATGATCAAGTATCTGATGATGATTATTACAACGAGCAGATCCACCCGCTGATATCAAATACAAGCAGTTAGAAGACAGATTGAAAGCTATTGAAATCCAGGTCGTCCCCGGTTTAGATTTTGATGATTTGGGTTTGATCTCTGGGGTAGTCATTCCCCATAAATTCAAAATACCAATCTTTTCAAAGTACGATGGGGTTTCTTGTCCAAAACTCCATTTGAAATCTTATGTGCGCAAGATACAACCGCACACTGCTGATAAGAAGCTCTGGGTTCACTTTTTCCAAGAGAGCTTGGCTGGAACACAACTTGAATGGTTTTATCAGTTAGATGGTTCTCCTATTAATACTTGGGAGGATTTAGATACTAGCTTCTACCATCATTATCAGTACAACACCGACTTGGCGCCAACGAGGGTTCAATTGCAAGATATGACAATGGGAAAGAATGAAGGATCTAAGGAATATGCGCAAAAGTGAAGAGACCTTGCTAGTAGGGTCCAACCTCCCTTGACTGATAGGGAGCATGTTGACATGTTCATGGGCACTTTATCTGGTCCTTTCTTTAATTTGTTGGTTGGCTGCTCTTCTTCTGGTTTCACCGAATTGATCTTAACCGGCAAAAGAGTTGAAAGTGGCATCAAAAGTGGGAAGATCTTTGTGGCATCTACATCCACTCCCAATCCTATCAAGAAACCTTTTGATGCAAATAAGGAAGTCAATGTTGTGTATTGGGCAAGGGCCCATACCAAGAAGAGCAATCACCCGTCTGTCAATGTTGTCTGAATCTCTAATACAACTCCTACTCCAAGACCATCTATAAATCATCAACATTTTGAAACTCCAAGGAGACAATTTACGAGGTTAGGCATGTCACTGTCTCAAGCCCTTCAACATTTTCTCAAGGCTAATTTAGTGACATTGCGCGATCCTCCCGCCAACCCTGATACCTCGTCACCAAAGTATAATCCAAACACTAAGTGTGTTTACCATTCAAGCAGCCCCGGGCACGAGACTGACCAGCGCTGGGCCTTGAAGAACAAAATCCAGGATTTGATTGACAATAAGACTATTGAGTTTGATCCTCCTCCAACTCCGAATGTAATCACTGCTCCAATGCCGAAGCATGAAAAAGGTGTTAATGCTGTCGAGGATGCAATCTTTGTTGCCTCTATTGAAGAATTGACTACTCTGCTGAATATAATAAAAAACAATTTGTTGAAAGCCGGGATTTTCCTTGGCTGCATAAAGGACTGTGTGTGTTGTACAAGACAACTCAATGGATGTGAAGGGCTGAAGAAAGGCATACAACACCTGATGGATAGCCACGAAATTCTATTCGAGAAGGCCCCACTTGCCAAAAGCTTGACTAACAAATGTGAAGACCTCTTCATTATTACCATCTCAAACAAGCCTCTTAGGATCACCTCCAAAGGTCCTATTAGGATTTCAAATGAACCCAATATTGCTCCATTAATAATTACCAGTCCCGGACCGATTCCAAACTCTTCAAATAAGGCGGTACCATGGAATTATGGTGTTGAAGTGTTCTATCATGGGATTAAACAAGACGCATGGATCGAAGAAGGAAAACATGACAATGTCAATAACATAGCTGGCCTAAGAAAAGTAACTAGAACGGGGAGAATATTTTCACCCAATATCTCACCACCAGTTGTTACAAGGACGCCCATCTGCATTACTGCTGCCAAGCCAAGTACTAATGCAAGAGGGAAGGAGAAGGTTGTTGAGCCTGATGTGATTCAAGTACCCTCTAAGGACTTAGCTGATGAAGAACCCTCCGCCCGTGAGATGGACGAGATCTTGAAGATCATAAAAAGAAGCGACTTCAAGATTGTAGAACAATTGGGGAAAACCCCTTCTAATATTTCAATGTTGTCATTGTTGCTTTGCTCTGATGCCCATGCTCGAACATTAATCAAGTTCCTGAAAAAGGCTCATGTCCCCCATGAGACAACAACAGACCAATTTGAGAATTGCATGGCTAGATTGACAGCTGATAATGGCTTGGGATTTTCAGATGCTGACTTAACACCTCTCGGGAAGAATCACAATAAAGCTTTACATGTTTCTATCGAGTGCAAAGGGACTACCTTGGCACATGTGCTAGTCGATACTGGTTCTTCTCTGAATGTATTACCCAAGGGGGAGTTAGACCATCTAGACTGTAAAGGTTTAGTCTTGAAGCCAAGCGATATCATTGTAAGGGCATTTGACGGATCAAAGAGGACTGTTCATGGGGAGGTAGATCTTCCAATCAAAGTGGGCTCCCAAATATTCAATTCCACCTTCTATATTATGGATATTCCTCCTGCCTATTCTTGTCGGTTAGGTCGCCCGTGGATCCATAAAGTTGGTGCAGTAACCTTAAACCTCCACCAGAAACTCAAATATTCGGTCAAGGGCAGAATAGTCACCGTCTATGGATAAGAAGAGTTTATAGTGAGCCACCTTAACTCTTTCAAGTATGTAGAGATGGATGGAGAATTCATTGAGACCCCGTGTTAAGCCTTTGAGGTTGTACCACCTATGATTGCTGTTACCAAATGTTCTTCTGATCAGTCTAAAGTTGTTAAGGCCGCGCCAAAGATGGTTTCAGTCAAGGATGCATGTGCAGCAATTGAAGAAGGAAACTGTGATACTTGGGGGAAACTCCTCGATATCCCATTTAAAGCGGACAAGTTTGGTTTGGGATTCACTATCAAAGCTCAGAAGGAAGTGATGCGTGTTCGTGCTAGAAAGCCACCTCTCCACATTGGAAGCCATGAAGTCAACGTCGTGGGTGATTCTGAAGAAGGAGCTGCATTTGAAGAGTGGGTGTATCCAACTACAACGGAGCTGAAGAATTGGTATACAAAGGACTTTGTGCCCATCTCCTTCATTGAGGAGTAATCTACTTGTTATTTCTTTTCTTTCAATTCAAGAACATTTTGTCTGTAATATTTTAACAATGACTTTTCATCCATTTTCCTAGCCGTGGGCACTTTGGTCCATTTGTCAAAGGTTTTATTTATGTTCATTTAATCATATGATCATTCAGTACATTGGACTCTTTTGCATTTAAATATTTGTGTTCATTGTCTTTCCTTTCTTTCAAATACATTTTCAAAAAAATAGCCATGTATCTTACATGCACGCACACACACACTCTTGCAGGTCCACATCCACTCTAGATCTTATTGCCAATGACTCTACTATTACCGACTATGACTTTGAATGTCCTATCAACCAAGCCGAAGACGAAGGTGAGGAAGATTGTGACATACCGGGAGAATTAGAGAGACTTCTATTACAAGAGGAAAAAGCTATTTAACTGCACGAAGAGTCAGTTGAAGTCATCAATCTGGGTACTGAGGCAGATAAGAAGGAAATCAAGATCGGCGCTAACTTGGAAAGAAGTATCAAGAGCATGTTGGTTCAGATGTTGCATGATTATGTGGAAGTATTTTCATGGTCTTATGAAGATATGCTTGGGTTGGATACCAACATCGTAGTTCATCGTCTGTCGACAAAAGAAGATTGTCCTCCTGTCAAACAAAAGGTTCGTCGCATGAGGCCTGATATGTCTGAAAAGATCAAAGCTGAGGTGATGAAACAATTTGATTCAGGATTCTTAGTTGTGACATCCTATGCCTAATGGGTTGCCAATGTGGTACTGGTGCCGAAAAAGGACGGAAAAGTTCGCATGCGCGTAGACTATAGAGATCTGAATCGGGCAAGCCCCAAGGATGACTTCCCTCTACCACACATTGATGTTTTAGTTGATAATACTGCTCAGCATAAAGTATTCTCTTTCATGGATGGCTTCTCAGCTATAATCAAATAAGGATGGCTCCCGAAGACATGGAGAATACCACTTTCGTTACACAATGGGGCACCTTCTGCTACAAGGTCATGTCGTTCGGATTAAAGAATGCAGGGGCAACATACCAAAGGGTTATGGTAGCTTTATTTCATGACATGATTCATCATGAGATAGAGGTATATGTGGATGATATGATTGCCAGATCACAAATCGAAGAAGAACATCTCGATCACATGTACAAACTATTCGAAAGGCTGAAAAAGTACAAGTTGAGGTTAAACCCTAACAAGTGTACGTTCGGAGTATGATCTGGAAAGCTTCTAGGTTTTGTTGTCAGCAATAAAGGCATTGAAGTTGTTCCTGCCAAGGTAAAGGTCATCCAAGAAATGTCGGCCCCACATTCTAAACAGGAAGTTGGAGGATTCTTGGGTCATCTCAATTACATTTCCCGTTTCATATCTCACTTGACTGCTACTTGTGAGACAATCTTTAAACTCTTAAAGAAAGATCAGGTAGTCAGATGGAATGATGAGTGTCAGGTTGCCTTTGACAAAATCAAAGAATACCTACAAGAACCTCCTATTCTCATGCCTCCAATTGAAGGAAGACCCTTGATCATGTACTTGACAGTATTAGAGAACTCTATGGAGTGTGTTTTGGGCCAACATGACGAATCTGGATGAAAAGAGCATGCTATTTATTACCTGAGCAAAAAGTTTACCGACTGTGAAACCAGATATTCACTGCTCGAGAAAACTTGTTGTGCTCTGGCATGGGCTGCTCACTGGCTATGATAATATATGTTGACTCATACCACTCTGTTGATTTCTAAGATGGACCCAATCAAGTACATCTTCAAGAAACCTTCCCTTTCTGGACGGATAGCCAGATGGAAAATGATCTTGACTGAGTACGATATTCAATACACTATGCAAAAGGCCATCAAAGGAAGCGTACTAGCTGATCATTTGGCCCATCAAGCTGTGGATGATTATCAGTCAATGAACTTCGACTTCCCTGACGAGAACATCATGCTGGTAACCGACTATGCGAAACCTGGACCATATGACGGACCTGAACAAGGATCCCGATGGACTATGGTCTTCAATGGGACTTCCAACGCCTTAGGTAGAGGAATTGGTGTTGTAATCATCTCTCCTGAAGGTTTCCACACTCCATTCAATTCCAGACTATGCTTTGATTGTAAGAACAATATGGCCGAGTATGAAGCCTGCACCTTAGGTCTGAAAGCTGCTATTGACTTGAGGATCAAGCATTTGGATGGGTTTGGGGATTCCGCCCTAGTGATCAGCCAAGTAAAAGGAGATTGGGACACTAAACACCCTAATCTTATATCTTACAAGGAACTTGTGCTATCCCTGATTCCCCACTTTGAAGATATCACCTTTGAGCACTTCCCTAGGGAGGAAAACCAGTTGGCTGACGCTTTGGCAACCATGTCTTCAATGTTCAAGGTCAGATGGGACAACAAAGCCCCTATGATTACAATTGAAAGATTCAATGAACCTGCACATTTCTGTGAGCTTGACACCGATGCGGAAAAGCCTTGGTACCATGAGGTGATGAGATATCTTGAAGCACAAGAGTATCCCGAGGGAGCTTCCATCAATGACAGAAAGTTCTTACGAATATTTGCAGCCAAATTCTTCCTAAGTAACGGGATATTGTACAAGCGCAACCATGATTCAACTCTACTCTGATGTGTGGACAAGAAGGAGGTAGAGGAAATCATGGAAGACATGCACGATGGTCTCTTCGGTACTCAATCAAGTGGACATACGATGGCTAAGAAAATCTTAAGAGTCGGTTACTATTGGTCAATAATGGAGACTGATTGCCATCAACATTCAAGAACTTGTCACAAATGCCAAATCTACACTGACACGGTCCATGTGCCTCCTATCCCTTTGAATGTTATGACTTCTCCATGGCCAATTGCAATTTGACATGATTGGAGAGATCAAGCCCACCGCTTCCAACGGACATCGCTTCATTCTTGTTGTTATCGACTATTTTACCAAATGGGTCAAAGCCATCTTGTTTGCCTCAGTCACCAAGAATGTGGTAGCCAGATTCATCAAACACAACCTCATATGCCGTTATGGTATCCCCGAAAGGATCATCACCGACAATGGGACTAACCTCAACAATGCTATGATCACTGAGCTTTGCACTCAGTTTAAGATCAAGTATCACAATTCTTCTCTGTATAGATCGAAAATGAATGGAGCAGTCAAATCGGCCAACAAAAATATCAAGAAGATTATGCAGAAAGAACATCAAACTCCAGCTAGAACATCAAACTTCAGCTAGAACATCAAACTCCATTTTCTCTAGTCTATGGCATGGAAGCTGTTTTGCTAGTGGAAGTTCAGATTCCCTTGCTGAGGATTATAAATGAGGCAGGCCTAGGCAAAGACAAGTGGATTCAAACGAGATTGGATCAGCTGAACTTAATTGATGAAAAATGGTTAGCTGTTGTTTTCCATGGTCAGACGTACCAAAAACAGATGATCAAGGCTTTCAAAAAAAAGATCAAGCCTCGAGTATATCAAGTTGGTGACTTGGTGATAAAACGCATCATTCTACCACAAGGCGACCCCAGAGGCAAATGGACTCCCACCTATGAAGGGCCATTTGTTGTCAAAAGAGTTTTCTCTGGCGGTGCCATGATGCTGACTACCATGGATGATGAAGATTTCCCACATCCTATAAACGCGAACATAGTTAAAAAATACTACGCATAAGAGACCCTCTAGGTTGACATACCTAGGCAAAATAAGGGCATCCCGGAAAACCAAAAGGTTTGGCCAAAAATTAGGGATATATGCAAAATATTATACACCCGGCAAGTTGAAAACCCGAAAGGGCGACTTAGGCAAAAAAAGGTATCCTGGTGGGCTAAAAACCAGAAAGGACGGTCCAGGAAAAAATTAAGGATTGAAAGCGTATGACTATGTCCCGTAGAATCACCACAGTCAATTTTATCACCAAGGTCCAAGTTCAAACGGTCCCAGATCAATCCAATCAACTTCTATCAACAGCAAGGGACATTCGAAGATATTGGGGAAATAGTAGAGTTGGAAGGCAATGAGATCATTTCACATGGCTATTTGTTTTTGTTTTAAATTTTTTTTCCTTTCGATGATTTCTTCTTACTAGGATCTCCGTCTGTCTGTAAAAAAAAATGCATATTCATAGGCAAAATATCAATACAGATATACTTTGAAGTGCAAAATTTTTGTCTTTGTTTTGAATGCAAATTTGTCCAATGACTAAAATTGAATGAACATATGCATATGAGCATAATTAAAACTATTTGGCACATATGACCTAAGCAGTAACAGGCACCTCTTTAATAAATAGGGAACACCCTCACAGAGTTATTCCATCAACATCCTCCTCAACAAAGTTACTCACAGTCTCTTTGCATAGGATAATCCCCAAACAGAGTCGCAATCTCTTGGCAGCTCTCTCTCCAACTAAGTCGAATTTTTACAAGCGAAGCCTCGTGGATCTCTTCCTAAAAGAAACTCACCTACTCAACAGGTTTTATTTCCCCAACAGGTTTTATTTCCCCAACAATAATCGAGGAACCACAAAATTCCCCAGCCGAGTACATCCTCCCCAGCTGAGCCTGTTATCTCCAGCTGTGTATATCCTCCCCAATTGAGTGGATCCTCCCCAAGCTGAGTCTGTCCTACCCGACTGAGTCTATGTTCTCTAGTTTGAATTTTCCTTTCAGATTATTGCAAATCATAGGGCCACAACCCCTGATCCCCAGTAAAGCCGTCAGTAAAGCCTTTACTATTTCCAAAAAAAATACTATGAAGCCTGGACCCGACCAGATATTAGCATAATTTTCAAGTTATTACTGAAGCCTGGACCCGACCATATAATAGTTTGACTTCTTCAATGGCCAAAGCCCGGGCTCGACCAAATATAAATTTAATTCCTACAAAATCATTAGAAAAACTCCTCTTCTCCAATAAAGTTTGCCACTATCCCCAGTAAATTACTGAAACCTGTCCCGACCAGATAACAGTTGATCTCAATTTCAAGATACTACGAAACCTGGACCCGACCAGATAATAGTCTAACTCTTCAAAGATATAGAAGAACTTGGACTAAATCCGACCAAGGTTTAACTTATTTTCCCTAGTAGAGTTTGCCTCTGCCCCAACAAATTATTGTGAAACCTGGATCCGACCAGATATCAGTTTTTAATTTCATCTTTTCCAGCAAGTTGTTGTGAAGCCTGGATCTGACCAGATAGCAATTACCCTCAGAGATTCGTTGTGAAACCTGGAAACCGACCAGATAACAACTAAATCCCCAAACAGTTTATTGTGAAATCTGGACCCGACCAGATAGCAATTGACCTCATCAACCTCAGAAATCTGCAAATCCTGGACCTGACCAGATGATAGTTTTTCAAACAATTTATTATGAAACCTAGAGCCTGACCAGATAGCAATTAACTATGATCCCCAGAGAGACACTATAAAGCTCAGACTCGACCAAATATTAGTATAATTTTCCGGAAACCATGAAACCTGGACCCTACCAGATAGTAGTTACCACTTCAAGTTACTGCGAAACCTGGATTCGACCAGATAACAGTTAACTTCCGTATCCCCAGCAAGTTGTTATGAAGCCTGGATCCAACTGGATAACTATTCAATTTCAAGAAATTTTCTGCGAAGCCTGGAATCCGACCAGATAACAGTTAATTCGTCTCTTCCCCCAGTAAGTTGTCGTGAAGCCTGGATCTGACCAGATAGCAGTTGACTACTTCATCCTCGGCAAATTGTGAAGCCTGGATCCGACCAGATAACAGTTTACATTCAAGAGATATCCCCCAGCGAAAGCATCCTTTCAACAAAGTTTGAAGATATATATTCTTCATCCCCAACGGTAATTAGGGATTCAACCCCCCAGAATTTCCACAGCAGCAGTCAGGGATTTATTTTCTCAGACAGAAACATACATCTCACATTCATACATCATAACATGTACATACCATATGCATTTAACATAATACCACGTCTGGTGAACATCATGAAGGCATATGCATTTTACTAACTCTTTTTCTCACAGGTAAAACATCAAGTTTTAGTATAAATCAACAAGAGATTTATGTTGATACTTCTTCCAGTGTTTACCAACATTCCTCCAAATGGCATCTATAAGCTCATTCACCATTCATCTTCGAGTGCAAATTTCTAGGCACTCTAATGTTCAATCATCTTTCACTTTCAAGTCATGAATGGCGGATCCGCCAATCTAACTCTTCAGGTTTAAGAAGATTGAACAGGGGAAGCTGTTGTACCCCAAAATTTTCCCTCTCAATTATCAAGTAATATCTCACAAGATCTCCTTCGGTTCAAGACTGCATTAGGTTTGATCAGCTCAAGACACCTCCTCAAACACCGATGACTGGAAATTAGGGTTTGAGATTACACAAGGACAAATGGACTTTTAATGTCCCATATAACTTTCATGGTTTATTTTGGATCCTCAAGACTGTTCATGTCAAGTTTCAAGTCTTGGATCACATTTTTGCTCAATCAATTGACCAGTTGACCTAAAAATTAGTTGTATTGGGGAAAAAGTCAATTGTGGTCAATTTACAGTAAAACTTCATAATTCTTGATCCATGTCAACATTATGAACCTATATATGTCATTTGATCAAATTTGGACCATAATTCCTCAAGAAACTTGATCAGATCATCAAAAGGGCAAAATGGTCAAAATTAGGGTTTTGATTGAGGAAGAGCAATTTCTGATTTTTTGACCTAGCAAATAGTTTATTGGTTGGAGACATGATCTCAAGGATTCAATTGCATCATTTTGACCTAATGGCATGATTCAAAACTTCCCTCAAGATCAATTGATTGATAATTGAATTTCAGTCAACTGATTAAAAGTCAACTGTACACTGAAAGTCAAACTTTGACTTTTTAATTAACATTACATTCCAAAGATCAAATTTCATCAAGACATTCAAGAATATCAAGCTTGATCATCAAGAATTCAAGAAAGTCAAAAGTCAACTTGAAAAATCAAGATTTCCAAGATTTAGAAATTTTCTAAGTGTTTTTATACATGATAATTTCATCACTTCATGCCATTCTTTCACCAAGATGCAAGACGGTTCAAGGAAAACTTTCAACATGAAAGTTGTAGATCTCGATGAGATATACAAATTCTCTTTGCTGATAAAATCCTAGAAGTGCTTGGATTTTGAGTTATAAATTCATGAAGTCGTGACATTTTCATTTAACACTTAGAGAAATTTTCAACAGATTTTGTTCAGGATTTTATCCCAACTTCTTGGCATTTTTTCACATAGTTACAAGATGATTTTGTCAAAATGGCCAACATGAAAGTTATAGAGGATGTTTCAAGCTTTTCAAAACATCCAAGAGCATGAATTTATCATACTTGAGCTAGGAGATTCAAGGGCTTGAAGTTGGGCATCCATCCTTGAATTGCAAGTCATTCTAGTGAAGAACACATAACAAAACTCTCATGATTTGATGCATAATCTTATGTTGAAGGCTTCTTTGCTTGTAAATCTCATCATAATTTAATTCTCACACCCACTCTTGAGCTATTACCCAAGTATTTAAACCATTGTCCAAAAGATCTTTTCATTTATGGCATAAAGGCACCATTGCTATTCTTGAAAAGCAAGTTTTTTGTACAAAGTTTGTCTTGAACCCATACCTTGCTGGTTACTGATTATACTCCACCATAAATCATGGAAAGTAGCTCCTCAATACCAGCAACTTTGGTACTTCATCTTGGTACTGTGGAGTACTTGACTTAGTTTGATCTTTGTAATCCAACCAAACCATAACATGCTGTTTTAAAAACCTCATCAGCTCATATGCACAAACCCTTTGCCTATAAATAGAAGAAGCATTTGCAAGAGTAGGAGGTTAGAAAAAATAGAGAGAAAAGCCAGAAGTTTTGTTGTAAACTAGTCATCAAGATCCCATACTCTCCAAAAATCCATAACTGTCAACAAAAAAAAGCTTCCACTCTTGAGTTTTAAAGTCCAAATATTTGGAACTCTCACACCTTGCAAACTCTGTCCAAACATCCAAGCACCTCACATACATCACCTAGAAATTGTTCAAACTCAAGAACAAGCTTCTACAACATCTCTGTTTTCTTTTCCAAGTTCAAGAGCAGTCAAGACTACAAGTAAAGCTTAGATTATAAGATCCAGCTCCAAGGTAAGTTTCTTGACTTTAGTTCTTCATTTCAAGTATCATTAGTAATCCATTTTTGAAGACAAAGTGTAGTAACCTTTGTACTTGAAGCTAACCTTTTGTTTATATTCCATTATTTTTATTATGTGTTAAGAACTAACCCATGTATGCAGCAAAACAATGTTGAAGTAAAAAAATGACAGTATGATTCGACACATAGCCTTATGAGTCGATACATACTGCTTTACAGGCCCAAAACAGAAGGAAAAAGAGTGTATGAGTCGACACAAAGCACGTATGAGTCGACACATGCAGTGTATGAGTCGATACATACCATTATGTATCGACTCATACTGGGTTGATTTGGCAATACAGGGGCAAGGAAAGTTATGTGTCGATGCATAGGAGCTTGTGTCGACACATAATAGGTCAAAATGCATTTTTCCTTCTTTTTACACTGTTTTTACATTTCCTTCATTGTCGTTCGATATGGTTGTAATATTTAAGTTCCTATTTCATCCCAATTTGTAAATTGTACCCCCATCCCCTAAACGATGTAATAGCGTAGGACTTTATTTTCCGCAATTAAACGCTTTCAAATACAAATGCTAGTAATTAGGGTTTTTTATGGAAAGACTAAAACCAGTAAATAGCAAACCCTAATCAAGACAAATCAAGCATGTAAATCAATACACTTGCACACAAACACCCCTAGGGTAAATCCACTTGGTTGCCTTACAAAAAATGGCCATGTTATGCATGTGAGGTATCTTAGCAAAAACAAGCAAAATACATGATCGTAGTCCCTCGATGACCCTTCAATGTTGCCTTCATAAACGATCTTAGTCCCTTACAAAAAATTGCTAAGGTGTCCTAAAATGTTGCCTTCTATGACTATACAATGACCCACGCTCGTCCCTTTTACATGCAAATATAGGGTTACTTATCAAATCAATGGTAAGATAACAATGTCAAAGGAAAAAGGAAATGAACATGAAAGACTTTTGAGTAGGTAGAATGTTCCTAGTTACTTGCTCCATTTCAAAACAAAAAACATCCTTGCGATTTTCAAAACAAACACCAACACTTTCAAAACATCTTACAAACTTGAAAATATTTTCAAAAAGATCAAACACTTTGTATACATTCTTACGAACGAGAATCATTACAAAGTTTGCCTAACAATGGCATCTTTACAAAATACTTTCAAAAACCACACAAAGCACATTTTTCAAACAAAAGTAAGTGATCTACCAAGTAACTAAGAGCCCATGGAAAACCATGGATAAAAAGGATTCTAATACCTTCCCTTTTATAATCTACCCCCCGAACTCAAGAAAACATCTCAAAGGTCTTTCCTATGCTTTTTCACCTTTCCCTTTGGAAAAAGAAAAGTCGGTGGCGACTCTTGCTAACCGCAACATTTGCAATCAAACGCAAAAAAACCAAGTCAGATCTCCTACCGTATCACAACATGATAGCCAGATCCCAAACCGAGGAAGAGCATCTTGACCATCTACAATAGTTGTTTGACAGGATGAAGACATACAAGCTGAGACTAAATCCGAACAAGTGCACCTTTGGGGTAAGGTCTGGTAAGCTTCTAGGGTTCATCGTCAGTGACAAAGGTTTTCAGGTAGACCCTACAAAGGTAAAGGCCATACAAGAGATACCGGCTCCCTGTACAGAGAAGGAGGTTAGAGGTTTCTTGGGACGCCTAAATTATTTCGACATGTTCATTTCACATCTGACTGATACTTGTGATCCCATCTTCAAGCTTCTGAAGAAAGATCAAGTGGTAAAGTGGAATGACGAATGCCAGACTGCTTTTGAAAGGATCAAAGAATACCTTCAAGAACCACCAATTATGATGCCTCCTATTGAAGGAAGACCTTTGATATTATACTTAACAATGTTAGACAATTCAATGGGTTGTGTGTTGGGGCAGCATGACGAGTCTGGTCGAAAAGAGCACGCAATATACTACCTTAGCAAAAGGTTTACCGACTGTGAGACAAGATACTCACTACTGGAGAAAACTTGTTGCACTTTGGCATGGGCTGCTCGCCTACTGAGACAGTATATGTTGACTCACACCACTTTGTTGATATCTAAGATGGATCCAATCAAGTACATCTTTAAGAAGCTCGCTCTCTCCGGAAGAATAGTAAGATGGCAAATGATCTTAATCGAATACGATATCTAATATACAACCCAGAAATCTATCAAGGGAAGTGTATTAGTGGATCATTTGGCTCATCAGGCTGTGGATGACTACCAGTCCATGAATTTTGAGTTCCCAGACGAGAACATTATGCTAGTGACTGACTACGAAGAACCTGGACCCGATGAAGGACCTGAAGAAGGATCCCGATGGACTATGGTTTCTGACGGAGCTTCGAACGCACTCGGTAATAGCATTGGCGCTGTAATCATATCTCTTGAGGGATGTCATACTCCTTTCACTGCCCGACTATGTTTCAACTGCACTAACAACATGGCGGAGTATGAAGCCTGTATCATGGGGTCTCAAAGCTACTATCGACCTGAGGATCAAGTTCTTGGATGTTTTCGGGGACTCGGCCTTGGTGATAAGTCAGATCAAAGGCGAATGGGATATGAAGCACCCAAATCTCATCCCATACAAAGAGCACATATTGAAGTTGCTCCCACACTTTGAGGAGGTAACCTTTGAACATTTCCCACGAGAGGAGAATCAGTTAACGGACGCGCTAGCTACCATGTCTTCTATGTTCAAATTCTGGTGGGACAACGAAGCTCCCCGAATCACCATTGAAAGGTTAGATAAACTAACGCACTGCTACGAGATTGATATTGAAGAGGTAGCAGATAAACCTTGGTTTCATGAAGTGAAAAGGTATCTCGAGACTCAAGAGTATCCCGAAAGGGAATCTGTCAACGATAAGAAGTTTCTAAGAAGGTTCACTGCGAAATTCTTCCTCAGTAATGGAATCCTCTACAAGCGCAACCATGACTCTACCTTACTGCGGTGTGTAGACAAGAGCGAAACGGAGAGGATTATGACAAATTTACATGAAGGTACCTTTGGAACCCATTCCAGTGGACATACCATGGCCAAGAAGATCCTACGGGCAGGATACTACTGGTCCACTTTGGAATCAGATTGTTATCAGCACTCCCGAACCTGTCATAAGTGCCAAATCTATGTTGATAAGGTGCATGTGCCTCTGGTTCCTTACAATGTCTTGACGGCTCCTTGGCCCTTTGTGATGTGGGGACTTGACATGATCAGGGAAATCATACCTACCGCTTCCAATGGGCATCGCTTCATCTTGGTGGCCATCGATTACTTCACGAAGTGGGTTGAGGCTGCCTCCTTTGCTACTGTGACCAAGAACGTTGTGGCCCAGTTTATCAGGCATAACCTGATCTGTCGGTATGGTGTGCCAGAGAGAATTATCACGGACAATGGTACCAATCTCAATAACATAATGATCACCAAACTCTATAAGCAATTCAAGATACAGCATCATAACTCTTCTTCCTACCGGCCAAAGATGAATGGCGTTGTTGAAGCGGCTAACAAGAACATCAAAAAGATCATATAGAAGATGACGGTGACATACAAAGACTGGCATGAGATGTTACCATTTGCTCTCCATGGGTACCGTACCTCAGCATGGACTTCAACAGGTGCAACACCCTACTCTCTGGTATATGGCATCGAGGAAGTCCTACCCATTGAGGTCCATATTCCTTCTTTGAGGATTATGAAAGATGCAGGTCACAAAGACGACTAGATCTAGATTCGACTTGACCAGCTGAATCTGACCGATGAGAAGAGACTTACTACTGTCTGTCATGGTCAAACGTATCAAAAACGAATGATCAATGCTTTCAACAAAAAGGTCAGACACCAAGAGTATCAAGTCAGGGATCTAGTAATCAAGCGGATCATACTACCGAAAGGTGATCCCAGGGGCAAATGGACTCCCACATACGAAGGGCCATTTGTGATTAAAAACCTTTTCTTGAGTGGAGCCATGATTCTAACCACCATGGACGGTGATGACCTTCCTCACCCTATCAATGCGGACATAGTGAAAAGATACTACGCATGATAAAAGACCCGCTAGGTTGACTGGCCTAGGAAAAAATAAGGGCTTCTCGGCGAACCAAAAGGGTTCGGGCAAAAATAAGGGATGAAAACGAAAAATATGTACACCCGACAAGTCGAAAACCTGAAAAGGCGGCTTAGGCAAAAAAGGGTATCCCGGTTGACTGAAAACCCGAAAGGGCAGTCCAGGCAAAAGTTAGGGACGTAAAGCATATCACTATGTCCCATTGGATCACCTTGCAATCAGACCTCAGTATCAACTATCAAGCTCGAACATAACTGATCAATCTAATTAGCTTCAGACAATTAGCAAAGTGATGAGACGCTCAAAGACATAGCGGCAATAGTAGACTTGGAACCCAATGGGATTATTGTACATAGCTGTTTTCTTTTTGTACACAATATAGTATAGCTTCCATTTTTACAGCGGCCTTCTCTTACTAGAGCGTCAGCTTCCTTGTACAAGAACGCCTGTTATAGGCCAACTTCAAAAATTAATACAACTCATTTTCTACAAAACCGTTTGTTTTTATTTTTCTGTTTTATTTTGCGAGAACGTCCAATGATTTATTCTTGACATATACATTTGAATATGATTGTTGTACACAAATATTTGAATAGGAAACAAAAAGACAATTGCTCGTAACTTAAGAAACAGGGGCAAAAACAAAAAAAAAACTAAAAAATATCAAATCTGACAGTTACTTTGTCCAGTAGGTACCGGGGCAGAGACAGCTTTGAAACAAAGTCATCAATACATACGACCCCGTGACATCTATACTCCCCATTGAGTAAAGGTAATTAGATCTTTATCATCGGCTTCCCCAAAATAGGAAGTACTCTCCCCAGCCGAATTCCTTCAGAAAAATGACATCTATATTCCCCAGCCGAATTTCATAATCGCAAGCGAGTCATAAAGTTTTCTCCTGATCAATGTTTATTTCTCCGAGTACAAAAGCTCAATCCCCAACAGAGTTATTTCCCCGCGGATTTATTCTCAAGCAGAGTATCTCCCCCGGCAGAATATCCATAAACAAGGAGAAAATCTTCAGCATAGTCATCTTCGTTCACTATCCCCAGCGGAAGTAGAAGAACCACGGTTTTCTACAACTGTCAGAAATGCTATTTCCAATACTCTCCAGCAGCAGTCAGGGATTTATTTTCCCAGACTCAGATATGTCAATAGCATCTCATGTTCATACATTATGACATGCGCATACATATCGCATATAGCATAATCTCATTTATTTTAAGAATATCATCTCACAATCCATTTCATGCATCGCATATAATTAACCCTGTTATCTTTTCAGGAAAGACAATTATCATTAACAATTCCAGCAGATGTACACGTCACATTTGCAGGCAATTAATGGAAAATCAGTTCCCGAAACCAAACGGGTCAACCAACCCATGTGATTAAACGAAGCAACCTTACCTAGGTTCCTTCTCGATTCAGGTGCTGTTTTACCCAAACTCCTCACGAAGCAACCTAACCTAGGTTCCTTCTTGATTTAAATGCAGTTTTACCCAAACTCCTCAGGAAGCAACCTTACCCAGGTTCCTTCTCATAAGCCCTATTATCCAGGCTTTCATCTCGAAGTAACCCTACGACCTAGGTTCCTTCTCATAAACCCTACTATCCAGGCTTTCATCTCGAAGTAACCCTACGACCCAGGTTCCTTCTTATAGCCCTACTATCCAGGATTTCATCTTGAAGTAACCCTACGACCCAGGTTCCTTCTCATAGCCCTACTATCCAGGCTTTCATCTCAAAGAAACCCTATGACCCAGGTTCCTTCTCATATCCCTACTATCCAGGCTTTCATCTCGAAGTAACCCTACGATCCAGGTTCCTTCTCATAGCCCTACTATCCAAGCTTTCATCTCAAAGTAACCCTACGACCCAGGTTCCTTCCCATAAGCCCTACTATCCAGGCTTTCATTTCGAAGTAACCCTACTATCCAGGTTCCTTCTCATAGCCCTATTATCCAGGCTTTCATTTTGATGTAACCCTATTATCCAGGTTCCTTATCATAGGCCTATTATCCAGGCTTTCATTTTGAAGCAACCCTACTATCCAGGTTCCTTCTCTCTTATCTCCAGATAACAGTTTACAACATTGTAGGACCTGGACCCGACCAGATACGGTCGATTTCACATTCCCCCAGTAAGTCGTCGTGCAGCCTGGACCCTGACCATACATGCAGTTTACTCCCACATCCTCAATTAGGAGTTAATTTCCCAGTAGAGTAATGGACAACCAAAGCTCCTATACTCTATTTCCCAATACGTAAATCAACATTCCCCGACGAAGTCCTCCTCAACGGAAGGTACAGGAATTCTCGCAAAGGAATCTCTTATGCGACCGATATCTTTTTCTGATGGCATCTTTAAGCCCATCTCTGATGATTCTCTGTCAACTTCCAAATGGCATCTGTAAGCCCATTCGCGATATCACCAACCAGTATTACTTCATGCGAGTGCAAATTTATGGGCACTCTAGTGTTCAATCATCTTCTACCTTCAGATCACGAAAGGTAGACCAGACAATTTACATCCTCAGGTTTAAGAAGATTGAACAGGGGCAGCTATTGTACCCCAAAATCTTCCCTCTCATTTTACTCAAAACATACTCATTGAAGTCCCCAACTTGCCCAAGGATGCCTAAGGATTGACCAGACAAATCCTCCTCCTAAGACAATGAGCCTCAAATTAGGGTTTCACTCCTCATCAAGATGTTTGAGTTCCAAGGGTCCTAAATGGTTTCCATTGCCCTAATATGTTCTCAAGATCATACATGTCAATTTTCATTCCTTTCACAAGAAGTTTGCTCAGTCAACTGCTCAAATGCCTGAAAATCAACTGCTAGGTCAAAAGTCAATTGTGACCCACATGCAGTCAAACTTCAAGATTTTTGGTCAACATCAACATTTTGAAGTGACATACATTATTTGATCAAGGGTTAATCATGATTCCTCAAGGAATGCCCCAAATTCATCAAAACTCAAAAGTTGCTAAATTAAGGTTTCTATAAGAAAAGTCAACCAAACTTTGACCAGACATAACTTTCTCATACTTTATCAGAAATTTTTCCTCCAAGTCTCATTTTGAAGAGAATCCAATTCCCTACAACTTCTATTCATCCCTCAAGGTCAATAAATTCCTCAATCAAAAGATACAAGCTCATACATTATAGGTCCATTCAAAAAGTCAACAAAAACACCTTTTGGTTCAAAGCTCCTTACATGAACATGGAACATCCAATTGAAGTGAAACTAAAAGGGTTGTTTAGAGAACATCCTAAGCTTTCTAAAAAGTCCAATAACACCCTCTTAGGGTCAAAATTGAGAGAGGTGTTCCTTGCCAAAGTTGGCCATTTTTGGAAATTTGCACAAAGTCAACAATACCCAAAATGGTATTTTCTCCACGTGGGCCTATCTTTTCAAGTTTGGAGCTTGTTCCTAACATGGTCCATGACCCATTAACCACTCCATGCCTCATTGACTTATTTATTTAATTTATTATGATTTTATTCATTTTAGATTAAAATAAAATCAAAATAAATCATATAAGTTGCTTTTGGAATGATTTTGGCATTGAATGAAGATGATATATGTTGGCATATCAAGATCAAATCGTGCAAAGGATGATTGGAATAAGAATGGCATGATTTGGCTTGTTTTGGATACAAATAATGCAAGGAACAAATAAAATATTTTCTCCATGATTGTTCAAGATTCAATCTGTTTTTGTTGACCTAATGCATTCTAAAACATATACACAATGAGCCCAGACCTAGAGGACACAAAAAGACTGCCTCCATAAGTCTAGAAAAACTCAAATTTTTGACAAGAAAAGTGTTGTTTGAATTCTGATTTAGAGAACGGTTCAAGGTGATTCAAGGCCACCAATTCACTCTTAGACGTCTCCTGAAGCTAACAGCATCGTTTGCACACGTAAAAGCTCCAGGAATCATCACCTTACAGTATCATGGTTTGCCACTTTTCTCAAATTTGGTTCTGCAAATTTATGCATTATGAATAATTTATAAGCATGCCTTCATGTTTGTATCATTATTTAGAATGTATTGGTATGATTAATTAGGAGTTTTAGCACATGTATAGATAGTTTCCATTGTTAGGGTTTGAGGTTGCGTTTTAGGGCTTTTTGATGCAGGTAAAATCAGGGAAAAAGATGGATGCCATCATACTCATGAGATCAAAACGAGTTGATCTATATGTTTGGATTTGATTTATCTTTCTTGGTATTGATTTTTGAGATTTGCAGGGTTATAGTTACAACTTGTGTCCGTTGGTAAAGGTGCAGACCTAAAACGACGGTTGCAGGAAGAAGATGAGTGTGTGTCAAAGCCCGATTGGCTGATTTGAATTCCACGCGCGCGTTTGAGAAACATCATTTTACTTCCTTTGTATTTTATTTGTTTGATCATATGTACAGATGAACCATCCAGCCCAGACGGTAAAGCAGGAGAGTGTATGAGTGGAAGGACCTGGGTTCAATCTCAGGTCCATACATTTTATTATTTTCCTAACAAGCGTTGCAGGATCCTATGCGCCTCACATTCTAAGCGCATGCACCTCAGATCCATCCATTGGATCAATCTCCTCCCATATCCAATTTTTCATGCAAGCAAGGTCCATGGTGCACCCTCAGGCGTGGCCCTCACTGGATCCAAACAATTGACTGGGCTTGTGCATCTTGGGCTCAATAAAATTCAGCAATGCACCTCCCAGATCTGCTTTCACCACAGGCCCAATTTATTTTCTTTTTAATTTCTCTTATTTAAATTATTTGCTTAATCATTTTTTACAAAAAAAAACAAAATCATTTTTTTATTTAATCATGAAAAATAAAAATCACAAAAATGTAGAATTAGACTTTTTTATTCAAATTAATTGTATTGAAAATAAATTAGTTTAATTAGATTAACTTGATTGTTTTTTATTAATTAAAATTAATTAGAAAATTAGGTTTAATTTGCAATCAAATTATTTTCTCAATAAAAAATACACAATTTTTTTTTAATTAATTAAATTCTTAGGCTTCGGATTTATTACCGGATTTAATTCGTCTCGTGCGTATTTACTTATTTATAATTATTGTAACTGTTTCGAGGTTTGTAATAGATTAATTAGGATTTTAATTTCCGCATCTTTATTTTCAGTCAAATATTTATGTATCTGCTCAAAATCCTTGTAATAATTAGGACTTTAATTTCTCGCACTCCTTAATTTCCGCAACTATAAAACTGCCTAGATGTATGGATAATAGGATTGTATGCGAAAGATAAATCAACGAGTAAAAGGTAGATAACCCTAATTGTTCAAAGATAATTAACTGAAATAAAGCATACTTGCACATGCTTTTTCCTAGGGTTTACCCCACTTCGATTGCCTTCGGTAAACGGTCATAAAGCATAGGGAATTTTAGTGGTCGTCCTCTAGTCCCAAAAGATCAAAAATGACCCGTTCGGATGTTGCCTCGAAAAGATCTTTAGGACTTTAGGATAATTACTAAAATTTCCTAACCATTGCTTTTGTGACTGTGCTTGTCCCTTCGAGCATCCCTTAAAAACTCCAACGATGGGGCTACCTACTCCTTAATAGTGGGATAGCACTGTCTAAAGGAAATGAGAATGAACAGTCTTTTTTTCGAGTAGGTCAAAATCTTAAGTACTTGCTCAAAACAACAACAAAAATTTCACAAACAGTTTTCAAAAACAACTTTGTCACACTCTTGAGGACAGATACAAGGGTTATCACGAAGTTAAACAAAAAACTTTTCAAAACACACACACAAGCAATTTAAAAATGAGCAAGTACCTAAGAGCCCGTGGAAAACCACGGATAGAAAGGGTGCTAACACCTTCCATTTCTATAATCTACCCCCCGTACTCAGAAACATCTCGAAAAAGGTTTTTTCTGTTCTTTTTCCTTTTCCTTTGTTGGATGAAATAAAAGTCGGTGATGACTCTTGCTTACCGCAACATTTACGAACAAAAAACGCAAACTAGTAACAAAAATAGTCGGTTATGCCACCGTATCACAATTTCTAATGAATGATTTCTTCACAGTACTAGAGGATGCAGCCATTTAAATCTTCCCGCTCTTGATACCACATTCAACTTGTTCTCCAGTCAAAATCATCTCAGTAAACCCTGATAAAGAACTCCCAATCAGCAAATTAAAGAATGGACCCGTCAGAGTGCCCATGAACATGTCCACTAATTCCTGGTCAATTAAAGGAGGTTTCACCCTTCCAGCTAAGTCTCTCCATTTTTGGGCATACTCCTTGAACCCTTCATTCGGGCCCATGGACATGTTTTGCAATTGCACACGAGTTGGCGCCAAGTCAGCTTTATATTGATACTGCTTGTAGAAAGCAGCAACCAAGTCTTTCCATGTATGGATATTGGTTCCCTCTAGTTTATAGAACCATTCCAATTGAGTACCAAACAAAATTTCTTGAAAGAAATGGACCCATAATTTCTGGTCAGAAGTATGAGGTTGGATTTTTCTGACATACGACCTCATATGAAGTTTGGGACAAGAGACCCCCATCATATTTAACAAAGACGGGGACCTTGAACTTGTGAGGGATGACCACCTCTGGGATCAGACCTAGCTCTCCAAAATCCAATCCAAGCACTTTCTGGATTTCCACAGCTTTGAGTCGGTCTTCCAGCTGCTTGTACTTGTCATCTGCAAGAGGGTACTGCTCGTTAGAGTATCTTCATCTTCACAACCCTGATTATTTTTACCTTCACCCTTGACACTTCTATCATCCTCCTCTTGGTTGTCGTCTTCCTTAGAGGAAACATCTTGAACTGGTTGAGCAAGATCTTTGAATCTTCTTCCCGTGTTGAGGATAACAACCCACTTCTTAGTCTTCTTTTTCGTGGTGGGGAGCGCCATCATCTCTTGTTGCCCTTTAGCCAGATTCAGGAGAGTCTCTTGAAATTGTGCATGTTGAGTTTGGAGATCCTTGACAGTTTATTCGAGAGCCATCTTATACTAAAATAAATAGTAAATGGATGAGGAAACCTGTATTGGAAAACCTACTTATGAAATGATGCATGAATGTTAATGAAATGTTTTCAAGGACCTTAGGAGATTTAAATTTTCTAGCCAAAAGAGAAATAGAAATAAAGATTTCATTTTTAAGTTCAGCATTTCAAATTGTCTTTTAAGCTTACAATGAAAAGCAAAAAGGGTCTCAAGGATACAACAATATGAACTTCTAAGACCTAAGACTCAAGTCTCCCACTGACGCTTCCTCTTTGTTTCGATGTATGCATTAAGGCTTTGCTCCTCGTGAAGTAGCTTTGTGAGCTCCAACACTTTCCTTTCACTTGCATAGAATTGATCTTTAATGGTGTCTCGTTCTTCCTTGAGTTGAATTTAGGACTTCTGCAATTCTTCGAGGTTAGTGGACATGTCATGATGGAAAATGGTATAAGGAATATCCCCCTCAGCAACAGGCTTCATAGTTACCGGTAAGACATCGGGATATGGCATCATAAGGTTTCGAGCACGAGAATATACCCACTTGAGATATGGCTCCAAATGGATAGAATTATTATGCCCTAAAGTCTTGCTATAAATCTTGTTTACTATTCCCCAAGCTCGTATAAACCTTTGATGATAACCTTGAAAATTGTTCTCGTAGTCGAACATAATACCCTGAATAAGTGCGTCATGAGGACCATCTCTTCGAGCATAACAAAATTGTTGTAGAGCCAGATAAGGGTTGTGAGTAATAAATCCCATAATTCCAAGGATTGAAACATTAGGGAATTCCCCACATCGGTCAAAGATAGTAACATCTTCCAGAGATCGGGAACACCAAAAGATATCTGAATGAGAAAGTGACACCGTCCTTTGAGACAACCTCAAACCTCGTCCATTCTTCAATACTGGTCGAGGAAGGTGTGAAATAAACCACCTAGATAGCATAGGTATCCAACACATAAGAGTCCCTCGCATCCTCATAGTACGAGTGTGAAGAGAATGCAAAATGTCTCCGAGCAAAGTAAGCACAGGGTTACGAGAGAAATATTTTAATGCCATTCACATCTATGAGTTGGTCTGAATTAGGGAATAACACCAACCCATAGATTAGAAGAGCTAAGATCTCCTCAAAAGCTTGAAAGCTCATAGAATCCAAAAACTGTCGAGCCTTCTCTAACATAAATTTAGCCAGAAAACCCTTGATTCCACTCCTTGTTTCCCAATTTGATATAATGTCGGACCACTTTAGATGTAAGGATGATGCAATTTCTTCAGGTTGTGGTTCTTTCACTAAATCGGTGAAAGTTATTTTATTGAGAATAGGCACTCCCAGTAATTGAGAAAACTCCTCCATTATGGGTACCAATTGATAATCGGGAAAAGTGAAGTAGTGATGTACAAGGTCAAAGAACTAGAATAGAACACTCATCATGTCTTCTTCGAAACCTGGGGTAACCAGACTGAATAGTCGGCTATGCCTTTTGATGAATGGAGAACTTTCGGGAACCCTTGATACTAAATCCTTAAGTTGAGAAGGTATCCTCACAAAACTGATTCGGATAGTGTTTCTGCGAGTGAAAGCCATAACCTAAAAAACAAAACAAAGATAAATCCCTAGGTCCATGAATTGGTTAGTTAAAATGATATGTGCAATGATGTCATGATGTTAAGATGTCATGTTCGAACAATTAATCAAACACAAACAAAACACACAAGGCCTTAGGTTTAAGCTTGCATGGAGTTTATAGGCATGTACCCTCTTGAAGTTTTAGTTGGATCAACCTGTCCTAAAAAGTAATCGGGCTCTAGGAGCCTCAATATCACTGATCTTTCTCTCAGGCATTGTTTCAGCACAAGCATCTAAATTGCAACCGAAATATCCCGAAAGTCCAATATCAATGAGTGTAGCATCAATTATCAACCAACTTTAGTCTGCACCAAAGCCAGCTATCTCACTACTTTCTAATGGCTAAGTTATGTCAACTAAGGTTCTAAGGTCAGTTAGTGCTAATTACACCACGTGGCAGACCAGTATTATCCTTGACTGACTCAAGGGACACTGACACCAACCAATGTTTCACACTAACGTAGCCATCGTTTCAACCATATCGGTCTATGTCGTACAAATTTCACGATCTATTGATACTTACCTAAAATGCCCCCAGATTCAGGTATAGGATCTATACAAGAAATAAACCCAAGCATATCCCAAAATATAAAGCAAACAAGGAAAACAAGTAAAGAAATAAAGGTGATCTAGCTCTTAAGATAACCCCCACTTTTAGTTTTATCCCCAGCAGAGTCGCCAGTTCTGTAGTACAATGGGAGAACTGACTTTTGGGTTTTGTGTTTTATCACAAATGTTGCGGATAGCAAGAGTCGCCACCAACTTTTATTTTGTCAAATAAAGGAAAGGGTGAAAAGAACAGGAAACACCTTTGAGAATTTTTCTGAGTTCGGGGGGTAAGTTATGAAAAGGGAAGGTGTTAGCACCCTTTTCATCCATAGTTATCTATGGGCTCTTAATCTCTAGCTCACTTTTTGGAAATACTTTATGCTTGTGTATGTTTGAAAATATTTTGAAAATGCCTAAGCGCGACAATTTTGTAATGATTCTCGTTTCGTTGAGAATGTGTACAAAATGTTTGTTTTTGAAAATATTTTAAAGGAAAGTGTTGTTTTGTGAAATGTTTTGAAGATGCCAATGTAAGGCAGTTTGCTTTATAATAACCCTTGTATCTGTTTGCAAGAGAGATTATAAAGTGTTTTAAAAATAGTTGTTTTTAAAAGTGTGAGTTTTGAAGATTTGTTTTTTAGTTTGTGAGTAAGAGATTACGAGTAATCTACCTACTCAATGGTCTTTCGTTCTTTTCCTCCTCCTTTAGATAGTACTATCCTACCATTAGTTAATAGGAAGCCCTATCGTTGGATGTGAAGGGACAGGCGTGAGTCATTGTACAGTCATAAAAGCAACTTGTAGGATGCTTTAGCAATTTTTGTAAGGGACTAAGATCGTTTACCGAAGGCAACATCGAAGGGTCATCGAAGGACTACAATCTTTCAATCGAGGGTCTTTGCTAAAGCATTCCATGTTCAAGGGACATGATTGTTTTTTATCCGAGGCAACAAGTGAGGTTCATCCTAGAGGTACGTATGTGCAAAGTGATTGGTTTCAGTTATTTTTGTCTTGGATTTATGGTTATCTAACGTTTGCTTTTAGTATTTTCCATACAATCACATTAAACTAATAGTATAAGAAAAGCAGTAAATTATGAAAATTAAATGTTCTACGCTATTACAAGACATCAAGGATGGGGAGTACAAACCATAAAAATTGGGGAGAAAAGTAAAGTAAACCCTATTTGATTTATTACATCCTTTAAGAGTTACATAATTATGAAAATAACGATGCAAAAAATAAATAAACACACAGAGATGGTGAAAAGGAAAAGAAATTTAAAACCTAAGAAATTTTAATATTTTTGGGTGTTTTATTTAGAAAAATATTTTATAGTGTAGAAATAATAAACCCTAATTCTAATCATTTAGAACTAATTAATAAAATAAAACAAAGTGTGACTAAAATGAAAATTTTTATTTATAAAAATTTAACTAATTAAAAAACCTAAATCTAATTGGTTTTAATTTATTTTTTTAAAAGAAAAGAAAAGTTTATAAATTAATTAATTTAAGAAAGAAAAGTTAAATGATAACCCTTAAAAAAACTAAATTAATTAATTTAAATGAAAAAAGTTAAATTTATTTAATTAAATTTTTTTATTAAGTTAATAAAAAAAACCTAATGTCTAGATTAACTTTATTTAAGAAAAAATTTAATTTAATTAATTTTTTTGTTTTAATTACTTTCTTTACATAATTAAATTAACTTTTTCTTAAATAAAATTAATCTAGACATTAGATTTTTTTTATTAACTTAATAAAAAAAATTTAATTAAATAAATTTAACTTTTTTCATTTAAATTAAATTTTTTTAAGGGTTATCATTTAACTTTTCTTTCTTAAATTAATTAATTTAGAAACTTTCCTTTTCTTTTTAAAAAAACTAAAAAATTAAAACCAATTGGATGTAAGTTTTTTAATTAGTTAAATTTTTATAAATAAAAATTTTCATTTTAATCACACTTTGTTTTACTTTATTAATTAGTTCGTAAATTAATTAGAATTAGGGTTTATTATTTCTACACTATAAAATATTTTTCTAAATAAAACACCCAAAAATATTAGAATTTCTTAGGTTTTAAATTTCTTTTCCTTTTCACCATCTCTGCGTGTTTATTTATTTATTGCATCATTATTTTCATAATTATGTAACTGTTAAAGGATGTAATAGATCAGATAGGGTTTACTTTACTTTTCTCCCTAATTTTTATGGTTTGCACTCCCCATCCTCGAAGCCTTGTAATAGCGTAGAACATTTAATTTCTAGAATTTACTACTTTCCTTATTACTATTAGTTTAATAGGATTATATGGCAAAGACTAAAAGCAAACGTTAGATAACCATAAATCCAAGACAAAAATAGCTGAAACCAATCACTTTGCACACGCGTACATCTAGGGTGACCCTCACTTGTTGCCTCGGATAAAAAACAGTTGTGATACGGTGGGAGAACTGACTTGAAGGTTTTGCGTTTGATCGCAAATGTTGCGGTTAGCAAGAGTCGCCACCGACTTTTCTTTTATCCAAAAAGTAAAGGTAAAAAGCACAGGAAAGACCTTTGAGATTGTTTCTTGAGTTCGGGGGGTAGATTATGAAAAGGGAAGGTATTAGCACCCTTTTCATCCATGGTTTCCCATGGGCTCTTAGTTACTTTCTAGATCACTTGCTTTTGTTTGAAATTATATTTTGTGTGCTTTTTGAAAGTATTTTGTAAAAGAGACCATTGTTTAGGCAATCTTTGTAATGATTCTCGTTTGTAAGAATGTATACAAAGATGTTTGTCTTTTTGAAAATGTTTTCAATGTTTGTAAGATGTTTGGAAATGTGTGTGTTTGTTTTGAAAAATAGCAAGGATATTTGTTTGAAATGGAGCAAGTAACTAAAAGTAATCTACCTACTCAAATATCTTTCTTGTTCATTTTATTTTCCTTTGATATTATTGTCTTACCATTGATTTGGTAAGCAACCCTATCTTTGGATGTAAACGGTACGGGCGTGGGTCATCACATAACCATGATTAGCAATGTTGCAAAGTATCTTAGCATTTTTGAGGGACTAAAATCATTTTGTAAGGCAACTTTGGATAGCGTCATCGAGGGACTATGATCTCATATTTGTTTGTTTTGCTAAGATACTTCACATGCGTAATATGGTCATTTTTGTGTAAGGAAACCAAGTGGAGTAACCCTAGGGGGTGCTTGTGTGCAATTGTGTTATTTTCATGCTTGATTTTGTCTTGGATTATGGTTTTCTATTTGATTGGTTTTATCTTGCCATACAAACCCTAATTACTTACATGTTATGCAAAAGCGATAAATTGTGTAATTTAAAGATTACTACACTATTACAACATTTTGTGGGAGGGGGTATACAAATTATGAATGGGGATTGCAATAACATAAACCTAATTAATTTATTACAACCAAATCGAATTTATACAAGTATTGGAATAAATAATGTACAAGGCAATTTAAATATGCAAAGATATATAAATGCAAGAAAAAGATTTTTGTTTTGTTTTTTATGTGAAAAAGTTTTAAACTAAACCTAATAAATAAGTCAAGGTTAAACTTAAATTAATTAAGAAAAGGAAATTATTTTTTAAGAAAAAAAAGATTTTGATTAACCCTAATTCTAATTTTTTAAAAGGAAATAAATTTCTTTAAGTATTTTTTTGTATTTTTGTCTTGAAAATAATAAATAGTATTTATGAAGTATTTTGGTCCTTTTATATGTTAAAATAAATATTTATAAGTGTGAGAAAAAATAATAAATATTTAACCTCATTCTATCTTTAATTTACAAGTTTATTAAAAAAATAGTTAATATATAATTAAATAAAAATATTTTTTATGAGAAAATAAAATAAAATAAAAAATATATAATATTTATCATTTTTATATTTTTTATGATTTTATATTATTAAAAAAAATATATTTGATAAAATATAATGAAAATAAAACAATTGGGCCAGGGGTGCTGCAAGTAAATAGAAGGTGAGAGATTAGCAAAAACATAGGGCCCAATTCCCCTGAGCCCACGCTGCAAGCAACCAAAAAAAGATGAGAAAATGTGAAAAATTGCAAAAGGCAACGCCAAGGCTCGAACCCGTGACCTAGGGCATTTCTGTGCGCTGCTTTACCACTGGGGTGGTTGTACATCCGTTAGTTCAAATGAAAAAGAAAATACATAACATAAAACGCTTCCTTTCCCTGTACTTCATCTTCAACCTCTAGCCAGCCAGACCTCCTGTAACTCTTTCATCTCTCAACAAAAATGGAAATTTATAACATGAATGTTATAGCATTTTACCTCACGATTCTAACCATGTGCATAACTAAAACTATAAGTCCAAGATCAAAGAGAATTTTATTGGCCCTAATTCTTAACCCAATTTTTTCAGAAACTTTAAACTCAAAATTCTCTCAACTCAGGCCAAATAAATGCAAACTATGGATATGTACAGCTTCGTAGCAATGATGTCTACATTGTATATTCACAAATGGAAAGCTAACTATGCATGTATTAAGAGTTAGAAAAACAGAAAACTCACCTTGAAAATGGAAATCGTGTTTTGGAAATGAGCTTGCTTTAGGATGATGTGATGATCAGGTTAGCTTCCTTGGACCTCTAGGAAGCTAATGCAATTCTTAGCTTGTCTTGAGGGTGGCTGGAATGATCTGGAGAAGTCCACCTGTGTTACTCTATTTTTGAACTTCAACAATGGAGAAGATGGAGTTACAATGATGTTTCAGGGTGTGGGATGGTTTACTTGTAAGGTAAGGAATCTTAGGAAAGCAAAAGGCCTGAAAACGCACGAGTGGAATGGAAGATTCAGTTCACAAGTCAGAAATGGCAAGTTTGGAGGCTTGGTATGCAATTTATGATTCTAGGGTGTTTCAAGGCTTGGACATTCATGGTTTTAGTTGCAAAGTGATGGCTTTATATAGAGCAAAAGGTTGGAGGACTTGTGTTTGCTCAGAAGTACAAGATCACATGTCTTGCTACATTTCTTGTTTTTGAAGCAAGGTGAGGAGACAAGTCCCTAAGTGCTATACCTGCGTGGTCTGGTTTGGTAGAGGTTTCAGGTAAGTTTCTCTTTGTTGTGGCTTTGCTTATGTGCATAGAAAACAAGTGCAAGGCTTAAGGAGTGAAAAGTTGCAAAAGTTATGCTTTATCAAAATGGAAATGGCACCTTTGTGCCAAAAATGGAATTGTTCATGTACAAAGCATTGAATGCTTGGATTTAGGGCATGAAACCTTGTACAATTCATTAATGATGGAGTGACAAACGAGTTTGAGGCCTGAAAAGTGAAGATTGTACGGCATGCTTGAGGATTTGAATTTTGTTCTTCATGAAATGGCTTGAAATCAAAGTGAGAAATTGCCAACTTCATCTCTTCGATTCTCCATACTCAAGAATGATTTCAAGGAGTTCTTGGACATTTTGGAAAGCTTGCAATGTGATATGTAACTCATCTTTGAATTTCTTTCCAATATTCCTCTTGGAACTAGGTGAAAATTTGCCATGGAGTTAGGTCAAAAACCTGCCTAAACTAGGGCAAAATTTCACTAAGTTATTTTAGTTCATGAGCATGTATTCACAAAATTATATCTTGAGATCCAAGCATCTTTAGGAGAAATTGTGTGAGGAAAAGTTGTAGATTTCATAGAGATCTATAACTTTCATGTTGGGAACTTTCTTTGAATCATCTTGTATCAAGGTTAACATTTGGCTTAAAGTTGAGAAAAAATAAGAAATTTTCTATACTTAGAAAAATTTCTAAGTTAAGAAATTTCAAGTTTCAAAAACAAAATCTTCAATCTTTGATTTATTGATGAACAAGTTTCATATTTTGACATGTTTTGATGAATTATGGTCTTTGGCACTTGATTTTGACCAAAAAGTCAAAGTTTGACTTTTCAGTATACAGTTGACTTTTGATCAGTTGACTGAAAAATTCATCTGTCAATCCAATGGATTTGCAATGTTTTGAACCATGTCATTAGGTCAAGATGATGAAATTGAACCCTTGAAATCATGATTCAAACCAATTGATCATTTGCTAGGTCAAAAATCAGAAAATGCCCTTTCTCAGTCAAAACCCTAATTTTGACCATTTTGCCCTTTTGATGATTTGATAAAATTTCTTGAGGAATTGTGGTCCAAACTTGATCAAATGATACATATGAGTCTAAAATGTTTATGTGGATCAAAAATTATGAAGTTTGACTTTAGATTGGCCATGGTTGACTTTTTCCCCAATACAGCTGATTTTTAGGTCAACTGTCCAATTGACTGATCAAAAATGTGATTCAAAGCTTGAAACTTGACATGAGTAATCTTGGGGGTCCATAATTGTCCTTGAAAGTCATATGAAGCATTTATAGTCCAAAAATCTTTGTGCAATCGAAAACCCTAATTTTGGGTTATCAGTGCATGATGAGATATCTTGAGTTGGTCAAACCCTAACCGAATCTTGAGTCAAAGAGATCTTGTGAGAAAAATATTGACAAATGAGAGGGAAAATTTTGGGGTACAACAGCTTCCCCTGTTCAATCTTCTTAAACCTGAAGAGTTAGATTGGCGAGTTTTGTCATTCGTGACTCGAAGGTGGAAGATGATTGGACACTATAGTGCCCGAAAATTTTTACTCGATGATGCGTGGTTGAGGGAATGGGCTTAAAGATGTCATCCAGAAGTGATTGCTGAATTGTAATTCGTAAGCTGAAAGAATGAGCGTCATAATGGCATTCGTGTCTGGAGCATATCTGAACTGTATCTGAGAGCTAATTTTGACTAAGTATCAGAATGGCACCCGTGTCTGGAACGTATCTGAATTGTATCTAAAAGTTGTATCTGAATGAGTATCAGGATGGCATCCGTATTTGGAGCGTACTTGAACTGTATCATGAAGTTGAATCTGAATGAGTATCAGAATGGCATCCGTGTTTGGAGCGTATCTGAACTGTATCATGAAGTTGAATCTGAATGAGTATAAGGATGGCATCTGTATCTGGAGCGTATTTGAACTATATCAAGATTGCATATTGTTAACGGTAGCTGTTAATCTTATCATGAAAAGGGTAAAATGTTAGCTAAAATACAAGGTTATGTTGTATGGAATGTATGATGCACTGTATTTGCTTTATCAATGTTTATGATATATGGATGCAATGTATGCGCATGTGAGTTGATTTGTTGTATTGCTGTCGGATTGAGGGAAATAAGTCCCTGAATGCTGCTGAGCATATGTGAGTCTTCATGTCTTGAATTTGAAGTACTGATGAACTTTTGTTGAGAGAAGTAAATTTTGTTGTGAGGGCAATGCCATGTACTGCTTGCAAGATCTGTTGGGGAGTTCCGAGAAATTTGACGACTTTTGCTGGGGATTGATAACTGGGAACTTTGTTCCGCTGGGGATTTAAATGACATACTGTAGGGGATTACTTATGGAATAACCTAGAGACATTTTCCTATTCTTTCAACCTATCAGTAATTGTCTTTCTCATTTTGTTTATTTGTAAACAGTAATCATGTTCAAATGCATATGTTCAACCACGAATCATTGGACGTTTTTGTAAACAAAACACAAGCGTAAAGAAAAAGACAAATAGTTTTTGCACTTTAAAAGGGATATCTTTGTATTGACTTTGAGTAAATATTTTGTACAAAGGGGACAAACATCCTAGTAAGAGAATGCTTTCGTAAAACAAGAAAAATTTGATACAAAGAAAATATAACTATGTGTATAAAAATCCCATGGGGTTTCCATTCTGCTATAGCCTTCGTATCTCCGAGTATCTTGTCTATTTGTTGTCTTGTCCAAATATGATTGAATTGATCATAACCTTTGAGTTTGTCAGTGGAAGCCTAAGATTGTTTGTAATGTGATCTGACGGGACATAGTCGTATGCCTTAATTCCCTAACTTTTGCCTGGACTGCCCTTTCAGGTTTTCAGTCCACCGGGAAACCTTTTTTTCCCAAGTCGCCCTTTCGGGTTTTCAACTTGCCGGGTGTACATATTTTTTTGTTTTATCCCTAAATTTTGCTCGAACCCTTTTGGTTCATCGGGATGCCCTTGTTTTTCCTAGGTATGTCAACCTAGCGGGTCTCTTATGCATAGTAACTTTTGACTATGTCTGCGTTCGTAGGGTGTGGCAGGTGGTCAAGATCATTGCCCCGCCGGAGAATATGTTTTTGATTACAAATGGTCCTTCATAGGTAGGAGTCCATTTGCCCCTGGGATCACTTTGTGGCAAGATGATGCGTTTGATCACTAGGTCTCCAACTTGATATACTCGGCGTCTGACTTTCTTGTTGAAAGCCTTGATCATTCGTTTTTGATACATTTGACCATGGAAAACAGCAGTAAGTCTCTTTTCATCAATCAAATTCAGTTGATCAAGTCAAGTCTGGATCTAATCGTCTTCGGTCAAGCCTGCATCCTTCATAATCCTCAGAGAGGGGATCTGAACCTCAATAGGAAAGACAGCCTTCATGCCGTACACCAAAGAATAGGGTGTTTCCCCGGTTGAGGTGCGAGCCGTGGTACGATAACCGTGGAGAGCGAATGGTAACATCTCATGCCAGTCTTTGTATGTGACTGTCATTTTCTGTATGATCTTTTTAATGTTTTTATTTGCAGCTTCGACAGCACCATTCATCTTTGGACGATAGGGAGAAGAATTGTGATGCTGAATCTTGAATTTCTCGCATAATGCGGTGATCATAGTGTTATTGAGATTTGTACCATTGTCAGTGATGATCCTTTCCGAGATATCGTACTGGAAAATAAGGTTTTGATTGATGAAGCAGGCCACAACATTCTTGGTAACAGAGGTGAAGGAGGCTTATTCAACCCACTTTGTAAAATAGTCAATGGCCACTAGGATGAAGCGATATCCATTGGAGGAAGTCGGTTTGATTTCCCCAATCATATCAATCCCCCACATAGCAAAGGTCCAAGGAGCCTTCAAGACATTCAGAGGAACCGGAGGTACGTGCACCTTGTCAGCATAAATTTGACACTTATGGCATGTTTGAGAGTGTTGATAGCAATCTGCTTCCATGGTAGACCAATAATAGCCTGACCGTAGGATTTTCTTCGCCATTGTATGCCCATTGGAATGGGTGCCAAAAGTACCTTCATGTAATTCAGCCATGATCTTTTCAGCTTCAACCTTATCCATGCACCGAAGCAAAATGGAGTCATGATTGCGTTTGTACAGGATGCCATTACTAAGGAAGAATTTAGCAGAGAATCTATTTAAAAACTTCTTATCATTGATTGAAGCTCCTTCTAGATATTCTTGAGCGTCGAGACACTTCTTGACTTCATGAAACCAAGGTTGGTCCCACTACCTCTTCAGTATTAATCTCGTGACAGTGTGATGGTTCATCCATTCGTTCGATGGTGATCTGGGGAGCCTCGTTATCCCAATTAAGTTTAAACATAGATGACATTGTGGCTAGAGCGTCTGCTAGCTGATTTTCTTCTCGCGGGAAATTCTCGAAGGTAATCTTCTCAAAATGCGGTAGCAATGTCAAAACATGTTCTTCATAAGGGATAAGGTTATGGTGCTTAATGTCACATTCCCCTTTGATCTGACTAATGACCAAAGTTGAATCTCCAAACACATCTAAGGATTTGATTCCCAAGTCTATGGCAGCTTTGAGACCAAAGACGCACGCTTCGTATTCCTCCATGTTGTTTGTACAATTGAAGCAAAGTCTTGCAGTAAAGGGAGTATGACACCCTTCCGGAGATATGAGTACAACACCGATATCATTACCAAGTGAATTGGATGCTCCATCAAATAACAGGGTCCATCGGGATCCTTGTTCAGGTCCGTCATACGGCCTGATTTCATCGCAGTTGTCTAACGTCGTGATGTCTTCATGCGGGAATTCAAACTTCACGGACTGGTAGTCCTCTACAGCTTGGTGAGTGAGGTGATCAGCTAGTATACTTCCCTTTATAGCTTTCTGGGTAGTATACTGTATGTCGTACTCTGTCAGGATCATTTGCCATCTCGCTATTCTCCTAGAAAGAGCAGGCTTCTCGAAGATGTACTTTATCGGATCCATTTTTGATATCAACAAGGTAGTATGAGTAAGCATATATTGTCTTAGACGGCGAGCAGCCCATGCCAGAGCGCAGCAAGTTTTCTCGAGCAGTGAATATCTGGTTTCACAGTCGGTAAACTTTTTGCTCAGGTAGTAAATAGTGTGCTCTTTTCGGCCAGACTTGTCATGCTGCCCCAATACACACCCCATTAAAATTTCTAAAACAGTCAGATACATGATCAACGGTCTTCCCTCGACTGGTGGCATCAATACAGGAGGTTCTTGCAAGTATTCTTTGATTTTGTCAAAAGCGACTTGGCATTCATCATTCCATTTGACTACTTGATCTTTCCTCAATATTTTGAAGATTGGCTCATAAGTAGTTGTTAGGTGAGAAATGAATCTGGCAATATAGTTCAAACGTCCCAAGAATCCTATGACTTCCTTCTCAGTACGAGGAGCAGGCATATCTTGTATTGCTTTAACTTTGGCAGGATCGACCTCAATACCTTTGTTACTGACAACAAAGCCTAAGAGTTTACCGAACCATACCCCAAATGTGCACTTGTTTGGATTTAACCTCAGCTTGTACTTCTTCAGTCTCTCAAATAGCTTTTATAAGTGATCAAGATGCTCTTCTTCTGTTTGCGATATGGCTATCATATCATCTACGTAGACCTCTATTTCATGATGTATCATGTCATGAAATAAAGCTACCATGGCGCACTGATAGGTTACCCCAACATTCTTCAATCCAAATGGCATTACCTTGTAGCAGAATGTGCCCCACTGTGTGACAAATGTTGTTTTCTCCATGTCCTCGGGTGCCATTTTGATTTGGTTATAACCAGAGAATTCGTCCATGAAGGAAAACACTTTATATTGTGCTGCATTTTCAACTAGGATATCAATGTGGGGGAGTGGAAAATCATCCTTAGGACTGGCCCTATTCAAATCTTTGTAATCCACACACATTCGTACTTTGCCATCTTTTTTAGGTACGGGAACAATGTTGGCGACCCATTGGGGGTAGGAAGTGACAGAAAAGAATCCAGCATTGAATTACTTCATAACCTCTGCTTTAATCTTTTCTGACATATCAGGTCTCATGCGGCGAACCTTTTGTTTCACTGGTGGACAATCTTCTCTTGTAGGCAGACGATGTACCACGATGTCTGTATCAAGTCCTGGCGTGTCTTCATATGACCAAGCGAAGATTTCAACATAGTCGTGTAGCAACTGAATCAGACTCTCCTTGACACTGAGTTCCAGATTGGCACCCACCTTGACCTCTTTTTTATCTTCTTCGGTACCCAGGTTGGTTGTATCCACGGGTTCCTCATGAGGCTGAATGGTTCTTTCCTCTTGTTGTAGCAGTCTGGCAAGTTCCCCTGGTACTTCACAATCTTCCTCACCTTCGTCTTCGGCTTGGTAGATTAGATTCTCAGAGTCACAAAAGGCCATAGCAGTATCGTTACCCATGGGATCCAGAATGGATGAACACCTGCATTGTGAGTGTGGGTGTGTGTAAGGGTATAGCTATCTTTGAAAGAAAGTGAAATGTAAAAGAAAAACAATGAGCACAAAAGTTTGTATGTGAAAAACGTCCATGATTCATTGATGTCATATGAAGATGAAATAATAACCCTTACAAATGGGCCATTGTGCCTCAGGCAAGACACAAGGTTTTAAGAGTGTGAATTGGTTTTGAATATTACAGATCTAACAAAATGTAAAGATAAATTACTGTGGGATAAAATTTATTGGGACGCATTCTCTAGCCTCCTAATTGTTGAGCCCTCCATTGACAGTCGGAAAGATCCAATCCTCCAGGTTGCAATCAACTTCACCATCTTCTACCGCATTGACCTCACGGTTGCTAATCTTCAAGGGTGGCCCTCCAGCACGGGCACGACGTACAACCTTTTGAGTATTTGAAGTGAAACCTAGGCCAAACTTGTCAGACTTATACGGGATATCTGGAAGTTGCCCCCAGATGGTGCATCCACCTTCCTCTGCCACTGCTTTGGCGTCCTTCAGAGATGACATCCGGAGTGGAGGTCTTGTGATCTTGGGAATCTCGGACACGGTCTTGGTCACTGCTACCTCTTGGGGGACCTCTTCGAAGTGTTGAAATGGATTTTCAATGAATTCCCCGTCCAATTCCACATATCTGAAGGAATTGAGATGGCTGGTCATGTTTTCTTCCTCTCCATGGACAGTGATAATCTTTCCTTGAATCGGATACTTCAGCATCTGGTGCAATGTAGAGGTAACAGTGCCAGCATTATGGATCCATGGCCGTCCTAGCAGATAGGAGTAAGAAGGGCGGATATCCATTACATAAAAGTTTGAATTGAAAGTTTGAGTCCCAACCTTTATGGGGATATCCACCTCCCCGTGTACCATCCTCTTCGAGCCATCAAATGCTCTTACTACTATGTTTCTTGGCTTTAACGCCAGTCCCTCGCAGTCAAGTCTGTCAAGAGCCTTTTTTGGTAAAAACATTCAAAGATGAGCCAGTGTCCACCAAAACATGGGCCAGAGTTGTGCCCCTACATTCCACAGGGACATGCAATGCCTCATTGTGCTTTCTTCCCCTTGGTGTCAGATCAGCATCCGAGAAGCCTAGGACGTTATCCGCTGTCAAGCTGGCCACGCAGTCTTGGAATTAATCAGCAGACGTCTCTTGAGGCAGATGGGATGTTTTTAGGAACTTCACCAAGGCTTTCGCATGTGCCTCTGAACACAGTAGTAATGCCAGCATGGAGATTTTGGAGGGAGTTTGCCCCAATTTTTCAACTACATCGTAGTCGCTCCTCTTTATAATTTTTAAAATCTCCTCCATTTATTTCTTAGATGTCTCGGGGATAGTAAGTGATTGAGCCTTCGTTTGGACAGGCTCTACTTGAATACTCTTTCCTCGAGTTTCAGCAGCAGGAGTGTTGGTAGGAATGATAACAGAAGTTGTGATGGCTTGGTTAATAGGAGCACTTGCAGAGATGATTATGGGTACGGAAGTAACCTTTGGAACAGCCACGAGTCCAGAAACTGCCTTTGGGGGAGCAATTTCTGGAGAAAAGATCCTACCGATTCGGGTAATTTTACTAGTTCTGGCAATATTGCTGATGTCGGAATCTTCTTCTTCGGAGTTTCTCTCTTCGACGGTCGGCCAGTCTTGTTTGATGTCATGGTAGTAAATGTCCCCTCCGTAATTCCACGACACATTTTTGTCTGATACATATGGGATTGGCCCACGCATTGTGATTACTAGAGGAGTTGCTTTCGAAACCGATGTAATTCTAACGGGTCTTTTGGTGGAGACCCTGGAAGAATTGGCGGAAATGGTAATGATTAAAACATCTTCAACCGGAATAGGTGAAACAAGAGTACTTTCAAACAAAATTTCTTCGTTATCTATCAAGCGTTGAATGCCTGCTTTCAACAAGGGGCAATCAGTTGGTGAGGATAGGCAGAGATGGAAAACTTCATTACAGCCCGGGAACACACCAGCTTTCAATAAGTTTATCTTAATGGTTGGAAGTGGAGTCATGAGTTCATCAACTATGGTAACAAACAAATCTTCTTCAATAGCATTGGTGTTGTGACCATGTCTGGGCATAGGAGCAGAAATGACATTTGGCTTCTCGGGTGCATCAAACTCAATTTCTTTTGCTTCAATGAGGTCTTGTATTTTGTTTTTCAAGGCCCAACAGTTATTAGTATCGTGACCAGGACTTTCAGAGTGATATGCGCAACGGGAATTGGGGTGATAATGAGGGGATGTTATATTGGGGTTTTTTGGAGCCTCTTTCAAGGTGGCCAAGTTGGATCTCAAAAGATGCGGTAATACTTGAGACTGAGTCATGTTAATTCTGGTGAATTGTCGGACTGGCCTTTCCACCCTTGGTTTATTACTTCTTTGTTGATCAGACGTAGGCTTTGGAATCATAACAGCCTCCACCATTGGTCGGAGTTCGGCCCTATCTTGGTTCCTTTGCGGATATACAGCAGCTACCTCTTTCTTCCCGATGAAAGGCTTCCTTACAGCTGCAGAAGAAGATGAATCTTTCTGAATCTTTCCACTTTTTATGCCAGCTTCCACCCTCTCTCTGGTCAGTATTAGCTCAGTAAAGCCTGCAGATGAACTTCCGATTAAATGGTTGAAAAAGGGACCAGACAAAGTGCCTAGGAACATGTCTACCAATTCCCTTTCAGACAGAGGGGGTTGAACTCTTCCAGCCAAATCTCTCTATTTTTGTGCGTAATCCTTGAAACCTTCATTGGAAGTCATGGCCATACTCTGGAGTTGAGTACGGGTAGGCGCCAAATCGGCATTGTATTGATATTACTTGTAGAAAGTTGCGGCAAGATCTTCCCAATTATGGATGTTGGCTCTTTCTATTTGGTAAAACCAGTCTAGTTGTGTTCCAGACAGACTGTCTTGGAAAAAATGCACCCACAAGTCTTTATCAGCAGTGTGGGGTTGGATTTTTCTCACATATGATCGGAGATGCATTTTAGGGCATGACACTCCATCATATTTTGCAAACATAGGCACTTTGAATTTCGGAGGAATCACAATCCTCGACACTAGTCCCAATTCCTCAAAGTCTAAGCCTGGCACTTTTTGTATTTCCATCGCGCTTAAACGCTCTTCGAGATGTCTGTACTTATCATCAGTTGGAGAATATTGTTCCTCAGAGTAGTCTTCCTCTTCTTCCTCCTCTTCTTCTGATTCTGACGGGACAGCCATTTCCTTGCCTTTCCCTTCTCCTTCACCGAAAGTTGTTGCAAAGTTCAAAGTCCTTCTTTTCTGTCCCTGAAATCTTCTCCCCATGTTTAAGACTCCAGTTACCTTCTTTGTTTTCTTTTTCCTCTCTTCAGCTAGCAGAGTCTTCAATTCTTCTTGCCCTTTGGCTAGGGTCATGAGCAACTGTTGAAACTGCATGTTCTGAGCTTGGAGATCTTTCACTATTTGTCCGAGATCCATCTTATTGAAATAAACAGTAGAGAGATGAGGAAACTTGTTGCAAAAGACCTGTTTATGTTATGATGAATGATATGTGCATATGCAATGTTTTCAAGGATTTTGAAGATTCAAGTTTGTTTTAGACAAAAAGAAACACACGTTATATTAATAAGATAAAGTTTGAGTACATCAATTCCCCTTGGAAAAAATAATACAAAACTCTAAGATAAAAAAAGTAGTGCGCATCCTCTTTGGTGCAATGTAGGCATTTAGAGTCTGCTCCTCATGAAGTAGCCTAGTGAGTTCCAAAACCTTCTTCTCGCTTGCGTAGAATTGGGCTTTGAAAGTATCTCGCTCTCCTTTGAGTTGTATCCAATCCCTTTGTAGGTCTTCAAGAGATGTGGGCATGTCAAGATGTAGGATAGTGTATGGAACATCTTCCTCCTTGACAGGCTCAATGATTACCGGGAGAATTGAGGGGTAAGGCATCATAAGACTTTGAGAACGGGTTCATACCCATTTGAGGTAAGGCTCAAGGGGGATGGAATTATTATTCCCCAAAGTCTTTCTATCCACCTTGTTTAGCATCCTCCAAGCTCGGATAAATCTCTGGCGAAGACCTTGATCGTTGTTGTCATGGTCGAATACCAAACCTTGAATCAGCATCTCGTGCGGGCCATCCCTTCGGGCGTAACCAAATTGTCTTAAGGCTAAGAAAGGGTTGTAGGTGATACCTCCCCTAATGTCAAGTAGAGGGACATTAGGGAATTCTCCATAACGGTCGACGATGATAACATTCTCTTTGGATCGAGAGCACCCATGAATGTCTGAATGTTTAAGCGTCGTCAATTTTTGTGACCACCTTGAACCTTGCTCATTCTTTAAGACTGATTTGGAAAGATGAGAAATAAACCATCTTGCCAGAAGAGGGGTGCAACACATAAGGATACTTCTTTTCCTCATTGTGCGAGTGTGAAAAGAGTGTAGGATATCCCCTAGCAATGTAGGCAACGGGTTGCGTGACATGAAGATTTTGACGGTGTTCACATCTATGAGTTGGTCAGCGTTTGGAAACAAAACCATCCCATAGATGAGAATAGCCAAAATTTCCTCAAAGGCTTGCAAGTCTAAGGAATTCCAACAGCTTTGGGCTTTCTCAAACAGGAACTTTGCTAAGAAGCCTTTGACACCACTCCTAGTTTCCCAATGAGTTGTGACATCAGATGAGTGCAAGTGTAGAGCTTGAGCAATCTCTTCTGGCTTTGGGTCTCTTTTTATACCGTTGAAAGGTAGTTGATTGAGAATGGGAATCCTAGGGAGTTGGGAGAATTCTTCCAAAGTAGGCACAAGTTGATAGTCGGGGAATGTAAAGCAGTGGTGCAAAGGATCAAAGAACTGAAAGAGCACCTTCATCATGTCCTCATCTGTGTTGGAGGTGACCAAGTTGAGTAGACGACCATGTCTTTTGGTAAATGGAGAGTTCTCAGGAATCTTTAAAGGTAGCTCCTTAAGTTGTGGAGGAATTCTCACAAGGTTTACTTGAATAGTTTTCCTGCAAAGTGAATCCATTTCCTACAAAACAAGAATAAAGATGAATCCCAAAAATCCTTGAAATGGTTAATGGATGTATATGATGTTCATGATGTCCATGATGTAATGTACAAGTATGCATATACAAACAAATCAAACAAGTCCTTAGTTTAGGCTTGCATGGAGTTTTATAGGTAAGTACCCTCTTGAAGTTTAGTTGGCTTAAACCTGTCCTAGTAATAGTAACCGGGTTCTAAGGAGCTCAATATCACCGGATTGTTTCCTTGGTCATTATTTCAGCTCAAGCCTCTTTAATGGCGACTGAAATATCCCAAGAAACCAAACCTCAATGAGTATAGTATCGAGTATCTACCAACTTCGGATTGCACCAAAGCCGGTCATCTCACTACATCCTAAAGGCCAAGTTGGTCAAGTAAATGTTCTAGAAGTTCATTAGTGCTTCATGACATCACTCAGCGGCCCCGTATTCTCTTTGATTAACTCAAAGGCTACCGGTACCCACAAATATGTCACACTAACATAGATATTGCTTAGACCATGTCGGTATACCCCACACAGTTTCCACAACGTATTTCTATTTACCTATAATGTATCCCAAATACGGGTGGAGGATTCAAACCCAAACAAAGAACCATAATGTAAAGCATACAAATCAAACAATGTAAGCAAGTAAATGTGATTTATCCCTAAGGTGACCCCACTTTTATAATTTTCGCCAGCAGAGTCGCCAGTTCTGTGATACGGTGGGAGAACTGACTTGAAGGTTTTGCGTTTGATCGCAAATGTTGCGGTTAGCAAGAGTTGCCACCGACTTTTCTTTTATCCAAAAAGGAAAGGTAAAAAGCACAGGAAAGACCTTTGAGATTTTTTCTTGAGTTCAGGGGGTAGATTGTGAAAAGGGAAGGTATTAGCACCCTTTTCATCCATGATTTTCCATGGGCTCTTAGTTACTTGCTAGATCACTTGCTTTTGTTTGAAATTGTGTTTTGTGTGGTTTTTGAAAGTATTTTGTAAAAGAGACCATTGTTTAGGCAATCTTTGTAATGATTCTCGTTCGTAAGAATGTATACAAAGATGTTTGTCTTTTTGAAAATGTTTTCAATGTTTGTAAGATGTTTGGAAATGTGTGTGGTTGTTTTGAAAAATAGCAAGGATATTTGTTTGAAGTGGAGCAAGTAACTAAAAGTAATCTACCTACTCAAATATCTTTCTTGTTCATTTTATTTTCCTTTGATATTATTGTCTTACCATTGATTTGGTAAGCAACCCTATCTTTGGATGTAAACGGTACGGGCGTGGGTCATCACATAACCATGATTAGCAATGTTGCAAAGTATCTTAGCATTTTTGAGGGACTAAAATCATTTTGTAAGGCAACTTTGGATAGCGTCATCGAGGGACTATGATCTCATATTTGTTTGTTTTGCTAAGATACTTCACATGCGTAATATGGTCATTTTTGTGTAAGGAAACCAAGTGGAGTAACCCTAGGGGGTGCTTGTGTGCAATTGTGTTATTTTCATGCTTGATTTTGTCTTGGATTATGGTTTTCTATTTGATTGGTTTTATCTTGCCATACAAACCCTAATTACTTACATGTTATGCAAAAGCGATAAATTGTGTAATTTAAAGATTACTACACTATTACAACATTTTGTGGGAGGGGGTATACAAATTATGAATGGGGATTGCAATAACATAAACCTAATTAATTTATTACAACCAAATCGAATTTATACAAGTATTGGAATAAATAATGTACAAGGCAATTTAAATATGCAAAGATATATAAATGCAAGAAAAAGATTTTTGTTTTGTTTTTTTATGTGAATAAGTTTTAAACTAAACCTAATAAATAAGTCAAGGTTAAACTTAAATTAATTAAGAAAAGGAAATTATTTTTTTAGAAGAAAAAAAAATTTTGATTAACCCTAATTCTAATTTATTAAAAGGAAATAAATTTCTTTAAGTGTTTTTTTGTATTTTTATCTTGAAAATAATAAATAGTATTTATGAAGTATTTTGGTCCTTTTATATTTTAAAATAAATATTTATAAGTGTGAGAAAAAATAATAAATATTTAACCTTATTTTATTTTTAATTTACAAGTTTATTAAAAAATAGTTAATATATAATTAAATAAAAATATTTTTTATGAGAAAATAAAATAAAATAAACAAAATATACTATTTATCATTTTTATATTTTTTATGATTTTATATTATTAAAAATATATATTAAATAAAATATAATGAAAATAAAAATATTAAATAAAACAATTGGGCCAGGGGTGCTGCAAGTAAATAGAAGGTGAGAGATTAGCAAAAACATAGGGCCCAATGCCCCTGAGCCCATGCTGCAAGCAACCAAAAAAAGATGAGAAAATGTGAAAAATTGCAAAAGGCAGCGCCAAGGCTCGAACCCGTGACCTAGGGCATTTATGCGCGCTGCCTTACCACTGGGGTGACTGTACATCCGTTAGTTCAAATGAAAATAAAAATGCATAACATAAAACGCTTCCTTGTCTTGTACTTCATCTTCAACCTCTAGCCAGCCGGACCTCTTGTAACTCTTTCATCTCTCAACAAAAATGGAAATTGATAACATGAATGTTATAGCATTTATCTCGCGATTCTAACCATGTGCATAACTAAAACTATAAGTCCAAGATCAAAGAGAATTTTGTTGGCCCTAATTCTTAACCTAATTTTTTCAGAAACTTCAAACTCAAAATTCTCTCAACTCAGGCCAAATAAATGCAAACTATGGATATGTACAACTTCATAGCAATGATGTCTACATTGTATATTCACAAATCGAAAGCTAACTATGCATGTATTAAGAGTTAGAAAAACAGAAAACTCACCTTGAAAATCGAAATCGTGTTTTGGAAATGAGCTTGCTTTAGGATGCTGTGATGATCAGGTTAGCTTCCTTGGACCTCTAGGAAGCTAATGCACAGCTTAACTTGTCTTGAGAGTGGCTGGAATGATCTGGAGAAGTCCACCTGTGTTACTCTGTTTTTGAACTTCAACAATGGGGAAGATGGAGTTACAGTGATGTTTCAGGGTGTGGGATGGTTTACTTGTAAGGTAAGGAAGCTTAGGAAAGCAAAAGGCCTGAAAACGCACGAGTGGAATGGAAGATTCAGTTCACAAGTCATAAATGGCAAGTTTGGAGGCTTGGTATGCAATTTCTGATTCTAGAATGTTTCGAGGCTTGGGCATTCGTGGTTTTAGTTGCAAAGTGATGGCTTTATATAGAGCAAAAGGTTGGAGGACTTATGTTTGCTCAGAAGTACAAGATCCCATGTCTTGCTACATTTCTTGTTTTTGAAGCAAGGTGAGGAGACAGGTCCCTAAGTGTTGTACAGGCGTGGTCTAGTTTGGTATAGGTTTCAAGAAATTTGCTCTTTGTTGTCGCTTTGCTTATGTGCAGAGAAAACAAGTGCAAGGCTCAAGGAGTGAAAAGTTGCAAAAGTTATGCTTTATCAAAATGGAAATGGCACCTTTGTGCCAAAAATGGAATTGTTCATGTACAAATCATTGAATGCTTGGCTTTAGGGCATGAAACCTTGTGTAATTCATTAATGGTGGAGTTACAAACGAGTTTGAGGCCTGAAAAGTGAATATTGTACATCATGCTTGAGGATTTGAATTTTGTTCTTCATGAAATGGCTTGAAATCAAAGTGAGAAATTTCCAACTTCATCTCTTTGATTATCCCTACTCAAGAATGATTTCAAGGATTTCTTGGACATTTTGGAAAGCTTGCAATGTTATCTATAACTCATCTTTGAATTTCTTTCCAATATTCCTCTTGGAACTAGGTGAAAAGTTGTCATGAAGTTAGGTCAAAAACCTGCCTAAACTAGGGCAAAATTTCACTAAGTTATTTTAGTTCATGAGCATGTATTCACAAACTTATATCTTGAGATCCAAGCATCTTTAGGAGAAATTGTGTGAAGCAAAGTTTTATATTTTATGGAGATCTACAAATTTCATGTTTGGAACTTTCTTTGAATCATCTTGTATCATGGTTAAAATTTGGCTTAAAGTTGAGAAAAAATAAGAAATTTTCTACTTAGAAAAATTTCTAAGTTAAGAAATTTCAAGTTTCAAAAACAAAATCTTCAATCTTTGATTTATTGATGAACAAGTTTCATATTTTGACATGTTTTGATGAATTATGGTCTTTGGCACTTGATTTTGACCAAAAAGTCAAAGTTTGACTTTTTAGTATAAGTTGACTTTTGATCAGTTGACTGAAAAATTCATCTGTCAATCCAATGGATTTGCAATGTTTTGAACCATGTCATTAGGTCAAGATGATGCAATTGAACTCTTGAAATCATGCTTCAAACCAATTGATCATTTTCTAGGTCAAAAATCAGAAATTGTCCTTTCTCAGTCAAAACCCTAATTTTGACCATTTTGCCCTTTTGATGATTTGATCAAATTTCTTGAGGAATTATGGTCCAAACTTGATCAAATGATACATATGAGTCTAAAATGTTGATGTGGATCAAAAATTATGAAGTTTTACTGTAGATTGGCCATGGTTTACTTTTTCGCCAATACAGCTGATTTTTAGGTCAACTGTCCAATTGAATGATCAAAAATGTGATTCAAGGCTTGAAACTTGACATGAGTAATCTTGGGGGTCTATATTTGTCCTTGAAAGTCATATGAAGCATTGATAGTCCAAAAATATTTGTGCAATCCAAAACCCTAATTTTGGGTTATCAGTGCATGATGAGATGTCTTGAGTTGGTCAAACCCTAACCCAATCTTGAGTCAAAGAGATCTTGTGAGAAAAATCTTGATAAATGAGAGCGCAAATTTTGGGGTGCAACAACAGTCATGTCCCTCTAACGTGGGACGCTTTAGCAAAGACCCTCGATTGAAAGATTGTAGTCCCTAGATGACCCTTCAATGTTGCCTTTGGTAAATGATCTTAGTCCCTTACAAAAATTGCTAAAGCATCCTATAAGTTGCTTTTATGACTGTACGATGACTCACGCTTGTCCCTTCACATACAATGATAAGGCTTCCTATTAACTAATGGTAGGATAGTACTATCTAAAGGAGGAGGAAAAGAATGAAAGACCATTGAGTAGGTAGATCGCTTGTAATCGCTTACTCACAAACTAAAAAACAAATCTTCAAAACTCACACATTCAAAAACAACTATTTTCAAAACACTATATAGACAATCTTGCAAACAGATACAAGGGTTATTATAAAGCAAACTATATTACAATGGCATCTTCAAAACATTTCACAAAATAACACTTTCCTTCAAAATATTTTAAAAACAAACATTTTGTATACATTCTCAATGATACGAGAATCATTACAAAATTATCGCGCTTAGGAATTTTCAAAATATTTTCAAACATACACAAGCACAAAATATTTCCAAAAAGTGAGCTAGAAATTAAGAGCCCGTAGATAGCTACAAATGAAAAGGGTGCTAACACCTTCCCTTTTCATAACTTACCCCCCGAACTCAGAAAAAATTCTCAAAGGTTTTTCCTGTTCTTTTCACCCTTTCCTTTATTGGATAAAAGAAAAGTCGGTGGCAACTCTTACTATCCATAACATTTGCGATAAAACGCAAAACCCAAGTCAGTTCTCCTACCGTATTACAGAACTAGAGACTCTGTTGGGGAAGATCTAAAAGTGGGGTTACCTTAAGAGCTAGATCACCTTTATTGCTTTACTTGTTTACCCTGTATGCTTTATATTTCGGGATATGCTTGGGCTTCTTTCTTGTATAGATCTTATACCCAGATCTGGGGGCATTTTAGGTAAGTAGCAATAGATTGTGAAAATTGTACAACGTAGACCGATATGGTTGAAACGATGGCTACGTTAGTGCGAACTATTGGTTGGTGTCGGTGTCCCTTGAGTCAGTCAAGGAGAATGCTAGGCTTCCGCGTGGTGTCATAAGAACTAACTGACCTTGGAACCTTAGTTGACACAACTTAGCCATTAGAAAGTAGTGAGATAGCCGGCTTTGGTGCAGACTGAAGTTGGTTGATACTCGATACTACACCCACTGAGATCGGACTTTCGGGATATTTCGGTTGCAAATCAGATGCTTGAGCTAAAACAATGCGTAAGAGAAAGATCAGTGATTTGAGATTCCTAGAACCCGGTTACTTCTTTTAGGATAGGTTGAACCAACTAAACTCAAGAGGGTACTTACCTATAAACTTCATGCAAGCCTGAACCTAAGGCCTGGTGTGTCTTGTTTGTGTTTGATTAAATTTGTGCGAACATGACATCATGACATCATTACACATGTCATTTTCACTAACCATTTCAAGGACCTAGAGATTTATCTTCGTTCTTTGTTGTAGGATATGGCCTCCACTCGCAAAAATACTATCCGGATCAGTTTTGTGAGGATACCTTCTCAACTTAAGGAGTTAGTCTCAAAAGTTCGTGAAAGCTCTCAATTCATCAAAAGGCATAGTCGACTACTCAGTTTGGTTACCTTGGGTTTTTAAGAAGACATGATGAGTGTTTTATTATAGTTCTTTGATCCTGAACATCACAGTTTCACCTTTCTGGATTATCAGTTGGTACCCACAACGGAATAATTCTCTAAGATATTGAGAATACATGTTCTTGGTCGAACACCTTTCACTGGTTTAGAAAAAGATCCACAACCTGAAGAAATTGCAGCAGCCTTACATCTGAAGCGGTCCCACATTGTATCTAATTGGGAAACAAGAAGTGGAGTCAAGGTTTTTCTTACTAAATTTATGTTAGAGAAGGCTCGGTTGTTTCTGGATGCTATGAGTTTTCAGGCTTTCGAGGAAATTTTGGCTTTTTTAATATATGGGTTGGTGTTATTCCCTAATCTAGACCAACTCATAGATGTGAATGTCGTCAAAATATCTCTCACTCGTAACACTGTGCCTACCTTACTCAGAGATATTTTGCATTCTCTTCACACTCGTACTGTGAAGAAGCAAGGGACTCTTATATGTTGCATACCTTTGTTATCCAAGTGGTTTATTTCTCACCTTCCCCGATCAGTAGTGAAGAATGAACAAGGTTTAAGGTGGTCTCAAAGGATGATTTCACTTTCTCATTCAGATATCTATTGGTGCTCCCGATCTTAAGAGGATATTACTATCATTGACCGTTGTGGGGAATTCCATAATGTTCCACTCCTTGGCATTAGCGGAGGTATTACTTACAACCCTTCTCTGGCTCTATGTCAATTTGGTTATGCTCGAAGAGATAGTCCTCATGACACACTGATCCAGGGTATTATGTTCGATTACAAGAACAATTTCAAGGTTATCGTCAAAGGTTTATACATGCTTGGGGCATGGTGAGAAAGATTGATAGCAATACTTTAGGACAAAATAATTCCATCCCTTTGAAGCCCTACCTCAAATGGGTATGATCTCGTGCTCAAAACCTTATAATGCCGTATCCCACTGTCTTACCAGTAATTATGGAGCCTGTTACCGAGGGGGATATTCCTTATACCATTCTTCATCTAGGCATGCCCACTGACCTTGAAGAATTGAAGTCATGGATTCAACTCAAGGAAGAACGAGACACCTTTGAGACTCGGTTTTATACAAGTGAGAAGAAAGTGTTGGCGCTCACAAAGCAACTTCACGAGAAGTAAAACCTTAATGCATACATCGACACAAAGAGGAAGCGTTCGTAGGAGACTTGAGTGTTAGGTTTTAAAAGTTCATATTGTTGTCTCTTTGAGACCTCTTTGCTTTTCATTGTAAGCCTAAAAGACAATTGTAATTTTGAACTTACTAATGAAGTCTTTGTTCTTGTTTCCTTTTGGTTAGAAAATTTAAATCTCCTAAGGTCCTTGAAAACATTACATCCACGTATCATACATCATTTCATAAACAGGTTTTCCAATACAGGTTTCCTCATCTATTTACTGTTTATCTCAGTATAAGATGGCCCTCTAACAAACTATCAAGGATCTCCAAGATCAACGTGCACAATTTCAAGAGACTCTTTTGACTCTGGCCAAAGGGAAACAAGAGATGATGACGCTCCTCGCCAAAAAAAAGAAGACTAACAAGCGGGCTGTTATCCTCAACATGAGGGAGAAGATTCAAAGGTCCTGCTCAACTGGTTCAAGCGAATCATGTTTCCTCTGAGGAAGACGACAATCAAGAGGAGGATGGTAGAAGTGTCAGGGGAAGGTAGAAATAACCAGGGTTCTGAGAATATTCTTGAAGATAAAGACTACTCCAACAGTACCCTCCTACAGATAACAAGTACAACCAATTGGAAGACCGACTCAAAGCTGTGGAAACCCAAAAAGTGCCTGGATTTGATTTTGGAGAACTAGGTCTGATTCCGGGGGTGGTTATCCCTCACAATCTTAAAGTCCCTGTTTTGCTAAATAAGATGGGGTCTCTCTTCCCAAACTTCATTTGAGGTTGTATGTTCGAAAGATCCAACCTCATACTACTGACAGGAAATTGTGGGTCCATTTCTTTCGAGAAAGTTTGTCTGGTACTCAACTTGAATGGTTCTATCAGCTGGAAGGAACCAACATTCACACATGGGAAGACTTCGTTGCTACTTTCTACAAGCAGTATCAATATAATGCTGACCTGGTGCCGACTCCTGTGTTGTTGCAAAACATGTCCATGGGCTCAAATGAAGGGTTCAAGGAGTATGCCTAAAAGTGGAAAGACTTAGATGGAAGGGTCCAACCTCCCTTATCTGACTGAGAATTAGTTGATATGGTCATGGGTACTCTGACAGGCCCATTATTTAATCATCTGATTGGGATTTATTCATCTGGCTTTACTGAGTTGATTCTGACCGGGGAAAGAGTTGAAAGTGGTATTAAGAGTGGGAAAATTCTGATGGCTACATCTTCTAATATTGTGAAGAAGCCCTTCGTTGGTATAAAATAATCCAATGTTGTTTATGCTTGGAAAGACCATAGTAAAAATGACTACAATCAGTCTGAGGGGGAGGTATTGATCTATAATTCGGTGCCTGTTCAACAATCATAATAGGGCAACCGTCAAAGGCCAGACGCTCCGTCAAGGAAGTTTACCAAGATCGGCATTCCTTTATCTCAAGCATTACAACATTTGTTAAAGGCTGAACTCATTTCACTGCAGGATCCCCCTCAGAATCCCAACACATCCTCTCCAAAGTACAATCCAAATGCGAGGTGTGCCTATCATTCGAACAGTCCTGGGCATGACATCAGCAACTGCTGGGCCCTGAAAAGCAAGATTCAGGATATGATCAACAATAAGGAAATTAAGTTTGATCCTCCGGAGCCTCCGAACGTGATTACCGGATCCATGCCTAAGCATGATAAAGGCATAAGTGCTATTGAATATGTTTTGTATGTTACCTCCGTAAGCGATGTGGTTAATCCTCTCTCAACAGTCAAGGAGAATTTTCTACAAGCCGGTTTATTTCCTGGTTATGCTAAAGAATGTCATTTCTATGAAGTTCAACCCAATGGTTGTGGGTTAATGAAGGAAGGCGTCCAACGCCTGATGGATGAACATGTAATTTTGATTGATAAAGTTCCTTATACTGAGAATTTGTGTCGAGATTTGTTTGTCATATTTGGTACTCCTTTCAGGATCACTTCCAAGGGTCCTGTAAGGATTACTGCCAATCTAAAAGTTGCTCCTTTAATCATTACAACACTTGGGCCCATCCCATATTCCTCGGAGAAGGCTATTCCATGGAATTATGGGTCTAACGTCTATTACCATGATATTAAACAAGAGTTGTCTGATGAATATGATGAAGAGGTTGATCCCAATATTGACAATATTTTAGGGACCAGCAAAATTACTAGAAGCGAAAGAATTTTCTCCCTGGAAATCTCTCCACCTGTTCAAGTCACAGTTACCAAAACAACCGTCGAGGCTCAGGGTAAAGAGCCAATGATAGAGCCTGTAGAGATAGAGGCACCAAAAGAAGCAACAGTCAAGGACACATCTGGATAAGAGTTGGAAGAGGTTTTGAAAATCATCCGCAAGAGTGACTATAAAATTGTTGAACAGTTGGGGCAGACCCCGTCCAAAATCTCCATGCTATCTTTACTACTGTGTTCTGAAGCCCATGCGAGGCATTAGTAAAATTCTTGAAGAATAATCATGTTCCACAAGAGATTTCAGCTTATCAATTTGGAAGTTATGTGGCTAGCTTAACCATTGATATTGGATTAGGATTCTCCGATGCTGACCTGACTACGGAGGGGATAAGTCACAATAGGGCATTGTATGTCTCCATTGAATGCAGGGGAACTACGTTGGCTCATGTGTTAGTTGATATTGGCTCTTTTCTGAATGTTCTACCAAAGGGAGCTCTTGACAGACTAGATTGTGAAGGGGTTGTGTTAAAACCCAGTGACATTATAGTTCGAGCCTTTGACGGGTCTAAAATAATGGTACATGGAGAAGTAGACCTCCCAATCAAAGTGGGTTCACAGATATTTGAGTCCACTTTCTATGTAATAGACATCCAGCCAGCTTATTCTTGTCTACTAGGACACCCATGGATCTATGGGGCAGGCGCTGTTACCTCCACCTTACACCAGAAATTAAAGTACCCTGTGAAAAGGAAGATTGTTACTGTTTGCGGAGAGGAGGAGTACATGGTTAGCCACCTGAATTCATTCTGGTACGTGGAGATGGACAGAGAATTTATCGAGACTCCATGTCATACCTTTGAAGTGATTTCACCGGCTATTGTTGAAGATGTTTCTGCCATTCCAAAGACCATCAAGGTTTCGCACAAGATGGCTTCCTTAAAAGATGCTAAAGCAACTATAGAAGAAGGTGGTTGTACTATTTGGGATCACCTTCCTAATATCCCTTACAAATTTGATAAGTTTGGTTTGGGATTTACTGCAGAAGGTCAAAGGGTTGTTCATCCTGCTTGAGCTGGAAGACCTCTATTTTGTATCAGCAATAACGGAATTAATACTATAGAAGACGCTGATAGTGATTATGATTTCGGCAGCTGGATATTCCCTACCATTGGTGATGGACTCAACAACTAGAAGGCGTAAGACATTATCTCTATCTCCTTTAGTTAGGAGTAATAGCTATTTCTGTTTTATTTCTTTAAGAAGTTTGGTTATGTAATTTCTTTTAAAACAATGACTTTAAACCTTTTGTCTTGCCCAGGGCACAATGTTTCATTTGTTAAGGGTTGTCATTTCATATGTCATATTTTCATTTAATGAAAACATTGGACGTTTTGCATTCAAGTTTTGTGCTCTCTGTTTTTATTTTACTATATTTCACTTTAGAATAGTTATGTGTTCTTACATACACTCACACACTACATTGCAGATCCTCTTCCACTCTACATGTTGTTGATAACGATTCTGCTATTATCGTGTATGACTTTAAAAATCATATCTACCAAGACGAGTACGGAGGGGAGGAAGATTGTGAAATACCCATAGAACTTGCCAAACTCTTAATACAAGAAGAAATTGTTATCCAACCACATAAAGAGCCAGTCGAAGTTATAAATTTTGGTACCAAGACAGACAGAAAAGAGTTCAAGATACGCGCCAACAGATTGATTGAGATGTTGCACGACTATGTTGAGATATTTGCTTGGTCATACGAAGACATGCCAGGGCTCGATACTGATATTGTGGTTTACCATTTGCTGATGAAAGAGGGTTGTTCTCCGATTAAACAGAAAGTTCATTGCATGCGTCCTGAGATGTCAGAGAAAATCAAGGTTGGGGTTATGAAACAATTCAACGCAGGTTTCTTAGCAGTGACGCCATATCCTCAATGGGTTGCTAACGTTGTTTCGGTACCAAAGAAAGATGGAAAGGTACATATGTGTGTAGATTACAGGGATCTGAATAGGGAAAGCCCCAAAGATGACTTCCCGCTTCCACATATTGATGTCTTTGTTAACAACACCGCTCAGCACAAGGTATTCTCTTTCATGGATGGTTTCTCAGGTTATAATCAGATCAAGATGGCACTTGAAGACATGGAGAAAACTACACTTGTCACACAGTGGGGCACTTTCTGTTACAAGGTCATGCCTTTTGGGTTGAAGAACGTTGGGGCAACTTATCAGTGGGCCATGGTAGCCTTATTTCATGACATGATTCATCATGAGATACAAGTCTACATCGACGAAATGATAGCAAGGTACATACTGAAGAAGAACATCTTGATCATCTACACAAGTTATTTGAAAGGCTAAAGAAGTACAAACTAAGGCTGAATCCGAACAAATGCACTTTGTCATACCCCAAATTTTTCCTACCTGTTTTACTTTTGTCTGGCTTAGGATTCGCATTTCATCTACATCATCTTCACTAGTTCATTTGCATATCATGCATTTCATTGAATAAAGACACCTGAGGTCCAAGAGTTCAACGGTTGTGCAATATTAAGGTTTTACAGTGTTTTCAGGAAATTAGGATTTTTGCTTCAAGGTCACATTGAGCTTTATCTCCTTCTACAATTCAATTGCTTATCAAGAGGTTTAAGGGGTGAAACCCATGAATTCTTCTTGTATAGGTTAAAGTTTTCTTTGAGGAGTTTCTTGAGGGATTAAATTTTGAACTAAGATGGCATCTATCATTTTCAAAGTGGTTTGAATTTGTCATGAAGATTCAAATTGGAAGAGAAAGAAAACTTTGATTTGGATTGCAAATTGAAAATTGGAAATAATGGAAATTGGTATTTCATACAACGTCTTTGGTTAACAAGTCACCAATTCCTTTCATCACAAGTTACTATATTCAAGATCCAAGTCACTATTGATTATCTTGCAATTATTTTTGAATTCATGCCATGACCATTTGAAACCATACAAAGGAATTTATCATTACAAGTCCAAACTGTCCAAATATAACAGGCCCAAAACCAGTCCAAATATAACATGCCAAAAAAAACATGTCCAAACTATTAAAACCTGCATCATAATATTGTCCAATTTGCTGTTGTATAAAGCCCAAAGTTTGCACCAACTAGCCCCACAAAACAGTCCAAGCATATCAGTCCAAAACCTGTTGTTCCTACACAAAAATAGTCCAGGCATAACAGTCCAAAAACCTGCAAAGACATCCTGCTAAAACTGTCAAAACTGCTGCCAACAAATGCCAAACATTACACAAAATAGAAGTCACACAAATCTGTAATGAAAAAGTAGTGAAACAACATGTCAAAATTGTTTAAAATCTCACCAGCCTTTCCCCCGAATTTCCACCTCTTAGCTGATACACAAATAATAGAATGGGCAGAGAAAAAAGGGTATACAATAGCAATATTGAGAAAAAAGAAAGAGAAAAAAGATAGCAGAGAAAAGAGAGAGAAAAACATTGTGAGAGGAAGAGAAGAAAAACACTATAAAACCATAAAAGAAAAACAACAACAACCATGAAACTTTTTTGAACCATGGAACTATTTTGAACCATAAAACAGTAGCAACCCAAAGGAAAACAGAAACAGAAAAAGCCTTCAACCCACTGTACAACCTTGCAAGTTTCCCCCTAAACAAACTATCCAAATACTTCACATACAAATTGTTCAAAAAACAGTTTATGTGATACCATTCTCACCATCTTCTAAACACAAACAAAAAAACAATATTGTACAGCTTAACTGGGTTGGAGTGATTCAACAGCTTTCAATACAAAGTAAGGATTGGATCAACTTCCCGGAGGTTCACTGAAGTCATTCTGATCATAACAGCCTCTTGAAAGGTGTTCAAACTCAAAATACAAATTTCAGTTTCAAGGTAAGTCTTCTTGACTTTGAGCTCTTCATTTCAAGCATCATTAGTGATTCATTTTGAAGATAAATGTAGATACCATACCCTTGAAGATAACCATATGCTTCCTTTTCATTTTTATCAATTATATGTTGAGAACTGACTTATGTATGTGACATAACAATGTTAGAAGTGAAAAGAAGGTTATGAGTCGATACATATCTCTATGTGTCGACACATATATGGTATAAAATAGGTTATGGGTCGACATAAAACACGAATGAATTGACACAAAATAGATGAGTCAATACAAACCATTATGTGCTGACTCATACTGAGTTGATTTTGACTTCCAGGGGCAAGAAATGAGTATGAGTCGACACAAAATGCGCATGTGTCAATACAAATAAGTTATGAGTCGATACAAACCATTATGTGTCAACTCATACTGAGTTGATTTTGACTTCCAGGGGAAAGAAAAGATTTGTATCGATGCAAACCATCATGTGTCAATACATAAATATTTTTATATTTTACATTCTTGCATACTATTCATTCATTCAATATGGTTGTAATAATACAATTAGGTTTTATTTGCTTTTACCTCCCCATTTATAAACTTGTACCCCCATCCCTGTATGATTGTAATAGCTTAGGGTTTACTTCTTGTATGTTTTAATTGTTGTTTAATTATGCATATGTCATTCAATTAAGACACATGGCCTCCTCTTGAGCTCATCCTCAATGAAGAAGTATCCACTTACAAATACACACTTGCACACATTTCATAGCTTGGCCCTGGGCTTTCTTACGGTGACAACTATTCGATAGGTTGTTTCAGTTGGTCTTTTAGAATACTAGAAACACGCTAGTCCCACTTTCTAGGAGCATGCATATGCCACCTTGTATGGGCTTTTTATTTTTTCTTATATATTGAAGCCACTTTTCTATTTCCTTGGTTCACATACCGAGCTTTTCTTAAAGGGTCTCACAGTTGAGTTTGGGCATGGTCATTCTCACGAGGTTAATCAAGTCTTGCCCTTGGTTAACGATAACCCGAACCAACCACTTTGGTCCATACACCAAGTGTTTTCATGCACAAAGGGTCTCATGGTTGAGGGTATTAGCACATATTCTCACGAGATTAATCAAGTGCACCCCTTGGTTAATCATAACCTGATTCAATTCCCATACACCAAGCATTCCATTTACGCCTTTCATAGTACTACTCATTTTGTCGTCACTTTTTCCATGATCACCATACATGATCACTCTTCACAAACATCGTCTTCTTTTACTTTATGTTTATCACATGCTCCCTTAGGATGATAGTTTCCTCTTCTTTAAGATGCGAACTAATTAGACCTTAGGTTGGAACCCATGCATGACAACATTAGGATAGACTTTCCCATTTGACTTTTCTTTTGTAATTAAGATTAAAACTTATCATTAACAAATCAAAAATCCAAAAACATTTAATTATTACTCGAATTCATTCTAAAACTCTAAAAACACTCAACCAATCAAAACTTCCATAAAGGGCATGTTATCTCTATTCTACTATGATACAGGCCATGCCTATTGCTAGAATGCATGCGTTAACATCGCCCACTAAAAACACCAACAAACCAACATCTTCAAGAAGAACTATGTTGTTCTGATTCCTTCGTTGATACGTAGGCAAAGGGTGGCGAGACCCTCATGAACGCACTAATAAAAAACCATTTTCTTTCCCCTTAGCAAGTATAGTTATAGATAAACACACCCTTAGAAGCAAACAAACAAAATGGATCTCGTTGAGTACAACTGATGTGAGGGGTGCTAATACATTCCCCTTGCATAATCGACTTCCTTACCCTTTCTCTTGGTCGTAAGACCATCTTATCCTTCCTCTTGTTTTTTTCTCGATATTTCCCCTTCCTTCAGGATAAATAAAGTTCGGTGGCGGCTCTGTGTTTTTTGTCGGTAGCTTCACACTTTTGGGGTAAGATCTGGTAAACTCCTGGGTTTCATCGTCAGTGGTAAAGGTATTGAAGTTGATCCTGCAAAAGTTAAAGCTATTCAAGAAATGTCAGCTCCCCGTACTGAGAAAGAGGACAGAGGTTTCTTAGGACGACTGAATTACATTTTCTGATTCATTTCTCATTTGACTACTACCTGTGAGCCAATTTTTAAGCTGGTAAAGAAGGATCAAGTAGTAAAGTGGAACGATGACCGTCAAATAGCCTTTGACAAAATCAAGGAGTACTTACAAGAACCTCTGGTCCTGAAACCACCAGTTAAATGAAAACCTCTAATCATGTACCTAACAGTGCTAGAGAACTCAATTGGGTGTGTATTGTGGCAGCATGAAGAGTCTGGTCGAAAAGAGCACACAATATACTACCTTAGCAAAATGTTTATCGATTGTGAAACAAGATATTCATTGCTCGAGAAAACTTGTTGTGCTTTGGCATGGGCTGCTCGCCGACTAAGACAGTATATGTTGACCCATGCTACTTTATTGATCTCTAAAATGGATCCCATCAAATACATATTTGAGAAGCCATTCCTCTCCGAAAGAATAGCCCGATGGCAAATGGTCTTAACAGAATACGATATTCAGTACACCACTCAAAAATCAATCAAAGGAAGTGTACTAGAAGATCATTTGGCACATCAAGTTGTAGACGACTATCAGTCTATGAATTTTGAATTCCAGGATGAGAACATTATGCTAGTAATGGATTGTGGAAATCCTAAACTCTATGAAGGACCTGAGCTAGGATCCTGATGGATTATGGTTTTCGATGGAGCTTCTAACGCACTTGGCAACGGGATCGGTGTTGTAATTATCTCTCCCCATGGTTGTCATACGCCCTTCACCGCCAGAATTTACTTTGATTGCACCAATAATATAGCTGAATGTAAAGTATGCATCATGGGTATTAAAGCTGTTATTGACCTGAGAATCAAATTCCTGAGCGTATATGGGGATCCAGCCTTGGTAATCAGTCAGGTCAAGGGAGAATGGGATACGAAGCATCCAGATCTTATCCCTTACTGAGAACATGTGCTAACCTTGATTCTGTACTTCAAAGATATTACTTTTGAGCATATCCCATGAGAAGATAATCAGTTGGCAGACGCATTAGCTACCATGTCATCCATGTTCAAGGTCAGATGGGACAATGAGGCTCCTAGATTTACCATTGAAAGATTCGATGAACTGACACATTGCTACAAAATTGATATTGATGGAGTAGAAGAAAAATCATGGTTTCATGAAGTGAAAAGGCACCTTGAAGCTCAATAATACCCTAAAAGGGCATCGATTAATTACAAGAAATTCCTACGGAGGTTCTCGGCTAAGTTCTTCTTGAGCAATGGAATTTTATACAAGCGCAATCATGATTTGAACCTGCTTTGTTGTATGAACAAGAAAGAAGCAGAAAAGATTATGGAAGATATGCATGAAGGTATCTTTGGTACTCATTCCAGTGGACATACTATGGCTAAGAAGATTTTAAGAGCAGGTTACTATTGGTCGACTATGGAAACCAATTGACACCACCACTCGAGAACTTGTCATAAGTGCCAGATTTACGGTGATAAAGTTAATGTGCCTCCAGTTCCTATGAATGTTTTGACTGCTTCTTGGCCATTCGCAATGTGGGGTATTGATATGATTAGATAAATCAAGCCTACTGCTTCTAACGGACATCGCTTCATTCTCGTCGCCATTGATTACTTTACAAAATGGGTTGAAGCATCATCGTTCGCCTCTGTTACCAAGAATATGGTTGCCCGGTTCATAAAACATAATCTTATCTGCCGGTATGGCATCCCCGAGAGAATTATCACTGACAATGGTACCAACCTCAACAACACTATGATCACTGAACTTTGCATGCAGTTCAAGATCAAGCACCACAACTCTTGTCCATATCAATAAAAGATTAATGGTGCAGTGGAAGCCGCCAACAAGAATATTAAGAAGATCATACAGAAGATGGTTGTGACTTACAAAGACTGGCACAATATGTTACCATTTTCTCTTCATGGCTATTGCACTTCATCGCAAACATCAACTGGGGCAACCCCATTCTCTCTGGTTTATGGCATGGAAGTTGTCCTGCCTGTCAAAGTTCAGGTTCCTTCTCTGAGGATTATAAAAGATGCATACTTAGACGAAGATGAATGGATTCAGACCAGGCTAGACCAATTAAATCTGATTGGCGAAAAGAGGCTTGCGGTTGTGTGTCACGGTCAGAAGTATAAAAAACGTATAATCAAGGCACTCAACAAGAAAATCAAGCATCAAGTGTATCAGGTTGGTGACTTGGTAATAAAGTGCATCATTCTACTGCAAGGTGGTCCCAGGGGAAAATGGACCCCCACCTACGAAGGGACATTTGTTGTCAAGAAAGTATTTTCCGGCGGTGTTATGATACTAGCCACCATGAATGGTGAAGATTTCTCGCACCCTGTGAACGTGGACATAGTTAGAAAATACTACGCATGAAAATGACCCGCTAGGTTGACTGGCCTAAGCAAAAATAAGGGCATCCCGACGAACCTAAAGGGTTCAGGCAAAAATTAGGGATATATATAAAATATTATACACCCGACAAGTCGAAAACCTAAAAAGGCGGCTTGGGCAAAAAAGGGCATCTTGGTGACTGAAAACCCGAAAGGTCGGTCCAGGAAAACATTAAGGATTAAAGTGTACGACTATGTCCTGTTGGATCACTTACAACAAGCTTTATTACCAAATGGTACGGATCAGTTTAATCAACTTCTTCCGACGGTAAGAGATGAGATGTTCAAAGACAAAGGGGCAATAGCGGAGTTGGAAACCAACGAGATCATTTCCACATAGCTATATACTATTTTCATTTCATGACAATTTCCTCTTACTAGGATTTATGTCTCTTTGTATAAAAACACCTGTTTATAGGCAAACTATCAATACAAATACACCCTAAAATTCAAACTTTTTGTTTTTCTGTTTTGTTTACAAAAACGTCTAATGACTAAAATACATTCATAAACATCACATACATCATGATACATGCATAAACGCATCATACCTTACAATCTCATTTATGTTGAGAACATCATTGCTTGATCCATATCATGCATTGCATATGACTGACCTTTACCTTTCAGGAAAGATCCAGTTAAGTTCTCAGCTATATTTCAAGACCTAGCCTGGTTCAGTTAAGTCGACCCTAAGATTTTCTTGATTCTTATCCAGTCAAAGGCCTTCTCTGGTTCAGTCAGATCGACCCTAAGATCTCCCTGATTCTTATCCAGTTGAAGATATTCCAAGACCTTGTCCGGTTCAGTTAAATCGACCCTAAGATTTTTCTGATTCTTATCCAGTCAAAGGCCTTCTCTGGTTCAGTCAGATCGACCCTAAGATCTCCCTGATTCTTATCCAGTTGAAGATATTCCAAGGCCTAGCCTGGTTCAGTTAAATCGACCCTAAGATTTTCCTGATTCTTATCCAGTCAAAGGCCTTCTCCGGTTCAGTCAGATCGACCCTAAGATCTCCCTGATTCTTATCCCAGTAGAAGACATCCAAGATTCTCTCAGCGTTACTGTTGAGGTTGAAGTCGCCCAAGATTCTCTCAGCGTTACTATTGAGGTTGAAGTCGCCTATGATTCTCTTATCGTTACTGTTGAGGTTGAAGTCGCCCAAGATTCTCTCATCGTTACTGTTGAGGTTGAAGTCGCCCAAGATTCTCGCAGCGTTACTGTTGAGGTTGAAGTCGCCTATGATTCTCTCATCGTTACTGTTGAGGTTGAAGTCGCCCAAGATTCTCTCATCGTTACTGTTGAGGTTGAAGTCGCCCAAGATTCTCTCAGCGTTACTGTTGAGGTTGAAGTCGCCTATGATTCTCTCATCGTTACTGTTGAGGTTGAAGTCGCCCAAGATTCTCTCAGCGTTACTGTTGAGGTTGAAGTCGCCCAAGATTCTCTCAGCGTTACTGTTGAGGTTGAAGTCGCCCAAGATTCTCTCAGCGTTACTGTTGAGGTTGAAGTCGCCCAAGATTCTCTCAGCGTTACTGTTGAGGTTGAAGTCGCCTATGATTCTCTCAGCGTTACTGTTGAGGTTGAAGTCTCCCAAGATTCTCTCAGCGTTACTGTTGAAGTTGAAGTCGCCCAATATTCTCTCCCCGTTACTGTGGAGGTAGTAATCGCCCCAGGTTCTCTCAGCGTTCCTGTTGAGGTAGTAATCGTCCAAGGTTCTATCACCATCCCGTTGAGGTAGTAACCATCCCTGATTCATTCATCACCGTTTGAAGCTCCAGACCCGACTCCTGTAACCAACCAGGGTGCATCTATACAAAGAGTTTGAAGACCAGCTCCTGTAACAGGCCAGGTAATCATTTTCTTTTTCAGGTACGCGAGTTCTCGCTAAGGAATCTCTTACGCGATTGACACCCAGATGGCATCTATAAGCCCATCCACCTTCCATTATCTCTTAGCATGGCATCTATAAGCCCATCATCCTATCCATCAATCTCCAAATGGCATCCATAAGCCCAGTCCCACCATCACACTGCTAACATGTGAGCGCAAATTTCTGGGCACTCTAGTGTTCAATCATCTTCCACCTTCGGATTCCGAAAGGCACGTCAGCCAATCTGCATCCTCAGGTCTAAGAAGATTGAACAGGGGAAACTGTTGTACCCCAAAATTTGGCCTCCCAAATTCTTCAAGATTTGCAAAGAGCGTGCTTCAAAATCTCCCAAGGGTTGCACAGTCCAATAGCCTCCTAACAGTCAAAAACTAGGGTTTTGGTTCTGGAAAAGAAATTGAAGTTTCCAAGGGTCCAATCAAGTCCCACATGCCTACAAACATTGTCAAGCATCCTCATGCCAAGTTTCAAGACTCACAGCATAAAATTGCACAGTCAAAAACCCTAATTGCTCAATAGGCAACTGCAGGGGCAAAATGGTCATTTGACAGTCAAAAGTCAAAATTTTTGGTCAACATATTATTTTGAAGCCACAAACATAATTTGATCAATTCTTGATCATGATTCTCAAGGCATGGCTCAAAAAGTCTCAAGATGCAAAAGTTTCCATATTTGGACAGTTGAAAAAGTCAATTGTAACTTGACCAAGGCATAACTTCCACATGGTTTATCAGAAAAATTCCATCCAAAGCTCATTTTTAATAGAATGACATTTCCTACAACTCCTCTTCACACTTAAAGTCCAATAAATTCTCTCACAAAAAGTTATCAATCTCAACATTATAGGTCATTTTCAAAAGTCAACAAAAAGGGACTTTAAGTCAAAGACCATAACTTGAGATTGGTAAATCAAAATGACATGGGACCAAAGGCATTGGTTAGAGGACTTCAAGACCTTTCCAAAATGTCCAAGAACGTGATCAAATCTTAAAAATTTAGCAAGATATTCCTTGTGGAAGTTGGGAAATTTTTGGGAATTTTGAAAAGTCAACTTTGCTTCAAATGCCTCAAAATTGCTAATGGGCCACAATTTCTTCCAAGAATCATTATCCAAAAGTTATGCACGACCCATTGACCCAAAGGGGAGTTATTTCATCATTTTTTATTATTTATTTGAATTTTTATCACCATTAATTCATTTAATTAAATAAAATATGACAAAAATACTCAAGCATGCATTTTAAATCTTTCTATGCAGCTAATAGGTCTATCATAACTCCAAGATTTCGTGCATCACTAATATGGAAAGATTTGGACATGATTGATATCAAAAAGGCATGAAAAAAGATTGAAAAGATTACATTAAAAATCAAATATTTGATTCATCAATGCAAAGGTTTATGGACTCAAATTTCTACCCTAATTCATCCCATATACATACACAATGCAAACCTAATCAAAAAAGACCTGGGAGCTGCGCTCAAAAGCAAATACACACTTTGCATTTTTGGAAAAAAAGTTCAAAACTGAAAACTGCATTACAGGGTGATTCAAAGCATACAAACGATTCAAAAAGCTTGCTGAGGTCTTCCTGGACATAACTGAATTCTTTTCCAGTCCCCACGCATCAAGAAGTGGTAGAATAAAGTCAAACTTCCTAAAACTTTTTGCATAATCGTGTCTCATAATTCATGCCATATTTTTGATTTCTAATGCTTGATTTTTACTAGTTTAATCATTCTAAAGCTAACCATGCCATTCAATTGATTTTTTGTGCCCTGTACGAGAATCTGCCATGGAAGTTTTCTAGGTTTTCAAAGATGTGAAATTGGGGACTTTTGCATATGGTAAAATCAGACCATGAGACTGGGACCATTGAATTCGTAGCATTCCGACGAATCTAAAGCACCCATCGCGCTCAATTTATCATTGGCCAATTTCTAATCGTTATTTTCATGTTCTTCATTTAGTGGGGGTTTAAAACCCCCGCTATCCGTCTGTTTTTTTTTTCAGGCCAAAGCAAACGAACGAAGAAGAAGGTGGGTTGTCATCCTGTGGTTGGCCATTTCAAATCCTGGCGCGCATTTTGTTAAACTCCCACTAACCTACGTTTTCTCTCTCTTATTATTCATATCCTATTATATTGACAAAGAAAGCAAATAGCACAATTGGCAAGGCGTTAGCATGGTAAACATTGGGACCTGGGTTCGATTACCAGGTCCCCCATATTTGCTTCTATTTTTTCTCATAACGTGTTCAGGTGATCACCATACTCAAGGGAGCACCATAGGCCTCAACGTTTGTGCCTGCCACGCGCCAGGGAGATTCATCTAATGGTCAGATCACGTAGTCCACCATGCACCCTCAGTCAACCATGTGCATACGAGCCAGAAAAGTCAACATGGCCAAGCTTCTATTGGGCCAGATCACTACTGATCATACCTCCAAAACTGGGTCTACCACCCCTCTTGTTTGCATCTCTATCCCTTTTCTTTTCTTTTTTTTTTATTTATTTGTTTCAATTTAATTGTTTTATTTTAATTCCTAAAATTAATTTTAAATAATATAAAAACACACAAAAATCAGAAAGTCAAAATAAAAATATGTTTTAATATTTAATTCATAAATAGTTTTATTTTGTAAATAAATTTTGTTAATTAATTTAGTTTTAATTCTAGGTTTAATTCAATGTTTTTTTTAATAAACTAAAAAATATAGAAATTAGGGTTTTAATGCTTTTATTCTTTTTTTCTTTTCGTTTACCATATTCAATTATTAATTATTTTGTAAATAAATTTATCATTAAATAATTAGGTTAAAACTAGATACAACTTAAACATTTTTTTTAATAAATTAAAAATAGTTTAGAATTAGGGTTTTTAATTCCAATTTAATTTTCTCATTAAACTCCATAAATACAAAAACTCCAAAAAATTCTTTTTCCTTTATTTAATTTAATTAATTTCATAATTTCAATTTAATTTCTTTAAAAGGGTCCAACGCCCTCGCTTTCGATTATAATGTCGTTTCGTGCGCTTATTTTATTTCTTTTTTTATAAATTTCATGTATTTATCCCAAAGCCTTGTAATAGATTAATTAGGGTATTTACTTTCCGCATTTTATTTTATTTAAATCGGGTCTTAGATTAATTTGGCGATGTAGACTCGCGCCTTTGTAATAGCGTAGGACTTTTAAATTCCGCATCTTTTAACTGTTAATAACTTGCATGGAAGAATGAATGCCAAAAATAAAAACAAAGCGTAGATCACCAATGCATGAACAAGACAAATATAACTGAAAATGACACACAATTCACACACCACCCCTAGGGTACGTCTCACTGTTGCCTTGCCCCTCGGAAGATGGTCGTCGAGTAGAGGATGTTTTAGTAAGTCCTCATGTCCATGAACATGGCATGAGGGTAGCTTCTAAGGTGTCTTCCTATTGCTCTGGTGATCACCATGTCCCGAATCCTCGAATTGACCCGAACATCTCCAACGGTGGTGCTACCTACCTCTCAATGGTGGGATGGCATTACTTTAAGGACATTTACACAGACGAATTCCTTAGGGTAGGTAGATGACTCGTAGATACATGCTCTAATTCAAAAACAAATCAAAAACTTCTTTTCACACCGACACTTTTCAAAAAGCTTTCAAAAACAACTTTTCAAACACTCTTGAGGACTGATACAAGAGTCGAACTGAAATTTTAAACGAAACTTTTTTCAAACCCACTCTGAAAAGCAAACAAACAATTTTGAAAACACAATGAGCAAGTATCTAAGAGCCCATGGATAACCATGGATAGAAAGGGTGCTAACACCTTCCCTTTCTATAAATCTACCTCCCGAACCGAGAGCAATCTCAATAAGGAATTTTTCTGTGCTTTTGTCCTTTCCATTTGGAGAAAATAAAAGACGGTGGCGACTCTTGCTTCCGCGACATTTCACGAACCAGCATTAAACAGTCAGTTCCAGATCCACCGATCACAGAACTGGCGACTCTGCTAGGGAATCTTATAAAGTAAGGTGTACCTTAGGACTAAGATCACTGTGTTTTCAATTGCTTTGACTTGTTTGCTTTAAATTGTGGGACTGTCTTGGGAGTTCTATAGATCCTAACCCGAATCTGGGGGATACCTTCTTAGAAAGTAGCAACAAGACTGTGAGGGAACTGTGCGGGGTATACCGACATGGTTGAAACAGTCTGCTACGTTGATGTGGCACTTTGGTGTGTACCGGTAACCCTTGAGTTCAGTCAAGGAGAGTACGGGGCCTCCATATGGTGTCGTGAAGCATCAACTGACCTTAGGAACCTTAATTGAACTATCTTGGCCTCTTTAGGGTAGTGAGATAACTGACTTTGGTGCAGTCCGAGGTTGGTTGATACTCGATACTACACTCAATTGAGGGTTGCTTTCCTGGAATATTTTGGTCGCCAGTTCAGTGGCTAAATCGAAACGGTGAACAATGAAAGCAATCCAGTGATATTGGGACCCTTAGAACCCGGTTACTTATAATAGGACAGGTTGAACCAACAAACTGAAAGAGGGTAATACCCAGACCTCATGCTGGCCTAAACTTTAAGGGCTTCCCTTGTGTGACTTGTGTGCCTTCCAACTTGACTATTTGCATGCTTGTTATTTGACACTTGAGTTTCTTGCAGGTTTTTTTTATAGTCCTTAATTAGGACTCATAACAGGGTTTATTAAGTTTCTTGCATGTTTTGTTTATAGTCCTTAATTGGGACTCATAACAGGGTTTACCTATGTTACGCCACGCATAGCATAACATCATAACATCATGCCATCATACCATTGCATCCTACATAAAGACTAACCCATTTCAAAGATCTCAAGGGTTTGCGATGCAGGTCATGATGAATCAAACGTCCAGCAAGGGGCAAAGAGGATTTATTTTCCTCTAGCCAAAATTGTCAGAGGCTATGACCCATTCAATATGGTGAGCCTTGACTCTTGAAGAAGGACTCTCAACAACAGGAAGTTCCTTCAATCAAGCTACCGGATCCCAATTCTAACATTTTTCTTGTCTACCCCGCGAGATCCTTGAAAACATTGCATGCATATATATATATATACATCATTGCATTACAGGTACCTTTTTTTTTTACAGTTCACTTACCATCTGCGCTGTTTATTTCAGCAATGGCTTCCCAACAATACAACCAGGACCTTCATGCTCAAGAGACTCAATTCAGGGAGATCTTCCTAAGCCTATCCAAGGGGCAAGAAGAGTTGAGAACACTCCTCATGGAGACCTTGGTCAGGAACAGTGCTGAGGACGATAAGGACGAACGGCTGAAACATCTACAAGCCGAGGTGGATGCAATGAGAGCCCAGATGCTGGGGCAGGTGACCATCATTCAAGACTTAGCTCAAAGACAAGATGAGCTCGGGGTTCTCGTCAATCGACTGCTTCGGGGTAATCAACTGGGGCAAACATCTAAGGGTAAAGAGTCAGTCATCATTCAACCATCTTTGAGACAAGGGGATAAGGGGAGAGCTCCTCAAATGGCTTCAGTGCCACAAATTCAGCATCAACCTCACCAGCTTCAGGCAGACAAGCCCAAAAGGCAATTCACCAAGCTCAACGTGTCGCTGCCTCAAGCTTTACAACAACTGTTGAGGTTGAATTTGGTAACTCTAAGGGACCCTCCTAAGAATCCCAACAAGACACCGGCAAGGTATAACCCCAACGCCCGCTGCGCTTATCATTCTAACAGCCCGGGACATGCTACAGATGGTTGTTAGACCTTGAAGAATAAGATCCAGGACCTGATCGATGAAGGAGCTGTGGAATTCACCCAAGATGGTCAGGCTGAGTTTTTCTACCATCCCTCCAAGGCTCACCATTTGAAGTAACAAGCCCTGAGATGAAAAGACTTTTGTTCATTAGGATTTTCAAGTTGTAATTTTCTTTTGTTCAAACATTTATTCATATTAAACGTTGTTATTTCATTAATGCATCGCATATGTCTGTTTTGAAGCAATATATTCGTATTCACTATATGCAAATTATTTTCATATTTTTTCTGATGATCAACGCTCGATTAATAATTCTAAGCCTCTTGAGGGAGGATGACGAAAACGATACCGTAATCGACAGTATGCTTTTGAACAGACCCCGCTGATGAGGTACAAGCATTGTTTCAATCCCTAAACACTGGAGTTATAAGGAAGATAATCCCTCGTCAACCCCTTCAAGCCAAAGAAGTAGGAGTTTTTCTTTTCAAAAATTAAAACCCTTAATCATAACCTGGGGCAGGGTAGTTCTCTCAGCTGATCCAGGTGCACAACGAATGGCATCAAAAGAAGTCCTTCTGAAACAAAAGCCAGTGATGGTTCCAAATAACCATAAAAACAGGTAGTCATTACCAAAATCAAAAAGCCCATTAAGTCAAAACCTATGAAGGAGACTTACAAAACTAGGGCATCCCGTTGACTGTAATTCCAAAAGAGAAACAGTTCAGGCAAAAAAATAGGGATAGCAAAATCAAAAAGAAAGAGGTCATACAAACCCTCAACACAAAAAAAAATGACTGCCTATTCAGAATAAATCATCAATATATGGACCATCACTGGTGTATCAGGACAAAGACTCGAACAAGGTCTGACGTACGATCAACTGAGTTTAGGTTTGAAGAACATCACGAAGAGCGGGTGGGTACAAATAATTTGAGCCTTTATCCTTTGTTTCTTAAACCATGAACCAGGCCACGTTACAACCCTTAAAAGTCCTAGCTGAAGCATGGGTTAATTCGAAAGCATAATGTTATGAAAGGTATCCTGACTCCTTAAGGCTCACGGTAAAATACGGAGTTGACAACACGTTTTACAAACAATCACTTGTTTTATGAAAAAGAATGCATTTTCAAAATCTTCAAGACAGACATAAGCCTTGCATTTTTAACATAACTTTGTTTGCATATGACTTTTTGCTTGAACAACATAGAAATTCGCACGACGAATGCCTAGTGAACAAAAGCACTTCCAATCAAGGGGCAGACGTGATTATTGTCCATCATCTGGGGCAATTAAGTCAAGATTCGAAGAATCTCTCAAAAGGCCAAACAGCCTGGGGCAAATCTCCGCCTGAGTCACTTGGGGCGCTCCAGCAATGAATCTTGCCTGATCAGACACCTTCTGGTGGCATGACAAAACACTTCTAACAGGGGCAACTCACTACATTCCGAGAGCGTGGATATAGTCGAAAAAAATACTACGCGTAATCAAAGACCCGCTAGGTTGACACACCTAGGCAAAAATAAGGGCTTCCCGGCGAACCAAAAGGGTTCGGGCAAAAATAAGGGATGAAATGAAAAAATCTGTACACCCGGCAAGTCGAAAACCTAAAAAGGCGGCTTGGGCAAAAATGGGTATCCCGGTGGACTGAAAACCCGAAAGGGCGGTCCAGGCAAAAGTTAGGGATCAAAGCGTACGACTATGTCCTGGCATCTCGTCACTTGCCTACCAGAAGAAGAGTTGTCAATCGGCAGTCATCAAGCACCTCCACATGTCTTCCTCTCCCACCTCAGAAACAGGGGCAATGATGAGTTGTCCAAACGGTCTAATGGCTCTGTCCGCCAAGGTACCAAGATAGGTTCGGTTAAAGAACGTAACCAATATACCTTAATTCCCCAGAGAGTGAGTCAGCAAATCAATGCATTCTCCCCAAGCAAAGGCTATTATCAGCCTTAAGGAAGTGGGGTACCCCCGCAGATCTCAACATTCCCCAGCACGATATACAAATATTCTTAACAAGCATCCCCGGTAATCTCGACCTAAAGATTGTTCCCCAGCACGATATACAAATATTCTTAACAAGCATCCCCGGTAATCTCGACCTAAAGATTGTTCCCCAGCGGTATACCAGGCGTTCAGTGGAGTCACGTCCCCAATACATTTCAAAATTTCCCCAGGAGAGTCCAATCAAGGTTTCCCCAGGAAAGTTTGAATCCATCTCCCCAAGCAGGAAGCTTATCCCCAGTAGATTTTGGAAGCTTACCCCCTACAGAGCACGAACGCGTCCCCGGCTTTATTCAAAGGGTATTTCCCTACCAGGGTATAACTGGGTTATCCTCAGCCAAAAGCCACGGAAAGATCGTCCTCGGCGAAGTCTTCTTACCCCCAGCGAAGTCTATTAAAACAACACAACATAACAACGGTATCCCCAGCGAAGTTACCATCAACATTCCAGCAAAGTACCTCTCTTCCCACAGAGTATTGTTCCCCAGCAAGATCGCTAGGGTAATTTTCTCCCCGCAGAGTGTTCTATTCGCCAAGTTTATTCCCCAACGGAGTTATCTTCTCCTACCGGTATTCTTGCAACTATCATCCCCAGCGGAAACAACAAAGCATTGTTCTCTAACATCAGCCCAGGATGTGACTTCCCGGCACCCGTCAAGGATTTATTATCCTAAGACGAAAACATACATTCATAAACATCACATACATCATGATACATGCATAAACGCATCATACCTTACAATCTCATTTATGTTGAGAACATCATTGCTTGATCCATATCATGCATTGCATATAACTGACCTTTACCTTTCAGGAAAGATCCAGTTAAGTTCTCAGCTATATTTCAAGACCTAGCCTGGTTCAGTTAAGTCGACCCTAAGATTTTCCTGATTCTTATCCAGTCAAAGGCCTTCTCTGGTTCAGTCAGATCGACCCTAAGATCTCCCTGATTCTTATCCAGTTGAAGATATTCCAAGACCTTGTCCGGTTCAGTTAAATCGACCCTAAGATTTTTTTTATTCTTATCCAGTCAAAGGCCTTCTCTGGTTCAGTCAGATCGACCCTAAGATCTCCCTGATTCTTATCCAGTTGAAGATATTCCAAGACCTAGCCTGGTTCAGTTAAATCGACCCTAAGATTTTCCTGATTCTTATCCAGTCAAAGGCCTTCTCCGGTTCAGTCAGATCGACCCTAAGATCTCCCTGATTCTTATCCCAGTAGAAGACATCCAAGATTCTCTCAGCGTTACTGTTGAGGTTGAAGTCGCCCAAGATTCTCTCAGCGTTACTGTTGAGGTTGAAGTCGCCTATGATTCTCTCATCGTTACTGTTGAGGTTGAAGTCGCCCAAGATTCTCTCATCGTTACTGTTGAGGTTGAAGTCGCCCAAGATTCTCTCAGCGTTACTGTTGAGGTTAAAGTCGCATATGATTCTCTCATCGTTACTGTTGAGGTTGAAGTCGCCCAAGATTCTCTCAGCGTTACTGTTGAGGTTGAAGTCGCCTATGATTCTCTCATCGTTACTGTTGAGGTTGAAGTCGCCCAAGATTCTCTCAGCGTTACTGTTGAGGTTGAAGTCGCCTATGATTCTCTCATCGTTACTGTTGAGGTTGAAGTCGCCCAAGATTCTCTCAGTGTTACTGTTGAGGTTGAAGTCACCCAAGATTCTCTCAGCGTTACTGTTGAGGTTGAAGTCGCCCAAGATTCTCTCAGCGTTACTGTTGAGGTTGAAGTCGCCCAAGATTCTCTCAGCGTTACTGTTGAGGTTGAAGTCGCCTATGATTCTCTCAGCGTTACTGTTGAGGTTGAAGTCGCCCAAGATTCTCTCAGCGTTATTGTTGAAGTTGAAGTCGCCCAAGATTCTCTCCCCGTTACTGTGGAGGTAGTAATCGCCCCAGGTTCTCTCAGCGTTCCTGTTGAGGTAGTAATCGTCCAAGGTTCTCTCACCATCCCGTTGAGGTAGTAACCATCCCTGATTCATTCATCACCGTTTGAAGCTCCAGACCCGACTCCTGTAACCAACCAGGGTGCATCTATACAAAGAGTTTGAAGACAAGCTCCTGTAACAGGCCAGGTAATCATTTTCTTTTTCAGGTACGCGAGTTCTCGCTAAGGAATCTCTTACGCGATTGACACCCAGATGGCATCTATAAGCCCATCCACCTTCCATCATCTCTTAGCATGGCATCTATAAGCCCATCATCCTATCCATCAATCTCCAAATGGCATCCATAAGCCCAGTCCCACCATCACACTGCTAACATGTGAGCGCAAATTTCTGGGCACTCTAGTGTTCAATCATCTTCCACCTTCGGATTCCGAAAGGCACGTCAGCTAATCTGCATCCTCAGGTCTAAGAAGATTGAACAGGGGCAACTGTTGTACCCCAAAATTTGCCCTCCCACATTCTTCAAGATTTGCAAAGAGCATGCTTCAAAATCTCCCAAGGGTTGCACAGTCCAATAGCCTCCTAACAGTCAAAAACTAGGGTTTTGGTTCTGTAAAAGAAATTGAAGTTTCCAAGGGTCCAATCAAGTCCCACATGCCTATAAACATTGTCAAGCATCCTCATGCCAAGTTTCAAGACTCACAACATAAAATTGCACAGTCAAAAACCCTAATTGCTCAACAGGCAACTGCAGGGGCAAAATGGTCATTTGACAGTCAAAAGTCAAAAATTTTGGTCAACATATTATTTTGAAGCCACAAACATAATTTGATCAATTCTTGATCATGATTCTCAAGGCATGACTCAAAAAGTCTCAAGATGCAAAAGTTTCCATATTTGGACAGTTGAAAAAGTCAACTGTAACTTGACCAAGGCATAACTTCCACATGGTTTATCAGAAAAATTCCATCCAAAGCTCATTTTGAAGAGAATGACATTTCCTACAACTCCTCTTCACACTTCAAGTCCAATAAATGCTCTCACAAAAAGTTATCAATCTCAACATTATAGGTCATTTTCAAAAGTCAACAAAAAGGGACTTTAAGTCAAAGACCATAACTTGAGATTGGTAAATCAAAATGACATGGGACAAAAGGCATTGGTTAGAGGACTTCAAGACCTTTCCAAAATGTCCAAGAACGTGATCAAAGCTTAAAAATTTAGCAAGATATTCCTTGTGGAAGTTGGGAAATTTTTGGGAATTTTGAAAAGTCAACTTTGCTTCAAATGCCTCAAAACTGCTAATGGGCCACAATTTCTTCCAAGAATCATTATCCAAAAGTTATGCACGACCCATTGACCCAAAGGGGAGTTATTTCATCATTTTTTATTATTTATTTGAATTTTTATCACCATTAATTCATTTAATTAAATAAAATATGACAAAAATACTCAAGCATGCATTTTAAATCTTTTTATGCAGCTAATAGGTCTATCATAACTCCAAGATTTCGTGCATCACTAATATGGAAAGATTTGGCCATGATTGATATCAAAAAGGCATGAAAAAATATTGAAAAGATTACATTAAAAATCAAATATTTGATTCATCAATGCAAAGGTTTATGGACTCAAATTTCTACCCTAATTCATCCCATATACATACACAATGCAAACCTAATCAAAAAAGACATGGGAGCTGCGCTCAAAAGCAAATACACACTTTGCATTTTTGGCAAAAAAGTTCAAAACTGAAAACTGCATTACAGGGTGATTCAAAGCATACAAACGATTCAAAAAGCTTGTTGAGGTCTTCCTGGACATAACTGAATTCTTTTCCAGTCCCCACGCATCAAGAAGTGGTAGAATAAAGTCAAACTTCCTCAAACTTTTTGCATAATCGTGTCTCATAATTCATGCCACATTTTTGATTTCTAATGCTTGATTTTTACTAGTTTAATCATCCTAAAGCTAACCATGCCATTCAATTGAGTTTTTGTGCCATGTACGAGAATCTGCCATGGAAGTTTTCTAGGTTTTCAAAGATGTGAAATTGGGGACTTTTGCATATGGTAAAATCAGACCATGAGACTGGGACCATTGAATTCGTAGCATTCCAACGAATCTAAAGCACCCATCGCGCTCAATTTATCATTGGCCAATTTCTAATCACTATTTTCATGTTCTTCATTTAGTGGGGGTTTAAAACCCCCGCTATCCGTCTGTTTTTTTTTTAGGCCAAAGCAAACGAACGAAGAAGAAGGTGGGTTGTCATCCTGTGGTTGGCCATTTCAAATCTTGGCGCGCATTTTGTTAAACTCCCACTAACCTACGTTTTCTCTCTCTTATTATTCATATCCTATTATATTGACAAAGAAAGCAAATAGCACAATTGGCAAGGTGTTAGCATGGTAAACGTTGGGACCTGGGTTCGATTCCCAGGTCCCCCATATTTGCTTCTATTTTTTCTCATAACGTGTTCAGGTGATCACCATACTCAAGGGAGCACCATAGGCCTCAACGTTTGTGCCTGCCACGCGCTAGGGAGATTCATCTAATGGTCAGATCACGTAGTCCACCATGCACCCTCAGTCAACCATGTGCATACGAGCAAGAAAAGTCAACATGGCCAAGCTTCTATTGGGCCGGATCACTGCTGATCATACCTCCAAAACTGGGTCTACCACCCCTCTTGTTTGCATCTCTATCCCTTTTCTTTTCTTTTTTTTTTATTTATTTGTTTCAATTTAATTGTTTTACTTTAATTCCTAAAATTAATTTTAAATAATATAAAAACACACAAAAATCAGAAAGTCAAAATAAAAATATGTTTTAATATTTAATTCATAAATAGTTTTATTTTGTAAATAAATTTTGTTAATTAATTTAGTTTTAATTCTAGGTTTAATTCAATGTTTTTTTTAATAAACTAAAAAATGTAGAAATTAGGGTTTTAATGCTTTTATTCTTTTTTTCTTTTCGTTTACCATATTTAATTATTAATTATTTTGTAAATAAATTTATCATTAAATAATTAGGTTAAAACTAGATACAACTTAAACATTTTTTTTAATAAATTAAAAATAGTTTAGAATTAGGGTTTTTAATTCCAATTTAATTTTCTCATTAAACTCCATAAATACAAAAACTCCAAAAAATTCTTTTTCCTTTATTTAATTTAATTAATTTCATAATTTCAATTTAATTTCTTTAAAAGGGTCCAACTCCCTCGCTTTCGATTATAATGTCGTTTCGTGCGCTTATTTTATTTCTTTTTTTATAAATTTCATGTATTTATCCCAAAGCCTTGTAATAGATTAATTAGGGTATTTACTTTCCGCATTTTATTTTATTTAAATCGGGTCTTAGATTAATTTGGCGATGTAGACTCGCGCCTTTGTAATAGCGTAGGACTTTTAAATTCCGCATCTTTTAACTGTTAATAACTTGCATGGAAGAATGAATGCCAAAAATAAAAACAAAGCGTAGATCACCAATACATGAACAAGACAAATATAACTGAAAATGACACACAATTCACACACCACCCCTAGGGTACGCCTCACTGTTGCCTTGCCCCTCGGAAGGTGGTCGTCGAGTAGAGGATGTTTTAGTAAGTCCTCATGTCCATGAACATGGCATGAGGGTAGCTTCTAAGGTGTCTTCCTATTGCTCTGGTGATCACCATGTCCCGAACCCTCGAATTGACCCGAACATCTCCAACGGTGGTGCTACCTACCTCTCAATGGTGGGATGGCATTACTTTAAGGACATTTACACAGACGAATTCCTTAGGGTAGGTAGATGACTCGTAGATACTTGCTCTAATTCAAAAACAAATCAAAAACTTCTTTTCACACCGACACTTTTCAAAAAGCTTTCAAAAACAACTTTTCAAACACTCTTGAGGACTGATACAAGAGTCGAACTGAAATTTTAAATGAAACTTTTTTCAAACCCACTCTGAAAAGCAAACAAACAATTTTGAAAACACAATGAGCAAGTATCTAAGAGCCCATGGATAACCATGGATAGAAAGGGTGCTAACACCTTCCCTTTCTATAAATCTACCTCCCGAACCGAGAGCAATCTCAATAAGGAATTTTTCTGTGCTTTTGTCCTTTCCATTTGGAGAAAATAAAAGACGGTGGCGACTCTTGCTTCCGCGACATTTCGCGAACCAGCGTTAAACAGTCAGTTCCAGATCCACCGATCACAACTTCCAATAACATTTCACAGTCATACATCATTTACCAATATCATAGCATATGCATACGAAACACATATAACACGGTCTCATTTATTTTGAGAACATCATTACATAATGCATTTTCATACATCATGACATTAGATACAACTAACTCTTTACCTTTTTAGGAAAGATCAATCAATAGACAAACATCATCAACTACTTATATGACCCGACAGTATTCTCAAAGGCTACATCCGACAAAGGGCTATTTAAGCAATTTCCTTGGAGGGTCGTTCTCAAAGAGACATCTTCTGGATCAGATTAAATCGACCATAGATTTATTCTGATACTTCTTCCAGTAGACATTTTATGGCTCAGATTAAATCAACCATAAATTTATTCTGATACTTCTTCCAATTAAAGACAAAAAGACCTCTTTTGGCTCGGATTAAATCGAGTGTAGATTTATTCTGATACTTCTTCTAGTTAAAGACAAGCGTAGACATTTTCTGGCTCAGATTAAATCAACCATAGATTTATTCTGATACTTCTTCCAGTTAAAGACAAAAAGACCTCTTTTGGCTCATATTAAATCGAGTGTAGATTTATTCTGATACTTCTTCCAGTTAAAGACATGCGTAGACATTTTCTGGCTCAGATCAACCATAGATTTATTCTGATATTCCTTCCAGTTAAAGATAAAAAGACCTCTTCCGGATCATATTAAATTGAGTGTAGATTTATTCTGATACTTCTTCCAATTAAAGACAGGCGTAGACATTTTATGGCCCAGATTAATCAACCATAGATTTATTCTGATACTTCTTCTAGTTAAAGACAAAAAGACCTCTTCTGGCTTAGATTAAACCGAGTGTAGATTTATTCTGATACTTCTTCCAGTTAAAGACATGCGTATACATTTTCTGGTTCAGACTAAATCAACCATAAATTTATTCTAATACTTCTTCCAGTTAAATACAAAAAGACCTCTTCTGGGTCAGATTAAATCGAGTATAGACTTATTCGGATACTTCTTCTAGTTAAAGACATGCGTAGACATACCCACAAATGGTCTCAAATACTCAAAGCCACTCAAGAGTTGACTTATCAAACCTCTTCCTAAGAAAGGGTCTTCAACTAGGGTTTGGTGCTTCTCAAAGAAGATTGGGCTTCAAAGGTCTTAAATGACTTTCATGGTTCATCATAGGTCCTCAATAATGCTTATGTCAAGTTTTAAGTCTTGCATCACATGTTTGCTCAGTCAATGGCTCAAAATATTGAAAGTCAATTGTATTGGGTAAAAATTCAACTATGGACAATATACAGTCAAACTTCAAGATTTTTTTGTTAACATCAATATTTTACGGTGATATTCATCATTTGATCAAGGGTTGATCATGATTCCTCAAGGAAAACCCTCAAATCATCAAAGGTCAAAAATTACCAAATTAGGGTTTTTATTGAAGATGACTGATCATTGACTTTTGGCCTAGTGCATGACCTAATGGCTTAAAACATGATCTCAAGGGCTCAAATACAACATATTTACCTAATTACATGGTTCAAGACATTTCCAAAGATACAAGTGATTGATAATTGAAAATTTGAATCAATTGATAAAAAGTCAACAGTTACATAAAAGTCAAACTTTGACTTTTTGGTCAACATTTGAATTCAAAAATCAAGAATCATCAAAAAATTAAAAACTATCAAGTTTGATCATCAAGAATCAACAAAGTCAAGAAAATCAAGAAAAAGTCAACAAAAGTCAAAAGTTGGAAAATTTTCCAACACTTAGAAAACTTTCTAAGTGTTTTGTTCTTAACAAAGTCACTATTTTATGGCCATTTTTCACTAAGATACAAACTGGTTCAAGGAAAACTTTAAACATGAAAGTTGTAGGAATTAATGAATTCTACAACTTTGTATATGTGGGATGATCCTCTAAAAGTATTTGGATTAAGAGATATGGGCCCATGAAGTTCTGATACTTTTTATCTAACACTTAGAAATATTTTTGATCAGTTTTTCATCTCAACTTCTTGGCCAATTTTCACCAATTTCCCTATTGATTTAGTCAAAATGGTCAACATGAAAGTTAAAGATCTTGCTCTAAGCTTTCCAAAATGTCCAAGAGCATAAAAATATCATGCTTGAGCAAGGAGAATCGAAGACATTAAGTTAGGAATTTCATGCTTGAATTTCAAGTCATTTTGTGAAGAACTCAAGAGTAAATCTCATAACCTTATCACTCAATCTTACTTTTTAGGCCATGTTGCTTCTGAATCTCCACATAAATATAGATTTACATAAAATTATGGTGCATTACACAAGGATTTGAAGCTTTATCCACTTGATCATACCATTTTTGGATGAAATTGCAAAAAGCTCCATATCCATTTGCATAAAGACCACTCCTTGAGCCTCTAACTTATTTCTTCTGATCACACTCAACATGAATGCTCATAAGCAACATCTCTAAGCCTACTAGCAACCCTATTTATACATTGGAACCATGATCTTCATGTAACTTTCTGACTTGCATTTCAACCAAGTCTCAAAACCTTAAGGCTCAAACCTGATCAGCCCTTGCCCTCAACCGTTTTCCTATAAATAGAGAGGTCATTTGTAAGCCAAAGGACGAATTCACAAGCCCTCTAAACCTCTCATACACTCTCAAACCCGAATTGGCCATAAAACTCATTTCTTGAGTTTTCAAAATCCATTTCTTTGAAACTCTCAAACCTTGCAACTTTTGTCCAAACAAATCATCCAAACACTTCATACACATCATGTATAAGTGATATAAACTCATGTTTCATCAGTGTAACATCATCTTCATCATCCACCATTTTCACTTTTCATACTTGCAAGTCGACTTGGTCAGAGGTATCCAGAGGTTCTCAGCACCAAGTGAGTATCCAAACAGCTTCCTCATGGTCCAAGCAAGCTCACCAAATCATCATTTCACCTCTGGAAGTCGTGTAGAGGGCGTTGAATTTCTGTATCAAGAGGTAAGTTTTTCAAACCTTGAAATCTCTGTACAAGCATCATTTGCATTTATTTTCTAAAAATAAAATGTAGATATCATGCCTCTAAAGCTAACCATGTCCTTAGTTCTCATTTAAATTGGCTGTGTGATGAGAATTTTGACTCTGAACCATTAGGGTTTGTTTTTGGTACCAACAAAAATTCTTTTTAATCTTTGAGTTTTTAGCTTGAGTAAATTACATGGTTGAAGTCATGATTAAATTTCAAGCAAGTTTGGCACTTTTAAAATAGATGAGAAATGAGAGTTTTTGAAAATCAACAATGGTGTTGTTGTTGGCTGTTTCACGCGAGGAAGAAGAAGGAGACAATTTCAAATTTTCAGAATTGATTTCATATTATATTTAATGAGGGCGTTTCATAACCAGATGAAGGCAGCCACCCGAGTGGTAAACTATGCGCACCTATGATCTCAGGGACCTGGGTTCGAGCCCCAGTGGTACCCTTTTATTTTTTCATATATTTTTCTTGCAGATTCAGCACACCAAGCCTTCGTAAGTCCATCGTGTGTCCTCACCTCATCACCATCAGATCTTTACAATTTCATATCTGATGCCCCATATCTACGCGCCTATGATGAACCCTCAATGGACAGCCACAATGGATCAATATAGGCATATGGGCTTGTTGTTTGGGCCTAGTAATTTCTGTTTCCAGCACCCCCTAAACATTTTCATATTAGGCCAAAATCCCTATATGTTTTTTGTTTTAATTACTTTTTCTACATAATTAAATTAACTTTTTCTTAAATAAAATTAATCTAGACATTAGGTTTTTTCTATTAACTTAATAAAAAAATTAATTAAATAAATTTAACTTTTTTCATTTAAATTAATTATTTAGTTTTTTTAGGGTTATCATATAACTTTTTTTCTTAAGTTAATTCATTTAGAAACTTTTCTTTTCTTTAAAAAAAATTAAAATCAATTGGATTTAGGTTTTTTTAATTAATTAAATTTTTATAAATAAAATTTTTCATTTTAATCACACATTGTTTTATTTAATAATTAGTTTGTAAATTAATTAGAATTAGGATTTATTATTTCTACACTATAAAATATTTTCTAAGTAAAACACCCAAAAATATTAGAATTTCTTAGGTTTTAAATTTATTTTCCTTTTCACCATCTCTGCGCGTTTGTTTATTTTTCGCATCGTTATTTTCATAATTATGTAACTGTTAAAGGATGTAATAGATCAAATAAGGTTTACTTTAGTTTTCTCCCCAATTTTTATGGTTTGTACTCCCCATCCCCGAAGCCTTGTAATAGTGTAGAATATTTAATTTCCATAATCTGCATTCCTTATTACTGTTAGTTTAATAGGATTGTATGGCAAAGACTAAAAGCAAACATTAGATAACTATAAATCCAAGACAAAAATAACTGAAACCAATCACTTTACACACAGACACCTCTAGGGTGACCCTCACTTGTTGCCTCGGATAAAAAACAGTCATGTCCCTCGAACGTGGGATGCTTTAGAAAAGATCCTCGATTGAAAGATCGTAGTCCCTCGATGACCCTTTGATGTTTCCTTTGGTAAACGATCTTAGTCCCTTATGAAAACTGCAAAGCATCCTACAAGTTACTTTTATGACTGTACGATGACCCGCCATGTCCCTTCACATCCAACGATAGGGCTTCCTATTAACTAATGGTAGGATAGCACTATCTAAAGGCGGAGGAAAAGAACGAAAGAGCATTGAGTAGGTAGATCTCTCGTAATCGCGTGCTCAAAAACTAAAAAACAAATCTTCAAAACTCATACTTTCAAAAACAACTATTTTCAAAACACTTTATAAACACTCTTGAGAACTGATACAAGGGTTATTATAAAGAAAACTACCTTACATTGGCTTCTTCAAAACATTTCACAAAACAACACTTTCCTTCAAAATATTTTCAAAAACAAATATTCTGTATACATTCTCAACGATACGAGAATCATTATAAAATTGTCGCGCTTAGGCATTTTCAACATACACAAGCACAAAGTATTTCCAAAAAGTGAACTAGTGATTAAGATCCTGTAGATAACTACGGATGAAATGGGTGCTAACACCTTCCCTTTTCATAACTTACCCCCGAACTCAGAAAAATTCTCAAGGGTCTTTCTTGTTCTTTTCACCCTTTCCTTTATTGGATAAAAGAAAAGTCGGTGGCGACTCTTGCTATCAGCAACATTTGCGATAAAACGCGAAACCCAAAAGTCTGTTCTCCTACCGTATTACACCCTGCCTCAAGAAATTTGTCCCAAAATCTCAAGTTTTTTCAAAGAACCCTAAAAACTTCAAACCCTACCTACAGTGCCTTTCACTACAAATTAGCCACTCCATTCACTCCCAGCAATCATACAGAGTAAGAATGAATTAAATTTGATGGTTCAAAGCTCACGAAATATGCATGCATTCATCACCGATTTCATGATCTTTACAAAAATCTTATTTTTTATTTTTGTTTTGTTTTAAACCATACTAATGCCATGAATACGTTTCTAAGATGTGTTTGTACAGGTTTGGATCATCATAATGATCCCATGCAATCCATATCGTGAGATACCATGCTTGCACGGATCCACATCTTTTTTCTTATACCTCTCAAACCACACTGTTTCAGTCCAAAATAACCCTTCCATTGGATTCACAAGGGCCAATTTAGGGGGGGGGGGGGGGGGGGTAGGGTTCTTTTCTTTCACTAATGTGCGTTGTTTTGCAGATGAAAGAATTGGTATCGCCAGAGAAGACGATTGGAGCTAGGGCTCTAGCGTCTCTCCGGTCTATATGTTTTTGTTTAATATTTATTTTAATTGTTTCATATAAGTCAACAGATATATTACCGCCCCAGCGGTTGAAACGCGTACGCTAAGTCACTACTATACAAAAGGATGGGTTCGATCCCTGCCTTTTGGTCGTTTTCACGTTTTTTCTGATTTTTGCAGGTCGTATACATCACGTCCTCGTACATCAACCAGGCACCCTCAAGTTTCGCAGCCGTTCGATTCCTGCCTTTTGGTCGTTTTCATTTTTCTGATTTTTTCAGGTCGTATGCAGTGTGTCCTCGTGCATTAATCGGGAACCCTCAGTCTTGCAGCCCTCGGATCCATATCTGACGCTTCCAAATGCACAGCCTGCAATACGCCCCTTTCAGCCATCACACTAGATCAGGCGCTGACACTCGTTGGGGCCTGGACCTTAATTGCAATCTGCACCCCCACTGTTTGCTAATTCTGGCCTAACTCTTTCTCTTTTTTATATATATTTTTTCTTTTACCTTTTATTATTTAATTAAAATACCAAAAAATATTAACTTTTTCAATTAAAACTAATTTATACTTTTATGTTTTTTTAATTATTTTCTAATTCATCGACCTTTTTTTAAAATTAAATTAGTTTCTTTTTTTAATTAAAATTAATTTAGTTTCTTTAGGTTTTTCACTAAACCCTTTTTCTTAATTAAAATCAATTTATGGATTTAGGTTTTTAATTAATCAATTTCCTTTATTAATTAAAAGTAATTAGGTTATTAGATTAATCATTAAAACCTCTTTTTTATTAAGCAAAATCACAAAACAATTTCCTTTTCCATTTCCTTCTTTCCACTTCGCGTATTTTATTGCTTTTGTGTTTTTCCAATTATGTATTGTTGTACCCCAAAATTTTCCTCAAGACTTGTCAAGAAGAAGCTTCAAGTTGCTCAAGTTGGCTCAAGATTTGGACAGTCAAATCACCTCCTAAGGCAGTCAAGTCAAAATTAGGGTTTTGTGTTGCATCAAGGTCCTCACATCCAAATGACCTCAAGTGCTCCCCAGTGTCCTAATATGTTATTAAGTTCATCCATGTCAAATTTCAAGCCTTGCAGAGGAAGTTTGGTCAGTCAATTGCTCAAGAGGCCCAAAAATCGACTGTGCTAGGGCAAAAGTCAACTGTGACCCAAATACAGTCAAACCTCAAGATTTTTTGTCAACATTATCATTTTGAAGGTTAATTCATCATTTCATCAAGGGTTGATCATGATTCATCAAGGATTGCTCAAGATTCATCAAGATTCAAAAGTTGCTAAATTAGGGTTTTATAGGAAAAGTCAACTCAACTTTGACCAAGCATAACTTTCTCATAATTTATGAGAAATGACCCATCCAAAGCTCATTTTGAAGAGGATGCAATTTCCTACAATCCATCTTCACACCCCAAGATCAATAAATGCTCTCACAAAAACTTACAAATTTGGACATTATAGGTCATTTTTGAAAATCAACAAAAACACCTTTTTTTGCCAAAGCTTATAACTTGAGCATGGAACATAAAAATGAGATGAGACTAAAAGGGTTGGTTATAGGACATCTCAAGGTTTCTAAAAAGTCCAATAACACTTCCAAAAGTTCAAAATTGAAGAATTTATGCATTGTTGAAGTTGGGCATTTTTCCAAAATTGCCAAAAGTCAACTATCCTCAAAACTCCAATTTTTGACAAAAGGGCCCACTTTTTCCCACTTGATTTGGTCTTATCACACCACACACGTGTCCCATATTTAATTTCATGACCAAACATTTATTTTTCTATTTTATTTAATTTTTGTTGATTTAATTCATTTTAAATCTATATTAATTCAAATAAAATCCAAAAATTAATGGAATGAGATTTTTTGGATCATTGCAGCTTTCAATCAACAAGATACACCTAGTCAATTCGTATCAAGCTTGGTTATGCACAAAAAAATCAGATTTCGCCTATTTTTGGAAAGCTTATCAATGGTGATCAAATCCAATATTCCATCTTCAATGCACTTGGATTATAGCCCATATTTTGACCTAAATGCATTCCATTATATGCACACAAGCTAGCCAGACCAAGAGGATGCGAAAAGCTCTACAGAAACGGCCATACCAAGTTTGTGAAAAAGCTTGAAAAGTTTGAGATCGAAAACAACCTTGGAGGCCAATTCAATCCAAAATCACAACACTACTCCCTTGCCTGACATCCTGTGAAGCTATAGCGATCAAAACCAGCCCTTGAAACATCCCCAAATGCGCTGTAAGTCATCCTGAACATAGCCCTATGCACGAATTCGTAACCTTGGATTCTTGCGTTTTCTTGCCAAAATATTGATATATTTGTAATCCTTGCATAATTTCCAAGCATTCTGCATTGTTTGATTTCATTCTTGTGGCTTCTAACCCCGCATCCAGAACCTAGGGTTCTTGTTCTTGTTTTTAGGCGTTTTTTATGCAGGTTAAATTAAGGCTAATAATGGGTATAGGATTGATCAGGAAAGAGAGACGAACATATTGATGTTCTTCGTTTGCATTTATATAGCCTGTAACTCATGTTTGGATGGCCCCTGCAAATTTTGCTACGGACTCAAATCCGCAGGAAACAAACGCAAAACGCGAACCAGCATTCCAAAAATAGTCAGTTCTATTCCCACCGATCACAGAACTGGCGACTCTGCTGGGGAGTATATAAGTGAGTGTACCTTAGGATTAGATCACTTGTGTTTTCAATTGTATGCTTTGTATGCTTTAATTTTGTGGGCTTGTATCGGAGTTCTATAGATCCTAACCTAGATTTGGGGATACCCTTTAGGTAAGTAGCAATAAACTGTGAGGGATCTGTACGGTGTAGATCGATACGGATGAAGCAGTAGCTATGTTGGTGTGGCACCTTGGTCTGTACCGATATCCCTTGTGTTGGAACGAGGAGAATATGGTTCTTCTAAGGAGTCATTAAGCACCAACTGACCTTAGAACCTTAAATTGACCAACTTGGCCATAGAACAGTAGCAGTATACTACACTCATTGAGACTAAACTCTCGCGATGATTCCGGCCGCAAGAAAAGGTTTCTAAACTAGAATTATGACCGATTGAGGGTAGTCAGTGATATTGAGATCCTCTAGAACCCGGTTACTATTTTTTAGGACAGGTCTTAACCAACTGAACTGAAAGAGGGTAGTACCTAAGCTCCATGCCAGCCTGAAATCTAAGGGCTCTTTTGTGTGACTGGTGTGCCTTTACCTTGTTTGCCTTTTGTGGATACTTGTGGTGTGCCTTACCATGACATCATGACATCATAACATTGCATACATTTTGCATAAGGACTAACCTATTTCAAAGACAAGAGGGTTTCATATTTGCTCTATTTTGTAGGACATCATGATGCCCATGTGTAGGAATACTATCCGGATCAACTTTGTCCAAGCACCTACCCTGCTTAAAGATTTGGTTGTCAGGATTCTAGACACTACTTCCTTCATCAGAAGGCATAGTTCTCTTCTCAGTTTGGTCACCTCAAAATTGGATGAACAAATGATGAGTGTTCTGGTCCAATTCTATGATCCATTGTACCATTGTTTTACTTTCCAGGACTTCCAGCTGGTTCCTACCCTAGAAGAATTCTCTGAGCTGCTCGGTATCTCCGTCCTGGAACAGACTCCGTTTACTGGTTGGGAAAAGACTCTCAAGCCCGAAGAAATTGTTGCAGCCCTTCACTTGACTAAGAAGGAGGTAATGGCTAACTGGGAGACTAGAAGTGGAGCTAAGGGTTTTCTGGCTAAGTTTTTGGTTGACAAAGCTAATTACTTCTGGGACAGTTTAGACTTCAAGTCATACGAGGACATTCTGGCCCTCTTGATTTATGGTCTGGTATTGTTTCCGAATCCTGACACTTTTGTTGATATTAATGCCATAAAGATCTTCATCTCTCAGAATCCGGTACCCACTCTCTTGGGTGATATGCTTCATCAGCTCTATGCTCGTACTGCCCGAAAGCGGGAAACTTTAATGTGATGTGTTCCTTTATTGTCGAGGTGGTTTATTTCGCACCTCCCTAAGTCCATGCTGAAAAACAAAGAAGGAATGGGCTGGGCTTATAGGATGATGTCTCTTTCTAATGATGACATTATATGGACTCTTAAAGGTATGGACGAGGTGACTGTCATTGATCGTTGTGGAGAGTATCCTAATGTTCCATTGATCGGACTCCATGGAGGGATTTCTTACAACCCATGCTTAGCTCTCCGTCAGTTTGGAAGAGCCAGAAGAGAGGGGCCTCAAGAGCTACTGATGCCCCATATCATATTTGATTTTCAGGGAGATAGCGACGAGCTGCGTCGTAGATTCATAAGAGCCTGGTGTGATCGGTGGATCTGGAACTGACTGTTTAACGCTGGTTCACGAAATGTCGCGGAAGCAAGAGTCGCCACTGTCTTTTATTTTCTCCAAATGGAAAGGACAAAAGCACAGAAAAATTCCTTAAAGAGATTGCTCTCGGTTCGGGAGGTAGGTTATAGAAAGGGAAGGTGTTAGCACCCTCTCTATCCATGGTTATCCATGGGCTCTTAGATACTTGCTCATTGTGTTTTCAAAAATGGCTTGTTTGCTTTTCAACTGTGGGTTTTTAAAAAAGTTTCTTTGAAAATTCCAGTTCGACTCTTGTATCGGTCCTCAAGAGTGTTTGAAAAATTGCTTTCGAAAGCTTTTTGAAAAGGTGTCGGTGTGAAAAGTATTTTTTTGATTTGTTTTTGAATTTAGAGCAGGTATCTAGAGTCGTCTACCTACCCTAAGGAATTCGTCTGTGTAAATGTCCTTAAAAGTAGTGTCATCCCACCATTGAGAGATAGGTAGCACCACCGTTGGAGGTGTTCGGGTCAATTCGAGGTTTGGGACATGGTGATCACCGGAGCAATGGGAAGACACCTTAGAAGCTACCCTCATGCCAGGTTCCCGGATCATGAGGACTTACTAAGACATCCTCTACTCGACGATCACCTTTCGAGGCAAGGCAACAGTGAGGCGTACCCTAGGGGTGGTGTGTGATTTGTGTGTCATGTTCGTTTATTTTTGTTCATGTTATTGGTGATCTACGCTTGTTTTTATTTTCCATTCATTCTTGCATGCATTTGTTAACAGTTAAATTGCGAGAAACGTAAAGTTCTAAGCTATTACAAAAGGCGCGGGTCCACATCGCCAAAATTTCTTGAACCCGATTTGACAGAAAAATAAAGAATTAAAAATGCGAAAGATTAAAATGTTACATGGCCTTGGGAGAGGTACATAAATATTATAAAGAATAGAAAATAAATATGCGAATTGGAATTAAAGTTGAAACGAGGGCGTTGGACCCTTTTTAATTAAATTAAATTAAACGATTATTAAATTAATAAAATCAAAATGAAAAGAAATTAGTTTTTGGTATTTTTTGGTATTTAGGAGAATTTAATGCAATTAAACCTAATTCTACAATTTTTATTTTATTATGAAAACATATTAAAGTTTAACCTAAAATTAACCCTAATTATTTTACATGCAATTTAATTACAAAAATAAGTAATAGTAAATATTTAATTATTATGAAAGAAAATAAAAAGGGATAAAAAATTAATTAAACCCTAATTCTACCAATTTTAGATTTTTATTATGAAAATATTACAATTAAACCTAATTTAATAACTAAAATTAATTAATGCAATTTATTTACAAAAATACTAAAATAAAATTATTATTTTTTTCATCTTTTCTGATTTTTTATGTGTTTTTTATATATTATGAAAATATTAAATTAATTAATAAAACAATAATTGAAAGGAAATAAAAATAATAAAAAATAAAGAATGTAAAAGAGTTTGCAAACCTAAGGGGGTCTGCCCCTAATTTGGAGGGTGAAGCCCAGCAATTTGAGCCCAATTATTCATGGCCTGGCTGACTTTTCCACTCACGTACCCAAGCGTTGACTAGAGTTTATCATATTCTTCAGATCCTGGCCCTTGATTGAATCCAGTGGGACGCGTGGGCAGCTGGATTGAGAAGCGCATGGTACACCTTAACGTTGAAACTACACATGAACATCATATGAAAAATAATATGAAAGGGGGTGGGGACCTGGGATTCGAACCCAGGTCCTGATGATTACCAACCAAACGCTTCACCAACTGCTCCACTTTGTTTTCTTTGTATACTATATAATAAGCAATCAATATAAAACAAAACAAACGCGTTAGTGGATTTTTAGCGCGAACTTTCAAATTGACCAATCATTGATAGCCACTGGATCATCTTCCTCGTTGGCTTGTTTTTTCCTGAAATACAAAAAATCATAGGCAACGGTTTTGAACCGTTCTAAAAGGCATCATTAGAGAAAATAGAGAATAGCTCATGGGCATTTATAAATTGTTCGGACTAGGGCCATTAGAATCGTCTCTTTCTCACGATTCCAATGATGCATCTCTCATGGCCTAATTGTTCCAGGTTTGGAAACCCCTAAATCAATTTCCACGGAAACCTAATATACTCTCATGGTGGATTCTTTGTTTTAGCACGAAACTCCAATCAAATTACGCAGGTAGCTCGCAAACATCATTCTAAACACAAAAACAACAATGAAATATGTTAAAAACGCATGAATGATGGAAAACGATTTTGGAATTTTTCTTACCAACTTCAATGGTGATCTCGTGTTTTCTTGAGTATGGGACTTAGGTAATGATTGGAAAACGTCCTATGATCCTTAAGGAAGCTAATGGAACAACTATTTGGCCCTGAATCGTCCTAAAACTTGGTTTTCAGATTTGACTTTTCTTGATAAATTTCAAGTTTGCATATGGCTTTTTCTGCGCAGCTTTTTGGTTAGGAGGCATTAGGTCTTGATCAAGCTTATGTATGGAACCAATTAGGTCAAAAATCTGATCAAAAGAATCAAGGAATTGATTATACAATATTTGATTTTCAATCCATTATTTTGCAATCTTTTTCACATGCTTTTGCTACCAAATCATGACCAATTCAATTGATTCTTTCTATATTTGGCTAGGCACGAAATCTTGAGTACATATTATGCATAAAAAGATTTAAAACCTAGGTTTAGTATTTTTCATGTATTTATTTTAATTTAAATGAATTATTAATAATAAAAATCCAAATAAATAAATAAATAATGAAGAAAACTTCCCTTTGGGCCAAGTGGTCGTGCACATGCCTTGGATGATGAATTGTGGAAGAAAAAGAGGCCCATTAGCAATTTTAGGTCATTTGAAGCAATGTTGACTTTTCAAAATATCCAAAAATTTCCCAACTTCCACAAGGCATAACTTGCTCAATTTTTAAGCTTTGCTCATGTTTCTAGGACATTTTGGAAAGGTCTTTGAGTCCTCTAACCAATGTCTTTGGTCCCATGTCATTTTGATTTACCAATCTCAAGTTATGGCCTTTGACTTAAAGTCCCTTTTTGTTGACTTTTGAAAATGACCTATAATGTTGAAATTGATAACTTTTTGTGAGAGCATTTCTTGGACTTGAAGTGTGAAGAGGAGTTGTAGGAAATGTCTTTCTATTTAAAATGAGCTTTGGATGGAATTTTTCTGATAATCCATGTGAAAGTTATGCCCTGGTCAATTTACAGTTGACTTTTTCAACTGTCCAAATAAGGAAACTTTTGCATCTTGATGATTTTTGAGCCAAGATTTGAGAATCATGATCAAGCATTGATCAAATGATGTTTGTGGCTTCAAAATGAGATATTGACCAAAAATTTGAACTTTTGACTGTCAAATGACCATTTTGCCCCTACAGTTGACTGTAGTGCAATTTAGGGTTTTGACTGTGCAATTTTGTGCTGAAAGCCTTGAAACTTGGTATGAGGATGCTTGACCATATTTATAGGCATGTGGGACTTGATTGGACCCTTGGAAACTTCATTTTCTTGATCAGAACAAAAACCCTAATTTTGACTGTTTAGGATACCCTTGCACTGTGCAACCCTTGGAGAATTTTGCAGCTTGACTTGGCAATTTCTTGAAGGATATGGGAGGGAAAATTTTGGGGTACAACACCTGGGACAGAGTTCACCAATCTGACCCACATGAGTTGGGACCAAAGACTTCTCTGCCAATGGAGCCATACCTCAGATGGGTCTGCATCCGTGCCCAGAGGTTAGGTATGCCATATGAAGCTGTCAGGCCTGTTACTCTTGAAGTTGCTAATAAGGAGGGGGTTCCTCCAACTATTATCCACCCTTATATGCCCGCTGATATTGGGACACTGAAGAGGTCTTGGATGCAACTGCGGGAAGAACGGGATTCTTATCGGGAGAGGTTCGATGAACAGGAGCAGAAGATCCAGAAGCTGACCAGACAACTGGAGAACGAGAGGATCCTGAATGATTATGTCCGCACTGAGAAGAAGAGACCATGGGAGCATTGATGGACCGTTGATGATTTCTTTTACAGATTTTATTTACTTTTCAGTATTTCCATTCTTGTAACGCCTAAGGGCAATTTGTTGAACAATTTAAATTTTGAAGTTTAAATCTAATAAAGTGTGTTTCCTTTCTTGTTTACAAATTTGAATCCCGATTGTCTTTGAAATCATAATCATACGCATTTCATCCCATGCACTTCATAAACAGGTACCCTTTTTACAGGTCTCTTATCTTCTTCGCTGTTTATTTCAGCAATCACCATGTCTACTGAACCTTCAACTGAGCAAGATATCAAGGCCCTCCAGGCCCAGAATGCCCAGTTTCAAGAGTTGTTCATGAATCTGGCTAAGGGTCAGCAGGACCTGAAGACTTTAATTCTGAAAGAGAAAAAGAAGAAGAAGAAGAGGACCATATTGTTCAACACTGGACGCAGGTTTGGAAATGGGCTGCAGAATGAAGTTGATCTGACCACCTCATCTGGAGGGAAGGATAGTCCACAAGAAAGGAGGGCTCCTAGCCCTATGTTCTCCGACAACGAGACGGACTATGATGAAGAACAGTATCCTCCTGCTGAGGATAAGTACAAACAGCTGGAAGACCGTTTGAGCGCTATGGAGATACAGAAGGTGCCCGGTCTGGACTTTGGAGATCTAGGTCTATCATTTGGGGTAGTGATTCCCCATAAGTTCAAGGCACCTGCCTTTGCCAAGTATGACGGAGTTTCCTGTCCGAAGCTGCACCTCCGGTCATATGTGAGGAAGATCCAGCCTTACACTGCTGATAAGAACTTGTGGATCCATTTCTTTCAAGACAGTCTCTCAGGGACTCAGCTTGAGTGGTTCTATCAGTTGGACGGAGCCAGTATCCACAGTTGGGAAGATTTGGCTACTGTATTTTATAGGCAGTATTAGTACAACTCCGACCTTGCTCCTACGCGTACCCAACTTCAGGGTATGTCAATAGTAACGGGTGAAGGATTCAAAGAGTATGCTCAAAAATGGAGAGATCTTGCTGGAAGGGTGCAACCACCTTTGGCTGATCGTGAGCTTGTTGACATGTTTTTGGGGACCCTGTCTGGTCCATTCTTTAACCATCTGATTGGAAGTTCTTCAGCTGGGTTTACAGATCTTATTTTGACTGGCGAGAGGATTAAAGCTGGTATTAAGGCTGGAAAGATACAGAAGGGTGCCTCATCGAGCACCGAGAAGAAGTCGTTTAAGAAAGAGTCCAGTGTTGTCTACAGTTCGAGAAGACAGAATAGACCTGAACACCGCCAAGTTGTCAATGCGGTTGGTATTTCAAAACCTGTTGGTTCCCCTCAGCATCACAATCAACAAAAGGACGAGAGACCTCGAAGGCAATTCACTCGTCTCAGCATGACTTTGTCTCAGATTCTGCCACAGTTGCTGAAGACCAATTTGGTGACTCTAAAAGAAGCTCGGAAGAATCCAAGTACCACATCACCAAAGTACAACCCTAATGCCCGTTGCGCTTTTCACTCTGATAGCCCGGGGCATAATACAGATGATTGTTGGGTTTTGAGGAACAGGGTGCAAGACCTAATTGATGCAAAGGAGATTGAGTTTGAAGCGCCCGAGAGGCCTAATGTTGTGTCTGCTCCCATGCCCAAACATGGAGTAAATGTTGTAGAGGAAGACTTGTTTGTAGTTTCCGTGGATGATATTGTTACCCCTCTGATGAATGTCAAGAAGAACCTGTTGCTAGCCGGTTTATTTACGGGCTGTGGCGAAGGTTGCCATATGTGTTCTGTTTTACATGCTGGTTGTCCATTTCTGAAGTCAGGTATCCAAAACCTGATGGATAATAAAGAGATCCTGTTTGAGAAGATTGTTGTTCCTTCCATTCCTACTGAAGAAGTTGCCATCATTACCATTTTCGACAATTCTTCCAAGGCTCCCTCGAGGAAGCCTGTTAGAATTACATCTACTCCGAAGATCGCACTCGTAGTCATCACTGTTCCGGGGCCCATCCCCTACACCTCTGACAAAGCTGTCCCTGGCACTATGGGGCAGATGTTTATGTTCTTGGAGTTAAGCAAGAGTCAGATGCTGATACCGGCGTCAGCAACATTACTGGACCTGCTAAAGTCACCCGCAGCGGTAGACTTTTCTCACCTGATATTGCTCCACCAACTGTCCGAAGACCTGTTGTCATTACACCTGCAAGTATACCCGCTGCCATTCCTGATCAAGTTCCTAGTCCTACCCCTGTCACCGAGTCATCTAATGCTCGGGGCAAAGGGATCATCACTGATGTGCCTGCCCAGACGGAGGCACCGAAGACCATTACTGTTGAAGCTTCCAAACAAGAGATGGAAGAGATTCTGAAGATTATTAAGAAGAGTGATTATAACGTAGTCAAGCAGCTGGGGAAAACCCCATCCAAGATTTCTATGTTGTCACTGTTGTTGTGTTCAGAGGCCCATGCCAAGGCTCTGATTACCTTCCTGGAGTCTGCCCACGTGCCACAAGAGACATCAGCTTATCAGTTTACAGATTGTGTGGCTAATTTAACTACTGATAATGGTTTGGGTTTCTCTGACGCCGATTTGACTGCTAAAGGGAAGAATCATAACGACGCCCTGCATGTCTCCATTGAATGCAGGGTGTTGTACCCCAAAATTTTCCCTCCCATATTCTTCAAATATTTGCCAAGATCAAGCTTCAAAATCTCCCAAGGGTTGCACAGTCCAATTACCTCCCAACACAGTCAAAATTAGGGTTTTGATTCTTGCAAAGAAATTGAAGTTTTCAAGGGTCCAATCAAGTCCCACATGCCTACATATATTGTCAAGCATCCATATGTCAAGTTTCAAGACTTACAGCATCAAGTTGCACAGTCAAAAACCCTAATTGCTCCACAGTCAACTGCAGGGGCAAAATGGTCATTTGACAGTCAGAAGTCAAAATTTTTGGTCAACATCTTATTTTGAAGCCACAAACATCATTTGATCAATTCTTGATCATGATTCTCAAAGCATGGCTCAAAAAGTCTCAAGATACAAAAGTTTCCATTTTTGGACAGTTGAAAAAGTCAACTACAATTGACCAGGGCATAACTTCCTCATGGTTTATCAGAAAAATCCCATCCAAATCTCATTTTGAATAGAATGACATTTCCTACAACTCATATTCACACTTCAAGTCCAAGAAATGCTCTCACAAAAAGTTATCAATTTCAACATTATAGGTCATTTTCAAAAGTCAACAAAAAGGCACTTTAAGTCAAAGACCATAAATTGAGATTGGTAAATCAAAATGACATGGGACCAAAGACATTGGTTAGAGGACTTCAAGACCTTTCCAAAATGTCCAAGAACATGTTCATAGCTTCAAAATTGAGCAAGATATACCTTGTAGAAGTTGGGAAATTTTTGGGAATTTTGAAAAGTCAACTTTGCACAAAAGACTTCAAAAATGCTAATGGGCCTCAATTTCTTTCATAAATCATTACCCAAAGGCTATGCACGACCCATTGACCTCTAAGGGATTTATTTTCTTATTTTTGATTAATTATTTGAATTTTTATTATTATTAATTCATTTAATTAAATTTAAATATGAAAAAATATCAAATAACACTTATCAAATCTTTTTGTGCAGCAAGTTCACTCATTATGAGCTAAATATTTCGTGCATCAATTAACAAGGACAAAATCATCCATATTTGGCATAATTGGCATGGAAAAAGATTGGAAAAGATATGAACAAAATCAAATATTGGAATCATCAATACATGGACTTTGGGCTTGGCTTTTTGACCTAATTCCATTCAGATACATATGCATAAGATAACCTAATCCTAAGACACACGAAAAACTGAACACAGGCTGCATACCAAATTGCCAAATTTTCACCAAAAGTTGGAAACTGAAATCCTAGTTACTGCACGATTCAAAGCTCCAAAAGCATTCCAATACATTCCTGACATTGCTAGGAACGTGTTGCAATCCAGAACCAGTCTCCAGACCTCAAGAATTGGTAGAACAGCATTGCACTTTTCACAAACTTATCCATTATCATGTTTTAATTTTCAAGCATTGTTCATGTGTTTTGTTAATTGATTTACACTAATAGTGATATTCTGAAGCTATTGGTAGCATTTAATTGAACCAACGACGCTTGTATCCAAATATGCCATTAAAGGATATTAGGTTTTCAGAGCTCCAAATTTAGGGGTTTTCACATATGGCAAAATTGAACCACCAAACCTATGCCAATGGATTCGTGACCTCAAGACAAAATCAATCCACACCTCGCGCCCTTTTTATATTTGCCCATGCTCTAATCGTTATTTTCATGGTTTGCAGTTAGTGGGGGTTTAAAACCCCCGCTATTTGTTTATATTACAGGCAGATGAAGAAGACGAAGCTGGCGTGTCAAGACATGACTGGGTGATTCAAATATTGGCGCGTGATTTTTTTGCTTTACACCACTAACGCTTGTTTTCTATTATAATGATTATGTTCCATAATATTAACAAAGCGCGCAAACAGCTCAACTGGCAAAGTATTCACTTGGTAAACGCTGGGACCTGGGTTCGATTCCCAGGTCCCCCCACATATTTCATGTTTTTCCCTTAACGTGTTTCTATGCAGCGTCCCTTCCAAGGCCTACCACGCATCCTCAAACGCTAGCTTGCCACATAATCTGAATGATCAATCCAAAGGCCAGAATGTGGAGACCACCATACACCTGGGTCAACCATCAAGCATGTGATCCTGGAAAGTCAAAAAAAATCTTCATTCTGATGGGCCAAATTGTTCCAATTCACCTCCTAAATGGGCCAGACACCCCCCATGGTTTGCATCATTTTTATTTTTTATTTGATTTTCCTTTTTATTCTTTTAATTGTTTTTAAGTGTTTTATTTAATTTCATAAATTAATTTTCACAATATAAAATACAGAAAAATTAAAATATGTTTAATTATATTTCTATTAATTTATTTTGTAAATAAATGTTAAATAATTAATTTAGTGAAATTAGGTTTTAAAACTTAAATCTTTTTCTTAACAAATTAAAATATGTAGAAATTAGGGTTTTTAACTTTTCATCTTTTTTTTAATAAATAATTTTCTCATCATTATTATTATTATTAATTATTAAATATTTTTGTAAATAAACATGTACATTAAATATTTAGTAAATTAGGTTAAACTTGAATATTTTTTCATTAATAATTAAAAACAACTTAGAATTAGGGTTTCTCTTCAATTTTAATTTCTTTATTTCATAAATACAAAAAAACCTAAAAAACATTTATTTTCTTTAATAAAATAAATAATTAACTTTCTTATTTCAATTTAATTTCAAAAGGGTCCAACGCCCTCGAACGTGCAACTTTAATTCTTTCGCGCATTTATTATTTTATTTTCTTGTGAATATTATGTAACTGCTCAAGCCATGTAATAGTAACTAGGTTTTACTTTCCGCATTTTTATTCAAAACGGGTCTTTGTTAATTTGGCGATGTATAGACCCGCGCCTTGTAATAGCGTAGGATTTACCTTTTCCGTCATTTAAATTTCCGCACTTTTAAATTCTAATCGCATGAAAGAATGTATGGCCTAAATTAAAAACAAGCGTAGATCACCATGATACATGTACAAGATAAAACATAACATGAAAATAACACACAAATTCACACACCACTCTTAGGGTACGCCTCACTGTTGCCTTGCCCTTGAAACGTGGTCGTCGAGTATAGGACGTTTTAGTAAGTCCTTATGTCCATGACATGATCCAGTTGCCTCGAAACGGTTGCCTCGGAATTAAAAAGGATCAATGGCATAAGGGTAGCTTCTAAGGTGTCCTACTGTTGCTCTGGTGACCACACTGTCCCTACAAACGAATTGACCCGAACACCTCCAACGGTGGTGCTACCTACCTCTCAATGGTGGGATGGCACTACCTTAAGGACTCTTACGCAGCCTAATTCCTTAGGGTAGGTAGATGACTCATAGATACTTGCTCTAATTCAAAAACAAATCAAAACTCTTTTCACACTGACACTTTTCAAAAAGCTTTCAAAACAATTTTTCAAACACTCTTGAGGACCGATACAAGAGTCGATCTGAAATCTTTAAACGAAACTTTTTCAAACTCACTCACAATTGAAAAGCAAACACTTTTGAAAACACAATGAGCATGTATCTAAGAGCCCATGGATAACCATGGATAGAAAGGGTGCTAACACCTTCCCTTTCTATAAATCTACCTCCCGAACCGAGAGACAATCTCATAAGGAATTTTGTTGTGCTTTTGTCCTGTCCATGTTGGAGAAAATAAAAGACGATGGCGACTCTTGCTTACCGCGACATTTCGCGAACCAGCGTTAAACAGTCAGTTCCAGATCCACCGATCACAGAACTGGCGACTCTGCTGGGGAATATTTATAAAGTGAGGTGTACCTTAGGACTAAGATCACTTGTGTTTTCAATTGTTGTGCTTGTTTTCTTTATTATTGTGGGCTGCATCGGAGTTACATAGATCCTAACTCGGATCTGGGGATACCCTGTTAGGTAGCATAAGTTGTGGGGGACCTATCCGGCGTAGACCGACACGGGTGAAGCAGTGGCTACGTTGGTGTGGCGCCTTGGTCTGTACCGATATCCCTTGTGTCGCAACGAGGAGAATATGGGTCTTCTGAGGAGTCATTAAGCACCAACCGACCTTAGAACCTTAAATGACTCGACTTGGCCAATAGAACAGTAGCAGTATGCTACGCCCATTGAGGCTAAACTCTCGTGATGGTTCTGGCTGCAAGAAAAGATTGCGATGCTGGAGTTATGACCGATTGAGGGTAGTCAGTGATATTAGGATCCTCTAGAACCCGGTTACTTCTGATAGGACAGGTCTTAACCAACAAACTGAAAGAGGGTAATACCTAGACCCCATGCTGGCCTAAACTCTAAGGGTTTGTCTTGTGTGACTTGTGTGCCTTATCATGTTTGCCTTTGTGAATATTTGTGGTGTGCTTTATCATAACATCATGCCATCATAACATTGCATGCATCCTGCATAAGGACTGACCATTTCAAAGACAAGAGGGTTTCACCTTTGCTCTGTTTTGTAGGACATCATGATGCCTATGCGAAGGAATACTATCCGGTTCAATTTTGTTCACCCACCTGAGTTGCTTGAAGAGTTGGTTAGCAGAATTCCAAATACTACTTCCTTCATCCAGAGGCATGGTTCTCTTCTCAGTTTAGTCACGGCAAAGTGGGACCAACAACTGATGAGTGTCCTAAGCCAGTTTTATGACCCTCTGTACAACAGTTTCACCTTTCAAGAATTCCAGCTGGTCCCTACCCTGGAAGAGTTCTATGATTTGCTTGGCATCCCTATCTTGGATCAGACTCCATTTACTGGTTAGGAAAAGACTCTTAGGCTTGAGGAGATTGCTGCAGCCCTTCCCTTGACCCACAAGGAGGTAATGGACAACTGGGTGACTAGAAGCAAAGTTAAGGGTTTCTTGGCCAAGTTTCTGATTGGTAAGGCTAACAGTTTCTGGAATGACCTGGACTTTAGGGCGTATGAAGACATTCTGGCTCTCTTAATCTATGGTCTAGTCTTGTTTCCTAATCCTGATAACTTCATTAACGTCACTGCCATAAGGATCTTCATGTCTCGGAACCCTGTGCCCACTCTCTTGGGTGACATCCTGCAACAACTTTATGCTCGTACTGCCCGAAGACGAGGAACTCTGTGGTGTTGTATTCCTTTGTTAGTGAGGTGGTTTATTTCGCACCTCCCTAAGTTCGTGCTGAAGAACAAAGAAGGAAGAGGTTGGGCTCATAGGGTAATGTCTCTCACTGATAATGACATCATTTGGACTTTCAGAGGTTTGGATGAGGTAGCTGTTATTGATCGTTGCGGAGAATATCCTAATGTTCCTTTGATTGGTACCCAAGGAGGAATCTCTTATAATCCATGTCTAGCTCTCCGTCAGTTTGGAAGGGCCAGAAGAGCAGGGCCTCATGAGATGTTGGTGCCTCACATCAGTTTTGAGTTTCAGGTGGATAGTGACGAGCTGCGTCGTAGGTTCATCAAGGCTTGGGACAGAGTTCATAAAGCTGACCCACAAGAGTTGGGACCAAAGACTTCTCTACCTATGGAAGCCTACTACAAATGGGTCCGCATCCGTGCTCAAAAGTTAGGTATGCCGTATGAAGCTGTCAGACCCGTCATTCTTGAATATCCTGATAGAGATGGGGCTCCCCCAACTGTTCTCCCTCCTCAGATACCTACTGATATTGAGACACTAAAGAGGTCTTGGGCGCAACTGTGAGAAGAACGGGATTCTTATCGGGAAAAGTTCAACAAGCAGGAATTGAAGATCCAGAAGTTGACAAAGCAATTGGAGAACGAGCGAGCTCTAAATGACTACATCCGTACTGAGAAGAGGAGACCCTAGGATCAATAATGAGCTTTGATGTGCTTTTACAGTTTTATTTCCCTTTTCAGTATTTTCATTTTATGTAACGCCTAAGGGCAACCTGTTGAACAATTTGAATTTCAAAGTTGAATCTAATGAAGTGTGTTCCTTTTTGTTTACAAAGTTGATTCCCGATTGTCTTTGAAAACATAAATCATACGCATTCCCATTCATCATGTGCATAGCAGATATTTTTCTTTTCAGGTTGCTTAATGTTCTTCACTGTTTATTTCAGCATCATGAACCCTGAATCATCTACCGAGCAGTCCATCAAGGCCCTTCAGGCTCAGAACGCCCAATTCCAAGAGCTGATTATGAGTTTGGCCCAAGGTCAAGAGGAGCTGAAGGCTCTGCTGGTTAAGAAGAAGAAAAAGAAGAGAACTGTTTTATTCAACACTGGCCGGAGGTTTGGTAACACACTGCAGAATGAGGTTGATCAAGCTGGTTCTTCTGTTGGAAAAGGCAGTCCCCAAGGGGGAAGGGCTCCAAGTCCGGTGGTCTCTGACAACGAGACTGATTTTAATGAGGAGCAATATCCTCCAGCTGAAGACATGTACAAGCAGTTGGAAGATCGTCTGAATGCCATGGAAATTCAACAAGTGCCTGGTTTGGATTTTGGAGACTTGGGTCTATCTTCTGGTGTGGTCATCCCACATAAGTTCAAAGCACCATCTTTTGCAAAGTATGACGGGGCGTCCTGCCCTAAGTTACATCTCAGATCTTATGTGCGGAAGATTCAGCCGTATACTGTGGACAAGAACTTGTGGATCCACTTCTTCCAGGAGAGTCTTTCAGGGACTCATCTCGAATGGTTCTATCAGCTGGATGGAACCAAGGTTCGTAACTGGGAGGAGTTGGCTACTGCTTTTTACAAGCAGTATCAATATAATGCCGACCTCGCTCCTACACGTACCCAACTCCAGGATATGTCGCTAGGATCGGGAGAAGGTTTTAAAGAGTATGCGCAGAAATGGAGGGACCTGGCTGGCAGGGTGCAGCCACCGTTAACAGACCGTGAATTAGTAGACATGTTCTTGGGGACCCTATCCGGACCGTTCTTCAATCATCTCATCGGTAATTCATCTGCAGGGTTTACAGACCTCATTCTGACTGGGGAAAGGATAGAGGCTGGCATGAAATCAGGGAAGATTCAGAAAGGTGCGTCCTCAAGTTCTGAGAAGAAGCCTTTCAAAAAGGAGGCCAATGTTGTGTATGGGCCTAGAAGGCAGAATAAACCAGAACGCCGCCAAGCTATCAACGCGGTGGTTATTGCAAAGCCCGCTGCCGCTCCTCGGCAACCCAACCAACCAAGGGGTGAGAGACCCAGAAAAGAATACACTCGGCTGAGTATGACCTTGTCACAGATTTTGCCACAATTGCTATCGACTAACCTGGTGACCGTCAGAGAGGCTCCGAAGGTTGTGAACACGACCTCCCCCAAGTATAGTCCCAATGCCCGCTGTGCTTATCACTCTGATAGCCCGGGGCATTCTACTGATGATTGTTGGGCCCTGAGAAATAAGGTTCAGGACCTTATTGATGCGAAGGAAATACAATTTGAGGCGCCCGAAAGGCCAAACGTTGTGACTGCTCCTATGCCCCAGCATGGAGTAAATGTTATGGATGAAGACTTGTATGCAGTTTCTGTGGATGATGTTGCCACCCCTCTACTGACTGTTAAGAGGAACCTGTTGCTAGCCGGTTTATTTCCGGGTTGTAGCAAGGGTTGCCTTTTGTGTGCTGTTTCCCCTACTGGTTGTCCGTTGTTGAAGTCAGGCGTCCAAAGCCTGATGGATAGCAAAGAAATTTTGTTCAAGAAGACCGATGTTCCTTTTGTTCCCGCTGAAGAATTATCTGTCGTCACAATTTTCAACAATCCTACCAAGGCTCCCCCGAGGAAGCCAGTCAAGATCATGTATGTTGCACCCATCATTATTACTGTTCCGGGGCCCCTCCCCTATGAATCTGACAAGGCTGTCCCATGGCACTATAGGGCAGATGTATATGTACTTGGAGTGAAGCAGGAGTTCAACACCGGTACCAGCATCAGCAATATCACCGGTCCAGCTAAAGTTATCCGCAGTGGCAGGCTCTTCTCGTCTGACATTGCGCCACCAGTTATCCGAAGGCCTCTTATCATAACGCCTGCAAGTGCGCCTGTTTCCACTTCTGATCCAGTTTCTACCCCTGCTACCGAGTCATCTGACACTCGGGGCAAAGGGATTGATGATGTGCCGGCCCGGATGGAGGCACCTAAGACTGTGAATGTTGAAGCCTCCCAGCAAGAGATGGAGGAAATCCTTAAGATAATCAAGAAGAGTGACTTCAACATCGTTGAACAGCTGGGGCATACCCCCTCCAAGATCTCTATGCTATCATTGCTGCTATGCTCAGAGGCCCATGCCAAGGCCCTGATTTCATTTCTGAAGACGGCCCATGTGCCACAAGAGACATATGCGGATCAATTCACTAACTGTATGGCCAATCTGACAGCTGACAATGGTTTGGGTTTCTCGGATGCTGATCTTACTGCTAAGGGAAAAAACCACAATGATGCCCTGCATGTCTCCATTGAATGCAGGGGCACTACTCTTGCTCACGTGTTGGTGGACACCGGTTCTTCCCTGAATGTATTGCCCAAGAAGGCCTTAGACCGGTTGAATTGTGAGGGCCTGGAGTTGAAGCCTAGCAACATCATTGTCCGAGCCTTTGACGGATCGAAGAGGATGGTGCATGGTGAAGTGGATATTCCGATTCGTGTTGGTTCTCAAGTCTTTGACTCAACGTTCTATGTGATGGACATCTGCCCGTCTTATTCCTGTTTGCTGGTTCGACCTTGGATTCACAAAGCTGGGGCAGTGACCTCCACTCTACACCAGAAGCTCAAGTACCCTGTCCGAGGGAAGATTGTTACTGTGCAGGGGGAGAAAGAATACATGGTTAGTCATCTGAACTCGTTCCGGTATATCGAGATGGACGGGGAGTTTATTGAAACCCCCTTTCAACATTTTGAAGAGGTACCTCCAACGTTGGCGTCAGCAGAAACAGTGGTTGAAGAAGACTTTCCTTTGAAGATGGCTTCCTGGAAGGACGCCCGGGCTGTAATTGAGAAAGGTGAATGTGCTAACTGGGGCAGGCTCCCTGATTTCACTCCTAAAACTGACAAGTTTGGACTGGGTTTTACTGCAGAGGCTCAGAGGGTTGTACGCAAAGCTAGGATCGGAAGACCTCCCGTGATCATCACCAACCCGGGAGTGAATGCTATAGAAGGCGATGTGGAGGAATCAGAGTTCGATAGCTGGATCTACCCGATGACCGACGGTGGACCGAACAATTGGACTGCAAAAGATCACATACTTATTACTTTTGTTACGCAGTAATGAATTCCTTTGTTTTAATTTGTAATGAACAATAAATTGAAACTTTATGGCCCGGTGTCTTACCCGGGGCACCGTGGCTTCATTTGTGAGGGCTTATTAACTGTCATTTCCATATATCATGAATAAAGACATTGGACATTTTTTTGCATTTCAAATCTTGCGCTCCTTTTCTTTCTTTCTTTCTTTATATATTGCAAAACAGCTATATTTACACACACTCACCCATACAGGTTTCAATCCACTCTGGATCTCACTGGTAACGACTCTGCTACTGCCAGTTATGACTTCGAAAATCCGATCAACTTAGCCGAAGACGAAGGTGAAGATGATTGCGAAGTGCCTGTTGAGCTTGCAAGACTGTTACTCCAGGAAGAGAGGGTCATTCAGCCACATGAAGAGCCAGTGGAAACGGTAAATCTGGGTACTGAGACGGACAGAAAGGAAGTGAAGATTGGTGCCAATCTAGAGTTCAGCGTAAAACAATGGTTGATTCAGATGTTGCATAATTATGTGGAAATCTTTGCCTGGTCCTACGAAGACATGCCTGGGTTGGACACCGACATTGTGGTCCATCATTTGCCTACCAAGGAAGAATGCCCTCCGGTTAAGCAAAAGGTCCGCCGTATGCGTCCAGAGATGTCCGAGAAGATCAAAGCTGAGGTTATGAAGCAATTCGATGTCGGGTTTCTAGCAGTGACTTCTTACCCTCAGTGGGTTGCTAATGTGGTTCCAGTGCCGAAGAAAGATGGTAAGGTCAGAATGTGTGTTGACTACAGGGATCTGAATAGGGCCAGCCCCAAGGATGACTTCCCCTACCTCACATTGACGTTCTGGTTGACAATACTGCTCAGCACAAGGTGTTCTCCTTCATGGATGGTTTTTCAGGTTATAATCAAATCAAGATGGCTCCTGAAGACATGGAAAAGACTACTTTTGTTACTCAGTGGGGCACCTTCTGCTACAAGGTCATGCCATTTGGGTTGAAAAATGCTGGGGCAATCTACCAACGTGCCATGGTTGCTTTATTTCATGACATGATCCATCATGAGATAGAAGTGTATGTCAAAGATATGATTGCAAGGTCCCAGACTGAGGAGGAACACCTTGACCATTTACAGAAGTTGTTTGATCTTCTGAAGTTGTACAAGCTAAGATTGAACCCGAACAAGTGCACCTTTGGGGTGAGATCTGGAAAGTTGCTAGGCTTCGTCGTGAGCGACAAGGGTATTCAAGTGGACCCTGCCAAGGTTAAAGCCATTCAAGAGATGCCAGTCCCTAAGACAGAGAAAGAAGTCAGAGGCTTTCTAGGACGTCTGAATTACATTGCCCGATTCATCTCGCACCTAACCGCTACTTGTGAACCAATCTTCAAGCTGCTGAAGAAAGATCAGGTAGTACGTTAGAATGATGAATGCCAGGCTGCTTTTGACAGAATCAAAGAGTATCTCCGAGAACCACCCATTCTTATGCCACCGGTTGAAGGGAGACCTCTAATATTATACCTGACAGTACTCGACAGCTCAATGGGGTGTGTGCTGGGGCAGCATGACGAGTCTGGCCGAAAAGAGCACGCCATTTATTACCTTAGCAAAAAGTTTACCGACTGTGAGACCCGATACTCACTGCTCGAGAAAACTTGCTGCGCTTTGGTATGGGTTGCTCGCCGGCTGAGACAGTATATGCTGACTCACACTACTCTGTTGATTTCAAAGATGGATCCGATAAAGTACATATTCGAAAAGCCTGCTCTGTCTGGGAGAATAGCAAGATGGAAAATGATCTTGACAGAATACGACATCCAGTACACGACTCAGAAAGCTATCAAGGGAAGTGTATTGGCAGACCATTTGGCACACCAGGCAGTGGATGACTATCAGTCAATGAACTTTGAATTTCCTGACGAGAGCATCATGATTGTGACTGATTGTGAAGTACCTGGACCGGATGAAGGACCTGAGGAAGGATCCCGATGGTCTATGCACTTTGACGTAGCCTCCAACGCTTTGGGTAACGGTATTGGTGCTGTGATCATATCCCCTCAAGGCACTCATACTCCACTCACTGCCCGGCTATGTTTCAACTGCACCAATAACATGGCGGAGTATGAGGCATGCATCATGGGTCTTCAAGCTGTGATTGACTTAAGGATCAAGTTTCTGAGTGTCTTCGGAGATTCCGCTCTCGTGATCAATCAGATCAAAGGCGAGTGGGATACGAAACATCCGAATCTTATTCCTTACAGAGAATGTGTGTTGACATTGATCCCCCATTTCACAGAGATAACTTTTGAACATTTCCCAAGAGAGGAGAATCAGTTGGCGGACGCGTTAACTACGATGTCTTCCATGTTCAAAGTCAAATGGGACAATGAGGCTCCCCGGATCATCATCTGGAAACTGGACGAACCTGCATACTGTTGTGATCTTGAGGCTGAGACAGTAACTGAAAAACCCTGGTATCATGAGGTGAAGAGGTACTTGGAAGCTCAAGAATACCCTGAAGGCGCATCTGTCAATGACAAGAAGTTTCTGAGAAGGTTCGCAACGAAGTTTTTCCTCAGCAATGACATTCTCTACAAGCGAAACCATGATTCAACCTTACTGCATTGTGTGGATAAGACTGAAGCAGAAAGGATCATGGCAGAGCTATATGAAGGTACCTTTGGAACACATTCCAGTGGACACACCATGGCAAAGAAAATCCTTCGGGCAGGATATTTCTGGTCCACAATGGAAGCTGATTGTTACCAACATTCTCGGACATGTCATAAATGCCAGATATACGCAGATAAGGTGCACGTTCCTCCAGTTCCTCTGAATGTCTTGACAGCACCTTGGCCTTTTGCAATGTGGGGCATTGATATGATCGGCGAGATTAAACCTACGGCATCCAACGGGCATCGCTTCATCCTGGTGGCGATTGATTACTTTACAAAATGGGTTGAAGCGGCTTCCTATGCCACAGTAACCAAGAATGTCGTGGCACGGTTCATTCGGCATAACCTGATCTGTCGATACGGCGTCCCAGAAAGGATCATTACGGACAACGGTACCAATCTTAATAACAAGATGATCACTGAGCTCTGCGAGCAATTCAAGATACAGCACCACAACTCTTCTCCTTACCGACCGAAGATGAATGGGGCTGTAGAAGCAGCGAATAAGAATATCAAAAAGATTGTGCAGAAGATGACAGTGACTTATAAATATTGGCACGAGATGTTACCATTCTCTCTTCATGGGTACCGTACCTCAGCAAGAACGTCAACCGGGGCAACTCCCTTTTCCTTGGTCTACGGCATGGAGGCAGTCTTACCGATTGAAGTGCAGATACCCTCTCTCCGGATAATGAAGGATGCAGATCTGAGCGAAGATGACTGGATCCAGACTCGACTTAATCAGTTGAACCTGATTGACGAAAAGAGACTCACTGCTATTTGTCATGGTCAGACGTATCAAAAACGGATGATCAGGGCATTTAACAAAAAGGTCAGACCACAAGAGTATCAAGTTGGGGATCTGGTAATCAAACGCATCATCCTTCCTCAGAGTGATCCCAGGGGCAAATGGACCCCTATGTACGAAGGGTCATTTGTGGTTAAACATGTGTTCTCAGGAGGAGCCATGATCCTAACCACCATGGATGGTGACGACCTTCCTCACCCCGCCAATGCAGACATAGTAAAAAGATACTACGCATGATAAAAGACCCGCTAGGTTGACATACCTAGGCAAAAATTAGGGCTTCTCGGCGAACCAAAAGGGTTCGGGCAAAATGATGGATGAAATAAAAAAAGTCTGTACACCCGGCAAGTCGAAAACCTGAAAAGGCGGCTTGGGCAAAAATGGGTATCCCGGTGGACTGAAAACCCGAAAGGGCGGTCCAGGCAAAAGTTAGGGATTAAAGAGTAATACTATGTCTCATTGGATCACCTTGCATCCAGAATCCGGTATCAACTATCAAGTTCAAACGACATCGATCAATCAGCTTCATCGTCAACTGAGCAGCAAAGTGATGAGACGCTCGAAGATATAAAGCGATAGCAGAGTTGGAACCCAGTGGGATTATTCTTTTCACATAGCTGTTTTGTTTTCCCTTTTTCACAAAATTGTATAAACTCTGTTGTTCGGCGGCGTTCTCTTACTAGAACGTCAGTCTCTTGTACATAAACGCCTATTTACAGGCAAATTCCACAAAAAAAATCAATACAATTCACTTTTCAGACAAATTGCCAGTTGTTTTTTTTCTTTTTTCTTTTTTGTTTTGCGAAGAACGTCCAATGTTCAATTGGTGATATACGCATTTGACACTAACTGCTAACTCATAAATATTTGCATGCGAAATAAAGGATTAATTACAGGTAACATTAGAAACAGGGGAAATAATGGGTTGTCTAAGCGATCTAATTACTCTGTCCACCAAGGTACCAAGGTAAGTTCGGCTGAAGAACATAACCAAGACATCTTAATTCCCCGGAGAGTGAGCCAGCAAGTCAGTGATACTCTCCCCAAGCAGAGTTAGTCTACTGTCAGCCTTAAGGAAGTTGGGTATCCCCAGCAGATCTCAACATTCCTCAGCAGAGTATACAAACATTCTTAACAAGCATCCCCGGCAGTCTTGATCTAAGATTGTTCCCCGGCGGTATACCAGACATTCAGTGGAGCCACTTCCCCAGTATATCTCAAAAATTTCCCCAGGAAAGTCCAGTCCAATCTGAAAAGTTTCCCCAGGAAAGTGGAATCCATCTCCCCAGCAGGAAGCTTATCCCCAGTAGATGCTGGAAGCTTGTCACCCGCAGAGCACGAACGTGCCCCCGGCTTTATTCAGAAGGTTATTTCCCCACCAGGATATAACTGGGTTATCCTCAGCCAGTAACCATGGAAAGATCGTCCCTGACGGAGTCTTCCTATCCCCCAGCGGAGTTCATCAATTCCTTCAACATAACTTAACAACGGTACCCCCAGCGGAGTTATCACCAACCTCAGCAAAGTATCTCTTTCCCCACAGAGTTCACTCCCTGCAGAGTAATCTACTCACCAAGTTTATTCCCCAACAGAGTCATCTTCCCCTACCAGTATTCTTGCAACCATCATCCCCAGCGGAAACGAAGAACTCTAAACTTTAACATCAGCCCAGGAAATAACTTCCCGGCACACGTCAAGGATTTACTTTCCTAGACAAAAACATACATTCATAAATATCGCATTTCCATACATTACAGCATGCATATACGCATCATGAACATACAATCTCATTCATTCTGAGAACATCATGACATTTCATACAACTAACGTTTTGTCTTTTCAGGACAAAGGTTAATACAAAGATAATTACCATCAACGGTCGCAACTAAAGATCTGATTCCTGTACCTTGCCAGGGTGTATCTGTTGACGACTAACATTACCAGACTCGATTCCTGTATCTTGCCAAGGCACGTCTGAAGAGTTCGAAGATCCGATTCCTCTATCTTGCCAGGGTGTATCTGTTGACGACTAACATTACCAGACTCGATTCCTGTATCCGGCCAGGGAACGTCTGAAGAGTTCGAAGATTCGATTCCTGTATCTTGCCATGGTGTATCTGTTGACGACTAACATTACCAGACTCGATTCCTGTATCTTTCCAGGGCACGTCTGAAGAGTTCGAAGATCCGATTCCTGTATCTTGTCAGGGTGTATCTGTTGACAACTAACATTACCAGACTCGATTCCTGTATCTTGCCAGGGCACGTCTGAAGAGTTTGAAGATATGATTCCTGTATCTCGCCAGGGTGTATCTGTTGACGACTATATTCTCCGGACTCGATTCCTGTATCTTGCCAGGGCACGTCTGAAGAGTTTCAAGATTCGATACCTGTATCCAGCCAGGGCACATCTACATAAAGAGTTTGAAGATCAACTCCTGTAACAGGCCAGGTAATTATTTTCTTTCTCAGGTACGCAAGTTCTCGCTAAGGAATCTCTTACGCGATCAACACCTAGATGGCATCTGTAAGCCCATCCACATACCAACAATCTCCAAATGGCATCTATAAGCCCATTTCCGACAAGGTACTGTCACACTTTCAGATGGCATCTATAAGCCCATCCTCCTATCCGCCATCTTTCCAAATGGCATCTTTAAGCCCATTCCCGCCATCACGCTGCTGATACTCTACTATGTGAGTGCAAATTTCTGGGCACTTTAGTGTTCAATAATCTTCCACCTTCAGATTACGAAAGGCACGCCAGCCAATCTACATCCTCAGGTCTAAGAAGATTGAACAGGGGCAACTGTTGTACCCCAAAATTTTCCCTCCCATATTCTTCAAATATTTGCCAAGATCAAGCTTCAAAATCTCCCAAGGGTTGCACAGTCCAATTACCTCCCAACACAGTCAAAATTAGGGTTTTGATTCTTGCAAAGAAATTGAAGTTTTCAAGGGTCCAATCAAGTCCCACATGCCTACATATATTGTCAAGCATCCATATGTCAAGTTTCAAGACTTACAGCATCAAGTTGCACAGTCAAAAACCCTAATTGCTCCACAGTCAACTGCAGGGGCAAAATGGTCATTTGACAGTCAGAAGTCAAAATTTTTGGTCAACATCTTATTTTGAAGCCACAAACATCATTTGATCAATTCTTGATCATGATTCTCAAAGCATGGCTCAAAAAGTCTCAAGATACAAAAGTTTCCATTTTTGGACAGTTGAAAAAGTCAACTACAATTGACCAGGGCATAACTTCCTCATGGTTTATCAGAAAAATCCCATCCAAATCTCATTTTGAATAGAATGACATTTCCTACAACTCATATTCACACTTCAAGACCAAGAAATGCTCTCACAAAAAGTTATCAATTTCAACATTATAGGTCATTTTCAAAAGTCAACAAAAAGGCACTTTAAGTCAAAGACCATAAATTGAGATTGGTAAATCAAAATGACATGGGACCAAATACATTGGTTAGAGGACTTCAAGACCTTTCCAAAATGTCCAAGAACATGTTCATAGCTTCAAAATTGAGCAAGATATGCCTTGTAGAAGTTGGGAAATTTTTGGGAATTTTGAAAAGTCAACTTTGCACAAAAGACTTCAAAAATGCTAATGGGCCTCAATTTCTTTCATAAATCATTACCCAAAGGCTATGCACGACCCATTGACCTCTAAGGGATTTATTTTCTTATTTTTGATTAATTATTTGAATTTTTATTATTATTAATTCATTTAATTAAATTTAAATATGAAAAAATATCAAATAACACTTATCAAATCTTTTTGTGCAGCAAGTTCACTCATTATGAGCTAAATATTTCGTGCATCAATTAACAAGGACAAAATCATCCATATTTGGCATAATTGGCATGGAAAAAGATTGGAAAAGATATGAACAAAATCAAATATTGGAATCATCAATACATGGACTTTGGGCTTGGCTTTTTGACCTAATTCCATTCAGATACATATGCATAAGATAACCTAATCCTAAGACACACGAAAAACTGCACACAGGCTGCATACCAAATTGCCAAATTTTCACCAAAAGTTGGAAACTGAAATCCTAGTTACTGCACGATTCAAAGCTCCAAAAGCATTCCAATACATTCCTGACATTGCTAGGAACGTGTTGCAATCCAGAACCAGTCTCCAGACCTCAAGAATTGGTAGAACAGCATTGCACTTTTCACAAACTTATCCATTATCGTGTTTTAATTTTCAAGCATTGTTCATGTGTTTTGTTAATTGATTTACACTAATAGTGATATTCTGAAGCTATTGGTAGCATTTAATTGAACCAACGACGCTTGTATCCAAATATGCCATTAAAGGATATTAGGTTTTCAGAGCTCCAAATTTAGGGGTTTTCACATATGGCAAAATTGAACCACCAAACCTATGCCAATGGATTCGTGACCTCAAGACAAAATCAATCCACACCTCGCGCCCTTTTTATATTTGCCCATGCTCTAATCGTTATTTTCATGGTTTGCAGTTAGTGGGGGTTTAAAACCCCCGCTATTTGTTTATATTACAGGCAGATGAAGAAGACGGAGCTGGCGTGTCAAGACATGACTGGGTGATTCAAATATTGGCGCGTGATTTTTTTGCTTTACACCACTAACGCTTGTTTTCTATTATAATGATTATGTTCCATAATATTAACAAAGCGCGCAAACAGCTCAACTGGCAAAGTATTCACTTGGTAAACGCTGGGACCTGGGTTCGATTCCCAGGTCCCCCCACATATTTCATGTTTTTTCCCTTAACGTGTTTCTATGCAGCGTCCCTTCCAAGGCCTACCACGCATCCTCAAACGCTAGCTTGCCACATAATCTGAATGATCAATCCAAAGGCCAGAACGTGGAGACCACCATACACCTGGGTCAACCATCAAGCATGTGATCCTGGAAAGTCAAAAAAGGGCTTCATTCTGATGGGCCAAATTGTTCCAATTCACCTCCTAAATGGGCCAGACACCCCCCATGGTTTGCATCATTTTTATTTTTTATTTGATTTTCCTTTTTATTCTTTTAATTGTTTTTAAGTGTTTTCTTTAATTTCATAAATTAATTTTCACAATATAAAATACAGAAAAATTAAAATATGTTTAATTATATTTCTATTAATTTATTTTGTAAATAAATGTTAAATAATTAATTTAGTGAAATTAGGTTTTAAAACTTAAATCTTTTTCTTAACAAATTAAAATATGTAGAAATTAGGGTTTTTAACTTTTCATCTTTTTTTTAATAAATAATTTTCTCATCATTATTATTATTATTAATTATTAAATATTTTTGTAAATAAACATGTATATTAAATATTTGGTAAATTAGGTTAAACTTGAATATTTTTTCATTAATAATTAAAAACAACTTAGAATTAGGGTTTCTATTCAATTTTAATTTCTTTATTTCATAAATACAAAAAAACCTAAAAAACATTTCTTTTCTTTAATAAAATAAATAATTAACTTTCTTATTTCAATTTAATTTCAAAAGGGTCCAACGCCCTCGAACGTGCAACTTTAATTCTTTCGCGCATTTATTATTTTATTTTCTTGTGAATATTATGTAACTGCTCAAGCCATATAATAGTAACTAGGTTTTACTTTCCGCATTTTTATTCAAAACGGGTCTTTGTTAATTTGGCGATGTATAGACCCGCGCCTTGTAATAGCGTAGGATTTACCTTTTCCGTCATTTAAATTTTCGCACTTTTAAGTTCTAATCGCATGAAAGAATGTATGGCCTAAATTAAAAACAAGCGTAGATCACCATGATACATGTACAAGATAAAACATAACATGAAAATAACACACAAATTCACACACCACTCTTAGGGTACGCCTCACTGTTGCCTTGCCATCGAAACGTGGTCGTCGAGTATAGGACGTTTTAGTAAGTCCTTATGTCCATGACATGATCCAGTTGCCTCGAAACGGTTGCCTCAGAATTAAAAAGGATCAATGGCATAAGGGTAGCTTCTAAGGTGTCCTACTGTTGCTCTGGTGACCACACTGTCCCTACAAACGAATTGACCCGAACACCTCCAACGGTGGTGCTACCTACCTCTCAATGGTGGGATGGCACTACCTTAAGGACTCTTACGCAGCCTAATTCCTTAGGGTAGGTAGATGACTCATAGATACTTGCTCTAATTCAAAAACAAATCAAAACTCTGTTCACACCGACACTTTTCAAAAAGCTTTCAAAACAATTTTTCAAACACTCTTGAGGACCGATACAAGAGTCGATTTGAAATCTTTAAACGAAACTTTTTCAAACTCACTCACAATTGAAAAGAAAACACTTTTGAAAACACAATGAGCAAGTATCTAAGAGCCCATGGGTAACCATGGATAGAAAGGGTGCTAACACCTTCCCTTTCTATAAATCTACCTCCCGAACCGAGAGACAATCTCATAAGGAATTTTGTTGTGCTTTTGTCCTGTCCATGTTGGAGAAAATAAAAGACAGTGGCGACTCTTGCTTACCGCGACATTTCGCGAACCAACGTTAAACAGTCAGTTCCAGATCCACCGATCACACAGGGGCACTACTCTTGCACATGTATTGTTTGATACTGGTTCCTCACTGAACGTCTTGCCCAAGAAAGCTCTAGACCGGATGGATTGCGAAGGGTTGGAGCTAAAGCCAAGTAACATCATTGTTAGGGCCTTTGACGGGTCTAAAAGGATGGTGCATGGTGAAGTTGATATTCCAATTAAAGTTGGTTCTCAGGTCTTCAATTCTACATTCTACGTGATGGATATTCGGCCATCCTATTCTTGTTTGCTGGGTCGTCCATAGATCCACAAAGCTGGAGTTGTAACCTCAACGCTCCACCAGAAGTTGAAGTACCTGGTCAGAGGGAAGATTATGACAGTACAAGGGGAAGAATAGTATATGGTCAGCCACCTCAACTCATTCAGATACGTAGAGATGGATGGGGAATTCATTGAGACCCCATTTCAGCACTTTGAAGAGGTTCCTCAGACACTGGCATCAGCTGAGACTGTGGTTGAAGATCCTCCTATGAAGATGGCTTCCTTAAAGGATGCCCGAGCTGTTATTGAGAAGGGTGAGTGTGCAAATTGGGGCCGACTTCCTGATTTTACACAGAAGACTAACAAGTTTGGTTTGGGTTTCACTGCAGAAGCTCAAAGGGCTGTTTGAAGTGCAAGGATCGGAAGACCTCATGTGTTCATCAGCAACTCGGGAGTAAATGCCATTGAAGATGATTTGGAAGAGTCTGAATTCGACAGATGGATCTATCCTACGACCAACGGAGGGCCAAGCAACTGGACAGCAAAGGACTTCATCCCTATTACTTTTGTTAACCAGTAATGAACTCTTTGTTTTGAATTTGTAACAGACAATGTTGTGAAACTTCATGGCCCGGTGTCTTACCCGGGGCACCGGGGCTTCATTTGTGAGGGCTTTTGTGTGCCATTTTCATATATCATTAATAAAAGCATTGGACGTTTTTTGCATTTCAAATTTTGCGCTCCTTGTTTTTCTTTATTATATATTTCAAAACAGCTATTTTACACACACTCACATACACAGGTCTCAATCCACTCTGGATCTCACTGGTAACGATTCTGCTACTGCCAGTTATGACTTCGAAAATCCGATCAACTTAGCCGAAGACGAACGTGAAGATGATTGTGAAGTGCCTAGTGAACTTGCAAGACTGTTACTCCAAGAAGAGAGGGCCATTCAGCCACATGAAGAGCCGGTGGAAACAGTGAATCTGGGTACTGAGGCAGACAAGAAGGAAGTCAAGGTTGGTGCCAATCTGGAGCCTAGTGTGAACCAACGGTTGATTCAGATGTTGCGTGACTATGTTGAGATCTTTGCTTGGTCTTACAAGGATATTCCTGGATTGGATACTGATATTGTGGTTCATCGCCTGCCTACCAAGGAAGACTGTACTCCGGTAAAACAGAAGGTTCGCCGTATGCGCCCAGAGATGTTTGAGAAAATCAAGGCCGAAGTTATGAAACAATTCGATGCCGGTTTTCTAGCAGTGACTTCTTACCCTCAGTGGGTTGCCAATGTGGTTCCGGTACCGAAGAAGGATGGTAAGGTTCGAATGTGTGTTGACTACAGGGATTTGAACAGGGCGAGCCCCAAGGATGACTTCCCTCTACCTCGCATCGACGTTCTGGTTGACAATACTGCCCAGCACAAGGTATTCTCCTTTATGGACGGTTTCTCCGGTTATAATTAGATAAAGATGGCTCCCGAAGAAATGGAGAAGACAACTTTTGTTACTCAGTGGGGTACCTTTTGCTACAAGGTCATGCCTTTTGGGTTGAAAAATGTTGGGGCAACGTATCAGTGCGCCATGGTTGCTTTGTTTCATGATATGATCCATCATGAGATTGAAGTATATGTCGACGATATGATTGCGAGGTCCCAGACTGAGGAGGAACACCTTGACCATCTACAGAAACTGTTTGACAGGTTGAAGTTATACAAACTGAGATTGAACCCGAACAAGTGCACCTTCGGGGTGAGGTCTGGTAAGCTACTGGGTTTCGTTGTGAGCGACAAAGGTATTCAAGTGGACCCTGCCAAAATGAAAGCCATACAAGAGATGCCAGCTCCCAAGACAGAGAAGGAGGTCATAGGCTTCTAGGACGACTGAACTATATTGCCCGATTCATCTCACACCTAACTGCTACTTGTGAGCCAATCTTCAAGCTACTGAAGAAAGATCAAGTAGTACGTTGGAACGATGAATGTCAGGCCGCTTTTGAAAGAATCAAAGAGTATCTCCAAGATCTACCCATTCTGATGCCACCAGTTGAAGGAAGACCTATGATCTTATACTTGACAGTACTTGACAACTCAATGGGGTGTGTGTTGGGGCAGCATGACGAGTCTGGCCGAAAAGAGCATGCTATTTATTACCTTAGCAAAAAGTTTACCGACTGTGAGACCCAATACTCACTGCTTGAGAAAACTTGCTGCGCTTTGGCATGGGCTGCTCGCCGGCTGAGACAGTATATGCTGACTCACACTACTCTGTTGATTTCAAAGATGGATCCAATCAAGTATATCTTCGAGAAGCCTGCCTTGTCCGGAAGAATAGCAAGATGGCAGATGATCCTGACATAGTATGACATCCAGTACACGACTCAAAAAGCAATCAAATGAAGTGTATTGACAGACCATTTGGCACATCAGGCAGTGGATGATTACCAGTCTATGAACTTTGAATTCCCGGACGAGAATATCATGGTAGTGACTGATTGTGAGACACCTGGACCGGATGAAGGACCTGAGGAGGGATCCCGATGGTCTATGTACTTTGATGGAGCTTCGAACGCTTTGGGTAATGGCATTGGCGCCGTGATCATATCTCCTAAAGGCTCTCATACTCCGTTTACCGCCCGACTATGTTTCAATTGCACCAACAACATGGCGGAGTATGAAGCATGCATTATGGGTCTTCGAGCAGCAATTGACCTAAGGATTAAGTTCTTGAGTGTCTTCGGAGATTCTACTCTCGTGATCAGTCAGATCAAAGGAGAGTGGGATACGAAACACCCTAATCTTATTCCTTATAAGGAGTATGTATTGACATTGCTTCCCCATTTCGAGGAGATAACCTTTGAACACTTCCCAAGAGAGGAGAATCAGTTGGCGGACGCACTGGCTACGATATCTTCTATGTTCAAAGTCAAATGGGACAACGAGGCTCCCCGGATCATTATTGAAAGATTGGACGAACCTGTGCATTAATGTGATCTTGAGACTGAATAGGTAACAGAAAAGCCCTGGTATCATGAGGTGAAAAGGTATCTTGAAGCTCGGGAGTATCCCGAGGGTGCATCAGTTAATGATAAGAAGTTTCTGAGGAGGTTCGCGGCGAAATTCTTCATCAGCAATGGCATTCTTTACAAGCGTAACCATGATTCAACCTTACTGTGTTGTGTGGATAAGAATGAAGCAGAAAGGATCATGGCAGATCTACATGAAGGTACTTTCAGGACTCACTCCAGTGGACACACCATGGCAAAGAAAATCCTTCGGGAAAGATATTATTGGTCCATAATGGAAGCCGACTGTTATCAGCATTCTCGGACATGTCACAAATGTCAGGTCTATGCTGATAAGGTGCACATTCCTCCAGTTCCTCTGAATGTTCTGACAGCACCTTGGCCTTTTGCAATGTGGGGCATTGATATGATCGGCGAGATCATACCTACGGCATCTAACGGGCATCGTTTCATCCTGGTAGCTATTGATTACTTTACAAAGTGGGTTGAAGCAGCTTCCTTTGCTACGGTAACCAAGAACGTCGTGGCACGGTTCATTCGGCATAATCTGATCTGTCGATATGGTGTACCAGAGAGGATCATTACGGACAATGGTACCAATCTCAACAACAAGATGATCACTGAGCTCTGCGAGCAATTCAAGATAAAGCATCACAACTCTTCTCCCTACCGAACGGAGATGAATGGGGCTGTTGAAGCGGCTAATAAGAACATTAAGAAGATTGTGCAGAAGATGACAGTGACATACAAACACAGGCACGAGATGTTACCGTTTTCTCTTCACGGGTACCGTACCTCAGCACGGACGTCAACATGGGCAACACCCTATTCCTTGGTTTATAGCATGGAGGCAGTCTTGCCGATTGAAGTTCAGTTACCCTCTCTCCAGATCATGAAGGATGCAGGTTTGAGCGAAGACGACTGGATTCAGACCCGACTTGATCAGCTAAACCTAATCGACAAAAAGAGACTTACTGCTATTTGTCATGGTCAGACGTACCAAAAACGGATGATCAAGGAATTTAACAAGAAAGTTAGGCGACAAGAGTATCGGGTTGGGGATCTGGTAATCAAACGCATTATCTTACCTCAAGGTGATCCCAGAGGCAAATGGACCCCTACTTACGAAGGGCCATTTGTGGTTAAGAACATTTTCTCAGGAGGAGCTATGATTCTAACCACCATGGATGGTGAACCAATGCAGACATAGTGAAAAAATACTACGCATAATCAAAGACCCGCTAGGTTGACTGGCCTAGGCAAAAATAAGGGCTTCCCGGCGAACCAAAAGGGTTCGGGCAAAAACAAGGGATGAAAATGAAAAAAATGTGTACACCCGACAAGTCGAAAACCTGAAAAGGCGGCTTAGGCAAAAATGGGTATCCCAGTGGACTGAAAACCCGAAAGGGCGGTCCAGGCAAAAGTTAGGAATTAAGGCGTAACACTATGTCTCATTGGATCACCTCGCATCCAGACTTCGGTATCAACTATCAGGCTCGGACGGCACCAATCAATCAGATTCATCTTCAACTAAGCAGCAAAGTGATGAGATGCTTGAAGATATAAAGGCAATAGCAGAGTTGGAACCCAGTGGGATTATTCACATAGCTGTTTTATTTCCTTTTCACAAATTGTATAAATTCCATTTATTCGGCGGTGTTCTGTTACTAGGACGTCATCCTCCTGTACAAAAACGCCTATTTATAGGCAAACTTCAAAATCAATACAAATTCATTTTCAGACAAATTTCAAACTGTTTCTCCTTTATCTGCTTTGTTTTGCAAAGAACGTCCAATGTTCATTTTTGATATATGAATTTGATATTAATTGCTGCTCATAAATATTTACATGCGAAACAAAGGATGAATTACTGGTAATATCAGAAACAGGGGCAATAAGAATTGTCCGAGCAGGGTAGTTGCTCTGTCCACCAAGGTACCAAGGTAGGTTCAGCTGAAGAATATGACCAAGATACCATCACTCCCCGCAGAGTAACACAGTAATGGTAGCTCTCCCCACTGAGACTTGTAACTATGAACGAATCAGCAATGCTCTCCCCAAGCAGAGTTAATCTACCATCAGCCCTAAAAAGGTTGGATATCCCCAGAAGATCTTAATATTCCCCAGCGGAGTATAAGAGTATTCCCCAGCAAGTATAAGAGCATCTCCGGCAGTCTTAATATTCCTCCACGGAATATGAGAATGTTCTCCGACGGAATACAAGATACCCCAGTGGAGTCATTTCCCCAGCGCAGTCTAAAAAAGGCTTCCCCGCCAGAGTTGAATCATCTTACCCAGTAGATTCTGGAAGCTTATCCCCTGCAGAGCACAAATGAATCTCCCCCGCCAAATTCAGAAGGTTATCCTCACAAGAGTCTAACTGGGTTATCCTCAGCGAATTGCGACTGAAAGATCATCCCCGGCGATGTTTTTTCTATCCCCAGCGGAGTTCATCATTAAAATCCCCAACAGAGCTTATCAACAGAATCGCCAGCAGAGTTATCGTTGAAATCTTCAGCAGAACGTCTCTTCCCCACAGAGTAATTCCCCTCGGAGTAATCTCTTCATCAGTTTATTCCCCCAACGGAGTTCTTCTCTCCTACAGGTTTATCATCTTCGTTCATCATCCCCAGCAGAAACGAAGAACTCAGCTCTATTCTCCAGCAGCTCTGGGACTTATTTTCCCCAGCTAAAACATTATATCCCCATACATCATGATACATGCATATGCGCATCATACGAATATAATATCATTTATTTTGAGAACATCATTGCCTGATCCATATCATGCATTACATATGACTGACCTTTACCTTTCAGGAAAGATACAGTTAAAGTTCTCAGCTTAGTCGAAGACCGGACCAGTTCTTAAATCTCAATTGAATTATCCTCGGTTGAATTTAAGATAAGGTTCTCAATCTCGACAATTTCCCTACGTCATAGTGTGGACGAGTACTACAACCTCAATGGTATACTCCATTGAGCACGAGTCAGTTCCTAGATCTTGATGTTTTCCTCCGTGATAGTGTGGACAAGTTCTATAACCTCAACGGTATACTCCATTGAGCACGAGACAGTTCCTAGATCTTGATGAAGATGTTTTCCTCCGTCACAGTGTGGACGAGTACTATAACCTCAACGGTATACTCCATTGAGCACAAGACAGTTCCTAGATCTTGATGAAGATGTTTTCCTCCGTCATAGTGTGGACGAGTTCTATAACCTCAACGGTATACTCCTTTGAGCACGAGACAGTTCCTAGATCTTGATGAAGATGTTTCCTTATGTCATAGTGTGGACAAGTGCTATAACCCCAACGGTATACTCCATTGAGCACGAGTCAGTTCCTAGATCTTGATGTTTTCCTCCGTCATAGTGTGGACGAGTTCTATAACCTCAACGGTATACTCTATTGAGCACGAGACAGTTCCTAGATCTTGATGAAGATGTTTCCCTACGTCATAGTGTGGACGAGTACTATAACCTCAACGGTATACTCCATTGAGCACGAGTCAGTTCCTAGATCTTGATGTTTTCCTCCGTCATAGTGTGGACGAGTTCTATAACCTCAACGGTATACTCCATTGAGCACGAGACAGTTCCTAGATCTTGATGAAGATGTTTCTCTACGTCATAGTGTGGACGAGTACTATAACCTCAACGGTATACTCCATTGAGCACGAGTCAGTTCCTAGATCTTGATGTTTTCCTCCGTCATAGTGTGGACGAGTACTATAACCTCAACGGTATACTCCATTGAGCACGAGTCAGTTCCTAGATCTTGATGTTTTCCCTCCGTCATAGTGTGGACAAGTTCTATAACCTCAACGGTATACTCCATTGAGCACGAGACAGTTCCTAGATCTTGATGAAGATGTTTCCCTACGTCATAGTATGGACGAGTACTATAACCTCAACGGTATACTCCATTGAGCACGAGTCAGTTCCTGGATCTTGATGTTTTCCTCCGTCATAGTGTGGACGAGTTCTATAACCTCAACGGTATACTCCATTGAGCACGAGACAGTTCCTAGATCTTGATGAAGATGTTTCCCCCAATTGAATTAAGGACAGGTTTTTTAAGACTCAGTCGAGACATTCTCTCAGTTGAAGTACAAGCAAGTTCCTAAATCTCAACAAAAGTTAGACTTCCCCAGCGGAATTTTCTACAACAACAGGTATGCAAGTTCTCGCTAAGGAATCTCTTACGCGATCGACACTCCTGCAGATGGCATATGTAAGCCCATCCTCCTACCAACAATCTCCAAATGGCATCTGTAAGCCCATTCCCGGCATCACAATGTTGATACTACACCATGTGAGTGCAAATTTCTGGGCACTCTAGTGTTCAATTATCTTCCACCTTCGAATCACGAAAGGCTCGAAAACCAATCTATATCCTCAGGTTTAAGAAAATTGAACAGGGGCAACTGTTGTACCCCAAAATTTTCCCTCCCATGTTCCTCAAGACTTGTCAAGAAGAAGCTTCAAGTTGCTCAAGTTGGCTCAAGGTTTGGACAGTCAAATCACCTCTTAAGGCAGTCAAGTCAAAATTAGGGTTTTGTGTTGCATCAAGGTCCTCACATCCAAATGACCTCAAGTGCTCCCCAGTTTCCTAATATGTTCTTAAGTTCATCCATGTCAAATTTCAAGCCTTGCAGAGGAAGTTTGGTCAGTCAATTGCTCAAGAGGCCCAAAAATCGACTGTGCTAGGGCAAAAGTCAATTGTGACCCAAATACAGTCAAACCTCAACATTGTTTGTCAACATTCTCATTTTGAAGGTTAATTCATCATTTTATAAAGGGTTGATCATGATTCATCAAGGATTGCTCAAGATTCATCAAGATTCAAAAGTTGTTAAATTAGGGTTTTGTAGGAAAAGTCAACTCAAATTTGACCAAGCATAACTTTCTCATAATTTATGAGAAATGACCCATCCAAAGCTCATTTTGAAGAGGATGCAATTTCCTACAATCCATCTTCACACCCCAAGATCAAGAAATGCTCTCACAAAAAGTTACAAATTTGGACATTATAGGTCATTTTTGAAAATCAACAAAAACACCTTTTTTTCCAAAGCTTATAACTTGAGCATGGAACATAAAAATGAGATGATACCAAAAGGGTTGGTTAGAGGACATATCAAGGTTTCTAAAAAGTCCAAGAAAACTTCCAAAAGTTCAAAATTGAAGAAGTTATGCATTGTTGAAGTTGGGCATTTTTCCAAAATTACCAAAAGTCAACTATCCTCAAAACTCCAATTTTTGACAAAAGGGCCCACTTTTTTCCACTTGATTTGGTCTTATCACACCACACACGTGTCCCATCTTTAATTTCATGACCAAACATTTATTTTTCTATTTTATTTAATTTTTATTGATTTAATTCATTTTAAATCTATATTAATTCAATTAAAATCCAAAAATTAATGGAATGAGATTTTTTTGATCATTGCAGCTTTTAATCAACAAGATATACCTAGTCAATTCGTATCAAGCTTGGTTATGCACAAAAAATCAGATTTGGCCTTTTTTGGAAAGCTTATCAATGGTGATCAAATCCAATATTCCATCTTCAATGCACTTGGATTATAGCCCATATTTTGACCTAAATGCATTCCATTATATGCACACAAGCTAGCCAGACCAAGAGGACGCGAAAAGCTCTGCAGAAACGGCCATACCAAGTTTGTGAAAAAGCTTGAAAAGTGTGAGATCAAAAACAACCTTGGAGGCCAATTCAATCCAAAATCACAACACTACTCCCTTGTCTGACATCCTGTGAAGCTATAGCGACCAAAACCAGCCCTTGAAACATCCCCAAACGCGCTGTAAGTCATCCTGAACATAGCCCTGTGCACGAATTCGTAACCTTGGATTCTTGCGTTTTCTTGCCAAAATATTGATATATTTGTAATCCTTGCATAATTTCCAAGCATTCTACATTGTTTGATTTCATTCTTGTGGCTTCTAACCCCGTATCCAGAACCTAGGGTTTTTGTTCTTCTTTTTAGGCGTTTTTTATGCAGGTTAAATTAAGGCCAATGATGGGTATAGGATTGATCAGGGAAGAGAGACGAACACATTGATGTTCTCCATTTGCATTTATATAGCCTGTAACTCATGTTTGGATGGCCCCTGCGAATTTTGCTACGGACTCAAATCCGCAGGAAACAAACGCAAAACGCGAACCAGCATTCCAAAAACAGTCAGTTCTATTCCCACCGATCACATGTATCTACTTACGATTTGTAATAGTTAACTAGGGTTTATATTTCCCCTTTTTTTTGTTAATTGTACCCTCATTCCTGAAGCCTTATAATAGCATAAGAATCTTTAATTTATGCCTTTACTTTCTGCATTTATCGCTTTCCTTATAACTTTTTAGCTTAATAGGACTGTATGGCAAGATATAAAAGCAAACGATAGTTAACCCTAATGCAAGATAAAGGAATTGAATTGAATACACTCACACACTCACACCTCTAGGGTCACCTCCCTTGTCGACTCAAAAAGAAAACATTCATGTCCCTCGAACATGGGGAACCTTTAGAAATCCCCCTCGATGACCCTTTCGATGCTGCCTTCGGTAAATGATCTAGTTCCTTACAAATTGCCTTCGATGACTGTACGATGACCCGCGCCTGTCCCTTCACATCCAACGATAGGGCTTACCACTAACTAATGGTAGGATAGCACTATCTAAAGGAGGATGAAATAACACAAAATACTTTGAGTAGGTAGATAGCTCGTAAACGCTTGCTCACAAACAAAACAAAACATCTTTTTACACGAACACTTTCAAAAGTATTTTCAAACAAACACTTTGTATGCATTCTTAAGAATCATTACAAAGTTGCCTTACTACTAGAATTTCTAAATATTTTTCAAACATACATCACAAAAGCATTTTCAAACAAAGTGAGTTGGCGATTAAGAGCATGTATATAACTACGGATAAAAAGGATGCTAACACCTCCCCTTTTCATAACCTACATCTCGAACTCAATAACCTCAAGGTATTTCCTGTTATTTTCACCATTTTCTTATTGGATAAAAGAAAAGTCGATGGAGACTCTTGCTATCCGCAAAGTTTGCGATAAAATACAAAACCAAAAGTCAGTTCTCCCACCGTATTACAATGAGCCCCAAAAAAAGAACAAATTTATTGCTCTAAAATCTAGAACAGAAAGACCCAAGTCAGAAAAGAATAAGGCGTAAAAACATTAAAAGGAATTGAATATTCTGACGATGAAAATGAATTGTTACTTCTGTCCAAAAGAATTAAGCAACTCTAGAAGAAAAGGTAAAACAACTCTCAAGGATCAAAATTAGAAGAATTAGAAGAAGAGCTCGCCAACGAAACATTTATGGTTTCCATGAAAGGAGGAAGAAAATCAAAATCAGAGTCTGATTATGAAGAGACATCAAATGCAGCAGAAATGAAACACCAGTCATGGTATCTAGACTTCGGGTTCTCGCGTCACATAACATGAAGTAAGCTTATGTTTCAAGACTTGAAACTCAAAGATGCGGGGTCCGTAGGCTTCGGTGGAAATCATAAAGGAAAGATAAAAGGTTCAGGAACAATTGGTACAAGATCTCTTCGTCCTAATTCTAATGTACTTTATGTTAAGGGTCAAATGCATAATCTATTATCCATAAGTCAATTAAGTGATAATGGTTATGACATTATTTTGAATCATAAATCATGTAAGGTTGTGAGTTAAAAGGATGGCACGATTCTCTTCAATGGAAAGAGGAAGAACAACATTTATAAAATAAAGCTTTCTGATCTTAAAAATCAAAATATTAAGTGATTAATGTCTGTTAACAAAGAGTTGCGGGTGTGACATAGACGCTTGGGTCACATTAGAATGAGAAGATTATCTCAGCTGAATAGACTTGAGTTAGTTAGAGGCTAACCTAAGCTGAAGTTTACTTCAAATTCTCTTTGTGAAGTATGTCAGAAAGGCAAGCTTTATAAAGTGTCTTTTAAATATAAAATTTTTGTTTCTACCTCCAGAGCTTTGGAGCTCTACACTTTGACTTGTTTGGTCTAGTGAAAACAACATCAATCAATGTAAGAAGTATGGACATGTCATCATAAATGATTATAGTCGTTGGACATGGGTAAAGTTTCTGAGGCACAAGGATGAGTCATATTATGTATTTACCAGTTTCTATTTGCAAGTACAAAATGAATTTGAGTCTAAAATTGTTAGAATCAGAAGTGATCATGGTGGTGAATTTGAAAACAAATAATTTGAAGAGTTATTTGATTCTAATGGCATATCCCATGATTTCTCTTGCCCTAGAACTCCACAGAAAAATGGAGTTGTAGAAAGAAAGAATAGGACTCTGAAAGAAACAGCCAGGACCATGATAAACGAAACAAATGTTGCTAAGCACTTCTGAGCAGAAGCTTTGAATACAATATGTTACATTCAGAATAGAATCTCTATAAGACTTATTCTTGAAAAGACTCATTATGAGTTGTGTAAGGGAAGAAAACCCAACATCTCTTATTTTCATCTTTTTGGATGCTCTTGTTTTATCATGGATACTAAAAGTAATCTGAACAAGTTTGATTCTATATCATAGAAGTGTATTATGTTAGGATACTCAGAACTCTCTAAAGGTTACAGAGTATACAATACGGAAACACGTATTGTGGAAGAAACAATTAATGTTAGATTTGATGATAAGCTTGACCCAGAAAAGTCAAATTTGTTTGAAAACTTTACAGATCTAGAGATAACATTTGCAGGTTATAGAGAAAGAGATTCAGAAAATAAGCTAGTCAGAAATGAAGACACATAAGAAGCATATGAACATCCGTCAGTTCAGAAAAGGCAAAAGCATAGACAAGCCATATCTGAAGAATTGATTCTAGAAGATAAAGTTGGACCTGTCAGAACAAGATCCACCTTTAAACAAACAGAATAAATGCTTCTAGGATTGGTTCTCTGATAAAACCAACCTCATGTGATGAATCACTTTAGGATAATGAATGGATTCTGGAAATGCAGGAAGAGCTAAATCAGTTCTCCAGAAATGATGTTTGGGATCTAGTGCCTAAACCCAAAGGAACTCATGTTATTGGGACTTAGTTGGTTTACAGAAACAAGTTGAATGAAAAAGGAGAAGTAGTCAGAAACAAAGCACGATTGGTTGCACAAGGCTATAGTCAATAATAAGGTATTAACTATAATGAAACCTTTGCTCTATTTTCCAGGTTAGAATATATTCGTCTTCTAATATCATTTGCTATTAATAATGATATTGTTTTATATCAAATTGATGTCAAAAGTGTGTTTCTAAATGGAAAAATTTCTGAAGAAGTATATGTGCACCAACTTCCAGGATTTGAAAATACTAAATTTCCAGAACATGTTTTCAAACTTAAAAAAATCTTTATATGGTCTGAAGCAGGCTCCCAGAGCATGGTATGAAAGATTAAGTTCTTTTATTTTAGAAATGGGTTTTCTAGAGGAAAGGTGGATACTACTTTTTTCTGTAAAAACTTCGAAAATGATCTATATGTCAAATCTATGTTAATGATATCATTTTCGGGTCTGCTAATCCGACAATTTGTCAAAGAGTTCTATGAGCTAATGCAGGCTGAATTTGAAATAAGTGTGATGCAAGAACTGAAATACTTTATAGGAATACATACATTCATCAGAGTGAACACACGAAAGAACTTCTGAAGAAATTTGACATGATAGAAAGCAAGCCGGCTAAGACTCCTATGCATCCTACACGTATTCTTAAAAAGGAGGAGGTAAGCGCTAAGGTCTATCATAAGCTCTATCGAGCTATGATATGATATCTTCTTTATCTGACTACCTCTCGTCCATATATCTTATTCAATGTATGTCTTTATGCTCGTTTTCAATCCCTTAACAGATGTTAAGAGAATCCTAAAGTATATGAATAGAACATCTAACCTTGGCTTGATGTATAAGAAAACATCATAATATAAGCTATTAGGTTTCTGTGAAGAAGATTATGCATGAGATAGAGTAGAACGCAAAATCACTTTTGGAAACTGTCAGTTTCTGAGGAATAATCGTATCTCTTGGTCGAGCAAAAGGCAATCAACCATTGCACTATCCACTGCAGAAGCAAAATATATCTCAGCATCACTTTGTAGAACTCAGATGCTCTGGATGAAAAGTCAACTTGAAGACTTTCAGATATACGAGAGTAAAATTCCTATTTTTTGTGACAATACTGCTTCTATTTGTTTTAGTAAGAATCCTACTTTGCACTCTAGAGCAAAACACATAGAAATCAAACATAATTTTATTAGAGACTATGTTCAGAAAGGGACACTTGTTTTAAAATTTATAGATACAGACCATCAACGGGATGCTATCTTCATAAAAGCCTTAGTTGAAGATAGATTTCTTTTCATTTTGAACCATTTAAATATGGTATTTTGTCTATAGTTAATTATATATATGTGTCTTACTCTGAACGCCAATAGTGTAATTCTAACTAAGAGTAAATAGTTAATCTTATTCTTATCAGTAATGTCTTTAGTCAGAAACTTATGATTCTCTTGACTTTGAGAACATCAACCTTGAGAAATGAAATGTTTTTCAAAATAGGTGAAAGATCTTCATAACTTCAATCCTATCTATTGTCATTTAAAAGAAAAGTTAAGATACTCTTTTAATAAAGATGAAAAAATTTGGTCTAACTTGTTGTCTTGCCTATATTTTCTATGACATGTCACCTGGAAATTGTATTATATTGTGCGTCTGAGTCCTTCTTCCTTCTGGATAGACATTACATTTTTTCTCAAGATTGATTGATTTTCTGAAGTAATTCTATTCTTTCATCAGTACATCTTTTTCTTTCCTATTTCTCCGGGACAAGCGCTTATGGTCTGTCTTCTAAATCAAGTTCTTATAAATCTGTCAACAATAATCTTCAATCACCAAAAAGATTTTTTTAAGACTTAAATCGTTCTTTGAAGTCTAAGTAATGATCATTTTATCTTATACTTTTTTATTATGACAAAAAGGGGGAGAAAGCATAATGATGATTTTGATACATACCTAATTTTCTAAATCTCATTGCTTACATTTCTAACGAATTATATGTGCAAGAGTTTTTAGAATGTATTTTCAAGTACAAGATAAAGGTTCTAATGAAGAAAGAAATTATAATCAAGCAAACTCTGATAAGTCGCTTCCATTCACTTTAATCAGAATTCTGGATAATGATAATCAAGCTCGGAAAGCCCTATTTTCTGTTAAGGTCTTAAGTTTTAGATTCAGAGGGATATTGTTTAACTTAGGGGTAGTTTTCTAAATAATGCTCAGATATCCCTTCATTCTAAAAGTTGTAAGTCTTAGACTCGGGGGAAGCTCACACTAATCAGGGGAAGTTTTCTTCTTAACTCTGATTCGATTATGATATTACCTTAAAAAGTTGTTACACCAAAATACATGGTTTTGTCATCATCAAAAAGGGGGCGATTGTTAGAATAAGATTTGGATTCTTGATTCGCTATCGCGGGCGGATCAAAAACGAGTAAATTTTAAATGTAGTTACAGTAACGATAACTCGAGTATCGTATCGTGAGGATTCTTATATTATTATTAACTAATAATAGTAACAATTTATGGGGTTTGTCGTTTTAGGATTTTTTTATGAAAATAGAGAAAATAAGTGATTATAAATTAAGTAATTATAAAATAAGCTAATCTGCTAATTCGGTTTCTACCTATCATTGATTATTATAACATCGTTGTCCTAAGCGGGTACTATTCCTGTTCGATCACAATAACATTCAACAAGCGAGAATGATATTATAAGAATTATGTTTCCTGGTTACCGAATTAAGCAAACGGTTAAAAATAAGTGAATTAACGAATTAAGAAAATGATAACACACAATGAAAATTAGGGAACATAAATCAATCGAACCAAACAAAACTATTCTATGACAATCAGATTAAGCAAACGATGAACATATAATAGAGTTGAAAGGAATAGGAATTAAATTGCAAAATTATATTAACCTCAAGTATCGGAACATGAATGTAGCAGATCAACTCAGAGGAAATTTAGCTCTCCATAAGATTCGTATAAAGAAAAAGTACTATCGTGAAAATAAAAGGTTTTTTTCTTGTAGCACGGCTGAAAACCTTATAAACAAAATAGAGTTTTCCACTACTAAATCAAACTGGGCTAGAACATAAACTAGGTCCATAAAATGACCCGAAACAAATTGTTTTCTAACGTCTGAAACGTCAACGAATTACTGAGAAGTATGCACTCCGAATCAGCTTCCGACTCCAAAATAAAAGTTGTAGATATTTCTCTCAGCTTTCCAACGATTATTAGAACATGCCGATCCGATTCCCGAAGCTTCAGTTATGATTTATTCATTGAAAGTTGTTAATGCTGAAAATAAATATGAAAATCAATTAAAAGTAAAAATAAATTAAATTATAAAAACATCATAAAATATAAAAATAAACAAAACAAACCATGGAAATGCCTAAGTATAAACATAAGAGAATGTGCATCAATATGCACTGATCAAATTCCCCCACACTTAAACTTTTGCACTCCGAGCAAAAATAAAATCAGAACTCAAGAAACGCAACAACATCATCATTTACTTGTTCCAGGCTACAAACTCTTCTTCGATTAAGATTGCATCGATAGGTACTAATCTTGCATACTAAGGATATCGTAGGAACACTGTACCATAATTGTGCAGTCATAAGCTTCCAGAATATACAACCCAATTCGAATCATGTTATTATGCCAAAGCCTAACTTACTCATCCTCCTTTTTGCTCTCTTTCATTCTGGCACAATCACATTAAGTCTGTTATCTCCACACACTCATAGTAAGACGACCGGTTAGTGACTCTGATCGTTTTTGCATGGGGTTCTGGTACATGAGTGGTATAACCCTTTGCTTATCCAATTGTAGTTGCGGGGAATCAGACCGTAATCTGTCTTACCAAGTTCAGCACCAGAAACCTCTGAACCAACCAACAACGGGTCTGATAATCAAATTTTGTAGGTTTTACAACTGATGGGTTGAGTGACCGGGTGAGGGTTACCAAACTTAGAAGGTGCATTTCCTTTTTTTCAAATAAAACCTAGATCATTCACTTATATTCATCGGCTTCCCTATGTAGAACATGTGTGAGATGGTGATGAATGTTAAGATAAACTACTCAAGAGCTGTTAGAGAATGAGAATTCAAGGCTATGTCATAATAATTATTCAAATTAATTTCCATATGCAGGAGACTTACGGTGTTAAGACGATATCGATATTGCAAACTTTTCCCAAGTCTCCACAACTAACCTCACATTAATCTTATAACCCAAAACTTACAAAAGGATGCAATTTTTTTATAATAACTGAAAACAAAACAACGAACAACAACAAAGAAAACAAAACAAATAAATGATTGCCTCTCCCACACTTAAAACACACATTGTTCTCAATGAAAGAAACAAGCATAAAATAAGAGCGAGGAGAGAAAGGAAAGAACATACCCTAGGAGTCAAGGCGGATAGATGATCACATAAGTACCTTTCTCAATGAGAGCTCTTTTATAGTTTCCTCTTCCAACATGAGACTCTCATGGAATAGCTTGAGGCGGTGTCCTTTGACTTTGAAATTTTTATCAGTACCTTCACTTTTTATTCTTGGATCAAAGAATGTTCTTCTAAAAGTAAAAGTGTCAAATGGGCACATGAACATGATCTTATCTTTCACAACATCAAGGATCAAAAGGTTACGGGGCTGCCTCTCTACTTTTGCTACATCTTCAAGTGAGATCTTATGCATACACATTGACAGACTAATATCATAAATATTATCTAAGGTCCATCCAATTACTTTCTTATGCTTCTTCAAAACCTGCAAAAATTTACTTTCTTGATCAAAATAAAGTTTAGAAGAAATTATAACCGAGAGTTTTTCATTCATCTCTAGATAAGCATAATTAAGATTTTCAGGATTTGTTTCAGCTCTCGGGAAGGTGGTTGTTTGATGGATGGTTTGTTTCGGGAAGCCAGAGTGTCGAGAGCTTCTTCCACATGAATAACTTTATTTTCAACCTCATATGCAGTAAGAATATCAACTTGTAAGGCGGCCTCAATTTCAGCACAAATAGAGCAAATTTTAATATCAGTACAAACATGACAAGAGTAAACATCATCAAAATCAGATGATGATGGAAAATCAGATGCAAATAAATCAGTACAAGTATCATCAACAGTCTCGGAAAGTAACTCTATTGGAAAAACAGAATTCTCTTCCAAGGATTGTTGGTTAGATCCTTGAGCTTTTTTTGTATGATATTCATCAAAGAGGCAAGTTGTTCAATCTGTATTTGCAAAGTCTGGAGAGTAGAATCAATTTGTTGTTCAAACTGGAGATTACTTGCAGCAATTTGTTTGACAATATCCTCTAGTGAAGGCCCAGAAGTTGCAGAGCACACAACCTGGAATTCCTTCATATGCTTATGCGGATCCTCACCTACAAAACCATTAAACTTTGACAACAAATGTATTAAATCAGATTTCAATTTAAAAAGTGCATCAGTTGTAGGATAGTCAATATGTAAACAATTATAGTTCACATCAGGGACAACCAACTGCCTCAAAATTCTTTGTTCATCCATGTTATCAATAAACACATAAATACCAATTATGTCCCAAATAGGCAGAAACAAATAGAAAGAAGGAAAACGATTAAAATAAATTCAAAAAAAAATACAAAAACACAAAATTTAATTTAATGAATCAAAATAAAAAATTTGAGAATTTTTTTGGATTTTTCAACATTATGAAAATAGTAAAAAAATTATTTTAAAATAGAAAAAAGAGGAATTTGCGATTTTAAGGGCCAAAATCTTTTAGAATTTTATTCTAAACGAGTACTGTTTGTCGGTTTTTTTCTGAACTTCTGGAAAAAATTCGGAGCAAATCGAAACAGTAGGTTTCAAACTTACCTGATAGGCTGAAAAATGTACTGCAACCGAAATTGCAACCCTGAAAATCAACAAACACAAGAAAAAAATAACAAGAACACTATACATATGACTAAAATATTAATTAATAACAACAAGAATCCCTGGCAACGACGCCAAATTGATCTGCTGTCGCGGATGGATCAAAAACGAGTAAATTTTAAATGTAGTTACTGTAACACCTCATTTCTACCTAGCGGATAATAATAAAGTCAGAGTTCAACATAAATAGGATGTTACATTTTTCAACTTAAAATCAAACTTCATTTAATCGCATACAAACAGATACATAACACTTAACTCGAATGAACTGATAACAATCTGATTTATTCTTTAACATCAAACAACTTTTTATTAATAAGCAGCGGAATCACATACTCAGCTTTAATTCATTCACATCTTTCATTCAACGGAAACAACTTCAAGACAACAATTACTTCATGTAAACAACTTAAAGATTCAGCAACAGTAATAAATAATCAATAACTAAGCATTAATCGTTCATCCCCCGAGTGTTACGTATCAGAGCAATGACACCGACTCGACATACTGAAGGTAAACCACCTTCACTCTGGATTACCTGCACGTTACCAACATAAGGGTAACATTCAAACAATAAGGAGTGAGATTCTCAAATCGTATAAGTGAGCGCATGATAAATCATATATTAGAATTCAGGAATATAAAATCACTACTTCACAACTTATAAACAACTTAATCACAACAAAAAATCAACACGACATAACTATTAAATTCACAGCCTTTAAATGATACCTGCCACAATAAGTCAACAACATAAAGCAACAATAAATCTATCTTCACCGCAACTCAAGATGCAACACCGAATGCAACCCAATTTCTATGCACATGCATGTGGTACCATTGGATCATAACTCCCAACTTAAAAATCTGCCAATTATTAAAAATCTGCCAATAATTAAGCCTTCAACTTAATATTTTGCCAATCCAGGCCAACATGGTGCCAATCCAGGCCGACTTAATAATGCAAATGCATGTGACTCAATGAATGCAACAATCACATACAACAACAACAATCACCGTCACAAAGGCATAAGCCTACATCGTTACTTTACCAATAATTAGAGGTACTCATCGTTGCTTCAACACTGGCCATAGGCCTACAACTTAATCAACTTATCAATCTCAACATATAAACAACGACATATTCAATAACAACGATGTATTCAACAAAGACTTATTCACAACAACAACCAACAACACAATTCTTCCTGCACTTCGCATCATCACAAAATTATCACGACATCATAACCATAATTATTCAACTTTAGCAACAAGCCTATATCACCGTTATTACCAATTAATAGACGTAAATCTTCGTCATAACAATTCCTGCATTTTCACAAAGTATTCGCTACATCATAGCATCAACGCACATCACAAAGGAAAACACAAACATGATAGTCGTTTCCAAAACACTCTCATAACTCTCTATGTATTAGTTATTCATTATTTAATTATACTCCTAATATTCACTTATGATTAACTAACTGACAATATATATTTTCTTCTGCTACTTAATCAACCCTCTAAAATAGTTACTGCAACTTTACTAATTATTTCCAACTCTGTCTTATTTCTACATGCCGTTAAAATTATATTGTAACTACTAGATTAAGATTACTTACATGAAGGCTACTTCTATTAATATTTTTCTGCTATAACATACTACTAACAAGATACTACTGATAAGAATGGTTCAATTTGTTCCCTAACTGCTTTGCTTTCGTATTAATAAATTATACGGTGATACCATATATAAATTATATAACATATTGCCACAGAGAAACATAAAAACATAGACAAAAGCAAGTGCCAAGTGCCAAAGGGGCACTTTCCCTCCACTTCCTCACTTATGCCGGTCGACACAACTTCCTCTCCCCAGGCCATAACGGTCGTTATGCCTTCCCTGCCAGTTTGTGACGGTCGTCACAGGCACTTTCCCCCACCTACTAACGATCATTATCAAACCCCATATCAAACCCCCATTCTATGATTCTCTGTTACTTCTCCAGTTTTCTCCGTATCCATATATTTTCAACGGAACAATCAATCGACAACACACAAGAATACGAAAATTTCACCAATATTCATCATTAATTAATTTTCTAACATCAATTTCCATGAATAAACACAAACAATAATAAATTTACACCCTAAATTCCACATACAAATTCTCATAAACCCCATTATAGGATAAGAAACTCCATCTTATCTTGGATTGGAGATCGCTCTATAATTCCGATTGCAACCCGCTGTTGTCATAGCTCCAACCCTTCATTCTTCTTCTCCTCTCCATGTATCGTATCCTTTTATTTACTCTTTCTCTAAAACCCTTATTCTTCCTTACAGCCACTTCTTATTCTCTCTTCTACTTTACAAAAACCTAATTCCTTCTTATTCAACTTTAACATATATTTTCTATTATTAATTCTATTGGGCCTAATATTCACACCACACATTTTACTACCAACAACACTTTAAATTAAGCCCATAAGAAATAATAATAATAATAATAATAATAATAATAGTATTATTATAATACTATTTTCCACCACTTAATCAACTCAATAATAATCCAATATAATAATATTATTTTTCTAATATTATTTCTCCGATGAAACTGACTAATTTATCCGACTATCAACTTACTGCTCAACTCAACATAATTATCCAATTATGCTTAGAATAATACTGATAATTCTCAACTTCGACAATATCCAATAATTAAATAATTAATTAAATTTGGGGTGTTACAACTCCCCCCCACTTAGGATATTTTTGTCCTCGAAAATCTACTCGATACTACCACCCTTAACGCGAAGTTCACATCCAACTTTTTGATCTCCAAGTCGCGTTTGGCAACACTTCGACCACTACTTGACCAACATAACCATAACTCAACACAATTTAAATCGATTACACACGTGTCAATCATTCAACACTTCGCGACATAATCGTTACTAGCATCTCAACTACTCCACCATAATCTGACATACCAACATTTAAAGTAGCAACAACTATAACACACTTATACTTGAATATACATCATCTCGATATCATCTTAACACCTTTTTCAACCTATAAGCACATACACAATTTCATTCCCGTATGTCAATTATCAACAAAATATCAACAAATTTGTTCACATTGTCGTATCACTCTTATAGTGACATCAACATAGCCAACATAATCGACTTCGTCATACTATGAAATATTATTCCTTTACTTATGGTAACCAACAATAACATCTCAATAATGATAATAAAATCATTACAACATCAACTTAACTGTATAACTTAGCAAGCATACCCATAGCTCACCATCAACCAACAATCCATAACAATCTTCTTATAAAATCCACAAATATTTGCTAGCAAACATAGTGCCCTGGCACAACATCTCTATATCAACCATCCACCAAATCAAGCATGTAAATTAAGACACACCATTACCATAGGCTTCTGATGTTTTAATCTTTCACTTTTAACGAGTCGTACATGCATAGCAATTGCGCCACATCACGCTTCAGCTACGTAACTCTGATCGTCCATCTTAAGTCATTGTCCTCATTAAATTTTTCGTCGATTATATGGTTTACAAGTTTCAATCTAATCCCAAAATTTATTTAACATCTGTCATAAAATTGTTGTTCACTCGATATTCTCAATCTTTCACTTTGCGACGTTAGCTCGCATGCAAACCCACTACTCTAAATTGTTCATTACGTCTCAACTCTCACTCAACGACTCCTCTACTAATTTCACACAAACTGGTGAGCGATTATTCTTGCGATATAACATCCATACTTTTTCACACCATTAAGATAGCAAGACAAATCTATAACATACATCCTAACAACTTAGCATAAATCTTCCTCCTTTTCGACACCATAAATTCCACACAACTTCGCACTATCGTCTTTCGTTCTAATTAATAACACCAAAGCTTTACAAATGATACCTTTTATTTCAAAAATTAATTTAAATAAATCTTCCAATTGCTCCTTTAATTCACCCAACTCAGACGCTGACGTCCCGTACAACACTAAAGAGCAAGTCTAGTCTCAAATACAAGCTTAACAACAAACTGCACTTACTTCCAATATCATAACTTGATAAATGAATCTATTACAGCTACTGGAACCATTTTTAAAATGAAGCTCATTTTGTTAGCTTTCCAACGCTTCAAATAGGACTCAAATCGGATGCCCAGAACTCTAGTTATGAATTTTCAAAGTCCCACAATAATTCCGCAGTTTCCTGCGATTCGCTTATGGAAATTCCACTCTGAAACTCATTTGTCTTCAACTTAGACATATTCCAAACAACTCTTAACATATCTTGTGCTCCTAAATTTCTTATAACTCGAGAGATGCATTCCTTCGTCAAAGTTCGGTTCCAAAACACCAGGGTAACAATTCCTTTCGCAACGCTACCCACTTCTTCAAGTTTCGACTCAGACTCGCGATTCACAACTACTTATCAACATCAACTACTTCCGACAATCACTTATGTGATCTCAACACAAAAGTTATAGCATATTTATTACTCCATCATTGTTCAAACATCAACATCTTACACTAGCTTCATAAATCAACAAATATTACATTGCTCTTCATTCTTCGAGAAGTATGCACCAACAATGTCTGATTAATTTCTCTCAAGGCGCTCTAATTCGACTAACAACAAGACCTTGAATCCAAGTCACCTTAAAATCGAGAATAATAAGACTCCAACAATTCTTGCATTTTCGTCGTCGACAGCATACCGAACCAACACCTTTCAATTGAACATATCCGAGAAGCAAAGCTTCTACCCCACTTATCTTCTACCAACTTCCTGCAATTAAGGAAAACAAGTACTGACAGTGTTTCACACACTTGTCGCGCACTAAGGAACAAACAACATTAGACAACTTAGTCAGACGGACCGACCTGCTCTGATACCACTAATGTAACACCCAATTTCTACCCAGCGAATAATAATAAAATCAGAGTTCAACATAAATAGGATGCTACATTTTTCAACTTAAAATCAAACTCCATTTAATCACATACAAACAGATACATAACACTTAACTCGGATGAACCGGTAACAATCTGATTTATTCTTTAACATCAAACAACTTTTTATTAATAAGCAGCGGAATCACATACTCAGCTTTAATTTATTCACATCTTTCATTCAACGGAAACAACTTCAAGACAACAATTACTTCATGTAAACAACTTAAAGATTCAGCAACAGTAATAAATAATCAATAACTAAGCATTAAGCGTTCATCCCCCCGAGTGTTACGTATCAGAGCAATGACACCGACTCGACATACTTAAGGTAAACCGCCTTCACTCTGGATTACCTTCACGTTACCAATATAAGGGTAACATTCAAACAGTAAGGGGTGAGATTCTCAAATCGTATAAGTGAGCGCATGATAAATAATATATTAGAATTCATGAATATAAAATCACTACTTCACAACTTATAAACAAATTAATCACAACAAAACATTAACACAGCATAACTATTAAATTAACAGCCTTTAAATGATACCTGCCACAATAAGTCAACAACATAAAGCAACAATAAATCTATCTTCACCGCAACTCAAGATGCAACACCGAATGCAACTCAATTACAATGCATATGCATGTGGTACCATTGGAGCATAACTCCCAACTTAAAAATCTTCCATTAATTAGAGCATCAACAAGGCATAAGCCTTCAACTTAATATTTTGCCAATCTAGAACAACTTAATAATGCAAATGTATGTGACTAAATGAATGCAACAATCACATACAACAACAACAATCATCATCACAAAGGCATAAGCGTACATCATTACTTTACCAATAATTAGAGGTACTCATCATTGCTTCAACACTGGCCATAGGCCTACAACTTAATCAACTTATCAATCACAACATATAAACAACGACATATTCAATAACAACGATGTATTCAACAACGACTTATTCACAACAACAACCAACAACACAATTCTTCCTGCACTTCACATCATCACAAAATTATCACGACATCATAACCACAATTATTCAACTTTAGCAACAAGCCTATATCACCGTTATTACCAATTAATAGACGTAAATCTTTGTCATAACAATTCCTGCATTTTCACAAAGTATTCACTACATCATAGCATCAACGCACATCACAAAGGAAAACACAAACATGATAGTCATTTCCAAAACACTCTCATAACTCTCTATGTATTAGTTATTCATTATTTAATTATACTCCTAATATTCACTTATGATTAACTAACTGACAATATATATTTTCTTCTGCTACTTAATCAACCCTCTAAAATAGTTACTGCAACTTTACTAATTATTTCCAATTCTGTCTTATTTCTACAGGCCGTTAAAATTATATTGTAACTACTAGATTAAGATTACTTACATGAGGGCTACTTCTATTAATATTTTTCTGCTATAACATACTACTAACAAGATACTACTGATAAGAATGGTTCAATTTGTTCCCTAACTGCTTTGCTTTCGTTTTAATAAATTATACGGTGATACCATATATAAATTATATAACATATTGCTACAGAAAAACAGAGAAACAGGGAAACAGAAAAACAGAGACAGAAGCAAGTGCCAAGTGCCAAAGGGGCACTTTCCCTCCACTTCCTCACTTGTGCCGGTCGGCACAACTTCCTCTCCCCAGGCCATAACGTCCGTTATGCCTTCCCTACCAGCTTGTGACGGTCGCCACAGGCACTTCCCCCCACCTACTAACGATCGGTATCAAACCCCGTATCAAACCCTCATTCTATGATTCTCTGTTCCTTCTCCAGTTTCCTTCGTATCCATATATTTTCAACGGAACAATCAATCGACAACACACAAGAATACGAAAGTTTCACCAATATTCATCATTAATTAATTTTCTAACATCAATTGCCATGAATAAACACAAACAATAATAAATTTAAACCCTAAATTCCACATACAAATTCTCATAAACCCCATTATAGGATAAGAAACTCCACCCTTGGATTGGAGATCACTATATAATTCCAATTGCAATCCGCTGCTGTCATAGCTCCAAACCTTCATTCTTCTTCTCCTCTCCATGTACTGCATCCTTTTCTTTTCTCTTTCTCTAAAACCCTTATTTTTTCTTACAGCCACTTCTTATTCTCTCTTCCACTTTACAAAAACCTAATTCCTTCTTATTCAACTTTAACATATAATTTCTATTATTAATTTTATTGGGCCTAATATTCACACCACACATTTTACTACCAACAACACTTTAAATTAAGCCCATAAGAAATAATAATAGTATTATTATAATACTATTTTCCACCACTTAATCAACTCAACAATAATCCAATATAATAATATTATTTTTCTAATATTATTTCTCTGATGAAATCGACTAATTTATCTGACTATCAACTTACTGCTCAACTCAACATAATTATCCAATTATACTTCTTAGAATAATACTGATAATTCTCAACTTCGACAATATCCAATAATTAAGTATTTAATTAATTTAATTAAATAATTAATTAAATTTGGGGCGTTATAGTTACGCTAACGATAACTCGAGTATCGTATCGCGAGGATTCTTGTATTATTATTAACTAATAATAGTAACGATTTATGGGAGTTTGTCGTTTTAGGATTTTTTTTTATGAAAACAAAGAAAATAAGTGATTATAAATTAAGTAATTATAAAATAAGTTAATCTGCTAATTTGGTTTCTACCTATCATTGATTATTATAACATCGTTGCCCTAAGCGGGTACTATTCTTGTTCGATCACAATAACATTCAACAAGTGAGAATGATACTATAAGAATTATGTTTCCTGTTTACCGAATTAAGCAAACGGTTAAAAATAAGTGAATTAAGGAATTAAGCAAACGATAACACGCAATGAAAATTTGGGAACATAAATCAATCGAACCAAACAAAACTATCCCATGACAATCGGATTAAGCAAATGATGAACATATAATAGAGTTGAAAGGAATATGGATTAAATTGCAAAATTATATTAACCTCAAGTATCAGAACATGAATGTAGCAGATCAACTCAGAGGAAATTTAGCTCTCTATAAGATTCGTATAAAGAAAAAGTTCTATCGTGAAAATAAAAGGTTTTTTTCTTGTAGCACGGCTGAAAACCTTATAAACAAAATAGGATTTTTCACTACTAACTCAAACTGGGCCAGCACATAAACTAGATCCACAAAATGACCCGAAACAAATTGTTTTCTAACGTCTAAAACTTCAATGAATTACTGGGAAGTATGCACTCTGAATCAGCTTCTGACTCCAAAATAAAAGTTGTAGATCTTTCTCTCAGCTTTCCAACGATTATTAGAACATGCTGATCTGATTCCCAAAGCTTCAATTATTATTTTTTCATTGGAAGCTGCTAATGCTGAAAATAAATACGAAAATCAATTAAAGGTAAAAATAAATTAAATTATAAAAACATCATAAAATAGAAAAATAAATAAAACAAACCATGGAAATGCCTAAGTATAAACATGATAGAATGTGCATCAATATGCATTGGTCGATTCTGCAGTTAATCTCTGAATTTTGATGATAACAATACATATATTTTATATGTAAACAATTTTATTTCTAATAGTTTCTTGAGTGTGCAAATTAGAAGTTCTAATTGATTCAGGATCGTTGTCTGAAGAATCATCAAAAATATACAAAGCACGCATCAGGAAGACTATTGCACCCGCTTCTGAAGAAAAATTAGTAGTTTTGAAGAATGTTGAATGCTCGCCAGAAAAGGATCTTAACGTGTACTTCTCAATAAGCTAATGCTTTAAAAGTCACAAGTATTTCTAGAAGAAAGAATTTTTGTCAGAGATTCTACTCAAAGATCAGAAAACAAGATTAAACCATAAACAAGATTTTGCATCAAAGATCAAAAGTCAAGATTTATTCGTCAGAAAAGTCACTACTTCTAATTTTGAAGACAAAGTCAAGATTCTGAACACATCAAAGAAAAGCTTCTACTTCTGAATCAGAAGTCAAGATTTGTTCGTTAGAAAAGTTGTTGCTTCTAATTCTGAAGACAAAGTCAAGATTATGAAGACTCAGATACTTCGTGGAATATGCATATATTACTTCATATCATAAGCATTCCATCAGAAGACAAGATCAAGGAAAGTTCTATCTTCTAGATTAATTACTATTCTACATCATCATATAGTCTATCAGAAGACAAGATCAAAAGATGATACCTTCTCAAGCCAATCTACTTCATTAGAAGTAATATTCATCAGAAGAAAGTATCATCAGAAACATATGCTAGAAAAGCTAGTACAAAGGTACAATTAAATATTCCACTCAAATGGATGTACTGTGTACTATTTTTCTCCCACGATTATTTCTTACTGTTGGCAGCTGACAAGATGAAATTGACATATGTACTACTACAACGGTCAACTTCCTCAATACCTATATAAAGGATCAACTGTTTGATTTATAAATTGAAAGACTTGAATACAAGAACAGTAACGCTGCCAAAATCAAAACAAGAAAAAGAAAAGGATTAAAACACAAGAGTTATTGCTCGTTATTATGTTGATATTTTATTTCTTAGAACACAAGAGTTGTTGCTCATATTTGTGTTAAACAATTTGTACTTAAACATTTGTGTAATCCACTTGTAAGGAGAAATATTGTAAACACATTATTCAATTGTAAGTTGATTGTTCCTTGAGTGACCGGGTAGGTCAGAATACTCAAGAAGATTTAGAGAAATCTCCTTCAAGGGACCGGGTAGGTCAAAAGGCTTAAGGAGCCAGTGATCGTTATATCTCTTAGTGGATCAGGTAGGTCAGAATTCTTAAGGAATCAATAACAGGTTATCATTGTTTGTTGTTAGTCACCGGCGGGTAGCCCGCACATTTGTAATCTTTCAAGATTAGTGGATTAAGTTATTTTCTAAGTCGAAATCACCTTAGTGGGTGGATATGATTAGCCTTTTCTAAGATGAACCTGTATACACTGAAAGTGTCATTATTTCTCTCTATATCATTGATTCTAATTTTGATTGTTTGTGTAAAACACTTCTAAATGAATTTTTTTTGAAACTCCAATTCAAACTCCCTTTTCTTATATTTTTCTCAACTTTCAAATACTTGTAACTGGGTACTTATTAAACTTTGTTAGTGGTAAAAGGAATTTAAAAAGGTTGCTTACATGGATTTTAAAATATCAAGCAAAACCGGAAAGAGAAAAGGCATATACTGGTTCTGAACATAGGAAACATATGATATACCTTTTGCCAAGAGTTTTAAGTAAATATAAATATAAATTCAACCATTGTATTGAAGAGTACTTCAAAACTCTTCTACATGAAATATAATTCCATGAATAAAAAACTATTTCAGCATTAATGTTGGATTAAAAACTTTAAACCTCTTACATCAAAGAAAAACCTATTAGTAATAAATAGTAAATTTACACCTTGTGTTATACCCATCCAACAAGTAAAGCATGTCATTCCAATGAGTATGGTAGCACCAAATAGCCATGTGAACAAAAAATTTATATGAAACCACAAGCCAACCCAATAAAAAGAAAGATAAAAATGTGATGTTGTACTTCTTTTGTATCCTACATAAACATTAATACTAATGAAAATAATATATATATATATATATATATATATATATATATATATATATATATATATATATATATATATATATATATATATATATATATATATATATATATATATATATATATATATATATATATATATATATATATATATATATATATATATATATATATATATATATATATATATATATATATATATATATATATATATATATATATATATATATATATATATATATATATATATATATATATATATATATATATATATATATATATCCTAAAAGTGCACAAAGTGATAAATATAAATCAATCAAATATAAGACAAAATATATATATATATTAATGTTCTAATTATTAGAAATATAATTTAGTTATTATCTATAATTCCCAATGCTTATTCTTTAATATGACATTTTGGTATTTTTAATATTTAGTATAAATATGCTATACTAGACTATCAATATTGTAACCCAATTCTATCTCCTCTATTTGATATACAAATAGTAGTCTTGTTATCATTTTGTTCATTCTTCTTCTCTCACTTCATTACCTTGCACCAACAAATTGGTATCTAGAGCACTTAGTTCTGTTTTTCCTGGGAAACACGAGTGTTTGTGAGCTGTCTGTTTGATTTTGGTTCATTGATTTTTCTATTGAAATTTTGAATAAAATCTAAACAGAATCTGATTATGTGGGTTGGGAAACAGTGTGTGTGAGAATTTGAAAAATCTGTGCAAGGTTTAAAATGAGTGAAGGCAGTAGTTTGAACACCAAACTCCCAATTTTTAATGGCAAAAACTGGAACAGATGGATGATACAAATGCATGTGTTGTTTGGTGTGCAGGATGTTCTGGATCTGGTTACAGATGATTATGTATCAGTTACAGCAGATGCAACTGAAGAACAGAGAACTGCTGAGAGGGTTGTGAGGAAGAGGGACCAGAAAGCTCTGTTCTATATCCATCAGTGTGTGGATGAAAGTGTGTTCGAGAAGATTACTGATTCAACAACGTCAAAAGGGGCGTGGGATTTACTTGTGAGATGTTACGGTGGTGATGCATCAGTAAAGAAGGTAAAGCTTCAATCCCTGCGAAAGCAATATGAGAACTTGAACATGAAGAGCAGTGAGAAAGTTTCTGAATATATTTCCAGAGTGATTCTGATCTCTAACGAGATGAAAGCGTGTGGAGAAACTCTATCTGAACAAGTAATCATAGAGAAGATTCTTAGGTCGCTTACTCTTTAGTTTGATTACATTGTTGTCTCTATTGAACATTCTAAAGATCTGGAAACCATGAGAATAGAAGAATTACAGAACAGCGTAGAAGCACAGGAGTTACGTTTGTCTGAGAGAACTTCTAAAAGGGAAGCTGAGCAAGCACTGAAGGCTTATTTTGTCAAGAAATACCAGAAGCAGAATAAACATGGTGATAGATTCCAGAAATCAGAAACCTCAACTTCTGATGATAAGAGATATCATAAAGGAAATGAGAGGTATGACAAAAGAAAGGTTCAATGTTACTCTTGTAAACAATTTGGCCATTTTGCCAGATATTGTAGGCCAAACAAGGAAAGAAAATCAGAAGAAGCGTATATGGCTAAGAGAAACTCTGTTGATGAACATGTGCTACTAATGGCTTCTGATTCTGATGGAAAATGCTCAGAAGATTGGTGGTATATGGACACTGGCTGTTCAAATCACTTAACTGGAAACAAACAATGGCTGACAGACTTTGACTCCAGAAGGAGAACAAAGATCAGATGTGCTGACGATAAGTATCTTAATGCAGAAGGTATAGGAGATGTCAGAGTTAAAGTGAAGAATGGGAAAGACATTCTGATCAAAGACGTTTGGTATGTTCCTGGTATTAGAAGCAATCTGATGAGCGTAGGTCAGTTGATTGAGAAAGGTTTCTCAGTTGTTATAAAAAACAATCTCCTGACGTTGTATGATTCCAATCAGAAATTGATTATGAAGTATGAACAAGGAAGCAACAAAACATTCAAGGTGAATGTAGAAACAGTTGAAGCAATGTGTCTTAGTGCAGAAGGCGCTGAAGGTGATAGTAAGCTGTGGCATAAGAGATTGGGGCATTTGAACTATAGAAGCCTAGGGCATCTATGTTCTAAGAAGCTTGTACATGGTATTTTGAAGATTGTGAAGCCTGAGAAGTCATGTGAAATATGCATGAAAGTCAAGCAACCCAGATTTCCATTTACATCAGAAGTAGCCCTCAGAGCGAAGCATGCTCTTGGAGTAGTACATTCTGATGTGTGTGGACCATTTCCAGTACCTTCACTTGGAGGAAATAAATGTTTTGTGTCTTTTGTGGATGAGTTCACAATAATGACACGGGTAACACTCATCAAGTTCAAGCATAAAGTGTTTACTGAGTTCTAGAAGTTCAAAGTGAAGGCTGAGAAGCATAGTGGTTAGAAGTTAAAGATTCTAAGAACTGATGGTGGAGGTGAGTATAACTCTAAGAGTTTCAGAAGTTATGTGAGGAGAATGGAATAGAACATGAGGTTACTGCTCCATATACTCCTCAGCACAACGATCTTGCTAAAAGAAGAAACAGAACTTTGCTTGATATGACTAGAAGCATGCTGAAAGAGAAAAGGCTACCTCACGAGTTATGGGGAGAAGTTGTTGCCACATCAGCATATATTCTGAACAGGTGTCCAACGAAGAAGCTGAAGGAAGTTGTTCCTTTAGAAAAATGGACTGGAGATAAGCAGAGTGTCAGTCATCTGAAGGTGTTTGACTCTGTCTATTACAAACATGTTCCAGAAGCTAGAAGATAAAAACTGGATGATAGAAGCAAAGTAATGTTGCTGGTGGGGTACCACAGTACAGGTGTGTATAAGCTTTATTGTCCAGAAATTAATAAAGTTGAAGTCAGCAGAGACGTTGTGGTGAAAAAGTCTGAAACATGGGATTGGAACAAGTCTCAATTAGATTTTGGTGTAGTGCAAACACCAGAGTTAGCCTCTGAAGATGTTTTAGAATGTTCAGAAGATGAATCTGATTCTGAAGATTCTAAAGATGAGTCAGAAGAAAATTCTGACAATGGATCTGATTTTGATCCAGATGCTGATGATGATCCAGAATCTGGTGGTGGTCATAGTTCTAGAAGGGAAAACTCTGAAGGTGGTAACTCTGAAGGTAGTAGTTCTGGTGCAGCTTCAGAACAAGCTCAAAGACCACAGAGAATCAGACAAAAACCAAGCAGGTTTGCAGATTTCGACATGTTGCAGGATAACGAAGTTGACTCTGAAGGGGAAGTCATTCAGTGTGCCATGTTAGTAGATTCTGAACCAGTGGGCATTGAAGAAGCTCTCAAGAAGAAAGAATGGCTAAATTCTATGAAAGAAGAACTTGAGGCAATAGAAAGGAATAAAACGTGGAAATTGACTAAACTTCCAAATAAGAAAAAAGCCATCAGCGTCAGATGGGTTTTTAAGTTGAAACTTAAGCCAGATGGTTCAATTGGAAAGCACAAAGCTAGACTAGTAGCTAGAGGTTTTCTTCAGAAACCTGGGCTAGATTATTTTGAGGTGTTTGCGCCTGTAGCTAGGCATGAAATAATCAGACTCGTGATTGCTTTAGCTGCAAATAGAAATTGGCCTTTAATGCATCAGGATGTAAAGTCTTCATTTCTGAACGGTCCATTACAGGAAGAAGTTTATGTGTCCCAACCTCCTAGATTTGTCAAAAAGAATCAGGAAGGGATGGTATACAGGTTGAATAAAGCTCTGTATGGACTGAAGCAAGCGCCCCGGAGCTTGGAATCTGAAAATTGATTCGTTTTTCAAGAAGCAGAAGTTCAGAAATGTGAAATGGAATATGGAGTTTATGTGAAACACTCTAACAACAATATGATTTGGGTGTGTCTCTATGTTGATGACATTTTGCTAACAGGTAACTGCCCAGAAGATATAAAGAAGTTCAAAGAAGTTCTAGTGAATGAGTTTAAGATGAAAAATCTAGGAAAAGTGACATATTTTCTAGGGATTGAGATTATGTACTCGAAGAAAGGTATCATTCTACATCAGTTGAAGTACGAACTATAACTTCTGAAGAGATTTAAGCTGCAGAATTGCAAAGTTGTTGTGACAACATCAGAAACAAATTAAAAATTGGATTCTGACTCTAATGGTGATTCTGTTGATACTACAACCTTCAAACAGTTGGTTGGTTCTCTAAGGTATTTATGCAATACTATACCTGGAATTTGTTATGCATTTAGACTGGTTAGTAGATTCATGAGTAATCCAAAGTGGTCTCATTTCCAAGCTGCTGTCAGAATTCTGAGATATATCAAGGGAACCCTGAAATATGGAGTGTTGTTTCCTTCTAAAAGAAAGATAGAATCATAATTAGTAAGTTATTCTGATTATGACTGGTGTGGAGACAGAGTTGATAGGAGAAGTACTTCTGGATACTTGTTTAAATTTCTGGCAGGTCCCATTTCCTGGAGTTCCAAGAAACAACATGTTGTGGCTCTGTCAACATGTGAAGCTGAGTATATCGCATGTGTTGTAGCTTCTTGTCAAGCTGTTTGGCTTCTGAATCTCCTACATGATCTAAAGATTGAAGTTGAGGAACCTCTGAAGCTGATGATTGATAATAAATCTGCAATTGATCTTGCCAAGAATCCAGTTCTACATGGAAGAAGCAATCACATTGAGACGAAGTATCATTTTCTCAGAAGTCAAGTGCATAAAGGAGTGTTAGAAGTTCTGCACTACATCACTTAGAAACAGCTAGCAGATCTTTTGACGAAGGCAGTTAAAACATATCAATTTCTTCACTTGAGAGATGAAATTGGTGTTGTTAGCTTCTGATAGAATATCTAAATTAAGGGATGATATTGGAAATATAATTTAGTTATTATCTACAATTCCCGATGCTTATTCTTTAATAGGGCCTTTTGGCATTTTTAATATTTAGTATAAATATGCTATACTAGACTATCAATATTGTAACCCAATTCTATCTCCTCTATTTGATATACAAACAGTAGTCTTGTTATCATTTTATTCATTCTTCTTCTCTCACATCATTACCTTGCACCAACACTAATAGAATCAATCGATATGTTTAATTTATTATAGCCAACACATGTCATAATAATTTAGTGTCTTCATCGTCAAGTTAAGCATACGATCGAACATGTAAATCGATTAGAGAAAAAAATTGAATAAGCCTTTATCATCAGCCTAATTTGTAGTGCATTATTACATTGAAATTGGATCATCTATAACACTACAATATCGTGCTACAATTGTAGAGGATCCATGTTCCACTACATTATTAGAGTAAATTAATTTCATTCACAACTAGAGTATGAATCACACAAGAACATATGTTGGTAGAACAGAATGAAAAAACTTTTTCCAAGATAATGTCTTTCAAGAACAGGTTAAAAAACACAAAATAAAAAAACCAATCACCTAAAACCCTAAATTCATTTCCAGTAACAAACCACAAAAGAATCACCTAAAACCCTAAAAAATTAAACCCAAATCAATATAAGGAACAAACCACAAACCAATCACCCAAAACCCTAAAGAAATTTGATAAGTATAAGGAAGAAGAGGAAATGCGTGCGACAGAGAAGTTACTTCTTCGAGAGAGAAATTGAATGAATGTGAGAGAACGAAGGTCTACTACAGGTCTTTAAACAGCGACTTCGAGCGCACGCTCTGTATTTCCTACTTTTCATGATATCTAGAAAGCGATAAAATGCGGAAAGATAAACTGGAAGCAGAATGATACCAAACGAACAAGAGTTCGTAGAAAAGCAAGCAAAATAGAGAAACACGAAAAACTTCGAGCAAGCTTTACCAAACAACATAAAAGAGTCAGAAATCAAATGCTCGTAATAAGCGCGAAGCATCATCAATGTGAAAGTAAATCACAATCGAAAACTCAAGCATATCTGCATATAAACATGCATAAGACTCAAATCTCGACAAGCAAAGGTGAATCACAAATCTCAAATAATCGGATAATAATGAATTAATTCCCAAAATCAAATAAAAAAATCTAACAAATTCATATTGATTTTGTAATTTTTTTTATCATGTGAAGAAATGGAAAAATAAAATCGAAACAATTAAAAAATATACAAAATGCAACAAAATAAGCCATGTGGGTGCAAGCAGGAGAAAGCACTAGTGGCGCAGAGGCCCAGCCAATTAGTCCACAAACAACCTTTTTTGTGAGCACCTCAGATTACCAAAAACTCAATGGGCCAAAGCATGGGGTAACTCGGTCTAATTTCCCTTTCGTTGATCCAACAACCCAAACAAATCCCAATTCAGCATCTTTCAATTCCCAATTTTCTCATTAATTATACTTGATTTATCATGTTTTCTATTACCAAATTGGAACAATCAGAATGTAAAAAGAGAAGCAACGCACATGTTTTGTTAATTAGGTCAAGAATGTGACGGTTCAATATTTGTACGTGTTGTAAGCGGAGAAATAATATTTGAATTGATCATTTTGAATGTTTTCTTTTATTCTTCTGCAGATTGTGAAGAATGAATCGTGAAAGGTAAATTTTCTATTTTATCTATTAGATCTGAAAGCGAGCAATTGATCTGAGCCTTTGGTTGTGAAATTATGTTATTAAATAAGAACCTGAGATCGAATGCACTTTGTTGAGCTGGATTTTTATTCTGAGTTAGTTATTGTTTTCTCTTTTGACAAATCCATCTGATTTATTTGGCTGGACTGGTACAATTTGATTTGTTGTTATTTGAGTTTCACGGTTTCTAAGTTTATCTCCCAGATTTTCTCTCTTTTTCGAATGGTAGCTAGTGAAATTTTCCTTCTGTATTTTCTGAACTGGATTTGGACTTTTTCTTTTCCTGATTTTCTTCAAAAGAGTGGCACGATTTCAAGCCTTTTTGACTTAATGATTTTTCTAATTTTCTTTATTCTGAATCAAGGCTACACTTTGTATTCGTTCTTCTTTGTCGTTTTTTTATGCAGGTTAGTACATGGTCGCAACAAAAATTCATGGAGCAAGCACTTTGAAATGGAAAACTGATGCGCAAGTCTTTTTTGGTGTTTGGCAAGAAGTTTGGAAGTGAGTTGGATGTTCTGTATTGAAGCATTAAACAGGGCGGCAAATTTGAGGCTTAGTCATGGACAAAAATGTTAAGATCATGAAGGCAAAAGAGGTTTAGAATTAGGTTTTAGAAAGTATTTTGAATGTAATATTATGTAATTTTTTATGTGTGTAATGATAATTTTGGAATTGTAATATTGGACTTGGAAACTTGGCAATGTAACAGTCATGATATACTTGTCTAAACTTGTAATGGTTTTCTATACATGAACTTGAATGACCATTGTGATGGCAAAGGTGACTTTGGGTATTGAACTTGATGCATTTGTACATTTTGCAATGAGAAATTCTTGAATTTGGACGAAGATGAATGTTTCCCTCCACTTGCTTGAATTCAATTTTAAATTCTTACATATCCCTTTCAATTTGCAACTTGAATGAAATATGATAAGAGAAACAACCATAAAGTTTTTAGAGATTTTGGTCAAAAACTCAAAGTCTTGATATATTTTCCAAGTTGAATTCACTATCCCAATCTCCTCTTGTATGCGTAAATCACATTAAAGCCCAAAGTCAACGACTTGTAATTTAAGTAATCAAACAATCATGTCTTCCAATGGTGGTAATAGCCTACTAATTCAAGCTTCAATTAATGGTGAGAACCCTAATCCATATAGTGAAACTTAACGTGTCATGTATTTGCCACATCTTGTACTTAACTTGCACATCAATTAATGACTAAGACTCAAGTGTTTGAAAGAAAGATGCCCGTGATAATAATATGACCAACCCTAAAGTTTCCTCTAATAATCACGCGTATATGGAGAAAAATTGCTCGAACTAAAACTAAAAGGAAGTCGTTGTATGTGAATTCACAACTAATCTTGTTGAAACCCTGAGCGTAATGGTTGGAAACCTAATCCTTTTACAAATATAGAGAGATGAATTAGTCTTATATATATATATATATATATATATATATATACACTTCAAAGCATTGTGAAAACCCTGCTTACACAATTAGTTGATGTTTTGAACCTCAGATGCTTTATTGAATGAAATGTTATGTTAATGACCTAATGGAATATATGTAGATGAATGCAAAAGCCTAAGCCAGATAAAAGTGAAATTAGGAGAGAAAATTTTGGGTTACAATACTCCAAAAATGATGTTTAGGATCTAGTACCTAAACCCAAAGGAACTCATGTTATTGGGACTGAGTAGGTTTACAGAAACAAGTTGAATGAAAAAGGAGAAGTCGTCAGAAATAAATCACGACTGGTTGCATAAGTCTATAGTCAGCAAAAAGGTATTTACTATAATGAACAATTGCTTCAGTCGCCAGGTTAAAATATATTCGTCTTCTAATTTCATTTGCTATTAATAATGATATTGTTTTATATCAAATGGGTGTCAAAAGTGTGTTTTTAAATGGCAACATTTCTGAAGAAGTATATGTGCGCCAACCTCCAGGATTTGAAAATACTAAGTTTCCAGAACACACTTTCAAACTTAAAAAATCTTTATATGGTCTGAAGTATGCTCCCAGAGCATGGTATGAAAGATTAAGTTATTTTCTTTTAGAAAATTGGTTTTCTAGAGGCAAGGTGGATACTACACTTTTCTGTAAAAAACTTCGTAAATGATCTCATGATATGTCAAATCTATGTTGATGATGTCATTTTTGGGTATGCTAATCTGAAAATTTGTCAAGAGTTCTCTGAGCTAATGCAGACTGAATTTGAAATGAGTCTGATGCAAGAACTGAAATACTTCCTGAGAATACAAATCAATCAAACTCTAGAAGCTACATACATTCATCAGAGCAAATACACGAAAGAACTTCTGAAAAAATTTGACATCACAGAAAGCAAGCCAACTAAGACTCTTATGCATCCTACACATATTATTGAAAAGGAGGAGGTAAGTGCTAAGGTATGTCAGAAGCTCTATCGAGGTATGATAGGATCTTTTCTTTATCTAACTTTCTCTCGTCCAAATATATTATTCAGTGTATGTCTATATGCTCATTTTCAACCAGATCCAAGGGAAACTCACTTAACAGATGTTAAGAGAATCCTAAAGTATCAGAATAGAACATCTAACCTTGATGTTGTACCCCAAAATTTTCCCTTTCATTTTATTTAAAACATACTTATGGAGATCCTCAAATGCTTGAGGTTGACCAAGTATTGACCAGACAAATTCTACTCCTAAGCAATGGATTTCCAACTAGGGTTTCACTCTTCACAAAAAAGTTTGGGTTTCAAAGACCTCAAGTTATTTCCATGACTCCTAATATGTCCTCAATAATTCTCATGCCAAGTTCCATGCCTTGCATCACAAGTTTGCTCAGTTAATTGATCAGATGACTAAAAATCAATTGTATTAGGTCAAAAGTCAACTGTGGTCAATATACAGTCAAAATTTAAAATTTTTGGTCAACATCAACATTTTAAAGTGATATTCGTCATTTTTTCAAGGTTTGATCATGATTCCTCAAGGAATGCTCTCAAATCATCAAGAATAAAAAATTGCTAAATTAGGATTTACTAGGAAAAGTCAACTGAACTTTGACCAAGCATAACTTTCACATGTTTCATCAATTTTGCCCCAACCAAATCTCATTATGAAGAAAATTCAATTATCTACAACTATTCTTTTATCCTCAAATCCAAAAAATGATTCATTTGAAAGATATGACCTCATACATTACATGTCATTTTCAGAAAGTCAACAAAAGGCACTTTTTATCAAGACAACTCACATCAAGATAATGTCTTCAAAGCAAAAATGGTCAATATAGATATGGTAGAGGACGTCTTTGGATTTCCAAAACATCCAAAATTATCTTCAAAGGATAAAAATTGAGCAAGATATGAGATGCACAAGTTGGGGAATTTTGAGAAATTTCAAAAAGTACACATTGAGCAAAATTGCATTTTTAGACTAATGGGCCTACTTTTTGAACTTCAAGCATGTCCATAATATCTTAAAGGACATCTAAGTACATTTTTGCATGGTCTTGATTTTACTTGTATTTATTTTGAGTTTTATTTAATTTAAAATTAAATAAATGAAGATAAAATGCAAGAATTAGTGGGCTATAGCATTTGGGCTTAGTTTGATCCATTGAGAAGCCTATATCTCGTGCAAGGTACATGGAAAAAGGACCAGGTTCATTACATTTCAAGAATGGCAAAAAAATCATCAAAAATGGCATATTTTCAATTTGTGATTTTGCATTCAAAACCATGGTTAATGGCTGATTTCTTGCCATGTTTGTCAACCATCCCACTCCTCTATAAATACAGAAGGATATTTCAAGCAAAAGACACGCAGAAACCACTTAGAGAAACTCTAAAAAAAATCAAAAAATTATCAAAAGTGGTCAAAGCTCAAAAGTCCGTTTCCAGTCCGTGTCCATCAGAACCAAACCTTGCATTGTACTCCTAAGACTCCCAGGAGTTCATTTCAATCCATATCCACGCCTGAAACACCCTGAAATCGGCCAACCGAATCACCTCATTTTGGTAAAACTCTCACATTTGAATCTCTTAATACATGCGATTTAAATGAATCTAATGCATATATTCTTGTTCATATCATCCTTTTGATTTGTTCTAACATTTTACATGAGAGGTTGGGTGAAAAAAATAAGGATTTGCCATGTTTAGGACATAATCCGTATTTTGATTTGAACCAGACGATACGGCCACGATCTGTTGAAACCAAGACCATATTCGAATTCAGGAGTTAATTTTGTGTGGAATAAGCCATTTTTCTGGATTTAAAACTCGTAAAAATGCAGGTTCCATTTTGGTATAGTCAGAGAAGACGATCGGAGATTTGCTCTGGTGTCTTTGACCTTTGTTGACTCTGGTGGGAGTTTGCGTAGCAAAATCTCACAATTTAATTGACCCGTTTAAATGTTACAACGCGCACATTTTGCTTACTGGGATTTCGTTCATATTTTCATTATATTATTTTTGTTTTATTATATTAACAGTTGAATTAAATGGCCCAGGGGTAGATGCAGCGTGTGTAAATTTGTTGCTATGGGCAAGGCCAGGGGTTCGATCCCTGCCTCTTGCCTATTATTTTTCGAATTTCTGCTTGCAGACCCAGTGTTCCATGGTTAAGCGCGTGCACCATGCATTGGCCGGCCTATCATTACCATTGGATCTCATCAGCGCCATATCAAACGATCCAGATCCAGGTGTGCATGATAAATCTTCAAGGGAGCAACGTCACTGGATCACACGCAGGGCATTGGAGAGGTCTTATTTTGGGCCTAACGTTTTTTATCTCACCCCCTGATTTCTTTTTGCAGCGTCTATTTCTTTTGTTTTTGGTCCTAAGGGTTTTATCTTCAGCACCCCCCATTCAGCTGCACACCAGGCCCATTGCATTTCTATTTTCTTTATTTGATTGTTTTCTTTTTTTATATACTTTTAAAAATAAAAACTAATTTTTATTTTAATAATAAAATTACAAAAAATAGACTTAGGTTTTTTTCTAATTAAATTTTATTTTTTTGCAAATTAATTAATGTAATTATTTTGACTTATTAATCAATTAGAACTAGGTTTAATCACTTCAAATCTTTTTCCCAAATAAAAATACCAAAAATATTAGAATTAGATTTCTTTCTTGATTAGATTTAATTTCAATTAATAATCACTTCTTATTTTTATTTTAATTAAGATTAGATTTATTTTAATTTAAGTATTTTCTTTAAAAAAAAACAAAAATATTCTAAGTGTTTAGAAGTTTTAGGGTTTTTACTTCGCCTTCCATATTCGCGCGTTTATTTTAAATTTTGTACTTTTATTCTTTCATATTGATGTAACTGCAAAAGGATGTAATAGCGGTTAAATTTAGGACTTTACTTTTATTCCCCGTTTTGGTTTGTAACTCCCTCTCCCCGAAGCCATGTAATAGTGTAGCTTTTAAATTTCGCACTTTATTTTTGCATTGATATTAACTGTTAGATGTATGCTAATAGGCTTGTATGATAAGATTAAAAGTAAGCGCTAGCAAACTTAACATCCGAAGATAAATAATTGAAACACAACACACTCACACACACGCACCTCTAGAGTATCTCCACTTGTTGCCTTCAGAAAAGCAAATAGTCACGTCTCTCGAACGTAGGAGATTTTAGCAATGTCCCTTTGGTTATAAGATCATAAGTCCCTCGATGACTCTTTCAAAGTTTCCTTGGTAAAAGATCTTAAAACCTTAGGGTAATTGCTAAAATATCTTACGAGTGGTTTTCGTGACTATATGATGACCCTTCGCTCGTCCCTCAAAAATCCAACGATATGGCTACTTACTCACTAATAGTAGAATAGCATTGTCTAAAGGAAAAGAGGAAAAGAACAAACCTTTCGAGTAGGTAGATAACTCCTAGTTGTTTGCTCATAAAAACAATCAAAAACAATTTTTTCACACATACACAAACTTTTTTTTTCTAAATATTTTCAAAGACAAAAAACACTTTGTATACGTTCTCGTCGAAACGAGAAACATTACAAAGTTCGCCGCACTAAGGCGTCTTTTCAAAATATCTTCAAAACACACTTACACAAAAATAAAACATTTTCAAAGTGAGCTAGCAACTAAGAGCCCATAGATAAATACGAATGGAAAGGGTGCTAACACCTTCCCTTTCCATAACCTACCCTCCTTACTCAAAAAATAATCTCGAAAGGTATTTCCTGTTCTTTTCACCCTTTCCTTTATTGGATAAAAGAAAAGTTGGTGGCGACTCTTGCTAACTGCAACATTGCGATAAAATGCAAAACTAATAAAAGTCAATTCTCCCACCGTATTACACTTGGCTTGATGTATAAGAAAACATCATAATACAAGCTATCGGGTTTTTGTGATGCAGATTATGCATGAGATAGAATAGAATGCAAAAGCACTTCTAGAAACTTCCAGTTTCTAAGGAATAATCTTATATCTTGGTTGAGCAAATGGCAATCAACCATTGCACCATCCACTGCAGAAGCAGAATATATCTCAGCATCACTTTGCAGTACTCGGATGCTCTAGATGAAAATTCAACTTGAAGACTTTCAGATATACGAGAGTAATATTCCTATTTTTGTAACAATACTGCCGCTATTTATCTTAGTAATAATCCTAATTTTCACTTTAGAGTAAAACACATAGAAATCAAACACCATTTTATTAGAGACTATGTTCAGAACGAGACCCTTGTTTTAAAATTTATAGATACATACCATCAATGGGATAATATCTTCACAAAACCCTTAGTTGAAGATAGATTTCTCTTTATTTTGAACCATTTAAATATGGTATTTTGTCCATAATTAATTGTATATATGTGTCTTAGTCAGAACGTCAGTAGTGTAATTCTAACTAAGTGTAAATAGTTAATCTTATTCTTATCAGTAATGTCTTAAGTTAGAAACTTGTGATTCCCTTTACTTTGAGAACATCAACCTTGAGCAATGAAATATTTTTGAGAATAGGTGAAAGATCTTCATAACTTCAATCATGTCTATTGTCATTTAAAAGAAAGGTTAAGATACTCTTTTACTAAATATAAGAATTTTCAGTCTAACTTATTGTTTTGCCTCTATTTTCTATGACATATCACTTGAAAGTTATATTATATTGTGTGTGTGAGTCCTCCCTCCTTCTGGATAGACATTAAAAAAATTCTCAAGCTTGATTGCTTTTCTAAAGTAATTTTATTCTTTCATCAGTACGTCTTTTTCTTTCCTATTTCTCCAGAACAAACGCTTATGGTCTGTCTTCTAAATCAAGTTCTTATAAATCTGTCAGCAATAATCTTTAATCACCAAAAATAATTTTTGTAAGGCTTAGATCGTTATCTGAAGTCTAAGTAATGATAATTTTCTCTTATACTTTTTGATTATGACAAAAAGGGGGAGAAAGCATAGTGATGATTTTGATACATATTTAATTCTCTAAATCTCATTGCTTACATTTCTAACGAATTATATGTGCAAGAGTTTTTAGAATATGTTTTCAGGTGCAAGATAAAGGTTTCAATGAAGAAAGAAATTCTGATAAATAAAACTCTGATAAATTGCTTCCATTCGCTTCAAACAAAATTCTGGACAATGATAATCAAGCTCGAAAAACCATACTTTCTGTTAAGGTCTTAAGTTTTAGATTCAGGGGGGATTGTTTAACTCAGAGGGAGTTTTATAAACAATGCTCGGATATCCCTTCATTCTAAAAACTGTAAATCTTAGACTCGAGGGGAGGTCACACTAATCAGGGGAAGTTTTCGTCTTAACTCTGATTCGATTATAATATTACCTTGTAAAATTGTTACATCAAAATACATGGTTTTATCGTCATAAAAAAGGGGGGATTGTTAGAACAAGATTTGAATTCTGCAATTAATCTCTGAATTTTGATGATAACAATACATATATTTTATATGTAAACAATTTTGTTTTTAATAGTTTCTTGAGTGTGCAGGTTAGAAGTTCTAATTGATTTAGGACTGTTGTCTGAAGAATCATCAAAAATATACAAAGCACGCGTCAGAAAGACTATTGCATTTGCTTATGAAGAAACATCAGTAGTTTTGAAGAATGTTGAATGATCGCCAGAAGAGGATCTCAATGTGTACTTCTCAATAAGTTGCTGCTTCATAAGTCACAAGTATTTCTAGAAGAAATAATTTCTTTTAGAGCTTCTGCTCAAAGATCAGAAAACAAGATAACACTAGAAACAAGATTTTGTATCAAAGATCAGAAGTTATGATTTGTTCATCAGAAAAGTGTTACTTTTAATTCTGAAGACAAAGTCAAGATTCTGAACACATCAAAGAAAAGCTTCTACTTCCAAATTAGAAGTCAAGATTTGTTCGTTAGAAAAGTTGCTTCTTCTAATTCTGAAGACAAAGTCAAGATTCTGAAGACTCAGATACTTCGTGGAATATGCACATACTACTTCATATCAGAAGTATTACATCAGAAGATAAGATCGAGGAAAGTAAGATCTTTTATATTCATTATTATTTTACATCATATAGTCCACCAGAAGACAAGATCAAAAGATGATATCTTCTCAAGCTAATCTACTTCATCAGAAGTAATATTCATCAGAAGACAATATCATCAGAAACATGCGCTAGAAAAGTTAGTACAAAGGTACAATTACACATTCTACTCAAATGAATGTATTGTGTACTATTTGTCTCCCACGATTGTTTCTTACCGTTGGCAGCTAGCAAGATGAAAGTGACGTGTGTACTACTACAATGTTCTACTTCCTCAACGCATATATAAAGGATCAACTGTTTGATTTTCAAATTGAAAGACTTGAATACAAGAACAATAATGCTTCCAAAATCAAAACAAGAAAAAGAAAAGGATTGAAACACAAGATTTGTTGCTTGTTATTGTGTTGGCATTTTATTTGTTAGAACATAAGAGTTGTTGCTCATTATTATGTTACTATTGTAAATTGTTTGAACACAAGAGTTGTTGCTCATATTTATGTTAAAAAATATGTACTTAAACATTTGTGTAATACATTTGTAAGAAGAAATATTGTAAACACATTATTCAACTATAAGTTGATTGTTCCTTGAGTGACCGGGTAGGTCAGAATACTCAAAAAGATTTAGAGAAATCTCCTTCAAGGGATCGGGTAGGTCAGAATGCTTAAGGAGTTAGTGAGCGTTATATCTCTTAGAGGATCGGGTGTGTCAAAATTCTTAAGGGATCACTAACAGGTTATCATTGTCTATTATTAGTTATCAGAGGGTAGCCCCTGCATTTGTAATCTTTCAATATTAGTGGATTAAGTCCTTTTCTAAGGCGAAATCACCTTGGCGGGTGGACATGATTAGCCTTTTCTAAGGTGAACCTGTATAAACTGAAAGTGTCATTATTTCTCTCTATATCATTGATTATACTTATGATTGTTTGTGTAAATCACTTCTAAACAAAAAAGTTTTTGAAACCCCAATTTAAATCCCCCTTTCTTGTGTTTTTCTCAACTTTAATATACTTTTGACTGGGTACTATATTAAGCTCTGTTAATGGTAAAAGGAATTTAAAAAAGTTGCTTACATGGATTTTAAAATATTAGGTAAAACCAGAAAGAAAAAAAGGTATATACTGGTTCTGAACATAGGAAACATATGATATACCTTTTACCAAGAGTTTTAAGTAAATATAAAGATAAATTCTACCATTGTATTGAAGAGTACTTCAAAACTCTTTTACATGAAATATAATTCTATGAATCAAGAAGTATTTCAGTATCAATTTTGTCTTAAAACTTTCAACCTCTTGCATCAGAGAAACACATATTAGTAATAAATAGTAAATTTACACCTTGTGCCATGTGCTACCCATCCAACAAGTAAAGCATGGCATGCCAGTGAGTATGGTAGCACCAAATAACCATGTGAACAAAAGCATTATGAAATCACAAGCCAACCCAATAAAAATAAAGACAAAATGTGATGTTGTACTTCTTAGATATCCTACACAAACATTAATACCAATGAAAAAATATAAATCCTAAAAGTGCACAAAGTGATAAATATAAATCCATCAAAGATAAAACAAAAATATATATTAATGTTCAAGTAGAATCAATTGATATGTCTAATTCATTATAGCCAACACATGTCATAATATTGTAGTGTCTTCACCATCAAGTTAAGCATACAATCAAACATGTAAATCGATTAGTGAAAAAATTGAATAAGCATTTATCATCAGCCTAATTTGTGGTGCATTATTACATTGAAGCTGGGCCATCTATAGCGCTACAATATCGTGCTACAACTGTAGAGGATCTATGTTCCACTACATTATAGTAAATTCATTTCATTCACAACTATAGAATGACTCGTACTAGAACATACGTTGGTAGAACAGAATAAAAAAAACCTCTTCCAAGATAATGTCTTTGAAGAATAGGTTAAAAAACACAGAATGAAAAGACCAATCACTTGAAACCCTAAATTAATTTCTAAAAACAAACCACAAAAGAATCACCTAAACCCTAGAAGAATTAAAGCTAAATCAATGGAAGGAACCAACCACAGACCAATCACCTAAAACCCTAAAGAAATTGGATAAGTAGAAGGAAGAAGAGACAACTTGTGATGTGTTCTAAGTTGAGGTGCTGAATGAGATGCAAGATAGAAACATAGTGAATGTTGTGACGCTGCTTCTATGAGAGAGAAACTGAGGAATCACGTGCGATAGAGTGAATGAGGGAATGTGTGTGAGAGAGAAGCTACTTCTTCGAGAGAGAAATTATGTGAATGGGAGAGAATGAGTTCTCAAACGTGCGCCTACTCTAATTTCTTCTGAAAAATGAAAGGAGCTCGAAAAATCAAGGGTGAGTAAGTAGATGGGGATGGGAAACGCACAGTAGTACGAGGAGGCTCATAAAATATTATTGATCAAAAATAGGAAATCAAATGTGATGTCCTAATGAAAGGGGATTCCAACCATCGTGGATGTAGACAAGGTGGTTCATTATCCATCGCCTAGGGCGTGTTGAGAAGGGTACAATCTCAAATGTGTCTCAATCACGTGTTATTTTGTTTTTATTTGGACATTTTGTAAGAAAGTTTATTTATTTGTGTTAAAAAATTTGAGGCAGTTGGGTTTAGCCGTTGCAGCAAATGTCGTGGATAGAGAATAAGGACAATTATTAAGTAAGGGTCTCAACTCATGTGTCACAAAATGGTTTATTTATTGTAGTGTAAACTCAATTTTCCCATTTCAAAAGAAATATTTTTGTGTTAGTTTTTTAACGCAACTAACGACACCTCAAACAGACTTACAAAACTCAAGTTACGTATGAAACAGACAGTTAATCCCCTTCTATGTCTACCTGCGATTTTCTGTATTTTTCTCCCTATTGAACATATCCAAAACTCGCCTGTTTGAGTCTCACCCGCCCCAATACACACATGTAAACATGAACACGAACAATGTGAATCAAACGTCACATATTCAACATTTTATTACATCAACTTCACATATTCAACATTTTATATCTCGCCTAATCATGAGGCATCAACATATTTTATCAATTCAATATTTATGCTCATGAACATCAACACTCAATAATAGGCATACATAATTGCACCAATTTACAATCAATAGAGCACAAAACCCTTAATAATTTGCACAAACCTTCTCAAGCTTCAAAAACCTCATCAATGGAAGAAAAAGAAAAGAAAAATGAAAGATGATAGAGGATCCTCTCTATCCTTTTTGCAATAAACATTCATAGATGAATAGTTTTCCCCTTACCTCAAATTCACATAAAGGTTGAAGCTACGATAATGAAGTTCCTCTTATCCTTCAAAAGCTCTCATATGGTTGCCTTTTTCTCTCTTTAGCCTTTTCTCCCAAAATTCTACATACTGAAAACTTTTTACCTTCCCTTCTCTATTTAAATAAAAACCTTATTTTTATTTTATTATATTGTATTCTACCAATTACCCTCAACTTTCACTAATTCTATCCTTCTCCCAAATTATTTTAAATTCTAATCATCACCAAAAGCTTATATTTCTCACAATTTCCATTAATTAAATTATTAAATAAATTATATTTTAACAATAAAACTAATATTTTCCACTTCTACACTAGTTTAATTATATAATTCTACCAAAAAATCCTTAAAAATAATTAAATAAATCTAAAACCCTCAAAAACTCAATTAAGATAAAATAATAAAAAATCAGGGTGTTACAACATACCCCTGCATGCTCTCCACCGGCGAGGAGATGGAATATCAGACAAGCACATCTAGATGGTGTTGCAGAGTATAAGAGGAGGCTTGATGTACTGACAGTAGAGGATGTCATATGGAAACTCTATACATGTCACAAAGTCTATTGTGAGTTTGATAAGGCTTCTCTATTTTCTGGTAATATATGATGAAAGACCTTAGTGGCTAGACACTTACCTGAGAGGTGTCTGCGATAATATGGGCATGTCTAGGACATTCCATGACCAGTTCTGGATGTTCCATCTTCGGGAATTGACAGGTGTTTTCAAAGTAACATCATCAGTTCTTCTTGTGCCATTGCAGATAGCGTAGTTAGGGTTCAACATGATGCACAATGTGAAGATGGAGACCTGGAGTGGTACCTTATTGTATCACACTCTCGCATCCTTCCACATATTAAGCATACATATGATGTTGTGCCTTCAGATATTGGGGGACCTACCAATGACGTGTCGCCGCATCCACCTGATGTTGATGACCAGCATCGCCTGCAGATGATCGTTGTTATTATGGATAACCTCATTGGTTTGGTAAACCCAAATGGTAAGGTTTTTACAAAATTATCGCTGGCAGCACATATAGCCCGTGGGGACCTATTTAGCTATTTGATTTTACATTAGTATTATTTGTATATTTTGTGACTTAAACTATTTAGCACCGTGCCTTTTATTACATAATATATTGTCGATTACATGTTTGGAAGATGAACATAACTTAAGACATTACAACTAATATAAATTAACAATAGCGAACATGAAAACCTAGACACTACTAGATGATTCTAGATGTTTCCACATCTTGATTATGTCATCGACAGATCTTGAAATTGTTGCATCAAGCTCGATCAATCACTTAGTTAGCCTACAATGAAATATTCTCCACAAACCTTTAAATCTTCATATGTCTTCAACTCAATAATATTGTATTTCACCTTTCCATCAATATCAATGCAGTCTTCACGAAACTCGATCTTATCCACCTTTATATTCTCGATATCAGGCAACAAATCATTCAACATGGATCTCAAGACGACGAGACATGTGGTATCCTTCAGAAGTCAAAACTCTACAGGAGATTCCACTCCGTTGAAGTGCACTTCTGCCTTAATAAAAAATTGAAGAAGATACATTATTAGATGTTTTTCTCAATAACAGATGACCCATATTTATACAAGCTCAATGTTTTCAAAACGGATGATGGAGGCAAATTTGTCTCAAATAACGTTGGGAAGTTTTGTGATGAAGAGGGAATATTGCATGGTATCACCCTATACACAGCAGCAAAACGGTGTTTCCGAAAGAAGAAAAAAAATCAATTGATTAAAAACATGATAATAAGTATGTTGAAATGAAAGAACTTACTGAAAAAATTGTAGAGAGAAGCGATATTCAATTTATAATAACTCTTTTCATCATTTTTTCAACATAAATTTTTTATTTAAATTTCTATTTTAAAAACACAAGTTAACATTATTCAAAAAAATAAGAAAGGCAAGCCTATTTTTCAAATTACCCTTAATAACTAATAATGGTTCATTCAAAATACACATAAATTCAAATATTAAAGATAAATATTTTGAAGATCTTTTCATTAAATAAATTCAATTTGTTTATAATCTATTATAAAAAAGAAGAGATACTTTTATTCCAAAAGTAAATTTACAAGAGTATTCCAAATTTCAATCATTAATTTTTATTAATTCTTGATTTTTATAAGAATTTCCCTCCTCATTATAAAATATTGCATAAGTATTTTATATTTAAAAAGTTTAAAATAAAATAAAATAAAAAATTATATATTGTTACGTCTCTATAACCATAACCGTTTGAGTTAATTTAAGATGATTTAATTGATTGACCATAGATAATTATAAATGTCAAGAAAACATTGTATTTTAAATATTTTGGATTTAATAAATATGTATTGATAAAGTAAAATTTTATGATGTTATCTAATAAAAAATCAATAATATTTTATATTATCAAAAAAAAATGTATGTGATAAAATAAATGATTGTTATTGATTCACGGTGTAAAATTAATTTATATATATTTTTTCAAATATTTTATATTATTTTAAAAGAATAATGTATTAATATTGTAAAATATTTTTATACTGTCAATAACAATTATATAAAACACTAAATCACGTTATAAATTTTAAAATACTTTTATGATTTATCACTTTAAAATATTTTAATTGGATCTCTGTGCAATATTTTTTTACAAAACAGTGCACTACTGGTATTAAACTTATCTTTTTATTCCTATTAATTTAATTCTCAATTATTGAATGCAACGACAAAATGTTAAATTCTCAATTATTGATTTTTTCTTTCTAAACAAAACTGTGACGCTATTTTTCATCTCCCTCGCTTCGGTGCCGTGCAACTCACACTGCACAGTCCCCAAAAGGTTTTTCCCTTCTTTCCATTTCTCTTTCGAATTCAATCCCCAAACCCTAATATTCACAACACCATTCCTCAACTCATATTCACCATCACTGTAAACATTGAATTCTTTATCAATCAATTCTTTTCTTGATGAAATAATTGCACTTTACTTAGTATTCTTGATTTTTTTTTTGCTTTGTTATCATGAATATTATTTGCTTTTACAGTTTCATTGAAATGATGATAGTGTTGCATTGAAAAAATTGAATTCCGTTCAATTGCTGCAAAAAAAATTGTGATCGGGAAATACAAGGTCGTTTATTGAGTTGGTACCATTGATTGTGTAGTATACAAGTCAAAGAAATGGTATAGGGTTTATTTATATTTGATTTGAGGTGTTGTATTGTGCAAATGGTCCACGACCGCTACAAAACGGTATCGGGTATTGGCACCTAGGCATACTGTTATTCACCGTTTTTATGTTTAAGAACAAATTATGGTTAATTCACGCATGAAGTGTCGCAACACTTGTACTGACCGAAATCTCGAAACCCTTTACGCGAATGCCACCGTTTTTTAAAACCTTTGTGCTTGTGAATTATTGGTTCAGCATCAATGTATGTATTGTTTGAATAAAAAATGTTACCACGTTACTGTCACAACAAAAGTGAGGGATCAAGGTTTTCTGCCGTTGGGAAATCCTGATTTCGCGTTGTCGATATGTTGGTGATAATTTGTGCGAGATTGGAGGGTATGGACTTTGTCATCGGTATTTTGGGTTTTCAGAAAAGTAAAAATCTTCATATTCTGCTAATCGTTTAATCTGAACACAACAATGATCAGTATATAGATCGTGTTGATAGACGAATTTTCCTATTCGCAACTGCAGGGGAATATGTGTTTGGGGAACTTCAATCCTAATATTATCTTTGACTATGAGAAACTTCCAGTTTGTATTGCAAAGTGTTCATGATTTATTATGAATGTGCATGTTACATCTACTATTGATTTATTCATTGATGGTTTGGGTTTGTTTACTTTACCTTGTAAATGAAATGTGATTACTTTAAAAGAGTCAAATCCACTCCAAATTGTTTTTTTTTCTTTCTGAAATTTTTAGTTCCTGAATAGTTTGGTTTTTGGTATTGAGAAATAGACTTTGTATTTACAATTGTTAGTTTTGAATATGAATTTAGAGGCTGCATAAGTATTATTTCATTTTGGCACCTCCAACTGGTACTGCATTTTCAATTGCTTAACTAGAAGCTCTTTTGCATGAGTGCCAAATCTTCTAAAAACATTAAGTTTCATGTCGCGGCCTTCAAATGATTGTATAGTTTATATTCATATAGCATGAGTGGAAAGCTTTCCCTCTAATAAAGAGTTTTTTTTTTCCATATACTTTCTATACAGGCTAGTAGTTTAGAAGGCAATGTTATAAGGCTCTCCATAGAAGATGGAAAAGATCGGTTGTAGTTCAAATGCGCATCAGAATGATTCTTCAAGGGGCTTGCATGGTACTAGCAAAAGTAATTTGCCCGAGAAAGAAGACTTTGTAAACCATGGTATGCCCTTTTCTGACAGATATTACCGATAGTTCTACTTAAAGTAAGAATTAGCATGCATTAGGAAATAGTGTCTCTCTCATGCTATGAGTTTTTAGGGTATCTATGCACATTGAACTTAGACAGATCTGCAACAAAACTCAGTGTGTTTGTTTAACTTTAAATTAATAAGTTTTGCACGCCTCAAGTATTGTTTTTGTTTTTTCTCCTCACTTGGGATGTTTTAAACTTTTCAGAGTAACATTTTAGAGTCCTTTGTTTCCTAGGTAAGTCACGAGGCAACTTGATTAATAGTGTATGCCTGTGCTTCCTAGTAGGAAAATAAGAATGTGTGAAAATAATAATATATGGAATATGAAATCATTTCGAAAATATGAAATATATTTAACAGAATTGTCGTATTTTGATGTTGACTTATGTGGAGACTTTTCTTAATGTTTGATTTCTCCTCTGTCAAATGCATTCCAGTTTTAGGCCTCTTAGAATGTTCTCAACTATATTCTCGTTCTCATGCAGCTGAGATAGCGTGGAATAAAATGAGGAAAGAATGGGTCGGTGATCAGTCAAAAAAATCACAGAGACCATCTAAAGACTCAACTATATGGTACGTGCATATTTCTGATTTTCATCTATTCTCTTAATACAACTGTTAAAAATAGGGGTTCTTCATTCAGAAATGTAGATGTCAACTAAATCGAACAATCAAGATTTCTATGGACAAATTTATTGACTACTCTGTGAATTCATTCCATAATTTAGTAAATGAGAGCTGTCTTTTAACTGTGCTTCTTAGCACTATACATGTATGATGTATATCATGTTTTTCATTGTCTGGCTTGTCAATATTATGTGGAATCTTTTACTTCAGTAAACCTGTACATGTTGCAATAGCTCAACATTGGTCCGAGTGTACCTTTCTATGAGTATCCATAATTCCATATCATGTTTACCAAAATTAACCGAGGCATCTCTTTCAGCCTGACAGCAAGTTCAGATGACATGCTTTTCTCTAGAGAACATTTCCGTCCGCCTATACCATTACCTGTAAGTTCTGTGAGACGCATTCTTTCCTTTTCAAATTAGAAGTGCATTATATGAAAAAGTTATTTTGGTGTGTTTGTGTTATGCAGGCAATGGTAGGCTATTTTGTTAAAATTTGGGAAGAGCAAGGTCTCTCTGAAATAGCTAACAGGTAATTTTCTGCTGTAAATTTCAGTAAGAATCTTGCACGATTTTATGTGCAAAGAAGCCATTACAAGCACATTGCTGAGAGTGAGACAGACCCTTTAACATGAGATTGGTTGAAGTCGTTGAATGATGTTGTTATCAGTTCTGTTGGCATCCAAATATGCTTATTAGCAGTTTCTGTCTGCCACAACGTAGATTTTTGGGTCGTTTGTGACTGGCTAAACATTAATTTTTGAGTTACTTAGTTTTTTCTTTTACATTTTGAACTTGAATGCGTTCTCCATTATTACAAAGTAGGCAATCTCAGTATTTTGATGAAGTTTAAAATAAATAAAAAATGTTGAATTCACACCGTTGTTCATTAGCTTTCTGACACGACTGTATTCAACTTTGACTAATTGTGGTTCATCACTACGTCGATATGGAGTCTATAAGGTGGGAAATGGTTATAGTTTGGAATCTCGATATCTCAGAAGTTGTTTATTCCAAAATTCCAAGGTTGTGGATTATCTATTATCTGCCACAGACAAGTTTCTCAGATTTGTTTCGTAGTTTGTTGTTTGTCCCCATGAGTGGGGTCGTGAGGTGATACGTTTCCCCTTTCTAAGTCAGATAAGGAAGTCGTAAGCCCGTCTTCCCAGTTGGGGTTTCTTCTCACGATTTTGCTAGCCATAGATCACACGGGCAGCTGGAGTTATGGGTGATTTT